>LR990852.1:4186755-5418796 GCA_905163395.2 Endotricha flammealis | reverse complement strand
CCAAAGCGCTATCCGTAGAGTCGAGAAGGACAAACGGAATACCACCCATCGAAAGATTTAAAGACAACATCCTGATCCGTTTGCATTTCTATCGCGTTTGTTTCGGGTCTCATACTTTGTTGGCGACGTTCTCAATTATGTGGTAATTAGATTTGGTCCCCCCGATCCCCAAGAATGGTCAGAGATCGGCCCATTGCCTTAACTTTAATATTTTGCAAAATAATGGAAAATATTTTGAACCTTCAGCAGCAGCTAATATTATAATATGGCTTTTTATGGGTTGTTCAGCTGGTGATTTTTAAATTTATAATCCACCGTAGGAATGATCAAGATGAAGTCGTAGTTAAAGGAAGCCTCTTTGTGATTGGACCACGTTTTGAGAGCACTGTGCTATTTCTGTGACATTTCCTGCCTTGCACGGTAAAAAAAAAGGAAATTTATTTCCTCCAGTGGTTTTTCCAAAAAACAGTTTTTTCTATGCTCCATGGTCGGCGGCAGTAAAGCACTAGTACCAAAAGAAGACCCGCATGCTGGTTTTTTAATCTCTTGAACAAAAAGATCTATGCGACTGTTGGCGATATCCTACTTTCTACTAATATTATAAAGGCGAAAGTTATGTGTATGTTTGTTACTTCTTCACGCTCAAATGGCTGGGCCAATATTTATGATATTTGGTATGTAGGTAGCTGATACCTTGGATTAACACATAGGGTACTTTTTATCCCGAAAAGTACGCGATTCCCATAGGATTTGATCAAGTCTGATATAGAAATAGATGGCGCTGCTGTGCATAAAAATAAAAGCCGGTTACACCGCGGGCAACAGCTAGTATTTTGATATTATGAAGGTATTTAGTCAGATTCAACGATTCAACACTTATGTCGTTGTTGGTACTTCCTGAGATATGTAACAATAAGAATCATCATCATCGTGCCACTATGCGGCCCTTGCATGCCAAAAGGTTGCCGACCGCTGCTCTAGAGTCTCACTAAAGGTTCCTAGGGATTAGTGAGACTCTAGAGTTTCACTATAAATGAGAAAGTGAATTTGTTTGAATGTTTGTTTGTTATTTATTCACGGCTTGACTAAGCAGCCGATCATTATGAAAATTTGTGTTGTATATTGTCAAGGCAAATTTTGTCAAGCCGCGTTTTATAATATTAATATTTTACCTGTTTTCATTAAACCTAAATCGGGCAAGTACGTGGCGGACCACGCACAATGTAGGGTTCCGTATTTGCTGTGCTTTACTTGCCTTCAGTTGAGTTCAATATCAAATTCTATCACATTTGTAAGTTTTCATCTTAATACAAAATCATAAAATAAGTAATAACCCGAGGTAAATAGGCCACTCTCCGTCCCGTCACCAAAACGCGTTACCTCAACCCCAGGCGGGTACCGTGGCGGGTGCAGTCGGAAAGGTGTGCGATTAGTGAACGAATGTGCATACGTGTGCGCATACGTGAGCGCGTGTACAGACGACATTGGCCTATGTAGTAGAAAAAGGTAATTATTTCACGCGCGTTGTATGGAGTGTCCGGGCTGTGACGAAATCTAGGAGTTCTAGATTGAGCGCCCACGATAATACACGTGCAGTCAGTCCTATTTTTCTCGTTCCCGTGGGAATTTAAAAAAACGACTTT
The DNA here is from genome assembly GCA_905163395.2 of Endotricha flammealis. Lineage (NCBI taxonomy): Eukaryota > Metazoa > Arthropoda > Insecta > Lepidoptera > Pyralidae > Endotricha > Endotricha flammealis. Next base: position 5,417,153 of record LR990852.1, on the reverse strand, counting down.
ATCCTTGTCAACATCATAAAGGGAATCTTTTAAAAAAAATCAGCTTTCTAGGTTGAGCGCTCCCGACAATACACGTACGTAGTCTTATTATTCCGAATCCTGTGGGAATTTTAAAAATCCCGTCTTTATCCTTGTCTAGGTAAATACAAAGTCTAGGCGTTCTAGGTTGAGCGTGCACAATAACACGCGTGCAGTCCTATTTATCCCGTTCCCTTAGGAATTAAAAAAAATCCCGTCTTTATCCTTGTCTACATCATAAAAGAACCTCTATACAAAATCTCAGCTTTCTAGGTTGAGCGCCCCCGAATACACGTGTAGTCTTATTATTCCTCTACCCGTAGGATTTTTAAAAAACCCTGTCTTTGTTATTGTCTACTTCTTATAGGGATCCTCAATACAAAAATCTCATCTTTCTTGGTTGAGCGCTCCTGATAATTGAATACCACACACAATTGAGTAACACAATAACACACATTCAGTACTATTTGTCCCGTTCCCGTGGAAATTAAAAAAATCCCGTCTTCATCCTTGTCACCTGCTATAAAACACTTACAGTCCTATTACTCCCTTTCCCGTGGGAATTTAAAAAAATCCTTTCTTAGTGAGCACCTACGCCCCAAAAGGAACCCCCATGAATTTGAGACTCCTTGTGATGAATCAGTCAGTGATTTTTTTCTATTTTTTATATATAAAAGAACGGAAGCTTAATAAATAGTGTAACTTCTCCCGTTTTCCCAACATTTCCCTTCACTGCTCTGCTCCTATTGATCGTAGCGTGATGAAAAGTATACTATAACCTGCCCAGGAGTATGAAGAATAATTGTACCAAGTTTCGTTAAAATCCGTCGAGTAGTTTTTGTTTCTATAACGAACGTACAGACAGACAGACAAAAATTTTACTGATTGCATTTTTGGCATCAGTGTCGATCACTAATCACCCCCTGATAGTTATTTTGGAAATATATTTCATGTACAGAATTGACCTCTCTACAGATTTATTATAAGTATAGAGTATAGAAGAAGAAGAAGAAGAAGAAGATATAGAAGAAGAATAGAAGAAGATAGATAAGTTCGTCGGCTATTACTCGGTAACTAGTAGAGCCTACTTAACCGGTATAGTTTTCATTGAAGGTTCATATGGAGTACTATCATGATTTTTTTCAAATTTCTAAACATAAGGCTTTCTGAGATAGAGGGGGGGGGGGGGGCACCGTGCAAAACGAAAATTGACACGATAAATGTAAATAATTCCGAATCATTGTATCGAAAAATTATCTTTTCACTTCTCATGCTCAGAAAGTGCTTATTTGCGCAGGATATAGGCTGCACAAAATCGAATTTTGTGCACAAGGGCAGAAAAGTAAACTCATAAATGTATCTATATTAAGACAAAGGAAAAATAAGCCATACAGCCAAACACAACAAAAAGTTCAGAGATAGAATTTGTTATTTTATAATATTTACTTTAATTTATTTGCCTAATGTGTTTTTTAAGTCATAAAAGATATTAAAATTTAAATTAAAGTACGGTAGGTTATTTAATTAATTTAAGAAAATTATTTTATTACAAAATTAATTTAATAGTAGGCTGTATAGGTCTGCAGCCCAAGCCTAATTTCAAAGTCGTAAGATTTAAAAAAAAAGCGGCGGGAAATGGGAAACAGGGTCTTGTTTTTCTTGCGTTTATTTATTTATTTCCTCGCAATCGAAGTGAAAAGCAGAGTTTATAACTCGTCCACAAAACCATTTCTATCCTCGACATTACTATCAGCCCTCGCCTTCGGCTCGGGCTGCTAAAAGTCTCGGATAGAAATGATTCGTTTTGTGCACTTGTTGTAAAATCTACTATTCCACACACCCAATGTTTTGAAGAGACCTATCTAACGATACCCCACAAGATACAGTAGGCGCGAAAAAAAATCATTTTCATTTTACAAGGCAACCCAAAAAAAAATATTTTTCAGAATTTTGTTCAAGCATTTTGTTAATATGTGTATACATATAAAATTCTAGCTTTCTAGCATTAAGCGTCTAGGCGCTAGACCGCGGACGGACGGCCAGACAGACATGGCGAAACTATAAGGCTTCCTTGTACCACTACGGAACCCTAATAAAAAAGTATGAAAAAGGGTCATGACACGAAAGTCTCATCCTCCGATTACTGCAGGTACATACGAGAAATAAATCTGAAAACACTTCCAAACCGACCTTTAACATTTGTTACAAATATCGGTGTCACTTCAATAATATCAATATTTACAAATATCAGAGCGATGATGGCTCGCTGAATGTTTGTAGTTCCCACCATTGTGGTGTTTACTTATTTGAGTAATAAAACTAGAACAAATATTATCTTTCTGGTTGTGTTGTGGAAGAAAATAAAAAATATAAATAGTTATAACTATATTATTTATAAATGGGGCTTGGACGCAAACATAAAATAAACTGACTTTAGACAAAGTTGCATCTGCCGTGGCCACGGGCAGACTGCAACTCTGTCGTGGATTCAAGTGGAATGAGTGGAAACGTCCGGTTTAAAAACCAATAAATAGTTTATAAATTTACTTTATGTGCACGTTCAAGCCCCATTAATACATAGTTATGATGTGTTCAAAATGCGATAGTTTAAAATATAATAATAATAATTTTTATTTTTCTCACCATATACAGACAACTAAATATAAACAGATATTGTTACACTTATGAATACTATGGTGGGTTGGCACCTGAACTAGGATAATTCCTGTATCTCAGGTTGTCAACCCTCCACCCCACAGAATGGTCTTACATCTAGTAAAAATTAATGTTTTAAATTAGCACAAACTGATGATTGCTTAAAAATAATTTCAAATGACGTTATTAAATTAAATTATCATAAATTCGTAGGGTAGGTTATCATTTTACTATACAAGCAACTTTGTTAATGTTCTATCAGATGGTGTATGGTACAAGTTGAAAATAATTTTAACAATTTCATACAATATATATTATTAAAAAAAATTATAAGAATTTAAAAATATATTTTTTTCTATTTTAATAACTATTTATAGTGTGTGTTAGATGATGAATTGTATACCTAGTGTGTGATGAGTGGACGTGTGTATTGTTTTGGGTGTTGAGAGACTGTGATTTGTGAGAGGTGTTGGTTAGTAAGCCGGTTTATGTATGTATAATTGGAAATTTTGAACTACAACACAGGAGGAATTTTGTCATAATAATTATAATATTCAGTTACAATTTTATTTATTAGATTATATTATTGTCAATCACTTGATTATTATTATGAGTCGACTACATACGAATACAATGTACGCTGAAATAATTGGCCCCGACTCAATTGAAAAGAAAAATTGCCTGTATTGTAATGTAAATTGTGTATACAAGGGTATATTTACTTAGATTATAGGCAATTTTCTTTACGTAAGGACATTACTCCATATTTCAATATTCTCTTTGGGATTATCAATTGCACACAGTTAACTGCACAATATAGTTTACGTTGTAATTATCCGGTCAAACAAAGAAAAAATAAGGGTGAAGCTACATTAATTCCCAACAATCTGAAAATCGGTAAAATCTGAAAGTTACCCATCATTTCCCTGTATGGTTTTTTTTTATTCAAGACCAAAGGGAGAAAAAAATAGTTTTTCGCGATTTTCAATAAAATGGTAAGTTTTATTGTAACTTCGAATGTTTAGAATGACCGGGCTATGACTTCAGCATAAATTACTTCAAATATCCTTTAACTAAGCGATTGTTTACATTTCAAATGCCATAATATTACGGTGCTGCCTCTACAGTTAAAGTATTTTTAAATATGTCGCTTTATTCAAAAGTAAATTGAATAATTTATGAATTGAAAGTTTTCATATTATGTTCCACTTAATGTGTACTTATAATAATAATATAATAATCTATACTTATAATAAAACTGTAAAAGGGCCAATTCTGTACATTGAAAAAAAAAAAACCTATAGGGATCTAAACTAATCTAAAGGTAACAGATGCCGAAAATGTGATTTTTGAAATTTTTGTCTGTCTGTCTGTCTTGGCTTATTTTTCCATATTCCCATCCGTTTTTGAAATACATGCTTTGGAACAGTGATGAGGCCTCATTCTGTTGGCAGCCATGACAGGTCACCAATCCATCTTCTTAGGAAAAAATGTAAATAATTAAAGTGATAGAGAATTTTATTAGCTTTTATTTCGTCATAGACTATTTTCTGGCATAACGTACCCTTTTTGAGATATAAGCGAAAAACCTAAAATTCGAACCTTTGTCACCCTCCCCTCCCACCGGCTTACCTCTAAGACGCCTGGACTTTAAGTATGTTTTCTCCTTGGGCATTAATTAAGTTTACTACGAAGAAATTTAATAAGTAACATGTTTATAGAGTAGTGTGTACCTACAAAATACAATTTTGGTACTTCTATTGTAAAAATGTAAAAGTTTCTTCGTAAACACTTTCCTTTGTGGTACAGAAGCTTTCATATTGGACTTCTTTCGTGCACAGCAGTCTATCTATCTTAATATATAAACGAGAAAATCACTGACTGATTCATCACGAAATCTCCGAAACTACAAGTGCCAGGAGTCTTAAATTTTGCATGGGGGTTTCTTTTGGGGCGTAGGTGCTCACTAAGACTGGATTTTGCGAAATTCAACTCCTGAAACGGAGGTGCAAAGTTAGTATGAAACTTTGCCATTTTTGGAGTTATTCGAATGAAATTCAGCATGAAGGTTCTTTATTGAAAAGTATTAAACACAAATAAAATATTTTTCTCAAAATCATCCCTTAGGGGGTTAAACGGGGGTGCAAAGTTAGTATGAAATTTTGCCGTTTTTGAAGTTATTCAAATGAAATTAGGCATTAAGGCTCTTTATTGAAAGGCATGAAACACGAGTAAAATATTTTTCTCAAAAATCATCCCTTTAGGGGGTTAAATGGGGGTGTAAAGTTAGTATGAAACTTTGCCGAAACTTTCTTGTTTATGAAGTTATTTCAAAGAAATTCAGCATGAAGGTTCTTTATTGAAAGGCATGAAACACGAGTAAAATATTTTTTCCAAAATCATTCATTAAGGGCGGTAAAACGGGGATGCAAAGTTGACTGATTCATCACGACATCTCCGAAACTACGTGCTAGGAGTCTCAAATTTTGCATGGGGGTTCCTTTTGAGGCGTAGGTGCTCACTAAGAAAGGATTTTTTAACTGGAAAGGGAGTAGGTAGTATAGGACTGCAAGTGTATTATCGCAGGCGGTCAACCTAGAAAGCTGAAATTTTGTATAGAGGTTCCCTTTATGACGTTGACAAGGATAAGGATGGGATTTTATAAAATTCCCACGGGAAAGGGAGTAATAGGACTGCACGTGTGTTATTGTGGGCGCTCAACCTAGAACACTAGAATTTTGTATTGAGGTTCCTTTTATAAAGTAGACAAGGACTAAGACGGGATTTTTTAAAATTCCTACAGATTCAATTATCGGGGGCGCTCAACCAAGAAAGCTGAGATTTTGTATTGAGGATCCCTTTAAGAAGTGGACAATAACAAAGGCAGGGTTTTTAAAAATCATACGGAAACATTAATAATAAGACTACACGTGTATTATCGGGGGCGCTCAACCTAGGAAACTGAGATTTTGTTTAGATGTTCTTTTATGATGTAGATAAGGATAAAGACGGGATTTTTTTAATTCCCACGGGAACGGGATAAATAGACTACGCGTGTATTATCGGAAGCGCTTAACCTGTAAAGCTGATATTTTTATAGAGATTCCCTTTATGATGTTGACAAGCATAAAGTCGGGTTTTATTAATTCCCACGGGAACGAAATTATTGGTATTTTCGCTTGTCCACGCGGGCGGAGCCGCGGGTAACAGATAGTCTATCATAAAGCATGTAATCGTGTGGTCCACGCGAACGAAGTCGCGGGCACAGCTAGTATAGTACTAAATTAAATAAATGTTTTAGCAGTTGTTCTTATATTTTTTCCGCTCATTAATTTAAGAATTAAGTAAATGCTGAGTAAAAGTCAATTAATGAATAAAGGTGACCCAAAAAAGAACAGATCAAATTTTCTTAGCATAATATGTCAGTCTCATACTTTGAGCGTATAATTAATAGCGTCAGTCAATCTATTTTGTTCATTATTTACAGTAATTATTTATTGATAAGCACTTTCAATAATATAATTATTTTTGTGCACGCTGATAAAATGATACGTTGATGAATTTTGATGAAGTGTCAAATGTGATCTATTATTTTTGCTCTCCTATGGAATGCAATATTCTGTTAATTAAATAATAATATTCTTGGACGAATCACACAACACGACGTACGACGACGTACACGACCTCCGTGGCGTAATGTCTATGTGTAATGTAAATACCACGCCAGACCGCCACCAGGAGGTCCCGGGTTCAAATCCCGGTCGGGTCATAATGAAAATGAACTTTTTCTGATTAGAGACCTAGGATGTCTTGGTTTATCTATTTAAATGTATTTGTTATAAAATATAGTATCGTTGAGTTAGTATCCCATACCATAACACAAGTTTCGAACTTACTTTGGGGCTAGCTCAGTGTGATTTGTCCCTATATATTTATTTATTTATATTTTATATTTATTTATAGGTACGTATTTGAGATTTTAATTTTGTTTGGAAAAGGAGTGTTTTAAAATGTATATTACTCCCGTAGTACAAGCACAAGAGAATATTCCATTTGTGTATGTATGTACGTATGAGCTATTGCTACTTGTACACACCTTTAATGATATTTTTATGATAATTTGTTGAGAAAATGATAACAAATTTATTGAGGATGGTGAGGGTTAAAGAAAGAATTGTAGAAGAAATGGAGAGAAATTTGTATTAGGTTAGAGTTGAAAAAAAGTGATGACAATTAATAGATAAAATACAAATAGACATATAAAACCATAAAGAAAAAGAAATATAAATATTTACAAAGAAGTTCGGGTTGCCACAAAAAGAGTAACTGAAAATTGTTCCACTTATTATTAAGTGAACGTGGATGAAATGGTTTGATAGCGATGAATACAAATTGAATGATTGATCCGATTGGAGCACGAACGACGGCTCGCTTGTCGTACTAAAATAAAAATGTTAAAAACGACGCGCATCGCGTAAATTGGTGACGCTGCGTATCTGTCCGGTTGCATTGCACCGGAGAATTTGATAAAAAACAATTCATCCATCTAATGTATAGACCACATTGCCATATCTAAAGAGAATTTATTCCAGTCTGATGGCTATTATGTAACAAAGGCTATTATTGTTCGTAATGCATTCAGCCATTAGTTGGATACTAAAATAAAGTGACGTCAGCGTGTATCTACGCCCTCTACGCCACGCTATCGAATTATCGGTTCACTGTCTTCACCTTGATGACAGATGGACGTCTAGTTCTAAAAATAGTTTGTCTATTAATATCCATCCTTATCAAACTCATGTATTATTAGAATATCTAGAAATAATATCCACTCTAGTACAATACAATCTAGTGTTGGGAAGAATTCCCGAGCGAGGAGGCCGCACACTGCGCGCTGCCTTTACCAAATACCATAGAAGACTCACAGCTTCGGAAGAATTCGGGCAAGACGCGACACTAGCGCCCCTACGGCATGAGGGCGGCATGAGGTGAACGATTTCAAAACTTTTGTATGCAAAATGTTATAGCGCCCCTAGCGGCATGAGGTGAACTGTGCGTTTTGAATGCAAAATGTTATAGCGCCCCTAGCGGCATGAGGTGAACGGAGGTTGCCAAGTCATTGTATGAGAAACGTCAAGAGCTGTGGGTATTAGTCTTCGAGATTTCTTTTGTTTTTTTTTTACTTTTTATGTCAATATTTTTTTAATAGACCATGTTTACCGAATGAAGTTTGTTTTATTTTATCCCAAAAGAAATAATTTGCAAGAGAAATGTGAAAAAACTCAAGTACGACTCGGACGGAACCCTTAGCACGAGTCGCACTTAGACAAACTTGGATCTGAATTGGTAGAGGTCGCGGTTAGCTTACGGAATCACAGTTTTTAAATGTCACTTTTCTAAAATTTGTCGAAAGTTACTAAGGTCAGATAAGGTTATAATATTATAAAGACTTTTCCACAAAATTAATTAAAAACAGTAATAATAAGGAAAATGTAAAAACTGGTAGTCTTGCCCTGCCAACCGGGGTATGACTACCAGTTAGTTTTTTTTGGTTTAAATGTTTACTTCATACATTTTTTCAAGAATAGGCACCCTCATTAAAGGAAATCATTTTAGTCCTCATTTTAGTTTTGTAGTAATTTAAGTTAGTAACAGGGCAAGTTCAACATATGATTTACATATATTCAAAGTCAGGGGTACAGAACCTATTATTTTATATTATCAGCAGACAAACAAGCAACGGCCATTAAAGGCATTCAGCCGAGGCGTGTCACACTCGTTTTGTATTTTTTTCTCAAAATAGGATAATCAATATTTCAAAAATACTTAAATACTTTCGTTTATATATGTTTTTTTTACACAACATCTAGTCCCAAACTAAGCAACCAAGCTTATACTATGGGTACTAGGTTGCTGATAATTATACTTAAATACTTTTTTTGTAAATAAATATCTACTTATTATACGTAGAAAACACCCAGACCAAGGCAAACACACATGTTCATGCACACAAATGTTTGCCTTGCGCAGGATTCGAACCCGCGGCCCTCAACCACCGGGCCTTTACTATCGAATAGTAGATTTTACAATAAGTGCACAAAATGAACCATTTTATCCGAGACTGGCGAGGGCTGATAGTAATGTCAAGGATAAAATGGTTTTGTGGACAAGTTATAAACTCTGCTTTTCACTTCGATTGCGAGGAAATAAAACAATAGTAAAACATAACATTTCTTTATTTAAAATTCAAAGTAAAATTAGTAGTTTCAAATACTGAAGGAAATTGTTTTTCACTTCTCATGCTGTGAAATTGCTTATTTGTGTAGGATATAGACTGCATAAAATCTATTAATTACAATCTATTAATTCAAAAGAACACTTTCCGAGAACATAGATACTAGTTTTTCTTTTCTCCGATTTACAAATTATCGTAAACTTTGGGATATTTTTTCCGAGACTTTTGCGGTAATATCTGTTGCACAACTCTCTGTGCATTAATTCCCATAAGCGTATTAGGAGAGAGTGCTAAATCCTCTTCTTCACTGGTCATTGTTAACAATTTTAGCAAATTGAAGAAATTAATAAACGCACGAAAAAACAAGACCCGTTTCCCGCCGCTTTTCTTTAAAAATCTTATGACATTGATATTAGGCTTGGGCTGCAGACCTATACTGTACTGTACACCTATACTGTGTGTACTGCTCTGTGTGTATTTTACACTCGACATTGGACTTATTTCTTGCCTTGTTGCTAATACGTTAGTATGTAAGCTTTTAGTTAATTGTATTGCTTTTTGTCGGTGTATTGCAAATATAGTATATTCTTCTACCTTATTTTACTAAGGTCTTTCCATAAAACTGGAAAGTAGGTCTAAAGATTGTGGGAACGATTAATTTAGCAATATCCAACTCATCATTACCGTTTTCATGCAACTACTTATTCACCTGCAATAAGTAACTGTGTAGCCCAAAAAACAGACAAAATAAGTGCAATATTGAAATTATTGACGTCGATATCATCTCGTCACACATTCCTACCTCTGTATCTCTTGTATATTCAGGATTAGCCAGAGGCAACCAACCGTATATTGACAAAGACCAGTGGGGCAATTCACGTAACAAGAACCGATTCTAGTTCGATTCAACGACACTCGCTGTCTCACTCATACAAAATAGGAATTGAACGGAACAGCGAGTGTCGTTGAATCGAACTGGAATCGGTTCTTGTTACGTGAATTGCCCCACTGTGAAGTGTAGTGTCCAAATAGTAAGTAGAGGCCGACCGGCCGGCGGCATGAGATTAGTATAATAGCCAGACTAATATTCACTTTAATCTTCCAGCATTATGTCTGACGCCTGCGGTTTGTACTTTGAAGCTCATTTTGTTTTGTTTAGCTGTAATAAATTTAAGGCATGCATTTTATCACGACGATTAAGTCGGTTAGATTGTGACTACTACATGAAGAATATATGAGAAGACCCCAGCATAAGTCAATAATTTCAGGGAGCTTTTGAAAGAACACCTAACAATCCAACTCAACCACATTGGCTAGTGTGAACATGAAAATATTGGGATATTGATGATTGTTATAGGTCATCTATAATATGCAGATAATAAGTGTCTAAACACACTATGCCGAAAATACGCGACCGAAGTTCCGCGGCTGATTTTACGTTCGGCTCTTATTCGGCGTATTCGGCTGAAGTTCTCTCAATAAAATATTTTTTTAAAGTAAAGTAGTAAGTTTGTACAAGTTTGAAACGCGCGCAGCGAGCACGAGCGACGAATACAGTCAGCCAATGTCAGTCTGACAACTTTTTGATGTTGTTTATTATTTATTTATTTATTCTAAATCGTTGACCATCCTATTAAAATTGCTTTTTTTATTATTTCTTTTCATACTCCATATCATTGACTAAAATTCATTATATTTTATTTAAAAACTTTATATAAATTATATTTTGTTCCTTGTTTTTGTTCACGACAACCCGGTTTAGCCGAGTTTAGTTGATGTCCTTTTGTATATTATTATATATATACTTTATATATATTATACTTTATGTATATGGACCATTGTCATAATATAATAGATTGTCTTTCTGTCAGCAACAGCAACGAGTTGGACATTTCTTTAACTTATAGAAATTTCGTAATTTCTTATTAGCAATTGGTGATAGTACAACCCCCCCCCCCCCCCCCTTCCACTTGGATCCATTATTTGATCCCTCAATGGATCCTAGGCGACTTTTTTTCCACTTGAATCCAAAATTCTTTAGGGTTATAACTCAATCAAAGGGTTTTCAAAAGTTTTGAAACTGTGGTTGTCAATCTTTACTGAATCAAATGGCGATCTAAAAATAATTGAGGAAATGTCAAGATTTCAATGTCTGCCTGTCGAAATGAACATTATAAAGGGCACATGTTAAAGTTCTGTTGAAGGACGACACTAAACATCCGAACTTGCATGCAAGACTCTACCTACGTTTATTTTTACACGCCTACAATGTAAGCCAGCCAGTTAAACAGGCGATATATTTATCTTTTGCTTTTCCATACAAAATCTTTGATTTCTCAAACTAGGCTACATCTGAGATGATCTTAAATTATAGTAACATCTATTATTTGTCATGTTTTCGACATTGATGTGCCGTAGCACTTTCGTAGCACACTCGTAGCTACCCGTAAGTAGCTACGAGAATTTCGATATAATCTCGATGATATGTCAACATAATTTCAATTTATAGCTTATTTGAATACCTTTTATGACGTTAATGACATCGAGATGGTATCGAAATTGAGTTTTTAAGAATATTTTGCATCGAGGCTTCCAGTACCAAATTTAATGTTTTTCTGCCATAATAATAAAAATATTTAATTTTTTCTTTCTTTTTTTCTAATAGCTAAATGGTTTCTTAGTTTCATTTGACAATTATTGTGATTAAAACTGGCTGATTAATCAATACGCTAATCGAAGCGATAGTGATAGATAGACGGCCACAGAAACTTAAGTGACTTTTTCTAGTTATTTTATTAAGTGTTTTGACTACATAACTATATTGATATAAATATGTTTTATCAATTAGGTTAATTTTAACCCCGCGCTCTTAAAACTGCAGTTTCTTGTACAATCCGGCGGAAATAATAATGAGAATGACAGGGCAAAAAGCGTCAAATTACAAAATACAACTTTTTTGTATATTACACCTTATTGTCTATACGGAGTAGAATTTCTTTATTGTACAAATCTTTGGCAAAACATTGCAAACCTCTATTCTTCTTATTTCCCATTGGAACGGATAGTGTATACATATGAATCTGTGTGGCTGTGACATCGTAGCTCCTAAAAGGATGATCCGATTTACATTTTTTTTAATAGTGATTCATATTAACTTTTTGTGTCTTGACTTCTTGAGTCTTATCTTAATTTACATTTTATAATGGTTATGTCCGTACTAATATTATAAAGGCTGAGGATGAATTTATGGATGTTTGTTAGGTACTCTTTCACCCAAAAAACGGATTGACAGATTTGCTTGAAATTTGGCGATCTGGTAGTTAATAGCCGGGATGAACACATAGGATAGTTTCAATCCCAGATATCAGCCCGGGAACGGAAAAAACGGGATTTTCGGGAAAAACCACGGGCTATTAGATGTAAATTGCTAATTCCTTTTGAAAAATATTACTGTTTCAATCAATGTTCGTGATCATTTAAAAATAAAGTTGGTTAGAAATAACGCCATTTGCCGGAGTGTAGTAATTGTAATTTTATCATTTAGTTATTAGAATATTGGATTAAACTTTATGGTACCAAGTAACCCGTATTTAATCGTGATTCCAAATCGGTTAGTTTGTCTGGAGGAGATCGCTTTTCCGATAAACGCCTTTTGTACCAACATTAGATTATTTACTTAAGTTCCACAATTGTATTTTTCTTTTTAAAGGTACAATAAAGAGTCTTGTGTTGTGTGTATTGTAGGTGTACTGTAAATAAAGAATGTTCTCGTGAGTCCTATGTACTAACTAAAATTAACGATTGGAAAAAGAATAATTCAAAAAATAATTCATCATTTTAGACGTTCAAGATTACTTGTACAACATTTTATATAAACTTACTACAAAAAAATGTACTTATGTGAATATATGAGTAAAGATTTTAAATTAAATACCTATTTCCTATAAGTTAATACTCGTATTAATGTATGTATGTGTATGTATCATGTATCTGAATCTGCGTTACGTATTTTATATCGGAAATGTGTTTACATTATACCTAATTAAATTTAAATTATTTTGTAACCAGAATTAATATAATTTCACTTATAAATATTTAGGTACGTAAATATATATTTTCACCAATAAATAAAGTCGTAGAACCTTCGTGGAACCAGTCAAATGACAATGTAAGGCGATCGCTACAGGAATGCTACGCGGCTACGAGTAACCACGATATCGTAACGAGCACCGTACACATTTAGTGTAAAATATCAAGGCCATTAGCCCAAACACAATAGGTCATTCTCTGACTGCCTCTACGTAAAAAATGCAGACTTAAATCCTAAACGTTTCGGTCGATGTTATTGATTTAACTGTGTGAACCCCTCATTCATAACCCAATTATTTTTTGGGAAACAGTCGCTCTAAGATTTGAGGCAGGCCACGAAAGCGCCATCACGACGATACACGAAAACATCGGAATGATGTGGCCCCGCGTTGTTTCATTGCGGCATATATTTTGAATACATAATAAATATTAAAGGTTATATAATTAGCAAGGCGCGCGAGCGTCTTAAAAAAGGAAAACATAGTAACGAAGTTTCATTCACAGGATCAAGGTGGCGATGGCGACCCGATGTTGAGTGACAGAAGGGTTTCTTTGGAGGTGAATGCCGTTGTGGGGCGCGTAGCCGTGAACCCTAGGGTTGCACTCACCTTTCTCGGCGGGGGTTGTTGCATGGTGACCGAGGTGGCCGCAGCGGCCGCTCGCAGTCGCGCGTGTATCGATCGGGAGCACGCAGGCGTCTGCCGTCTGCCGCGGTACGCGATGCCGCTGACTGTCACACACCCAAGCCCACGAAGCCGACTCTGCTGTGATGTCGCGCATGCGAATCTCAACACTCCTAATGCCCATAGACTTAATAAGTGACAGCTGTTTTTTTTTATTTCAAATCAATTGGTATAAGTAGTGGTAGTAATTATTCTTTTTTTTAATTTGTATTATTAAAACTATTTTTTGTTTGTTTTATGACATCACAGATTTTTTAAATTTTTTAATCAAGGTATTTAGATTTTATTCCCTTATTATTTTACCAAAGATACAGAGATTTCAATATGACCAAAATTAATTTACAAAGTATTTCTTTCATTTCTTACATTAGTTATTTGTAAGTAAATATTACTTCCAATCTCAGAGATCTTATCATTCTTAAATCCTAATATAATCATCAAAGAAGATTCTAGAGTATATTTAATAATAATTTGTGTTTCTTTTTATTATTTATTAATTAACCCCCGACGCAAAAAGAGGGGTGTTAAAGTTTGACGTGTGTTTTTGTGTATCTGTGGATCTGTCTGTGGCATCGTAGCAACCAAACGGATGGTCCGATTTTGATGCAGTTTTTTTTGTTTGAAAGGTGACCTGTGCGGGAGTGTTCTTAGCTATGATTCATGAAAATCTGTTCAGCCGTTTGAAGATCACCAGCTTTTTTCTATTTGATGAAGGGAAATGAGCAACTTCCACTGGTTAGATTGATTTGAAATTTGGTATACTGTTACTGTCATGATATTGCAAGAATATGGTAAACTTGATCTTATGCTGCAGCATCATCTGGAACCTGCAGTATACTCAACTCCTCGTCAAATTACAGCAGATGTATCGTGTTTGGGCTCATTGGAATGGTCTCATTGAATAGTTCATTTATAGGTATAATTCACTAGCTGGGCTCGCGGCTTCGCTCGTCATACTTAATGTTTATTGCTATCGCGCTGTGTTTTTATCACCGACCCAAAAAGAGGGGTGTTATAAGTTTGACGTGTGTATCTGTATACTTTGGTGCTAGAGGTAACCAGGGTCTGATGATGGAGCTGGGTGGTTGCCATAGAAACCCAGTAATTAAACGACATAACCCCATCGAGTTTGGGCTCGTTTGATCCGTATTGACGAGTACTTTGATTTGATGCAGGATGGTAACCAGGATTTGATGATGAAGCTGGATGACTATCTATGATATTCCGCCGTTGCTGGGTTAGTTTAGGTTTGGCTTGTGACCATCAAAAACCGAGCGAGCGATGCGAGCGAGGCTCGACCTACTCTTGGCCACACACATTTGTTAAAGCAGTTATGGAACTGATCTGATGATGGAGCTGGAAGATGGTCATGGGCAGGTACTCAGTAATTAAAAGACATAACCCCATCGAGTTTGGGCTCGTTTGATACGTCTTGACGAGTACTTTCAATACCTCTCATACATATGTCGCAACACCATTCATACATATTTCACAATACCTCTTACTTATACATATGTCGCAATACCTCTCATACATATCTAAAATACAAATGAAACGGACAGGGATTAGAATAAAATAGAAACGAAACTATAAAAAACGCCAATGAAAACTTAAATTAAAAATTTAAAAACCCCCGACTCATAACCTCTAAAAAGTAAATAAATAATAATTATGTACCCCCTATTCGACCTTTTAATTTTATGATACATAATTATTATTTATTTACTTTTTAGAGTGAGTAGGGGGTTTTTTAAATTTTTTATTTAAGTTTTTTCATTTAGCAATTAGCAAACAGTATTCTTAGTTATTAAAAGATATTTGACAAAGAAACGCGGGAAGTCACTAACGTTCAATAGGCGACGAAAAAGGCAATGTGACTGTATATACATAACATAGATGTCACTGTGGTTGGCACTATGCCAAAATACCGTCTATACTTTGAGGTAACAGGGTAACAACAGCTTGCCACCAGACACAGACACTGAGGCTGTAAAAACTTGCAACGATTAGGTACGGTGGCCTCGAAGATAGGAGGATCATTTAAGAAAAAAATCGCTTGCACATCTTGTAAGCGGATTTTTTGTCAGCTCCGTCCTTTTCTTTGTTACATAAACAGGGTTTTTGTTTATTAGAGCCACATGTATCCACTAGGATATTGGATGTTGCAACCAAAAATCATCCTAAAGATGGTCCTGCTATCCTCGAGGCGACTGTACGTATTCTCTTAATTTTGTATAATTTACCTGCAGTTTTCAAAATATACTCGCATCGTAACAGAATTCGATGAGTTTAATGAATTTTTTAATAATAATTAAATTATACACATTTCACACAGAGCTAATGAAATTATATTTTTTTTACGTTACGTATATTGCAATATTTAATGGAAATGTAATTATATTGTATTAATGAACTAGAAATTAAGATTAAATTAATTGATAAATTGATTATTAGATCTAATGTAGCGTACTGCTACGTCCTTACACAGGACGTCACATTGTCTATAAACTTTGTAACACCATTTATTTTGTATGTGACAGCAATAAATAAATGAAAATGAAATGAAAAAATGATAACGAAATGACACAGAGTTAATTGGCCCCAGAATAAGGTAGGCTTCAACTGCACGTGTTATAGGTACCAGACAATGGACATATTATCGTAATTATACTTATAATACATAGAAACATCCAAACTCGGAAACAAACACTAATTAATGCTATCGGGAATAAAACACTTAAGAATCACAAACCAAAAAAGAATACCTGAAACCATCCATTCAGCACTGGAACCTACCGATTAAACAATCTTATTCCTTGGTACATGAGGTATACATACATAACAGTAACGTTACTCAAGCATAAGTCGTGCAAACATTAGGAACGAAATTCCCTTGCACTCCGCTTGCTTGCCCACTAATAAATAACTAATATTAACTTAATCGTTATACTGTTGAGATTAAAAAAATCATCAGACTCAGGATGTACTGCTTCAAACCGCGACTGCATAGTGAACTACAGTCTTCTGCATACACACATATACGAACCTCTTCAAGCTGTTGACTATGACTGCAAGAACGGTGGGTGTATGTTGATCAATGAACTGCTTCAAGCAGACCGTTTATGTCGGCCCTTAATGTGAATTAATTTTAAACGCTTTAACTATGTCAAATATGTTATCTCCTAGACCTCGTGTCATAAATACTTCTCAGTAAACTCCGAAGATCCGCCCTAGTTTATCTCTTTACTTTGTAATACATATAACTCGTTAGAAACCATGTCGGCACAGGTAACCATTTTACTATGTGCTCGTAAAAATTTCAACAGCTTGAACACCTGCACAGTGCACCTCGCATAATTATTGTAAGTGGAGAAAAGAGCTGAAAGTTAATGCTTTTCCCTGATAGCTCGTGCAAAACTTTACGCTCGTGCAAAACTTTACGCAATGACAACGCAAGGAACTGCGCCAATAATCTGCGAGACCTGCCGCCAGATATTGCAAATATGCTAAGTATTAATTCCTTGCGCGTCTCATCGCAAGCCTACTTGCGTAGTATCTACTTATTTAGTAATTTGTGCTTGCATGCAACTCATTTAAGTATCGCGACATAATGCAAATATGCATGAGAAATTGTATCTGGACACGGTTGCTTCGAATCGTATCTGCACCGAATCGGAAGATAGGAATCCCCGTCGTGCCACAAATGCGGTGCGGCGGAAGACACGGCGCAGCAAACGCTCGAGACTTGCACAGGTAGGGAGGAGCAGCGTCGTGTCTTAAGTGCTGTTGTAGGTCGGGATCTTTCGCTCCCAAACTTGGTCAAAGTCATGATTGGGAGCGAAAGGGCCTGGAAAGCTGTTTAATGGGTGCGAGTCCCACACAAGTCCCCCGTCCCCCGGCTGAAGGTATCGTGCATAAGGCATTCGCCGCGTAAAAAAAAAAGGTACCTAATAAATAATTATTTGTTGATTTTACCATTAGGATCAAATGGAATATCACAGTGGTTTGTTATGTTGCAAAATCATGCAATTACCATAGACACTAAGTAATTTTAACCTTTCATTCCTTTCGACGTGAAAGCAGGTTAAACAATACTTTTACACATAAACTTTCACATTTATAATAATAGTATGGATAAATATATGTATGTATAAGTACCTACATAGGCTACATAGAATTTAACAGCCGCGTTGGTAGTGATCCAACCATCGGCATCAAAGGGCGCGGGCTCGATTTCCGCTCGGGGCAAATATGAGGTAGGGGATTAGAGCGTACTCTGCCATGCTGCTCCAATAAGGATTGGCGGAGGGCAGTGTTTTCAAGCCGCCTGAAAGCCACCAACTTGGCTTAACGACTGTAATCTATCCACAACCACCGGGACCGACGGCTTTACGTGCATTTTCGTCAGCATTTATGTGCAAATTAAAATATAAAAATGAATATTTGAAGCTCGTTATTATTCTAAGATTTGAAGATATAAACTGACTATACTACTCGTAGTCGCCAACATGGCTGGCTCGCGCAGACGCTAGACGTAAAACAAAGTTCGAAACCCATCCCCATAGGTACTTATTACTCAGTACCAGTTTGATTAATAAGTCCATGGTACCACATCAGTGCATACATAGAGTATGTATGCAAACGTCCTCGATGGTGCATAACGACAATATATTTTCAATTGTTTTATAAATACTGTGTTGAATAAAATGAACAAGAAGAATTTTAGTTTCATTTACTTCCGATAACAAAGTTTCCGCGGCTGCAGTTTTGCTGTAAAATATTATATTATATTTAGTTCGTGAGAAATAATAGAAAACGGTGCTTATTTCCGATAGCAAGATCGAATGTCTGATCAATCGGATCTGGGTGGACGTCTTGGAAATGAAAAATAAAGATTTTATGTAATTCAGAACTGTTTTAGTAATATTTTTTCTCGTAAAATATATTTTTGATCATTACTATCTTACTAATATTTTAAACGCGAACGTTTGTGAGGATGTATTGAATGTTTGTTACTCATTCACATAAACACTTCATAGTGTTTTTATCGGGAGGATAGGATAGGATTATAGAACGGGATTTCGCGTGTAAAACCGTGGGCGTCGGCTTATAAGCGCGAAAGTAACTCTGTATCGATCTGACTGTTACCTCTTCACGTTAAAACGGCTGAAACGATTGAGATGAAATTTTGGTATAGGGATAGTTGGAGACCCGAGAAAGGATATATGATAGTTCTTATCTATGAGATGATATCACAGATTATGTCATCGACCACCCTACCACCTATCTACCTGTGTGCCGTGCCCATTTCTCAATTCCCACGAGAATCTCTTTATCCCTTGGTAAAAAAGTAGCCTTATGTCACTCTACAGACATTAAATTATCCCCATTAAAAAAATATGTGTTTCCGAGATAAAAAGAAGCCTTTGACCGTTTGTCCACCGCCACCGTCACCGGGATGTCATCGAGAACGAGCTATTTAGCGATACATACATTTACTATGGCCGTGTGTCCACCGCACGCCCTTCACCCAAGCGCCGTCAGAACGTCTGCCGATTTATTTTTTTAGTTGAGCGCTTCCGGCCGGAAATTAGAACTCGGTCCGAGGTTGTGACGAGCCGAAGTGGCGGCAATACAACACACTTGGCCATTTGTCCACCGCCACCGTCACCGGGACGTCACCGAGAATGAGATAATTTCTGGCCGAAATTGAAGTTGACGTGACGGCGATCAAACGGCCTTAGTCACTCTCCAGACCTTAAATCATCTCATTTAAAAAAATTATGTCGGTAATAAGGTTCCTTTCAACGTGAAAGAAGAAGAAAAAATTATATACTAAATTTTTTCCCGTGGAAATAAGATGTTTTTTCGGGGTAAAAAGTAGCCTATGTCACTAATAATGTTGGAAAAAGTTAAAATAAAAGTAATTACACTAAATTTAATTTCACATGCTTACGGCATATTTTTGATGGGTAACCATTTCAGGGTTCAATGCATTACATTTTATTACATAATTAATCATCATTAATATAAACTAAGTTTTATTGAAAAAGCAGATAGCTGCAGAATTTTACAGTCGGATCCTAGGCTATAAGTAATTGTTTATTTTTATTGTTTTACTAATATGATTGACTAGCTGCTAGTGCCCGCGACATCGTTTTATGAAAAATTTTTCCCGTTTTTGCAACATTTTTCACTGATGCTTGGCTCCTATTGGTCTCAGCGTAATGTTATATAGCCTTCCTCGACAAAAAGACTATCCAACACAAAAATAATTTTTCAATTCGAACCAGTAGTTTCTGAGATTAGCGCGTTCAAACAAACAAACAAACTCTTCATCTTTATATATTAAAAAAATTAGGTTCTAATATATATTACAGGAAAGTTTTTTTCTCCGTTTGGCAATCAGTCTAGGGAGGAGAGTATTGATGAGTTGCACAAAGCTATTTTAAAGTTAAAGACACATTAAAATATTGATGTCACTGTCAAACCAAGTAAGAAAAAAAGAGAGGTTGAAACTTAATGTTGAATTAAATTTATTTTCTGTAACTGGTTTACAATTAATTTTGATATTACTTTATAATATAAAGGGTGGTCCAACTTTAATGCACGATGTCTATACACATATAATAAAACAGTAGACCCTGGTATGTCTGTACATTGAACATAATTTAGCAAAAACTGATTTTAATGCTGTTACACATTAAGATAGAGCTTGACTTGGAGCAAAATGTAGACATTTTAATCGATTATTAGGAAAAAGTTATCTCCATTTACGTGAACAAAGTAGCCCGACGTAATGAAAATTAAAATTAAGTTCCTCAAAACTCGATACTCTTTTCAACACAAATCCAATTTCACGCAGGCGAAGCCACACACAGTCACAGCTAGTCGGTAATAAATTGATTGCTTAGCAATAATCATTACTTTATCAGCCTTTATTACATCGTGCATGACTGATAACGCCTATCTACATGAAAACAATCTCAACGTTTTCGAACACACGTAATAGAGATTAGAAGGCGGGGTTCTAAAATGTATACGAATAGAAGAATAGTAAGACGAAAGGTAAATAAATCGTTTAAATGACAAATTATTTATATAAATGACAAACTGTGAGTTGCACAAAAAAGAAGTTGCTGTCATGTTAAATTATTGATGTCACTTGCAAACTAAAGAAGAAAAAGTGATAGATAGTTAGAGAATGGACAAACTTAATGTGGGTTAAAGATGAAAATACTTTTCTACAATTGGCTGAAAAAGTTTTAAATATTGAATTGAATTTGTTTAAGATACGCAAAAGTATAATAATAAAAGGATGCATGTATATCAGGATTTTTTTTTGAATTTGGTACACAGTTAGTTGTTTAACATAATTATGTAGGATCTATATAAAATACTAATAAACGTTTTAATATTCGATATCACGTATCCAATAAAACCATGATCGAAGACTAGCAGCCGTAGTTTTTATTCGATAAAATTTTGTTGATATTCATTTTTACATTGCAACTCGTAAAAACTATGATACCTATATATTCCACATCTTTATTATATATATTTTACTTACAAGGATTTGAGAGGTTTTTGGATAATCCTCTATCAGTGCGCAGAATGGACCTCGACAATATTCGTGTATTTATTAGCAAAGAGTTTGTTATAAGTAGCTGGCCACTTTTATGAAACTGTTTGACGGCTCGACGCGAATCTGCTGTTAGCAAATATTAAAGAAGACTAATACCCACAGCTCTTGACGTTTCTCATACAATGACTTGGCAACCTCCGTTCACCTCATGCCGCCAGGGGCGCTAAAACATTTTGCATACAAAACGCACAGTTCACCTCATGCCGCTAGGGGCGCTATAACATTTTGCATACAAAAGTTTTGAAATCGTGCACCTCATGCCGCCCTGATGCCGTAGGGGCGCTAGTGTCGCGTCTTGCCCGAATTCTTCCGAAGCTGTGGGTATTAGTCTTCTATAGTATTTGCTGTTAGTAGTGAGTGACAGTTAACAAATGGAATCTGGACCTATGTTGTGTTTTTAGGGAAAATTACAATTTACCATGTGATCGAAGAATTTTCCTAATTTTTCTGCGGCGTTTATTTGGAGCGGCAGTGACCACCGCATACCTACTCACAGGTGGGTGTCGGCGCCATCTCACACAGAGTGATTTCACAACAAATAATGTATGGTGTGCCATGCGGGCGGATTCGGATTTTCGTCAAAAACTTCAAATTTAAATGTAAGTTTTATATTATGTTTTTTTTTTCACATATTCGTGTTTAGTATTAGCAGTAGATACGCCTCCAAAAATATTGCAATTGTACAAAACCACACATCTATATATATAGGGTGTTCTGAAATTATATGTTGCATAATGAAGTGGGACATAGTATCCGTTTCATAGATTTTATTTATCCAGCAATTATCAATTTTTAAGCTCATACATTTTTCCATACACACAAAAATAATATTCATGTTCTGCCTTTGTAACAAACCCGGGGTGCCGCGTGGGGGCACCGCGTTCATTCATTATAACAGCTGTTACTACGCGAGCTATACGCCCCGTCCTTGTCTGTGTCGGCGTCGAGGGCGGCCGGCGGGCGGCGGCGGCGGCGTTCCCGCGCCTGATACCCCGCACCGCCGCCCGCGCCCGCGCACCCGCGATGGCGTATATCAAACACGGTCACTGACCTCTGCCAATCCGTAGTGAAAGGGCGTGGCAGAGTAAGCTCTTTTTCTATTGAAGAAAGACCCATATCCATGCAGTGGGATGATGGTTGATTTGATAGATGATTTTACAACTGCGTACGTACGTAGCCTGTATTTGATGCCGTCACCACGGTCGGGTCGCGTTACTCTTTGATCAGACTCGACAAAGAAATGCATAGATTTTTATTTTATTCATTCAGACATACCAATAAACAGTGTACGTACACATCACAATTACGTACATTAAATTAATGATACAGTATTATTCTCACGTGTACACCAATTACAGGTATTACAAATTTCACTATTACATTATCAAAACAATCTCTTATTGTGAGTTGCACGAACACATTTTAAAGTAATAATGGCACCTTAAAACAGGGCTCCCAACGTCTAACTAAAAGAGAAAAAGAGGCCCGTTCTTCACCTCTATTTTACCTAGTTACATTGTAGTTACCATGTAGTTACATTGATGTAACTAGTTGGACATAAACACTGCTTGCCTCGTAGTGCAGGTACTGATTTGTGTATCGAAATAGCATTATTAAAAGCTTTTATTTAACTTGTATTTTAACCGAACCGAATCACGCGATTGACTGGTCTAAATAGGTAACACTTACTTAGTAATAAGGGAAAGGGGCTGCGCGGGGGTTGCAGGGCGCGGCACGGGCGGCCGCCGGCTGCCGGACGGCGGCGCTGCGCGGGCGTCGCGGGCAGCACGCGGGGTCGCGGGCGGGACGAGGGCGGTGGCGGCGTGGTCAAACTCAACTCAAACGAGCGGCACCTTTGACCGCGGCGACAACGATTTTTCGCAAAAAATATTATTTCATTCTTTTTGCTTTTTTCTCTCGTTCTTACTTACGTCAGACAGAGTAAACGGTTGTGTTGTGTTGTGTTGTGGTTTGTGGTCATTTATCATCTTGCCGTACGTAAACAAATGAATGATGAGTGTTTGAACATAGTGTCAATGTTGTGTACAGAGAGTATTCTTGGAGCGGCATTGGGTCACTGTAGACGCGGAGAACTCCCGCTTTCGAATACCTACAGTTGGATTTAGGATTTGCTGGATTTCTTTGAGAGAATGCGAGCACTGAGGATGGAGTGATAAAGGCTTTGCGTGACGAGTGTAGTCGATGGACTGATGGGCGCTCTTGACTTGACAGCAGTGGTCATAGTGAGTGCAGTGAGTGCTTGTTGGCACGTTAAGTCGGCGTGTTCGGTGAAGAACAACGGAGGAAGATACTTTTTTTGTAAGTAACCTTGACATTTTATGCCTAGGTACCATTTTGTAAATGTATCCAATGAACTTTTAAACGCCAAATTACTGTACGATAGTTATTTGAAATCTAGTAGGTACTTATCTATCTACTAATACTATCAGCTGTGAACATTTCGATTTATTTTTTGTTAAATTTAGCTTGATTGATAGTAATTAGTAGGTAAAGGTAAGTAAATGCATATGATAGGTAAGTCGTTTCCCCGCTTCATTCATAACTTTACATTTTATTGAATGAAAGACAGAGATCGAATGAGTGACAGAGAAAGATAGATGTGGCTATGCCGTAAAGATGCATCTACATATGACGCTGTTTGTCGGCGGAAATCCGCCCGTTTTTAGCCTGTTTTAATGCCAGATTTAGTACCTGCAGCCATGTTTTCTACCACTTAAAGTTAAATTTACAAGCGAAGCGAACTTTTGTCTGTATTCAAAAGCCACGCGAGCCTAATAATGCTAAACAGTACAACGGTTCTCGCGCGGTTTTTGAATTACGGCTAAGACGCGGCGTGCTTCGGTCATAATGTGAATGCCGCTTAAAAGTTATGTTCTTTAGAGGCAGAACACGAATATTATTTTTGTGTGTATGGAAAATTGTATGAGCTTAAAAATTTATAATTGCTGGATAAATAAAATCTATGAAACGGATACTATGTCCCACTTCATTATGCAACATATAATTTCAGAACACCCTATATAAAATTAAAATAAAAAAAAATAAAAAAACATTTATTTTGCAAGTAGATTTACAAGAAATACTTTTACACGTCAATTTTTTTTTTACCTTACTAGCACTTCAGACGTGAATGGCCTGTTGAGAAGAAGTGCCGCAAGAAACTCAACTATAGCCTTTTTTTTTTAAAGCCATTCTAACATTTATTATTTTTTATTATTTATACATTTAAAAAAATATTTAAAGGCAAGGCGGTACCCTCATCAGAATTATCCATCGTTGCGTGGGTATTCAGGGAAGAAATATGAAAATCAAACTGCAGGCTCGTAAATTATAATGTTATAATCACATAATCAATTTCAAGATACACTTTCACAGTAATTTAACTTAGATGTAAACAGATTTAACTATGGACAGAGACGATCCGTCGACTACGCGTTACAATGGCGCCTGCACACCCTCGAATGTGTCAGTGGCGCCAGTTTTTACACGTAGGTGACGTTCCGTCAGAGTAGTTCCTACTCTTGTCCACGACACTAGCGCTAAACGCTTAATTCGTAGGAAGGTTATGCATTACAAAACTAAATGGCGCCATTGGTTCGCCGTCACGGCCGGACTGACAATCGACCGTCCTCGGGAGCACATTATCGCAATCTGCAACAAAAATGTATTAGAGTGATCGCGCTCGTCCGTCCTGATTAGATGACCTATGCGATCACACAAAATCTTTACAACACGTACACATATTAAATCGAACCCATGCGTCCTTTCGACCAACCCTATTAAGGGCGCGGCCCGGCACAACATGTTACTCCACGACAGACCGCACTAGACAACATTGAAACACATCATCACAAAGGCCCGGACAAATGCGTCCCTTCGACCAGTCCCATAGGCTGGACCGGACAACATCGTCCCTTCGACCACCAACACAAAGGCCCGGACAAATGCGTCCCTTCGACCAGTCCCGTAGACTGGACCGGACAACACCGTCCCTTCGACCACCAACACAAAGGCCCGGACAAATGCGTCCTTTCGAACAGTCCCGTAGACTGGACCGGACAACACCGTCCCTTCGACCACCAACACAAAGGCCCGGACAAATGCGTCCCTTCGACCAGTCCCGTAGACTGGATCGGACAACACCGTCCCTTCGACCTGCATATGTTAGACATGCGTCCCTTCGACCACATCTGGCCCGGACAACACGTAAAACGGACTAAAATACTTGAAAGCATACCTGACGGTTCAATGATTATGAACTTCTGCTTCCACCTCGAAATTAATACGGGCAGCGTCTTCAGAGTCAGAGGAGGCCGAGAGTGTATCAGAATTCGCTGTCACGGTATCAGAACCATGTGCCGAAAACTTATCAGAGTTATCGTCCTGATATTCTTGGTCCCTAATTAACTGATCATCATCATTTGGCGCCGTCACGACCTCCTCCTCATTCATAACGCTATCAGCCACCTCAAGGAGTCCCTCATGCCCCTCGGGCACTAAACGCAAATTTTCGTGGGCATATTTGAATAGACGATTGGAACCGTCTACACTTTTCAATTGATACCTATCGTTTTCGAGAACCTCTGCTATGACAAATGGGCCTCTAAATTTTCTAGACAGTTTCGTTTGATTACGTTCGGAATTTTTAACAAAAACAAAATCGCCTTTCGAATACGGTCGGACAACGGCACGGCCACGATTAAAACTTTCAGTATTAGATTTGGCGGATTTCTCTATATTATTTGAGGCTTCCTCTCGAATGGATTCTAAATTTAACCTGTCTACCGGTTCATGAATTTTATTAGAAATTTTGGCTAGTCCTAGAGATTCAGCTCGAATTCCAAACATGAGTTCGGTAGGGGTATATTTGGTTACGGACGACCTAGTACTGTTGAGAGCGAGTTGTACGTTACCTAATTCATCGCGCCATGTCTTTTGTGGATCATTCTCGACAATGGTGAGCAAGCTCTTAAGGGTCCTCATTACGCGCTCCACTTGGCCGTTGGCCCTGCTGGAGCCTGTAGCGATATAGTGGAGTTCTATGTTATGATTAGTACAAAAACTTTTAAACTCGTTACTGATATTACATCTAGCCTGATCTGCTATGACACGTTTTGGAGTTCCAAATAGGCAGACTGATTTTTTAAGTGCGTTGACAGCGCTAACCGCGTCGAGTGACCTCGTGTGTTCTAATAGGACGTATTTAGTGAACGCGTCTATAATTACAGAGCAGTATTCTTTTTGATCACTTTTCCCGCTTAGTTTTCCTGAGAAGTCTATATGCAAAGTATGCCATGGTACTGAAACCTTGGGGATAGGATGAAGTCGAATAGGCTGTGCACCTGACGGTCCCTTTGAAGCCTTGCATACAATGCAGGAATCGACAAAACGTCGCACACATTTAGACATCTCAGGGAACCAGTATTGTTCGTATATTTTATCCAAAGTTTTATCACTGCCCAGATGTTGAATTTCGCAATGTACATGGTTAATAAGGGTCCATATTAATGGACGTGGTACTATGGGGAGCCAAGAGGTAGATTTATTGCGATTTATTTTGCGATATAAGATCCCGTTCCTAACATCATACGTTTGTGCTACTACTTCCGGTAGATCGCCGTTTACAAATTTAGTAATAAGATCCCGGATTTCGCTATCGCGCTTTTGTTCAACCGAGAGCCACCCTTCATGGAGTTCAATGTACTGAACAGTTTTACGTTCTGAGTCATGAGAGGACGAAGAAGGCACAACTTTCGGAGACACATGGTTTCTCGAAAGATAGTCTGCGTGTTCCATTCCACGACCCTCACGATATACGATATCGAAATCGTAAGACTGCAGAATTGCCCACCAACGATGAACCCGGGGTGTAAGGTCTGTCTTTGATTTTGACGCTTTCAAGGAGTTACAGTCCGTATATACCGTGAACTTGCGGCTGTATAAGTAGTGCCGAAAATGTTCAACCGCACGCACCACCGCTAGGGTCTCGAGTTCATATGAGTGATATCGAGACTCAACCTCTGTGGTGCGACGACTAAAATAAGCCACTACGTGTGGCATAGCATTTACTTTTTGAATAAGGATAGCACCATATCCTTCAGAACTAGCATCACAGTGTAGTTCAATGGGCAATTGGGGATTAAAAATTGTTAACACCGGTTCAGACGTGAGTATATTGATAATGGTCTGCCTTATTTGTTTGTGCTTATCGGTCCATATGATACCCCCCTTTAATTTCGAGAGTGGGTATAAAGGACCCACAATCCTAGTAAAATTTAAAATAAACTTCCTGAAATAGGAAGCTAACCCGAGAAATTGTAGCACCTGAGTTGCAGTTTTTGGAGGAGGTGAAGCAGACAAGGCGAGTATTTTCAACGAGTTCGGTCGAACTTTACCAGAATCAATTTCATAGCCAAGATAACTTATTTTAGATTTCATGAATTTGCATTTGCGTAAATTTAGGGAAAATCCAGCATGCGACAGAGCGTTTAATACTTCATCAAGACGTCTTAAACCTGTGGCTACATCTTGTGAATAACAAAGGACATCGTCCATGTAAACTAGCGGCTTATCATTTAATTGCTTTAGGGCATTGTTAATGCATCTCTGATAGACGGATGGTGCATTCCTTAAACCGAAGGGCATTGCCAGATATTCGTACTGCCCCTCCGGTGTAACGAATGCGGTTTTCTCTACTGAATCCGGATGAATTAAAATTTGATGAAATCCCGCCGCCATATCAAGAGAAGAGAAGAATCGAGCGCCGGAAAGGTGATCTATTTGTTCATCAATAAGGGGTAAAGGGTAATGCTCGGGACGGGTGTTCGAATTGAGTTCGCGAAAGTCAACGCAAAGTCTGTCTGTGTTATCTTTCTTTTTTTACAAGTAGAATCGGGCTAGCGAAGGGCGATGAGCTTTCCCTAATGATACCTGCGTCTAATAACTCTTGAACTTTTTTCCTAACTACTTCCTTTTCAGAGGGTGCCAATCTATATGGGGCTCTCTGAACGATTTTATGCGAATCAATTAAATTTATTTGCATCTGACCAGTAGTGACGCGTTGAGTGGGTGTGCCCTCAATAAAATGTGCAGAATATTTATTTAAGACTGATATTAAATCGTCCTTGTCTTTACCTAATAAATCAGTATCAATTAAAGAAAAATCTACTCTAGGAGACTCTTTGCAAACATTAGTGGTCTCTATTAATGAGATATTTAGATTGCAACCATCAATTAAAACTCTAACATTATTATCAAAAATATCTCTGCCAACTATAGCAGATTCACAAATAAAATTATCTGGCACGATATGAAATAGTAACGTCAACGAGATGTCTCCGATTTTTATCAAACTAGAAACTTGCGAGTTACATTCGACTTGCCCGCTCCCTATACCTTTCAAATAAACTACACGTTCGTGCCGCGTACCCGAGAAACATGAGGAAATACTTTGTTTTAACAACGAGCATGACGAGCCACTATCAAAAAGAAAAGGAAAGACCTCACCAGATGATGACGTCAGAGTGCCACGTGAAGCTCGGCTTTCGCAGATATTAACTTCTTTCACAGCGGCTCCATCACTTTTCTTGTTTGGGCACGAAGTGGCGATGTGTCCTAGATTCCCACATGAGAAACAACTAACACTCAGCATTTTCTCGTTCACGCGAGCTGTCATCGAAGGTTCGGTGCTTCTTGAGCTTCCAGGTTCATCACGACGACGTTTCCAGCAATCAGCCTGTCTATGACCAGGGACTCCACATGTATGGCATTTTCCATTAAATCTTTGTGTGTTATTCATACGAGCTCTCTTGGGGTCATAGTCCCTGTTACCGTCATCGGAATGTCTCTTTAGGGTAACATTACCAAGAGCACGAAACAGTTGAGCTCGAGTAACTATGGCATGTGAGTTTAATTCACGTCGGATAATGCCGTCCTTCTGTGACAAGACCGAAATGACGAAACCGGTAATAATTTCTTCAGGCATTTCGACTTTAGGGATGTCTTCAATTAGGCTCCAAAGCCGCACGGCAGATTCACTCACAGTCTCTTTGATCCCGATTTGAAATCTCAGTATGTTGTCGAAGAAATCTTGGATAAGTTTCGGCTTAGAAAACTTAGCTAACAGCGTTTGCTTAACGACATTCCAAGAGAGGTCGTCTAAGCGTAATTTCGTCAGGCAAGCGGCGGCACGACCTTTCAACGCACTCGTTAAGGCCACAAGTAAATCAACTCCGGATAACTTTCTGCTGTTGACTATCATTTCAGTAAGGCGGCACCAGCCATCGACATCGGCGTCTGAGTCGTCCGGGTTAAATTGTATTAATTGTATCGGACTTACATTCGACGCAGGCGCTGGCGGTTGTGAATCCAGTAATCTAGATAATAAGGCTTCCATTTGGCCTAATAATCTGCTTCCGCCGCCGCCGCCATCTCCGGATGGTCGATTAGTATTCCCGTCGCATCCCACTTCTGATAAAGGCAAGGCGGTACCCTCATCAGAATTATCCATCGATGCGTGGGTATTCAGGGAAGAAATATGAAAATCAAACTGCAGGCTCGTAAATTATAATGTTATAATCACATAATCAATTTCAAGATACACTTTCGCAGTAATTTAACTTAGATGTAAACAGATTTAACTATGGACAGAGACGATCCGTCGACTACGCGTTACAATGGCGCCTGCACACCCTCGAATGTGTCAGTGGCGCCAGTTTTTACACGTAGGTGACGTTCCGTCAGAGTAGTTCCTACTCTTGTCCACGACACTAGCGCTAAACGCTTAATTCGTAGGAAGGTTATGCATTACAAAACTAAATGGCGCCATTGGTTCGCCGTCATATTTAATAAGAAAAGAAAAGTTATAGTGACCACAAATTTTTATCTTTAAAATAGTCTTCCACTTTATATTTTTATTTTATTTATTTATTTATACGTTACATTTAGTTAAACAAAATGAATATCAGCGCAACAAAAACATTTGTTTTACTGTACGCTGTATTATAAAAATATTGAATTTAATGTGGGTACAACATGCAATGCACCTTACAATAAAATTAAATACGTAAAAAGTCACCTAAACAAGATATCGCCGTTATACTTTGAAAACCAATTATCTGATGAAAATGTGAAAATGAGATAAGTGGTATACAAAGTTTCAGACGTTGAAAATGAACCGTACAAAATAGCTACATGATTATTTATATATTTCATCCATACATTGATTAATATACTATAATGGGCGTCGTTTTACAAATAAAAAAATTGAGCGCTTTGTGGTATATTTGATGGTAACCGTCACAAGGTCTGCTATTTAATTGGTTTTCCCTGAAGACTGTTAATTCGTTATTTCTTCTAAACTAATAAGAATACAATAAAATCCACGAAATTAGTTTTTCATTTTACTAATTCAAAATTATCAGTTACATAAAAATACCTAAAAGATGTATTTTTGTGGAGATACAACTGAAAATGTGTAAAGATAATTGGTTTTCCTAGAAGAAAATTTCGCCGTTATACTTTGAAAACCAATTATCTAATAAAAATGTGAAAATGAGATAAGTGGTATACAAAGTTTCAGACGTTGAAAATGAACCGTACAAAATAACTACATGATTATTTATATATTTCATCCATACATTGATTAATATACTATAATGGGCGTCGTTTTACAAATAAAAAAATTGAGCGCTTTGTGGTATATTTGATGGTAACCGTCACAAGGTCTGCTATTTAATTGGTTTTCCCTGAAGACTGTTAATTCGTTATTTCTTCTAAACTAACAGGAATACAATAAAATCCACGAAATTAGTTTTTCATTTTACTAATTCAAAATTATCAGTTACATAAAAATACCTAAAAGATGTCTTTTTGTGGAAATACAAGTGAAAATGTGTAAAGATAATTGGTTTTCCTAGAAGAAAATTTGTATCATTCTCACAGAACTCCTAAATAAATAAACTCGAGCGTTGCTCAATTCGTTACTTTGCCCGCGTCGTGAGCTTGCCCACTGCTGCAAGCATACCCGGCTGTCCTGGGGCCCGATTCTACTACAAATGCACCAATGGACTCTCAATGGTGTGTCAATCGTGTCTCAATAGAATGCCGATAGTGTCACTATCGGCATTCTATCCTCGAGACTGAGAGAACAAATGCACCAATGGACTCTCAATGGTGTGTCAATCGTGTCTCAATAGAATGCCGATAGTGGCACTATCGGCATTCTATCCTCGAGACTGAGAGAACAAAATATGCACCAATGGACTCTCAATGGTGTCTCAATCGTGTGACTCTTTTCCTCATTAATTATAAATCCTAATGATTCGAATAAACACCTGAGTAATGTTATACAAACATTCTTCGTAGGTAGGTGCAATGCAACAAACATCGTCTAAATAAATGGTTGATAAGTAACCCATTTACCTTAACAAAGACATGACTGGCTTAAATAATTTTGTAAAAACAAAAGAAGGCAGTAGTGCTTAGACCAAAATTAAATGGTAAGACATTAAATTTAAACAACTTGGTTTGCCATTTATATCGTAAATATTTTCTGTATTTACTACCTATCGATTGGTATTAAAAAATACGCAAGGCTTCTACGCTTCATAGACTTACTAAACTGTAAGTCACAGAGTAATTGAGCACCATCAAGTAATGGTTTTATAACTGATATGTCTTTTTGTTCCATATTAAACATAAGTGATGGCGGCAGTTACTTGGTTTTGTTTTCCTTCGAGGGCCTTAATTCATAATTCATTTATTCATTGCAAAAACACGGTGTAACTATAGGTTGTTAACATTAAAATAAGAACAAGCATGCATCGTCAAAACATGAGATGCAATGTAGGTTTGGACTCTAAACATAAAATAATCATAACTTATTTGAAAATTGTACAATCAATTACATACTCAGAGAAGCTGCGTGTCAACTATGATTTAGGTATTCGCAAGCGCAAGTGAAAGACAGTTAGGTACTAGCGCCACCATGCAGAATGGCTTTCGCTGGAGCGATTTGAATGTTACAATTTTACAGACAGTCAGAGAAAACCAGGAGAAAACCAATTATCTGTTTATACGTTATTTTCATAGATGATTTGATTGTACTGAATGTTGTAAGGAATCCATCAGGTAAAACAAATTAAACAGCGATAATAGCTTGTATTAGACAGTTGTAATGTGATATTAGAACTTTAATCTGAAAAAAATGATTATTCTTGAGAAAGAAATAAAAAAAATCCAAGAGCTCCCTACGGGTATAACAAATAATACCACTTTAAATGGTAATCATTGGAGAGTAGTGAGGTGTTATTCAAGTTAAATAAGATTACTGGTTTGTATTAGCCAGTAAATCTAGATAGTGGCTGAAATAATCGTTTATATTATTAGCTAAAAGCAAAAGTATACGTCACAGCGTTTAATGGGCTTTCGCAGACGAAAGATCGCAAAATTTTAAGTACTTCTGCATTGTCAGGTCATTTTCGGAAAAAACTCGATTTAATTGGTTTTCGCAGTATAGCGGCGATATTACTGTTAGACAGAGATGCCATACTGCGGATTACAGTAGTGCAAGCGAGACACTCGTCACATACACTACACAGGTTGCTCCAGAAAGTATTTTTTAAGTTTGTATTTGTAATTTTTTATATTTAATTGGTTTTTCATATTCGCCTCAAGATTATTTATGAGTGTAGGAATAATATACTCGAGAGCACGTTTACCATAATAATTATTGAATCTTGGTATATTTAGCTTAGAATTCGCAATACTTCTTGTCGATTTATTATGATTCTTTTTAATTTGTATATGTGTGTTGAAAAATTGTTCTATAATAACCCTTTTTCATTAAGCAACTTTTAATCGTGGATTTAAATTTATGTAGAGGCAAATCTATAAAACTTTGTGGCAGTCTATTGAACATTTTTATGCTTATACCTATGAAACAATTACCAGTCTTATGAAGTCTGAGGCTTGGTACGGCAAGCTTATGCTTATTTCTGGTGTTTAGGCTATGACAGTCTGAATTTTTAAGAAAAGCACCATAGTTACCGTACCGTACATAATACAATCAAAAATGTATTGGGACGCCACGGTTAGGATGTTAATCTCCTTAAATAATTCCTTAAGCGAGTCGCGTGGTCTAAGGTTGTATATGGAACGAATGGCCCTTTTTTGAAGTACAAAGATAGTCTGAATGTCGGCAGCGGAGCCCCACAACAGTAGACCATACGACATTACGCTATGAAAATAGCTGAAATACACTAATCTTGCCGTTCCAACATCAGTAAGCTGCCTAATTTTCCTAACTGCATACGCTGCTGAACTAAGTCTTCCTGCCAGGGCCGTAATATGTGGGCCCCATTGCAGTTTTAAATCCACGGTAATCCCAAGAAAAGTAGTAGAACTAATTAGATCTATGGATTCGTCATTCACACTAATGCTACTATTTACCGGCCTTACGTTAGGCATGCTAAATTTAATACATTTGGTCTTTTTTGAATTCAATAAAAGGTTATTGGTAGTGAACCAGTGAAGGACCCGAGAAAGAGTATTGTTTACATCGTCAGATACGTTTTTATGCCTGTCAGCATTGAAAATCAAAGAAGTGTCATCAGCAAACAATACTATTTCACATAGGTCCCTAGCAAAGTAAGGCAGATCATTTATATATATCAGAAACAATAATGGGCCCAATATAGAACCCTGGGGCACTTCCATATGAAGAGGTGCACCGGAAGAATTAGTTCCATTTATGTTTACTGTTTGTATTCGACCCGTAAGATATGACTGTATAAGGCGTAACGAATTAGTTGAAGCACCATAATGTTTTAGTTAATGCTTTGTCCTGCCTGACTGACTGACTGATAAATCAACGCATAGCCCAAACCGCTGATCGTAGAGACCTGAAACTTGGAGGGTGTATTCTTTGTACGAGGTAGGCGTCCGATAAGAAAGGATTTTTCGAAATTCTAACTTGGATGAAAAAGGGGGCCAAAGTTTGTATGACACTCATGGGATAACGTGATTCCTTAATTGGTCGGTTATTTTGACACATCCGTCATGTGTGTCTTCTGTCATGTAATATTTTTATAAATTGTGAATATTCAAACAAATGATTTCATAATGTTGTCGTACTATTCTGTTCGTGATCTGGAAAAAACAGGACATAGCGAGAAATAGTTAGAATTTCGGATATTTCCTCTGTCAGGCACTGTGGCACTTCCTCGGTCGGACTAGCCTATTTCATAAACGCTCTACCAGTCCAAAGATTGTAATGAGAAGTAAAAGAAAGGATTTTTTTAAATAAGCGAGATAAATGCAAACGAATTTGCGCGGGTTTCTCTAATAATAATAGGTATATAGATTTCATTGATTTATTGAACTAAAGACTTGGCTGTATGGTCATTGAGCTTTGCCTGTCATTTTTGGCGATAGCGAGGAATTCGATGTATCCTCTATTACCTATATCCGTTTGATTATTGGAACTTGTAAAAAAACCGGGCAAGTACCTACGTGTCGGGCCACGCACAATTTAGGGTTTCGTATCAGCTAGGTACGCATTTCTTGCTTGCAAATGAGTACAATGCCATATTCTATGACATTTTTGTATTTTTTCGTCAAAGAAATACTTCATAAGTTCGTCGGCTATTACTCGGTAACTAGTAGTGCCTACTTAACCGTTATAGTTTTTCTAGGAGGTTCACTATATGGACAACTACCATGATTTTTTAAAATTTCTAAATACAATATTTTCTGAGATAGAGGGGGCAAAACGATAATTGACACGTTAAATGTAAATAATACACGAACGGATCATTGTATCGGAAAATGATCTCCCCACACCTTCAATGTTTTTAAGATACCTATCTAACGATACACCACAACATGGGGTCGGTGCGAATAAAAATTTCAATCCCACTTTACCTATAAGGAAGGCCCCCCAAAAAATATATTTTTAGTATTTTAGTAGTAGGTATTCATACCAAATTACAGCTTTCTAGCATCAAGCGTCTGGGCGCTAGACTGCGGACGGATAAACGGACATGGCGAAACTTTAATGCAGGTTGTGGATCAAGAGCTAAGCTAAGGTAGTTTCCTGTTAGTTTACCATACATTACGCGTTGTGTTCTGCGCCCAAGTATGAAAAATCATATTAGCCATGCATACTAAGCTGAACTAAGTTAGCTATGACTTAGCTTAGTTCTTGGCCTGCAACCCGCATAAGGGTTCCTTGTGAACCCTAAAAATAGAGAATGAGCGTAAAAAAATAAGTACTAACATAAAAAAAATGTGTTATAAAAATACATTCTTGAGGAAAAAAATATTTGATTTATTATTTTTAAAAAATATATTTTGAACTTAGGCAAATTAAATGGCCAGCCCCATCGAAATAATATTACTACGTATAGAACGGACACCGCGAACAAAATTTTTGTCCCCATACGTTGAGGCCAATAGACATCAACTCGTTTAGAAACTTGCCGACGCTCATCGTGATTGGTCCTCGGATTTATGTCAAAAAAATAATTAAAAAATGCCGTCATGTTCAATAAAAACTTGTAAAAACCGTTCAACAGTAAGGAAGAAAGATAGCGGCGTCACTTATCATCGGTAAGTATACAAAAAATTAAGTAAAACCAACCAAAACAATTTTTTTTCATTATTTTCTATTGCATCATGATTGCATCCGCCATTTCTATGTGAAAATCATAGATTATCAAAAAGTAATCGTACAAATGGGATACGTAGGTACTAAGCGTGAGTCAATTTTATAATATAATTTAGGTACTTATTTCTGAAAAATTTTTTGCTTTTTTTTTAACCGACTTCAAAAAAGGAGGTTCTATGTTTCATTGGTTTTTTTTGGAGGTTCGCCGATTACTCCAATTGTGGACCGATTTTCAAAATTCTTTTTTTATTCATAAGTGCATACTCCCAAGTTGTCACCAATTCAGGATCTGATGATGGGAATTCCAGGAAAATCGAGGGCAACCCTCAAATTTCATGGGCACGTATAACGCGTTACTTATGTTGACGTAAGCTATTCATGTATTTACGTCTGGAAGTCATCCTCCCATGCTGCTGAGATGCCTGAGATGATAATCTAGCTAGGTGGTCGCGTCCGCCTGACACCGACTTCAATCAGATATAATCAATTAACGAATTCAATAAGTTATTCAAATTCGTTTTTAGAGTCGGTTAACCTTTTTTCATTTTTGAAGTGAAAACTTCTTTAGCAGTGTTTAGCACTTTTTAGATGTGTCAAAAATGTTAATGTCGCATCAGATCAGATCCGTAGCCGATATAACTAAAATAATTTTAATTTATTTTCTTAAAACAAGGTTTGCTTACAGACTTTAGATTACAATTTTTTAGGTATATTTTCTTAGTTGTATACCGATGTGAGACTACCTATGTATTGTGAGGTTGGTGCCTATAGTAGGTTTGAGTGAACAAACCTGTGTCACAGGTCACAACCTGTGTAACTCGTGCTGGATTCGTGTAATTTGTTTCAAAATTGTGTATAAATTTACACAGTTTATCATGGCGTTCTCTTGTGTCGGAGGCCAAGACTCACTTTGGGTCGCTGAGCCATCGGAGTAAGTAAGTAAGTATAATTTCGGTGGCAATTTTCATTTCAGTGTAAAAATTCAACCTTATGATGTCCACTCACGCACACAATGTTATAAAATAGGCCAAAGTTTTATTTGTCACTAAAAGTATGTAGATAGCATTGAAATAAAAAAAATCACACCGAAATGACAAATAAAAATCTCTAGTTGATATTCACCCAAAAAATACTTTTTTAAAAATTATATGTAATTTAAATATTCATTTTTTAAACTATATTTACATAATATTTTTCTAAAGTAGGTATAAAATATGTAAATGTGGATGAAGTTACTAACTAAGTAAAAAAATAGTTTCTAGAAAATAAAAAGAAGGAAAACGAAACAGCATTTTAAATTTCGACCAACCGTTTTCGAACAAATAAAATTTCATTATAAAGTTAGTTTTGATTTAATCTCAGTTTATTTTTGACTAATATTTAGTTAAGAACAAAAATGTAATGTAGCTTCCTACCTATAAAGCTAATATTATACCTATTTTCTATTAAGTTTATTCTATTAAGTAAAATAAAATATTGTAATAAAATAAAATAATCAATTAGATGTCCAATAGGCAGAATATAAACAAAGTGTCGCCCCTGCGTAATGTCATATTCTATGACTCGGTTGGGGGCGGGGCCAGGGAGGGGCACGCCCCTCACGGCCGAACGCGGCGCCAAAATTTGAAGGCGCTGTCATTTCTATACGTAGTAATATTATTTCGATGGCCAGCCCATTCACGTTATGTACGCAAGTGTTATGAGGATAAAAAAATATTGACTTTTATCTTCTGTAAATCTACTCGCAAAATAAATTATTTTCTAGCAAATCAAATCAAACACGCGGATCCTAAAACAACATTATTAAAGCAATTTAGAACAGTGCCCGCGTTCGCTTTGCACAGAACCGAAATAACTTACATAATTTTAAAAATACTAATTGAACCGTATACTAAAGTATAAGAAACAATCTTAAATAATTAACTTACCAATACTTTTCGATTCCTTCTCGTTGTACTATATTTTCTCTCAAAGTAACCGCCGTTTGTCTCCATAATAAAGATAATAAACTATTGTAATTAATTAGGTACGTTTATCACATATTCACGCAATTAATTATTAGACATTACTTTCAACTGATTGCAATTCGATTACTGCCTCAAGTTATCAATATCATTGTACACACTTTAATCTACTACAGTGAAACCTGGTTAAGTGGGACCTGGATTAATGAGAAACCTCTATTATTGAGAGTTGCAATGAGGTCCCGGTTCTTTTTCATTAAATTACCTCTGTTAATGGGACTTTTTGAACCTGGTTAAATGAGATTTGAATCCTAAGACTTTTCCGATGCTTACCTCTATAATTGAGACTCTGTAGCTCAATTACCTGTATAAATGAGACAAATTAATCAGGTATTAACACGTTTTGACATGTTTGTTTACATACATTGCGTCGTCTTTCGCGCATGCTTTGTTTGCCAGTACTATCTCAGGTTTTGACTTGTTTTGTTTTGTTTTGAAGACTGTGAAGAGACTCCAGTAAAAATTTCAAAGCGTGAGGCAATGGAAGCTTTAGAAACTTTACACAAGTATTTCGAAATGTCAAATATTGATAATTCTAATATTTTTGATCAAATTTATTCTATCGAGAAACAGGTTTCAGCAACTAGCAATCAAATACAAACAAACATAACCGATTACTTTAAGTCATAAACTTTACCGTATTGTTTTTTTTTTCGACGCAATACATTATGTATGTATGTACATTCATACCTACATTAAATTCATAACACCAAAAATACGCATTTTTATTAACATTTCCACCTCTAAAAATGGAATAACGACACATTTCGACCTCTGTAAGTGGGGGCCTCTGTAAATGAGACAACTATAATTTTAAACCTGCTTAATTGGAAAACTGGATTATTAGAAACCCTCAATAATTGGTACATGTGTCTTGGTCCCTTGAGATTCCAATTAACCAGGTTTCACTGTATTTGTAGTGTAATCTAAAAAGGAAGTTTAAAATAAATAAGATTTATTTTATCGCCATACTTCTATGTGACTGTAAAGTTGAAAACGGCAATGAAAAGAACGTTAACTGAGTAGTAAATTGCGGTATTCTCTGTTATAATTAACTAAATGAATAATTTCATAATACTTCATTAGTATTTTAATTTGATAACTTCTCACAATTTGGGCACTAGTTATGAAAACAAAAACAAAAATTATTTAAGTAAATCGGTCCAGTAACAAAAATCAAAAATCCCACCAAAAACATTTTCATGTAAAATGTTGCCAAGAGGAGACCATATGACTCGCACTGTCAAAAAGTTATCAGATCTCATGTAGAGCCAAGCTTCTAACTCTACACGCCCTACCTCTACAAGGCCTAACTTCACAAACTCTACACCTTAATCAAAATATGTGTCTTTGCCGTTTCGTTACATACTACAAGAAACATAACAGAAAAGTATGATGATGAATAGTTTATAAATTTTTCACCTTACGCCTATGTGAATGTAGAGGTAGGATTTTTCTTTTTTTTTTCTTTTGGGGTGAAGTTCCAAGTTTTATGATATTTTTGTTGTTTGTGTACTAATACTAGCATACATACCAAATTTCAGCTTTCTAGGATATTAGGAAGCGAAAATCTCATACAAACTTCCATCCCCTAAGTTAAAGGGTTGGGGGATGAAAGTTCCAAGTTTTATGTCTTTTTTTGTTGTCTTTGTAGTAATAATAGCTTACATACCAAATTTTGGCGTTCTAGGACTTCAGGAAGTACCTTAAGAATTTTGATGATCAGTGAGTCATTGAGTGAATCAGTGACGAAATGGGAGGTTTTTAGACATTAATAAAAATCTAAAGTTTAATAGCTACGACATTCAAATTTTGAATGTTCAATGATTGTACTGGTGTCATTATATTGTCGCGAATGATCTAGAATGTTCTCGACGTCTCGCGTCGCCGCTAGAATCACTTGTTTACAACTATTCATAGATCGAGAAAAATAAGTGATCATTCAAAACAAGCGTGACGAACAAGTCGGAAGTGTCAAAGCGTATACCGGCAGGTAATAAAAACATAGCTTTCGATATTCGAAATTGACGCTTCCTTATACTTTATAGTCTGTACTGTTCTCTCTACTAATTTATAAGTTTACACATTTCTAATTAATATATTCTTCCTTTGCTACCACTGTTTTGTCTACTCAATTCTCCTATTTAAGTGGTTATGGGCCCAGACCATATAAGTGCAAACATTTAATACGACGAAGTTAAAAAGTGAAATGTCTGCGACAAATTCTTCAGACGCCTGCTCGTCCAGTGAACGACCCTGCAGTTTCAAGAAGCTAATAGGTACCAATTTTAATATGTGGGCCTTCAGTATTCAATGTCTTTTACAAGACCTCGACCTATGGGATGTCGTTGAGCATCCTCATAATCCAGAAAACCAGGCCGAAGTCAGGAAAGACATTAAGGCGAGAGCTAAGATATGCCTGGCTTGTGATGAAAGCATATATCCTGTAATAAGGTCAGCCAAAAATGCTTTTGACACGTTCAACTGCTTGAAGAAGGCGTACGTTGACAGTGGCCTCACGAGACGACTGTCTCTTATGAAGAAACTGCTAGCCATCCAATATGCGGAAAATAACATGCAGCAGTACATCACCAGCATGTTGAATACCCAACAAGAACTTCTGGCTATTAATTCTGGAGTTGATGACTAGTTTCTGGCTATCATCATCCTGGCTGGACTACCGGATTCTTTCGAACCGCTCGTCATGACTCTAGAACACTCCAGCATGCTCTTAACTTCGGAAAATGTAGTATCAGCACTCTTAAAGGAAAATAGCAAAGAACAGAGAGTACCGCTACCAGGACCTAGTAACACTGTGTTTAATACCCAAACGAATAAACTATTTTGTAAATACTGTAAAAAGTTAGGGCATGTAGTCTCACAGTGTAGAAATTTAAAGAACAAGAAAAATTCGGCAAACATTTCATTTATTAATACATCCGAATTCACACTTTCATCTTGTTTTGCTAATATTTCTTCCACAGGTTCTCATTCTCAAAACTGGTACATTGATTCTGGTGCAACTTCCCATATGTGTAATAGGAAAGAATGTTTTTCCACTATATCCCCACACATCATTCCTATTACAGTTGCCAACAACAATGAACTGTTGAGCCAAGGTAAAGGTACTGTACATATGAATATATCTAATAGTGTAAATAAAATTAGCGACGTCTTGTATATTCCTGGGTTAGCTACAAATCTACTATCTGTAAATAAAATAAACCAAAACGGTTTGGATGTTTTGTTTACATCTGACGGAGTCAAAATATTTCCGAAGGGTGGCTGTCAGGTGACAAGTTCTGTCATCGCCACTGGCTCTGTACATAGAGGTTTGTATAAATTAGACGTAAGTTCCGATAACCCGCATGCCATGCAGATTTCAACCAGAGAGTCTGGAATATTATGGCATAGACGTCTTGGGCATTTGAATGCCAATACCTTAAATATTTTAAAAAATAAAAATATTGGTATTAACTTTACGGGAAATCTTAGCACATCTTGTATTTCTTGTTTACAAGGTAAACTTTCGAAAAAGCCTTTTCCCAATTCTACCAGTAGGTCGAGTTGTGTGCTACAACTCATACATTCGGATCTTTGTGGTCCTATGAGTACACACTCGTGGGGCGGAGCCCTATACCTCCTAACTTTCACTGACGATTTCAGTCGTAAAACTTTCGGATATCTTTTAAAAACAAAAGCCGAAGTTTTTAGTAAGTTTGTAGAATTTAAACATTTAGTCGAAAACCAAACCAATCGAAAAATCAAAGTCCGATAATGGTGGAGAGTTTGTAAACTGCAAATTTTCTACGTTTTTAAAAGAAAACGGAATTATCCACCAGACTACGATTCCATACACACCCCAACAAAATGATGTTTCAGAGCGTGCTAATCGAACTATTATCGAAAAAGCTAGATGTATGCTCCAAGATTCGCAACTGTCGAAAGCGTACTGGGGAGAAGCGGTTAATACTGCCATATACCTAAAAAACCATACACCTACACAGGCCCTAAACAATCAAATCCCAGAAGTATTATGGTCTGGAAAGAAAGTTAATCTTTCTCATTTGAAAGTTTTTGGATGTGAAGCTCATGTTCTCGTACCAAAAGAAAAACGTACGAAACTTGATGCCAAGACGCAAAAATGCATCTTTGTAGGGTATGCCACAGACAGCAAAGGGTATCGGCTAGTAGATTCACAGAATCCACGAGCGTTAATAGTCGCAAGAGACGTTGTCTTTATTGAGGACAAAACGCCGTCGGTTTCTGAATCCGCCTCAGTTCCAACCCCCATATCGACAGAAGTCCTAGTACCCATTTTTGAAGAAGTTCCACAAATGCAACCGAATACTGACTCTAGTGACCTTCAACCAGTGACATCCACAGAGTTGGACGATCCTGCTCCTAACACTGTATGTGATGATATTCCTCTACAGGCTCCTTCACCAGAATCTTCACAACTTGAAGCTACAGGAGAACCCATACCCGAACGGAGGTATCCTGCCAGGGACAGGCGTGCCCCTGACAGATACGCATGTAATGTAAATATAGGTATAAGTGGTGATATGGAACCTGAAACATACAAGGAGGTTACAGATCATCCTCAAAAGGAAGAATGGCACGAAGCCATGCATGCTGAATTTCACTCATTGCTGAAGCACGGAACTTGGACACTAGTTGACAGACCTAAAGATAGAAAAACAACAAAGTGCAAATGGGTATATAAACTCAAAAAGGACACAAGTGGAAATGTTGTGAAAT
This sequence comes from Endotricha flammealis, assembly GCA_905163395.2. Taxonomy (NCBI): domain Eukaryota; kingdom Metazoa; phylum Arthropoda; class Insecta; order Lepidoptera; family Pyralidae; genus Endotricha; species Endotricha flammealis. The sequence continues at coordinate 5,374,354 of LR990852.1, read as the reverse complement.
ACAAAGCTCGATTAGTAGCCAAGGGGTTTACCCAAGTTGCAGGAGTAGATTACGGCGAAACTTTTTCGCCCGTTGCTCGACTTTCCTCGGTTCGACTACTTATGGCATTTGCTGCTGATTTAAATTGCAAAATCGACCACCTAGATGTGGAAACAGCATTTTTAAATGGCGATTTAGATGAAGAAATATACATGGAGCAACCTGAAGGCTTCTCCAATGACCCTAAGAATAAAGTGTGTCTACTCAAAAAGGCACTTTATGGCTTGAAACAAGCTCCACGCCAGTGGAACAAGAAGGTTTGCCAAGCTATGGCTGGCCTCTCGCTCAAACAAGCCACAACAGAGCATTGTATATATTATAAAAGGGTCGGTAACGATTTCATAATCGTTGCAGTATTAGTTGATGATTTCTTTATCCTTTCAAATAGTGACAATCTCAAAATGCAATTCAAAGAGGACCTTAAGAAAATGTTCACAATAAAAGATTTAGGCCCTGTCAAAGATTGCCTTGGTATGAGAGTTACGCAAACTCAAAACTGCATAACACTCGACCAATCAAATTATATTCAAAAAATAATCGACAAATACAACATGAGCGATGCGATTTCTGTCACAACTCCTATGGAACCTGGACTTAAACTTAGTTTACCCGAAAAAGAAGACGAAATTGAAGTACCTTACCGGGAACTCATTGGCTCTCTAATGTACATTTGCATTGGAACGAGGCCTGACATTGCACACGCAGTCTCAGTTCTGTCCCAATTCAATGCACATTACGGGGGAGTACACTGGAAGGCGGCTAAAAGAGTTCTTAGATACCTAAAAGGTACTAAGGATCTCAGCCTTCGTTTTTGTAAAGGTGACAACCAACCTGTTGTTGGTTACTGTGATGCTGATTATGGGAATAATATAGTGGACAGACGTTCCTTTACGGGATATGTATTTATGATGAGCGGAGCTCCTGTCTCGTGGGAAGCGCGTAAACAGCGCACAGTAGCCCTGTCTACCACGGAGGCAGAGTACATGGCCTTAGCAGAAGCTTGCAAAGAAGCAATGTACCTCAAAACTCTCATCGCTGAAGTCTTCGCTGTCACACATCCCATTGTCATCCACTCTGATAATCAAAGTTCCATAAAACTCGCTCATAATAACACGTATCACTCGCGTACCAAACACATCGATGTCAGACATCATTTCATTCGTGACGCACTTGCACAGCACCATTTTATCATCAAGTTCATTCCTACAAATGACATGGTTGCCGACATTCTAACCAAATCTTTGGCCAAATTAAAACACTGTAAGTGTACAAATTCCCTAGGCTTACGTTAGGTTAGATGTGTACATGTTCTTAGTAGGTAGGTGTTGTAGTGTTTAGGTATATTTTTAGTGTGGTGTTTGTTTGTTGTACATTTGTATATACATACAGGGTGTTTTTATTACGGGGGTAATAAAAACATAGCTTTCGATATTCGAAATTGACACTTCCTTATACTTTATAGTCTGTACTGTTCTCTCTACTAATTTATAAGTTTACACATTTCTAATTAATATATTCTTCCTTTGCTACCACTGTTTTGTCTACTCAATTCTCCTATTTAAGTGGAAGTACAAGCGACATTGAGCTTTAAAGCTTGTACTATAAGGTACAAAATGGTTAACACAGTGGAAGTTGTGTTGACCTTGAAGTTGTTTTGATCAAAGTTATTTGTAAACAAGTCACACAAAAAAAGGCCATAAAAAATGGAAACATTCGAGGCGCATATTGAGGCATATAAATTCCGCGACCGTAGCCGACACAGTCAGTAAAGTTCATTGTGAGCTTTCGGTGCGGTAACTGCGAAGACTAATCAAGAGTGAGTTAACCTGCGACCTTTGCGATACCAACGGACTACGGACGACTCTGCGATTTGGAAGAATACTGTGATTGGACCAACGACTTCAGCGCGTTACGGACTTCGATTCTTCGTGTGATTTGGCTACGTTGAGTGTATCTGTGACCTGTTCATCGCTGAATAAATTCTTCTAACAAGTCAACGGTGTTTAATCCAAATCCCGAACCCCACGCTCGTAACAATATCTTAAAATTTTTAACTATTTAGCATCATCCAAACCAAAGTTATGAGAGTTCAAAAAACGACGAAACGTTTCGGTATAAGGTAGGTAGTGCCCTTGCGCTCCGCTTCGCTCGTCTTGGCGTCTCAGATTATTTAAATCGGTCCAGTAGTATTCAATACCAACAAACAATCAAAACTTTCCTGTATAATATTAGTATATGCTTATAAGATGTTCACCCCTAAACATAGCTATAATGTTAGCAAGCCGAAGTTTCTTTTAAGTTTTTAACTGAAGACTGAAGAGTAATCCCAGGCGGGACGTAAGCTTGTTTTCCACCTCAGTGGTATAATAGAATAGCCTCACTGCTTTGTCGTCAATCCTTTACATGAAATATGTTCATGGACACAAATCTTTGCCTTCAGCAGGATTCGAACCCGCGGCCCTTGGGATAAAGAAACCATTGGCATGCTATGCTAGCCACTAACTAACCACTAGACTTGCCTTAAACATAAGCTTTTATTCAAGGTGAGCTCGATGAATGCGAGATTTATTTCAAGACTCAAGCTCTTCTGAAGGCTGTTGGAACTCTTTTGAAGGCTGGAACTCTTTTGAAGTCTCGAAGCGTGGTGCATGGCTTAGACTAGTGGGCTAGGCTAGGGTCGGGTATAAAGCCTCCCAAGCACACAGTCCTGCCAATCCGCCTTAAGGCTTCAAAAGTAGAATTCGACGCCTCGAGGTATGTAAGTGTACTGTGCATACCTACCGTGATCTATTAAATTGATTAGATAAGGATCGAGATGTTCTGCTATAGAAGGGTTGTCTCTTAACTTCACATGACTTTTTATACGTTTTAAGGTGCTCGTAGAAATCTGCCGTCTGAACTGGTGGTAGGTATGTAGTACTATTGTTTATTCTGTGCTGATGGCAGGAAAAAAATGTGACGATTTGAAAAAAAAAACTGAGTTTCATCGGTAAAGTAACAGATGCATTCAATCTGTGATGGAGGAAAAGCAAGACAGTGCGCAACCTATAATGATACAATCGAATTTTGGATTGATATAATGTTACATTACAGGGCGCTAGGTTCGAAGCTATTGAAGGTAATTGTCAAGGTATCAAAGGAGTATTCATTAGTTCTAGTTTTGGCCACCGGCACAGACAACTTTGTGGCACTGTAACTAATTCCCTTCCTTTATATCATAAATAAATAATGCATAAAAACACAAAATCCAAGTCTTATACGGAGATCGAACCCACACTCTCTGTATACTATGAGTACCTACCTAAAATGTTTTGAGAATATTCCACTGAAAGTACCTAGTTGTGTAATGTTTCAGTATTTATGCCAAATGAGTAAGGAAATAGGACTACAAAATCATTAATACTGTAGTTAACGCAATTCTTATTTTTCAAATTACAGAAAGCAGTAAGTTTATGGCTCTAGCATTTGGCTATTAAATATCGAAACAAAACCAGTTCGTGGTCATTTTCCTTTCTTTCTCGTGGTCAAACTTTTTTGAAAAACTGGTTTGACCACGAGGAATTTTAAAATTCCTCGTGGTCAAACTATCTAATTACATCCTGTGTAATTTCCTTACAAAAGTCGATTGCATGTATTTTTGAGCCTCTTAAGAGCAAAAGTGCATGCACTCCAGCAGATTTTATGTGCATAGATTGAAAATAAAAAAGTTTTATTACGTATACGACCTTTAATTGACATTATTATTAATATTCAAATATCAGCGACTCATGTCGCTCGCATCCAAAAGGAATACAATGGGATAAAGTATACACAGCAGAGGACTCAAGAAACAAAGAGAAAGTAAAAGGAAAGAGCAATTGATCTAAAAAATTTATTAATGAATGAGGCGACTATGTGCACATTGAAAACACTTGTTATAATACAACACCACTTGTACAATATTTACAGGACCCGCGTTACACCCGACCTCGGCACACCTCTGTCGTCATCCACTTACATTACTCTGTACATAAGTAGTTTGTACAACTTACACTTAAACGTTACATCTACTTTAAACTTACATTAAAACCAATGGAAATATTGATTATTATAATACTTATACGGGTAATGGTATAAGAAGTTAATCTTTTAATATCTAATACTTAGAACTGATTATATCCGACTACAATATAAATAATAATAATAATAGTAATAATATATGTATTTAATTTTCTTTAACCTAATGACTGGTACGAGTCGCTCAGCCATTACTTCTAACATATTACATTTTAACTCTCTGCGACTGTGGCACGTAAAGATAATCTAAGCGACACCATGCAGATACAAGAACATTTATACTACACACGAACAGGCGCGCCCGCTGCCGGAGCGGGCCGGCTCGAAGCTCCGACAAATTCGAACAGGTCAGCGACGCCACGACGTCACTATTCCATACAAGTCATACAACACATATTACATACAGTAATCAACACTCGGTGAAGTAATTAAAATACTCAATAAAAAAACTCATGCGCTTAGAGCACGAAATCTAAATACAACACGATTCTATAAAGTACCAAACTGTCACTATTTCATCAAAAGTCTATATAGGTACATAATTTCATATAAAAACAATATTTAACGTAAGATTTAAATATTATGTACAAAAAAAAAGGTTTTTATTCCATGCAATCGGAATCTCGAATAAAAAATTATCCTTAATACATAGTCTAACCATTGATTTATAAATTAAACGAATCACAGTAACATGTTTATGATCGACATAGTTGTTGAAGTGTGATGTTTATTCATTGTGCGCTAAGTGACGATCCACGTTTATATTCCTAAAAACACTACACAGAATGCATTCAGAAAGGAATTACAGGTCATTAACGACCACACCAACTTACTCAGGGAAGACGTGGGTGTGATTTTCAATGATGATAGGAAATTAATTTCACACTACTGCAATACATATTATACAAAAATCTGCGTAAGATTCCATCGTAATTATTCAAGTGAGTGAGCCTTTCAACTACTGGCATTAGTACGGCTGGGGTTGCGCTGCCAAATGACGAGCGTTTCATACTCGGATAATGTGGAAATACATTACTCGACGTTTACTGTACTGTCGTAACTACTTTAAAACACTAATTCTATCCTATTATTAATCGGCGAAGAGATTATTGTAAAATATCCAGAGAGTGCCATAATCTATTATAATTATGTATTTACTATAATTCCGAGGGACAGAATTATGTAAAAAGTAAATGCATAATTGGAGCGTGAGGAAGCGCACGACGTGTTCCGGTCGCACGCGCAGGGAAGTGCATGATTTATCAAAACTCCCTTAAAATGTCACGCACTAATTATCGCATTTATCCGCAAATTACTGTATCAACTATACTATGTTCCTTTGATCATTATATTAAATGTATTTACATACAACCTCATCCAATCAAATTGTAAGTCTCAGTAAGAAATAATATTTAATATTATTTGATATAATTTACCAAAAAAAAACCTATGATATGATATCGAGCTATGAACATCGTGTACATTATACATTACATTGATCATTTTATATTTCGTCAACATTGTCTATGTCTAAACACTGAAATATTACCATTACTGTTACATATCTTAGCAATAAATATATTATTTTTACAAAAGTTTGTGACATAAGCTCTAAAGTGGGGTTCATGTAATTAACCACACACACAGAGAGAGAGAGGAAACAATACAATACGTTGCTAGTACCTATGGACCACTAACTGCAACTTCCCATACAGTATTTACATGTCCGTCACAGCTCGAACGCATACCAAATCTGATTCTATCCGATTATATGATAGTGTTGAGATGACGAAAAGTCATATATATACCTACTTTATATTAAAAGATATTAAAACGGGCTCGTTGATTTAAAATTACATCGAAATATCTACAAAAGTATCTACGACAGTCGCTCTACATTACATTGAATAATCTCGTATAAATAAATAGTTTAATTTTAATTTATGGTAACAAATATAATTAATGATATTGTACCGTGTGAAGGTTTAGAGATGAGCATCATCTGACAGTACGATATCACATTTATTCCTGTTGTCAAGTGCGTCGCTTGGGCACGCTAGAATAATGTAGTGTAAAATGACATTTCTGAGCGACAGAGATGAAGCACAAGGGTAGCGATTAGCGATCCTGTGCTGCCAGGTGAGGTTCAATCCTTAGTCGTACGTGGACGCATATATTCGAGGTGAGGCGTTTAATTAATATAGTGTTTCACTTTACCGAGTTAGACATGTTTTTAAGTGGTCATTAAATAGAAAATGAAGCAGCCAATAAAAGTTAATTCACTTATAATAAAAATAACTGTTAGGTACGCGTGGCAAAAAGATAAAAATCCATTTTTTTTTTTCAGTGGGAATGAGATGTTTTTTTCCGGAATAAAAAGTAGCCTATCCTATATCACTTTCCAGACGGTAACCTATCCTCAAAAAAAAACAATTCAATCCATTCGGTTACATCGACGTAAAACAAAAACAAACAAACGCCCTTTGGCATTTATAATATTACTATGGTTAAAGAACTCGTAATTTCTCAAGCAACCTTTATAGTAATGTCATATACCTCTTAGTACCTCTGTTTCGGGTCATACATAATGTAAGATGTAAAAGCCTTGACAGATTTATTTGACCGATTATTTTCTGCCATTGCTTAGAGAACATCTGAGCACACGGTTTATGGCAGGCTGGTGCCACGCCGGCTGTACTGTTACAGAGATCTTGTCATTTTCTTGATAATGAAAATTTCATGACGCGACACCCCTGGCAACCATGGTCGACGGATCTCGTTCGGGTGACTTTGTTAAGTACCTACAAAGTAAAGTTTACGAAAGGAATAAAAATAAAATATTGCTTTTCAGATTAATGCTATCCCAACATTCACTTCTTCAGCGAGTGGAACGAAATACTGAGGCCAGGTTTTAAGAGTAGGTATCCTACACTATGGGATTTAGATGAAATAGATTATAGAAAATAAAACCTCCACTTGTTACCATTCGTTATAATTATTGGTATAATATTGCTCAATATAGTATTCTATATTATAGCACAAGTTCCCGCGGGACTCGGAAGTTTGAATTTTGTGCCATAATGTGAACAAACATAAAGCTTAGCCGATTCCGATAAAAATGACAATTACTAAATGTTATAAATGTGAAAATGTGTTTTTTGTTTGTCCTTCTTGTTAGACATTATTTTTTCTCAGATATGGCTAAGTCTGAAGGGTGACATTGCCCACTTTTTATGCCTGGAAACTTATTCCCACAGGAAAAAATTGCGATGTACAACTTATTGACATTTCCTTTCGCTAGTACTGAACCTTAAAATTTGTGAGAAGCCGTATGTCATCATTAAATATTTAACGTTTATAATGGCTTATTAGTACATGTTTTTAAATAAAGCCTCAACGCTTTCCATAAAAAATACAGAGAACGAAAGTTATTTTCCAAAAGACAAAATAAGATTTTATACTATGGACTTACAAGACAAATCAAAGTCAAGCAAATCACAACAAAACAGTGCTGTTTTATTTTAAAACATAATATAATGACGTATGATATGATCCTATGAAAAATGTTGAAAATACAGATGTCTGTTTTTCACTACGTTTGATGTTTTTTTTAATGAAAGTTGGATTAAGACAAAATTGCTAGGGAATGTATGCATTTCCGACTATTTATTTGGACGAGCTGAAATAGAAACAATAAAAAAAAAATACGTATATCAAATTGAAACTCAAGAAATATGTAGTAATCCATTCTAGCCATCAACATCAGACCTCTCATTAAAGATTAGCAATATCCTTTAGTTGATCAGAGTTGGCCGGCCTTCTGTTTCGTATTGACCACTAACTGTTTACAAACGGGGTTATCTTTCCTACCACGAATATAGCGTGAACAGATTGTGCGTCTAGTTGGTTACTGTACACAGGGTACGCGTCGCTCAGTTTGTTTCATCAAATCAATACGACACGTTTTTGGTCCGCATGAGATACTACAGTACACTTTGGGAAATAATTAGGCCTATTATCATTTAACGAACGATTTTAATCTACACATGTTTACAAACACCCTCATATATGGTTTGAATATTGATTTCACATCCAGAGCATACAACGTTTACAAATTATTTACAGATAACAAAATATCACTCAGAAGCACATAAAAAATCGTAGGCCAAGAAACAAGGCGACTAAATTAACAAATTATAACCTATCATACCTACTACTAAATGCATTATGTATAAAAACGAATTTCCTAACAAAATAGGAAGATAGAATAAAAAAATATATAAAAGTATAAAATTTCACAAATCTAGTCGAACTAGACGCACGCGTTAAAATAAAAACAGTGTCAGCCGGCCACACCTCAGAGTAATAAGAATATTATTTGTAATATTTTAGTTGTTATGTGCCAGTTACTACATGTGATCACTTATTTCTACTCAGTGGGCAATGTGCAGGCGATGTAAACAGTTCGAATTTTAAATCATATTACATTTACATTGATTAAAGACAAGAAGATCAAGACTATAAACAAGCAGTATGCACGAGCCCTCCTGCTTTCTAGAATGAGTGAACTCGCACCTTCGAGCGTCTAATACATATACAAATTCTGTATGTTTATATTAAATATGTTACTCATTACATCGTCAGCAACATTAGCTTTTGATCGAAACTTTTTACATCAATATTAAGAGATATTTCCTTAACGAACATGCACTTAAATTCTAACACACTATTATGGTCATTTACAAAGGTTGACTATGCGATGAGTATTGCCGAATATTGCACAATATTGTGTAAGATACAATTTCAATTTAAAATCAAACAAACTTGTGATTTAAGAATATTATAAAACCTCATGTAGTTATGTAGAAACTTGTGTATAATCAGGGGTGCCTACACCGTAGCACTACAGCTTGCCAAGAATTCAATTTAGTAAATTTTATCAATATGAATTCTCTAGAAAAAAAAAACATTTTGACTACAGTAGACATAAAATTTACAAATAATAACATGACGGAAAACCTTTAATAATATGTAAAGCGAGCCCAGTCATAAGCGTGATCACGTTGCATGACAGCTCTATTTACAAAACACAAGAGTACCGTTTACTTTAACATACGAAAAGTACTTCGCAGAATTGGCCACACCCTAATTGTATACGTATTTACAGAATTACGAATTAAAATTGTCCATTTAAAACATAACAAAGTAAAGTTGTTCCATAAATAATAGGAATTCAAAATTTAATCCGAATTAAATGTTGTACAATAAAATTGTCGGCATATTTTCACTGTAGTCAAAAAAAATTGTTTATAGTGCGTCGGTGTTCAAGCAGTTCAGATATTAATAATATTAAAATGCGCTAATAAACCGCGATTTTGTTAAAATTGATAGTTTATAATAAAATTTAACCTGCAAATAAAAAGGGTAGTCTCCAGGTTCCATACATACTTACAAATACATTTCATTCACTTTTCGTGTTCAATTCATGTACACTATAAAATCTACATCGCGTTGGATTTACTTGAATTTACCAAAAAAAAATTAATGCCCATTTAGAAAGAAAATAAACTTTTTTTTTTATAATTCTTTGGTAGAATTCCGAGCCTTCGATGGTGCAACTATTGAATAAAAATGATCGTTTCGATGATTAAATAAAAATTAATACACATTACGGCTGACAGTGAAATCAACGTTGCTATAATATTGTACATTAAAAAAAGCTTGTAAATATTCGATCACAGATTTATTAATTGAATTATCACAATAACAAAATAATTCAATTTTGGATAATATAATGTTTTATTATTTCATTTTTTTTATACAAAGCTCGATTAAAACACAAATTCATAAAAAAGTAGGTAAATCTGTCGTATTCCATGCAAAATGTATAAATAATTTGTATAATTATGTTAAAATTAAATAAAATTTCACCTAAAGTTTTAGTTAGATGATTTTTTTATTCCGTAGAACATTTCATTAGTGTTGCGATAAAAAAAGCTCGCCAACTATTATGGGAACCTATTTAAGAGCAATCTATAATATAAAAATGCTTGATAAATTTTTATGTTTTGCCTATAAAAACTTCAATTTTAAACTTTTTAGTATTTTTAAACTGTTATAATATTTTTTAATATTGAATTAGCAACGTTATATTTTTAAGTTAGCTGTTTATTTTTCTTTAGCTGGTCTCTCCGTACTAATTCATCTATAATAAACCTTTTATGTGTTTTCACTGACACTGTCGCAGACTCTTTTATAATTCATGTCAGTGATGATGATGATGATATTAGTGATGATTAGAGATTTTAGTAAAAATATATTTTCTTTACTTGTACTTTTTTTACTTTTTCCTTTGATTTAGATTTTTGATATGGAAATACATAGATTAAGAACTTGGAAAGGACATTAAGCTACTTTTCCTGCGGGAGAATGTCTTATTCCTATGGAGAAACAAATCGGCCGCGGTGAAAGCTATTAGTTTGTTAAATCAGATACAGTTTTCACAGTTTATTTGTAGGTATTTTATACCGATTATTCAACTGTTTGTGATGAAAAGGAACGTAAGTATCGCTCGCCATAAATCCCCTTTTGATTTGGAGCGCCACCGCACTTAATAAAATGTTTACATTCTACTATCAAATTTAATAAAATGTTTAGATTTAGATGTTCACTCGTATAGAAAAAAAAATGTGCCACGCCAAAAAGCTTTCTAATCTCTGATATGTCAAAAAATTACAGCTGTCAGAATTCTACGGAATAAAAAATCTTATATACTTTAGGTATAATTATAAAAATAAAATATTAATGAAAATGGCATGCAGAATGGTTCACAGTCAGCCGGATCTGTGTAGATCAAGTAGGCGACGCACAATGGATGAATTGCCCGTTTAATTGGTAGGAGAATATTATATCTATTTCTGGTGTCACTATCGTCAACCTTGAATTGCCGATAGAACAATTAAGAGATATCGTAACCTAGCTTTTTTTCGTCTGAAACGGGCGATTCATTCACTGTGCGAAGCGGGCCGCGGGCACGGTGCGGCCAGCCGCAATCGAGTGATGCCAAAATAAATACGCCTAACGTGTGATGTTTTGTCATACCGAAACGTTCAGATAAATATTTAATTATCTAATTTCATAAGCATTTTTAGACGAAATAATGAGATTCTAGGCGAGGCAAAGTAGACTGTATTATTAACAAAAAATATTGTAAACGCTATGCTGTTGTAAGATTTACTTGTGCATCCCTGAATGCACAAAACTAATTATATCTTAGAGTAACTTTAAGTTATTCATTGAGCTTTCAATTTATACAAATAAATAATATTATACCTATACTACATAATCATAAAGACAGTAATGTTACTTAAAAAATATACAGATATCGTAAATATTCTATACAAGAGATTTTATGTCAATCGTAAGTGATCGAATATAGTCTATTTGCGTTTGCGTTTGCGAGTGCGAGTGCGCGGTTTATATCACCTCACTTCACAGTGTTTATTGATGGCGAGGGGCAGCGCGGCGGAGACGGGCGGCGAGGCGGCGTCGGCCGGCGGCGCGCCCTCCGAGCCCGCGTGCTCGGCCTCCTTCATCACGTACCCGGAGCCCTTCGAGCTGCGGGCTAGTTTTAACCTGATCGGCGTCACTTTGTCCGTCCGTATCTTACGCAGTGCGGACGATTCCGAGTAGGAGGGTGGGTCGATGGCGAGCGGGTCGGGCGCGGTCGGGTCGTACTCAAAGGGGTCGACTGGCGGCTCGACGACCGCCGCGCCGCTCGGCCCGCCCAACTCCTCCTTCTTACGTTTTATCTTTATTATCAACTTATTAGCACTATCACTTTCACTATTGATCACTTGGAGTTTTTCATTGGACTTGTCTGTTCTCTCTGTCTTCTTATCTTTCTTCTTCTTGCGCTTCTCGCTCTTGCTTGGTTTGTGTTTCTCAGTTTTCTCATTTTCTTCAAAATCTGCCATCACCTTTCGCCTGAATTTCATATTTTCGCGGCGCACGTCCTCCATACTAGGCTTAGGCAAATTCATGAGGCGTTTCTTCGGTGGCCTGAACTGGAAACCGGTCGGGTCTTCGTTCACTTGTTGGACGCTGTTAGCGCTTATTTTTATTTTCAATTTGGGGGCAAGAGGTGCTGCTGCGGTTGTCGCATTAGGTTTCACATTGACACGACCACCTCGTCTCTTATAAGCTTGACTGGCGTTACTGGCGAATGTGGATAATTTAGTATCGTCTGCTGGATCGACATCATCATTCATGCTGACCTCTAGATGCCTCAGCTCCCGAGACAAACCACTGGTGGTTTTACGTTTCTTCTTTTCAACGGGTGCATCACAAATCTTGTAATCTTCTCTGGTCGGTATACTTGTCATAGAAGAAACTGCTTTAGGTATAGTAATAACAGCTCGCGCAAGGGGCGGCGGAGCAGCCGGCGGTTGAGGAAGGCCCATGTTGGACGCGGCGGCTGGATCATCCATGTTCATATCTTGCGTCCAGTATTGACGTAACAGTTCTTTCTTTCTCATTCGTCTTAGATTAGTGGAACCAGACATAGTCGACGGAGTACCAGGCACTGAGTTTATATTGCTGGTTGACTCGTGGACAGGCGCAGGAGGTGCTGGAACTACAGGTTGCACTGAACTGGTTGAATAATTGGCATCGAGGAATGGACCTTTTATTTTGACTTTCAATTGGTTTCTGGAATCTGATAACGAAACTTTAGGTAATTGAGGAATGAATGTTTCTTTAACAGGCTCTACTGGTTTTGGAGCTAGCGTGACTGCAGGAGATCCAGTGTTGGAATTGCCTGACATTAACGCGCTATGTAACTGTTTCTCTGCCTCTTCGTCGATATCTGCTAATTGTTGTTCTGCAGAACCACTTGCAAATTCTAACAGATGAGTATGGTATCCATCGCCTGTGGCAGCAGGCACAGGGTTCTCGAAGGGTTGATATGTGCGCATATCAACAGGTCCGGGCAATACAGGATGAACTTGGGAAAAGCCTGGTCCGCGCTCGGCAGACCCTTTTCTGCTAGGCGATTTTCGTTCTACAGCTTCAGGTGTGGGAGGTTTAGTTTCCTTACTTTCTGCTGATGGAATAGGTCTCTTATTAGTCTGTGGCGGACTCGTTACAGGTGGCGACTGCGAAGCGTCCTTATAAGAATGTTCAGATTTCCTATCATCTCTAACATCTACAGATTTGCGCCTTTCCCGAAGTGCCTTCAGATCAACACCGTCGTTTGCAATGTCTTCATTGAAATCGTATACAGTACCGACAAGTTTATTTTGAATAGAATTTCCAATATAGTCAACGGGAGGGAAGCCGTGAATGCTCTGTCCCCGGCTCTTTGATCTACCACGACCCCGTTGGCTGCGATTATTTCGATTACTGGATCTCTTTGTGCCTTTAGTGGTTTCTACTTGTTTAGGCGAAATACCTGGACTTTTCCCGGGAGATTTCCCTGAATGTTTCGTTGCGGTTTTATTAGTCTTAGGTGGAGATTTCGATTCTTGAGGATGCATACTCAATACGGTCTCGTTACTATCGTTTGACATTTTAGTACAGGTTCTGTTATTAGAGGCATCATAAGAAGAAGAATCTATGCTGATACTCGGGCTAGAACTAGCCACGTGTATTGAAAATTTATCGCTGTTGGTAGTCACATCAATATCATCTTGCGTCGAATTCGGTGTTGGTGGTGCTATCATAGCAGTAGTTAATGCGATATTTTGAGATGAAGTCGTAAATGCTGCGCACATCGGAAAAGTAGGTTTTGGTTGCAAAGAAGAGAGATGCAAAGACGATAGTGGCGTTCTAGGGAAAGCTAGCACCGGCGCATATAGACCTGGGCCCGGAGATGGCAAAGATAATTGTGAAGATGCACAAGCACCTGGTGCAAATAACGGCAAATTTGTTAGGAAAGGCGACGCGTCAGGAGCATACGCACTGTACTGATTTAGAGGCATTGACGGCTCAACCGGGCAGGAGTACGCCGGCATTGGAGGATATGAATCGATTTCTGGTATCACGTGTGAATCACAACTGTTTATATGCTTAATATCAGTCTTTTGAGAGCATATGGAGCCTTCTGAGCTTGTACTCGACGCTGACGATCTTCTAGTAGCAATCTTACTTTCACTCCATTTAGAATCCTGGCCGACATACGGCGAAGATGTGGCACAATCAGAATGTGCTAATGAATTATTGTTGTCATAGGTTTGGTTATCTTGAGTTAATTCATGATCTACAACGGACAACGATTGGGAATCATCGCTTTGTTTTGACAAAGATATGGTGTCTCCGACTTCTGAGACAGATTGTACATCCGACTGTACCGGTTCTTTAACATCCTCCTGATATACACTCGGAGGATCATCATATTTTCTTTCGTTCGGTGGCATAAGATGCGATTCATTTTGGGAAACGGGAATTTCTGCCCATTTTTCTTTACTGGTCATAGCTATTGGTTGGTAATCTTTATGTTCTATAGAAGTTTCTCTCGAGGACAGTTCAGATGAATGATATATTTGTGAAATGTGATTCTTGGGGGGATGAGCAGCCTTTGGAGGGCTTCGTTTGTCATGTAAATCAAGTGGTACATTTTTATTCACTGAAGTCATTTCCCTATCACGTTCTTCTTCGACTGAATTAGAAGCGACATTGTTTTCATTGTCTCGTTGTTCTTTATCTTCGTTCAAACAATCATCCTGGGTAGCATTCTCAAGAGGTACTCTCTTCGAACTCAGTTGCATTCTAAGCCTATCAACCAAATTCAAAGTTTCTTGTACACCTTGCTCCTTAGAGTCCTCTTTGAAGAAAAATGGATCCGAATAACCCATAAATACTGGTTTAGTCATTTCATCATGGTTAAATCCGTCATCCACTGCCATAATATCGTATTCAAAAAGTTCGTGATCTTTCGATTGTGGTGAAAACATACTTGAACGATTTGGAAAGGGATTTACGGCTGATGGTATCTTAGCACTTTTTGAAATTTCAACCCCTTGTACATGACTAGCGTCTTGAGTTATAAATTTCTTATCAGAATCAAGTGTCGACCGCTTTCTTATATTTCTGCCCAAAGACACTTCCACATCCATAGGGTCCATAGTGATGGTCCGAGCATCCATTGGAGTCTTTGGAGATTTTATCATTGTATTCTCATTTAGGTTAGCTTGAATTTTGGCAATCATTTTAACACTGCTCTTATCGGCAGAGTCAGAATCCATCGACTTATCATCAGTTAAATATTTCTCATGTCCACCGGGTCTCTCAATACGTGGTGGATTGACGCTTGGGCTAGGAGCTAGTATCCAATGTTTGTCACTATCGCCAAAGTCATCATTAATCGCTGTAGGACTCTTTCTTTGTAATGTAGGCGGCGGCTTCTCAACCGCAAAAGGTTTTTTCATCGGTGAACTACTCTTACGCGCTCCTGGTATGGTAATAGCATCATGACGACTTGGTCTTCTCTCTTTCGCTGGTGTATCAGTAATATCTACAACAGGTGCGAGGTCTTTTGGCGTCGGATCTTTGACACTCATTCTTCTACTCTTTAGTTTGGAATCAACACCTTTCTTTGGACTAGTTTTGACAAGCGCAATAGTTTCAGTCAATTGCGATTTGAGTTTATCTTTTTCATCAATCGATATACTTCTACTGTGAAGTTTATCTTTGTGTTTCGTGTCGATAATATCAGTTTCTTCACCGAAGGAACTTTCTTTAACTTCTTCCTTCATCTCCTCGTCCTCTTCCCGCTTCGGAGATGGAAATTCACTGGACTGGAGGCCCTCTTTGGAAGCTTTACCTGAGCCAGAGGCAAAACTGGAGTCGTCTTTAGATGGTTTTCTCTGTCGGGCATCAGACTTATTAGGCAGATTTCCGCTTGTAGTAGTGCTTCTGGTCCGAGCACGCGTGGCAGCACGCGCATCATTGGGTCTGCTCGATTCCTCTCCTTCAATAGTCGGTGATGGTACCCTGCACTCGGACCCCCGTACGGAAGTTTTAAGCTTCTTGTCAGGGGCCTTGCGAGGGGACGCATCTGTGGAGATGCTCTTTCCTTTCCTTCGTCTGCGTGGTCGTTTAGGCGAGGGACTACCTGATCCTGAGTCTCTAGAGTCTTTAGAGCTGTCGCCGTCACTCGAGGCACTAGTTGAAGACAATGGTCTTGACACCTTGTCGAGAAAGGGCAAGTCCACAGTCGGCCTAGAGCCAGGCGGGGAGAACATTGATGGCTGTCTCGGCCCTAACTTGATTTCACGCGCTTTAGCCGTTGGTTTGATTCCTGGTTTCTCTATTTCTTCTTCTGAACTAGAACTTGAAGTGCAACTGCTACTCGACGAAGAAGAAGAGCTCGAACTTTCTTTTAGTAGTAGTTTGAAAGTCTTGGTATCTTCTTTTTTCGGTGATAATTTTGAATAATCTAGTTTGTCATCTTTCTTTTTATCAGAGTCACCTGTTTCTGGTACTGGCAACTTGCTGCCTAATCCACTCTTGATATGAGCAGCAGCTTTCTTTGCAGCTTGTCTCTGAGGAACATATGAAATAAGTTCTTTTTCAACATCTTTAGAACTCTTCTTTCTACCAACTTTAGAGGGTGAAGTAGTTGGAGTAACGTCTTTATCTTTTACCTCTTTGCCCTTAGATTTAATCTTAGTTTTGGGCTTTATATCGTCGCCACTCACTTTGTTTTCAGGGACTGTTTCATCTTTTTTGGGAACTGTTGTTGATCTCATATTTTCAGAAGCCTTCTTGGCGGCCTGTCGTTGCGGTACAATCAAATCGGTAGGATTATCCTTTGGCTTAGAAAATTTGATATTCTCCTTATTCTTAGCTTCATCGTCAGATTCAATTTTGACTGGTGGCTTTTTGTCTTTGTTTGATGGTTTTCTGCCTCTTTTCTTAGGAGCTGGTTTAACTTCTGGTACAGCGGTTTTCTTTTCTGGCTGTGATGGTATAAATTCTTTCATTGCAGCTTTAGTTCGAGGGGG
Source organism: Endotricha flammealis (assembly GCA_905163395.2). Classification (NCBI taxonomy): domain Eukaryota; kingdom Metazoa; phylum Arthropoda; class Insecta; order Lepidoptera; family Pyralidae; genus Endotricha; species Endotricha flammealis. Next base: position 5,357,255 of record LR990852.1, on the reverse strand, counting down.
TTGTTGTGAATCACTTGGTGATTTATCAGGTTTGTCTTTCTCAGACTTTATTTTGTCTATTTTAGATTTATCTGATTTGTCCGAGCTAATGTTAGGTTTCGAATCTTCACTACTGTCAGAATAAATATCGATCGGAAATTTACTGTTCCTTGTTGCTCTTATTGGCATCAATTCATCACTATCAGTACCAGATTGCCCTATCTTTCCAGCTGTCATTTCTTTCTCCATTTGAGTAAGTGTTTTACTACGAGATCTATCCTTTTTCATTCTATCTTTCAATGATTCATCTTCACTACTGCTCTCAACCAATGCTTTAGATTGGGGTACTTTCTTCTTTTTCCTTTCAGTCTTTTTCGGTGATCTTTTAGCTTTTACTTTAGGAGACACCTTTTTCTTTGGTGAACTAGATTTCTTTGCATCATCATCAGTGCTCGATCCAATAGCTCTGCCACGGTACCTACTCGAACGGCTTATTTCTGCACCACTATCTTCACTTGAACTGTACATACTACCACTTCGCCGTGAGCCATTCACATAATGTCTTTTATAAGGATTTGCTGACTTAGATGTTCCTTTTACTAGACCATTACGGTCTTTTTTCTTTTCATCACCTGAATCAGGAGGCGCAATCCTAGCGACAAGACTATCAAAGTCATTTTGATGATCAGGAGCATTGTCATGTGAATACAGTCTATCGTATATTGAAGGTCCATGATTAGCCTCAATAATAGCAGCCAAGTCTGGCCCTGAAATAGTCGGGTCAGCTGTCAACACTGCCACTTGTTTATGAAACGTTTGTTCCCGTAAGCGGAAAAACGAGCGAGACAGCTTTTCTCTTCTACTGACCATGTAACACAGATTTCGCACCCTCTCAAGATCTTGCCTCAATTGGACAAACATTTTCATTTTGTCAAGATCAGCTTGTTCTTGTCTATGTGTTAATAGTTCGCTATCGTCAGACTTGGGCGGCAGCAGAGGTCTATTGTGCCCAGCTCGTCTCTTCAACTTCCAATAGTTGTATATATAGTTTATAGCATCTTGATCGACATCTAAAAGATGTGTACTTATATCCTTCATACTGACATGTCGGTCAAATTCATATTCGATCTCTTGCAACCGAGCAGCTCGTGCTTGAGTTTTCTCCTCAGAAGTCATGTCTTTTCGCCTCTTCTTTTTGACCTCCTCCTCCTCGGAGCCGGATCCAGATTTTTCCTTTTTGGGATTGACACTGTGTTTTTGACAATAGGACCGTAACTTGACCCCATCCTCAGCATTTTCGTCCTCGATTATTGCACGCATTTCAAGTCCATGTTTAAATGCACATGTTACGTGGTAAGCAGTCTTACAAGTCTTTACGGAACACTGTATACACGCGCCTTTGCGTTCGCGACACAAAACACACAACAGAGACCACCGGGACGCTGGAATTGCCGATATTTTAGTGATTGGTTCCATGCGCTCAGCGCAGCCTATTGACACTTCGGGTATCCAAAGAACACAGCTGACGTGGGCCCACTTGTGGCCGGAAGGCGTGCATTTCATCGCACCTCCAAGATTAGGGCAAAGAACGCAGGTGGGGCGAACGCCATCGCCGCACGGCCGACACAACCACTGTCCTGTAATTTGAAATTTATAATTTATGTATAGCATATGAAGCAGCACAAAACTAAAAAACTTTGGTTGCATTGTAGACTTACCATCTGGAATGACGGTAATGCCATAGCAGGCCTGATGAACACAAATGTTGCACGAATCGCAGAACACCATTTCGTTCCCGTCCTCGGAGTCCGGCGAACGACACACATCACAGATAACATTCTCATCGTACTCGATGCCCAGACCCTCTTCGGACTTCATGATTCCTTGGATTTTATCCCAAGTACGAACCTGAAACAAACAACAAAATTTAAGTATTTTACTTTATAATCACAAGTTATCGTTCGGACTATAGTCACATTTAGTTTTGCTTACAAGGTGGTGTGATTGTGTAAAGAAAATGCATTCACTTTAAAGTATTACTTATTTATTTAAAATTCACATTTTAAATAAACTTGTGTTACTATGTATGTCTTACAATACGAAGTCTAAGTTTCGATTCGGTCACACAAACAGTCCAAATTTTCGATACTTTTCATTAAATATGACAATAATGAAAAGGTGGTAAATTGGCATTTGTGAGACGAAAATATTTCTAGAGACAATGAAGCTCCAACCAAAAAGTCTACCGAGAACGGTGCCTATTATTATGTTTTTATTGAGAGTTTAGACTAAGCTGTGAGCTTTTGCCAACTACTTCGATTCAGTAAAAGCTAATGAATAATAAATAAGCAGAGCTTACTGTTACCGAGTTTGGAATATCCTTATTTAACAGAAACATAACTTCTGCCGTGTAGCCCACGTCTAGCAGTATATTGTTTGTATATTGGAGTTCTGTCCGCAATCTTTAAACTTTAGATAGTACTTACTTACGTACTTGTTATATAAGATTAAGAAACTATTACCTCATTCTTTCTTATTAATTCTTCAATCCTATCTCAAAAACCTGCTACGAAGTGAGGGTTGGTGACGAAGTTTCTGATCTCAGGGAGATGAAATCAGGAGTACCCCAAGGCAGCATCCTGGGACCTACCCTCTACACATTGTTCACATCTAACCTACCGACAATGGATGACACAGAGGTAGCGACTTATGCAGATGATACAGCCCTATTGTCCACACACAGCGACCCCGTTGTGGAATCGAATATACTGCAGACCACCTCAACTTAGTTGAGGAATGGACCAAAACATGGAGGATAAAAGCTAATCACGACAAATCGGTACACGTAACCTTCACATTAAAAAAGGATACTTGCCCTCCTGTTAAATTAAACAACAGGGAAATTCCCCAGGAAGAACACGCAAAATACTTAGGCATGCATTTGGACAGAAGACTAACTTGAAAAAAACATATTTGGATGAAAATAAGGCAATTGGATACCAAACTGAGAAATAGACATATGAAATAGCAAACTTACAGTATACAAAGCTATCCTAAAGCCGATATGGACTTATGGTATCCAATTATGGGGTACAGCTAGCAACAGTAATACAGATATACTGGAGAGATTTCAAACCAAGACTCTCAGAGAAATCCTAAATATCCCACAATATGTCTCCAACAAATACATATATCAAGACATAAAAATTAATACTGTCCGACAGGAGGTTACAAGTTTCAACAGTATAGTTCTTATAGTTTCGGAAAAAAGTGGCTGTGACATACGGACGGACAGACAGACAGACATGACGAATCCATAAGGGTTCCGTTTTTTGCCATTTGGCTACGGAATCCTAATTAGGGTTCCTCACGGAATGTAACTTAAGTCGGAACAATTGAATTAGACCAAAATGACTGCCGTTTACTAATAAAGTTATGATCTAGTAGCTTATACGGTTGTTTGATCTAATATCATTCTAATTAAGTACTATAACATTTAAAAGAGCCTCGATTAAGACTCTTACAATGCAAACTTATAACAATCGCAGCTTAGTGTGCGTTATCTTGTTCTCTTACAAAATGCTACTATAGGATCAAAATATTATTCAGGGCTATTTGGTCTTTCTCAAAACAATTATAGGATACTTATGTGTTTTATAAGATAATCTTGTAGCTAACTAGAAGACTGTAAAATGAAAACAAGTACTCTTGAGAATATCTACGCTTGTGAAATGTTATTATTAGTCAAAGTATCCCGTAACTGTCCTGAGAGTTAGTCTTGTAGCAAACTATAAGACTGAGATATAAAAACTAATGCTTTTGAGTATATTACAGCTTGTCGAATGCTATTATAAGTAAAATATTCTACAACAATGCCTTTATAAGAATGTTATTAGTAAAGATAAACTTATAATCTTTCTTTATAGGATTACTTTGCTTGTTGAGTTATTATTCTGAGAGGTAATTAAAAGGCCACTTTTTCCAAGGATAATCTGTCAACAAAGGAGGCAAGCATAATTTAAGCTTTGGGCTTTTTAAATTAGCTATCTTGGTCTCACAGTTGATCAAAAGGCTCCAATTTTCCCTATAACTATCACCTTCTACTATAACTTTGCAATCTTTTAATTATGGTGTAGTAATAAAATATAATTGGGTATAAAGTACGGGAAAAGCTTTACGAATGTTGAAAAGTTAAATGTCGTTTGTCTAGAACCAATATCAATGAGACATAATAATATGTAAACAGTACTATTTCATTGACATGTCGATATGACGAGATACGGGATTATATCGATCGACGCGCGACGCGTCTGCATGCAACTAGACTGCGTTTCCTCCCTGCACAGCCCGACACAAAAGGGTAGCATTGGGGACACTCGAATAAAGTTTTTGATGTAACAAAACTATTATTACAAATGCTACATTTTAGTAATGCACACTCATTATAAATATTGTTTTTATTGTTGTAGCAAACAATCATGAGAGGTTTGAAATATATAAAGCGTTTAATAAATTGTTGTGGAAGAAAATGCTGTAAACACGAGGAAATAATAAATAAAGTATTAAGAGTCTTAGTGTTCTTTGGAGTTTTTTTTTTACAAACGACAATATACAGAGTTCAATTTCTGAGTAATGTTAAAAATATCAAAAGGCTCGAAGACTTTTACGAAGTGCTCGGGTAACATAATAGACGTACACAATATGACAGTGGTAGTTACCTTGTACCAGGGACCAGGATATAACAATATCTTAATCTCAATCTTAATATATATTAAATCTGATATTGAAAAACGGCGTTTGACCTGGGGTAAAGTGGACGAAACCAAGGGGTAGGCCGGACTCGGCCGGGCAAATTCGCCGCTTCTAACTGCGGCATCCCGCACCGCGAAATGCGGTCAGCAGCGGGCATCTCGTGAATAGCGCCGTATGAACGGGCAATGTGTATTACTATTTACAGTTTCCGATTTCCTTTGTCCATTCACGGTGAAATTAGCATTGTTTGTTGCAACCCTTCTTTCATTAAAAATGTTTATTAGAACTTCTTCTATTTTTAGAAAATACAAGTAACTAACAAGTTCAGAGAAATAAAGTGCACTGAAAATAGAAAGCTTTTTATGCGTAAACTTAAAAATTATTTATACAGCTTTATATAAACAATTTTATAACTAAGTTGACTTGGTTAATATTCTAGTCCCTTATCGACAAATAATTATTGAAAGTTGATTATTGAAACTTCTGGTAAATGTTTGGATCGGACATAGAAATCTTTGCGAAGAAACATCAACAAGCCGAGAGAAACAAAAAGACCAAGATAACAAAAAATATATATACAGGGAGGAAAAAAACGACGAACACAGCCGAAAGTTTGATGATATGTACCTTACATACATGCGTTTTGTGCAAGTTTAATTTAAAAATAGTTAATTGAAAAAAAAGGCACTGACCTGCTAATTTTCTACGTGTAGGTATCCCTAATACTACAACAACAGTGCATACGGCAAAAATACCTACACGGACAGAAACTACTACGCTACGGACAGTCCGTAGGCCACGACACACACATACCTGCCTACCTATTCATTGAAATTCTTATTATCACTTAAAAAATCAAAGTTTTTACATTAAAAACCGAAGTACGTACCGGAAAGTATCTACTACACACAATGCTCGATGTGTACGAGCGCCTCTTATGCCACACAACACTCAAAACCACTAAAGAACTCGTAAAACACTAAACACCATTCAAAACGCCTAATCCATTTAACAAATAACAAATAAAACTAGAAATTTTCATAATTTAGTTTTAGTATTTTACCTATTGACAGAAGTTTATTTATTTGTCACTATGGTAACCGTGACAATTACTATGCATAGCAGGTGCACGTCGAGCTTTATACAATTTTGGCTCCTATGTCATAGAACTTAAGAACGGTACAAAGTCCAATATGTAAAGGTCGACCTGCTCTTGCCTGTACGTAAGGAACAGCTGATTTAGGGATGAAAACACACAGTTATTCAAGGAATGTTTGTTAGTCAATTACTCCGAAACTATTGCACTTAGAGAAAAAATCTTTCACGAGCATAAAGTAGATGTATAAACCTCTTAAGATATTTCGGGAGTGTCGGTCGCTCTCAGGGCACCCTGTATATGAAATAAAAAACAAGTCTCGAACTTACTTTGGGGCTAGTCAATCTGTGTGACTTGTCAAAAAAAAGTGGTTTTTTTTTTGTTTTTTTAACGCATTCATAAAGTTTATTGATATAATCTATACATATAAAACAATACCGTTATGGCAGGTAACGCACAGCCTAAACCCTTGGACCTATAGACTTGAAATTTATTAGTATTCTAGGGGAGCACTAAGGGATTTTTTGAAATTCCACCCCTAAAGGGGCGAAATGGGGTTCCGAAGTTTGTATGAGGAAACAAAAACGCGAGGCCCGATTTAAACAAAACTTGATATAAATACTCTACAGAGCAAACAAATAAACAACTGTTTCAAGATTACGGACAACGCCCAGCCTAAACTACTCGATAAATAGACTTAAAATTTGGACAGAATATTTCTTGAGTTCTCTAGATGAGCACTAAGAAAGAATTTTTCGAAATTCCCACAGGAAAGCGAGATATACGCAAACGAAGTGGTGAGAATTTTCGTTACGTCAAAAGCCACAATTTTTATTATTATTAGGCGCATTTCAGCCTTATACTGCAAAGATAAGGTTTTAAAAAATAACAACTACATGTACTACATATTGCCCATTAAAAGCTAAAAGCGTTTTTTTAAGCCAGCATCGGTAGGTTCTGATGCGTTCAAAATGTAACGCCATCATCAATTAGCAACTTTGAAACAAAGCCTCGGAAACTTGCTTGGGCAAATCGGCTCAAAAGTAACGGCTGCATCACGACTAGTCTCGTGTCGACTTTGGAGCAAACGTCAGACAATTTCTCTTAACATTTCGACCACAGCACATTGGTTTTCTGCATAAATTACATTTTAAATCATCAAGTTTATTTCCATAATTATGAGAGTTTCTATAAAATTAAGTAACTTTATAAGTATAAGTTTTGCTGTTCGTGTCTCACACGTAAATACCACTCGCATGGTTTGCCATATAACTTATTCCCTAAGTAATTGCAAGGGAATGCAATCTCGTTCTCGCGAGATCTCGGCCTTTTTTAACGAGATTGATCTGACGAAGAAAGGGCGAGATCTCGAGAGTTTACCGAGATTGCAGTCGAGCATAAAAACGTCTTAATTAGTATATTTTGTTAATTAATCTGTAATATCTAATGGATCTTAATTGATAATAATATATCAGTTTAATAGTCAACTCAACTTAGATAATAAGTAAAAATTTTTTTTCTTCTCGTTGTTTTATTTGTTTTGGAAAAACTGTTTTATTACTAATATCCCAGGCGAATTTTGGCATTCTGGATAAATAGTTCGTGTAGTTTTGAAAATTGGCACAGTTATACCTTATGGAGTCCAGATTTCTCATCTGCCAGCAAGCAAAGCATAGTAAATATGGATCCCAACAAAGTGCGTGGCCAGAAACGCATTTGTCCGGTTTTTATTTTTAAAAAATTTTTATCTCTTTGTCAATTTGAACAGCCTGTAGCTTTTAAAGTATTTATTGTAGAGTTAAACTAATGTGATTAAATCGATTAAATAGAAAATGTCATGTACAAACTTTTGCCAGAAGCAATCATTATGCTAATTGTACAGACTTTCCAGATTTGATAAAAAAATTGACAAATGGGACCTTTGACCCTGAAGACTGGTTGCTTCTTTCATTTGTTATTTGATAGATACGGTACGTCAAAGTTTGCTATTAGAAGTTTATTTAAAAATTATAGACAGGTACGTCAAACAATGTTTGATGCATAAGTCTAATGCAGATTTGATGCAAAAAAAAATCGTGAAAATAAATGTTTATATTTTTTTCCTAATTTATTCAAATATTGTGATTAATGGCAAAAAAAACACACAAAACTGCCAATCTCGCGAGATCTCGCAGTATTGTTATTATAAACTCGCGAGATCCCGCTTGAGCCCCATTCTCGCGAGATTTGCATATTTTGCATTCCCTAATTGCAAGCATGCTGTGAAAGGCAGAACTCTGCCTTTGTCGACATGTCTTAACTCAAAGTTACGGTAGGCAGAACATGAATGTGACATTACATTTGAATGCTAAACGAACAACTAAGATCTGGTATAACTTTGGGCCGAAACTTTACGTAGAGCTTTTAGAGCTAGTTCAGACACGGCGGAATACGCGCGGATTCCGCGCGGACAGGTATGAACGAAATTGAACGAATGAATGGACGCTAACGTAAATAATATCCGCGCGGAATACGCCGTGTCCGAACCAGATCATAGTCTTTCATACTATATCTAGTCTGTTTTTAGGGTTCCGTAGCCATATGGCAAAAAACGGAACCCTTATGGATTCGTCATGTCTGTCTGTCTGTCCGTATGTCACAGTCACTCTTTTCTGAAACTATCAGAACTACACAGTTGAAACTTGGTAAGTAGATGTATTCTGTTAACCGCATTAAGATTTTAACACAAAAATAGAAGAAAAAAAAACAAAAAATTTTGGGGGTTCCCCATACTTAAAACTGCAACTCAAAAATTTTTTTTTTCATTAAACCCATACGTGTAGTATCTATGGATAGGTCTTCAAAAATGATATTGAGGTTTCTAATATCATTTTTTTCTAAACTGTATAGTTTGTGCGAGAGACACTTCTAAAGTGGTAAAATGAGTGTAACTTCTAAAATAAGAGAACTAAAAAAACTAAAAAAGAAATATGATGTAAAATTGGTTTGAACGAGATCTAGTCAGTAGTTTTTTTTTTAATACGTCATAAATCGTAAATCCCAATTGCTGCTACGGAACCCTTCATGGGCGAGTCCGACTCGCACTTGGCCGCTTTTTAATAAACGAGTACTGAGTATGTTCCTCACCTCTATATTTACAGATGGGTCTTCGTATCAACCAGTAAGAACGCTCGCAATGGCAACGCAACCAATAGCAAATGACTGTTTGGATGCTGCCCGCAAAATTTCACCTCCCAGCCCCATGTCCTCTCGATATCCGGCCGAGTGTTTTTCCACTGAGCTACCGGTGGAGTTGGTAGTAGCACGGTAATACTATGATACAGTATTGTAACTCAGCCATATCTTTTGAAACCTTGGCTGCCTGGGCTGCCCACTACAGTATTTTAATTACATCTGCCTAGTGCCTACTTTGAGTTTCTATCCAGTTTTGTGATTGTAATTTTTTTTTATTTAAACAAATAAAATACTTTTTGAATGGAATAGGAATAGATCAATAAAAATGTACGTAGTTTTTTTATTGGTATATTTAATTAAAAAACCATGTTTATGTTCGAATCGTTAACTTTTTTTTACGTTTTATATAGGTATATAATTATATATTTCTTTTTTGTATTGTCATAAGTTTTTTTTGCTAATATTTCTAATTTTAAATTAAATTAATAATGTTATTTTAAGATTCTATTATTTAAGACTTGCGACCGGAAAATATATGCTCGTCTACGAAATGCTGAACGAAAAAGGAAATCTATTAAAAAGACACAAATTACGTGGCTACCAACATCATTTATATAGTTTTACCTTTCGGAGTTCCCACGTAATGTAAAAAACAAGCCCAAACTGCTGGGTCAAGAGATTCCAAATTTGGCATGTAGGTTCCTTATAAGGTTCGGACTGAACGGACCGGACCGGATGGAACCGTACCGGGCCGTGCCAGACCGGACCGAACCGCAATTTTTTTCAGAAGAAAAATATGTTAATTGTTAGTAGGCCACGCGGGCGAAGCCGCGGGCAGAAGCTAGTGTTCTATAAAAGGAAAACTGATTCTAACAGAGGCATATGTTGATACAAATAGCCGATGATAGCATTGCAATCGACAGGCCACTTTACTGTTGATTCTCTCAAATTAATATTCTCTACATATTATTTTTAAACGTATGCCATTTCCAATTCAGAATTTCGCTTCGAATATTGTATATTTTAGAGATTGAATTAAACTGTAACCAACAGGGGCGTACGAAATTATTATGACAATAACTACAAAATATTTCTACGAAACTTTGGTATGAATGTTCTATAATAGTAACTGTTAGCTAGTTTAGACTACTTTATTAATTAAAAAAAAAGATAAATCAAGGATTTATTTAAACACTTATTTTCTCGTCGTCACTATTAAGGAAAATAAAATAAAGTGGGAAAGTGACAAAACAGATTATGGAATAACGAACTTCTCGGAACGCCAACTTCTAAATTAGTATTTTTAGTAATTTAAAAACATATTAGCAGCGCAATATTTAGTGCTGTATACAAAGTTTCATTATTAAAAATAAAGTATTATACTAGTTGTTTTCTATACGATTTATTCCTACCTGACTTTGCACTCCTTTGTCTGATAAAGTATGATGATGATGCTGGTGAATTTAATCAGCTTTGCAGTGACATGCATATTTGCAATATACTATGGATAACGAAATTTCTTTTGATCTGTATGTCACAAAGAAAGGAAGATTTACATAGCATATTAATTTCTGTACCCAAATATATGAAAAGGGCTTAAATTGATTTTTAGAACACACAACAGCGAGTAAAATTTCGCAATGTAACATAAAAAATAAAAATAAACTTTATTTCTTTAACAAAGGTACGTACAATAATTCTTGTATTGGTGCCCCTCTAGTAAGTGTGATACACCTGTATCAGAAGGGCATAGTCTTCCATAGCCATACCATTACAAAAAAATCTATGGTAAAACGAAGTCATCTTTGTATTTAAAATATTTAAAAAAACAGAGAACATCAAAAGACAAGACGTACCAGTGAAAAAATCAACTAATAAATATTGATAAATAAAATTTTAAAGTATACTATAAAATTATTAACTTTTACGTCCCACCGTTAGCCAAAGCCACACTTGCCCAGCCTTTAAGGCCTGAGTTTTTCTAACTATCTAAAGGCTATCAATGTTCATTTATTATGTGAAAAATATATAAACTACAATTTGTATTTACAACCACTATAAAACAAATATAAACAGAAAATATTACACTTTTAAAGATATTTTTAATTTACCAGTATTATACTATGTATAGGAAAATCTTTATGATGAATGAAGAAGACAGAACATTAATATTTTAACATTAAAATAGTTTATATGAATAAATAAAATAAATCCTTAATATTGAATAAAAAATATAATCTTAACAAATAGTTAGCCGACGACAGGAGTGAAAAATCAGTAATAGCGCACCAGTACTAACGCCGCTGTAATGCAGTTTCAGTCGACGACGTAATCTAATCAGAATAAGTTCCTGTAGGGAATTGCGTTGCCACCTAGAAAATGTCAACACCATCTTTAATTTTTTTTAAAAGGCTCTTTGAATTTTACATATTCTTAGTTTATGGTACGTATTTAACGAATGTCAGATAGACAAAGCAGTGTCCATCCGTATATCATCGTATTGGGTTGCAACTAAACACCAGTGTTTTGCTCACTATGCGCAATTTTATACACTGAGGTGCGTGACCTTTTCGTATTGCTGCGGATGTCCATCTGTATATCATCGTGTTGGGTTGCAACTAAACACCAGTGTTTTGCTCACTATGCGCAATTTTATACACTGAGGTGCGTGACCTTTTCGTATTGCTGCGGATGTCCATCCGTATATCATCGTGTTGGGTTGCAACTAAACACCAGTGTGTTGCTCACTATGAGCAATTTTATACACTGAGGTGCGTGACCTTTTCGTATTGCTGCGGATGTCCATCCGTATATCATCGTGTTGGGTTGCAACTAAACACCAGTGTGTTGCTCACTATGAGCAATTTTATACAGACCTTTTCGTATTGCTGCGATGTCCATCCGTATATCATCGTGTTGGGTTGCAACTAAACACCAGTGTGTTGCTCACAATTTTATACACTGAGGCGCGTGACCTTTTCGTATTGCTGCGGATGTACCAATGTATATAGATATAGTTTCACTCTGTATTTTTGTACTGTTCATTGATTACCTGTTGTAAGTTAGTTAATGTTATACATTTTTTAAATTGTAATCTATGTACATACATACAACATTGGAAACGAATATAATTTATCTCTATCTATCTATCAATAAACCATATACCGACAACGAGTGGACGCCGAACAATGCGGGTCGGGTGCCTGGTGATTCCAATGAGCGAGCTTATTTTTTTATAAAATAAAATTTATTTGATGAAAACGTACAAATGTTATTTTATTACAATTACACTCATTTGCAAGCAAGCAAAGCATAGGAATTACGCAACCCTACGTAGGTAGCTGACACGCACTTGTCCTGGTTTTTTATTATTTAGTTTGACAGTGACAGCCATAATTTAATGTGTAATTGTAAAATATTCATGAGTTCACTAATCTCTTCAATTAGATTTCCGAAACGGATAACCTACTAGTGAAATGTTTATTATTTAAGATTGACATGCCTGTCAGTTACGTTCACGGGGGGGTTCAAAAAATCCTTTTTTAGTGCTCACTTGCATCACAAAGCCTTACAAAGAAACTGTGTAAACGTCCGTTCGACTAAGGCCAGTTGATTCGAACGTGCGTTGATAGACCAGTCAGCCTCTTTTTATTTTAATATGTAGATGGACTAGCTGTACCTGCGGCTCTGCCCGTGTGGATATTTGGCAAGGGCGTAATAGCGCGTTAGATTATACCTACATTTTATTTCGGTCTATTCCAGTTTTTTCCTTAGAAAACGATTTTGTATAAGATACGTACGCATCTATTTAATTCAAAATGTTTGCCGTGGTTATGACCGAACGCTGAACAGTGCTAACGAATAGTTTATTTGACGTAATGACACAAATAATATGAATTATTAATTAAGCAATATTTACATGAAATGAATAAAATTTAAATCTCATTATCTAACGATGTCATATGAGTTTTCCCACAATGCGTTATAATGCGTATAAATTACGCAATATCTGAAATTCGCGTGTACAAACCCACAAACAAAAATGCATATTTTTGTTTTATGAAAAAATATTCCACAATAAGCCAATATTTACATATTTTTACTACATGATTTCCTATTCTGTTTTGGCATAGTAAATGTAATGTACAAAAACTGGGCAAGTACATGTCGGGCCATGCGCAATGTAGGGTTCCGTATTTGCTGTGCTTTGCGTGCCTTCAGTTGAGTCCAATATCAAATTCTATCACATTTGTAAGTTTTCATCAAATAATTTTTATTTTATGAGTTCGTCGGCTATTACTCGGTAACTAGTAGAGCCTACTTAACCGTTATAGTTTTCATTGAAAGTTCAGCATGTAGACTACTACCATGTTTTTTTTTTTGAAATTTCTAAACATAATACTTTCGGACATAGAGGGGGAAGGGGGGAACCACCACCGAGCAAAACGAAAATTGACACGATAAATGTCAATAATTCCGAAACGGATCATAATATCGAAAAATGATCTTTCCACACCCTCAATGTTTTGAAGAGACCTATCTAGCAATACATGAGGTGGATACGAAAAAAATTAATTTGTTGACTGTACCGTGGATTACTTTCAGATGCGTCAGTTTATCAGAAAGACAGGAAAGCAAATTGTAATGCTGTGCCGTAAAAGTTTCATATCACCACAATAACATTGTATTCTGTTAATCCTAAGCTTGTTTTGTACAATCCATATTCTGTGACTGTATGACTGAAGCTACAAATATATAGTTGATCTATCTATCGTCCATTGCCTTTAGTATTCTTTGTTAGCAACTAGTTGCGTATAAAGAAAAAAAAAATCTTCTGTCGCAACTAGTTAATAATAATAATAAATATAATATATTATAGGGACAAATCACACAGATTGAGTGACACAGCCCCAAAGTAAGTTCGAGACTTGTGTTATGGGATACTAACTCAACGATACTATATTTATAACAAATACATATATAGATAAACATCCAAGGCCCGAGGCCAATCAGAAAAAGTTCGTTTTTTCATCATGACACGACCGGGATTCGAACCAGGGACCTCCTGGGTGGCGGTCTGGCATGGTAAGCATGGTAACGCGGTACCAAACCGGTCCCCTACTACGCGATTTCAAAGGGGTTTTTCTGCACAGAACCCTCAGGTTGTGGAATGAACTCCCTGTCAGTGCTTGCCCTGGCGATTACAGCATGGGGTACTTCAAAAAGGGTGTGAAGAGGTTCTTATAGGGTCGGCAACGCGTTAGTGATGCTCCTGGTATTGCAAACGTCCACAGGCTGCGGTGACTGCTTACCGTCAGGCTGCCGTATGCTTGTTTGCCACCTTAGTGGTATTAAAAAAATAAAATAAAAATATTACGTCACGTAGGTCGTCGCCGAGAAGGAATAAAAATTCCTTTTTGACAACTGGTTGCGAAACTCAGTTGCCATGGCCGCCGAAAGGAAATTTTGTACATAACGATCCGATTTTCACTTGACTGGCTTTTATTAGAGAAGAGTTTAAAGTTTTTGGGCAACCTGATGTTAGGTAGGCACCGATGCCTTTTTTTGACCTGTTATTGACTGTAACGTAACATAAAGGCGCTTTTTCATTATGAGATATAATATACATATATTACATTACAGGGGGTGGTGTGGTGTCCGGAGACATGAGGTAATGTAATATTATAGCACAGTGTGAATGGTCTCGCACAAAATGTATAACGAGAAATAAAATATTATATATCAAGATGTAATAATCTATGTGATACTAGTTTCTGCCGCGGTTTCGCCCGCGTGGCCTACTAAAAATTTGCATATTTTTCTTCAAAAACAAATTCCGGTCCGGTCCGGTACGATTCCATCCGGTCTGATCAGGTCCTATCCGATCCGGTCCGGTCCGGTCCTTATAAAGTTCACCTACATGCGATATTTGGAATCTCTAGACCCAGCTGTTTGGGCTGTGCGTTGATATACCCTCGCAACTTCGTTTGCGTATATCTCGCTTTCCCGTAGGAATTTTGAAAAATCCTTTCTTAGTACACTTCTAGACGTTGTAAGGAACCTACATTCCAAATTTGGAATCTCTAGACCCAGCGGTTTGGGCTGTGCGTTGATATATCTATATATATAAAAGAAAGTCGTGTTTGTTACAACACTTATAACTCGAAAACGGCTGGATCGATTGCCATGGTTTTTGATTTGTTGGATTTGTTTCCGTCCCGAATAGCAGAATACATCTTAAAAACAATGAAAACTCGATTAGAGGTAGGGTAGGGGTAGGGTAGGGGTAGGGTAGGGATGGGATGGGGTAGGGTAGGGTAGGGTAGGGTAGGGTAGGGGTAGGGTAGTGTAGGGTAGGGTAGGGTAGGGTAGGGGTAGGGGTAGGGTAGGGGTAGGGTAGGGTAGTGCCTCTAAGGCGGAATAAAGTTTGCCGGGTCAGCTAGTAGTTAATATAGTCAGGACTTTGAATTTTTTTATATGCATGTAAATTATATCTTATAGTAAAAAATCCGGGCAAGTACACTCAACAAAGGAATTGACTGATCGTCATTACGACGTAGCCAATACGGAACTCTGCATTGTGCGTGGCCCGACACGTACAGTCAACATAGGAATTGACTAACCCCCTTTTGTATATATGATTAAAGATTTCTAAATATTGCGTGAAGGGATTTACTTGAAAATTTGTAATTACATATATGAATACTATTGATAAATAAATTGTCAAGTACATCCCTTCACGTAATATTTAGAGATCTTTAATCATATATACAAAAGGGGGTCAGTCAATTCCTATGTTGACTGTACGTGTCGGGCCACGCACAATGCAGAGTTCCGTATTGGCTACGCATTTCTTGCTTGCAGAGAAGTACAGTGCCATATACTATAACATTTGTACGTTTTCGTCAATTAAATTTTACTTTATAAGTTCATCGGCTATTACTCGGTAGGTTTTCAAATTTTAAACACAAGACTTTCGGAGATAGAGTGGGGGGACCACCGTGCAAAACGAAAATTGACACGTTAAATGTAAATAATTCGCAAACGGATCTTTGTATCGGAAAATGATCTTCCCACACCCGCAATGATTTACCTATCTAACGGTACCGCACAACATGGGGTCGGTGCGAAAAAAAAATTTTATTCCCACTTTACCTTAAGTGGCTCTCAAAAACATACCAAATTACAGCTTTCTAGCATCAGGCGACGGACAGACGGACATGGCGAAACCTTCCTTGTAGTTTACTACGGTTTATACATTGTTTCTTTCGCCACTTCTTTTACAAATTATAATTTTTCTTGGTTTCCAAAATGATGATGGTATAGCAGCTATTCAATATTTTATTGCATAACATTGATAATTATGTTAAGACAACATGGCTATAAGTGCCTGTGTGCCTCTATGTAGACGTTTTCGTTACATTATATGAACTCACTACAACTCACTACAACCCTTTATAAGGAAGAGCCAATAAGGGTGGACGAAGCCAAAGGCAACAGCTAATAAAATAATATTATTTTATGCAACATGAGCATCCTATTTACCGATCGTTGTCGAGTACGATCGCCGCCGGCCCTTTGATCTCGACTCCGTCACGAAATGAAGTTTCATCTGTGCACAAATTCAATAGACTATTTACTAAAAGCTTATATTTTACTACACGTAAACCTCTCAGACTGATCTATGAAGTTTAAACACTTCGATCGTTGCCTTGTGTAGGGGCCATTACATAAATGCACATCTCCTGTGACGAAAGTTCATCGAGAGATTAGGACTTAGAAACAAATATTTGACCTAACCCTTGCTATTCATGAATATTCGAAAATCATAGCGATTTCTGGATATCTGCGACCGAGCTTTACCATCCATATCAATACTTGAATTGATTACAGGCCAGAGACTGTTTTGATTAATAGAACAAAGAGCGCTCAGACAATACCTTACACCACCGGTGGAAAAGCACGGTATATATTTCTGTGTAAAACAAAGTTATCACGAAACTATGTAGCGTTTCACGTTGAAACTCGGAATACCTAACCACATACGTCTGAATTTGCAGAAATATATCTGATAGAAGCCTCAACTGCATTGCATTGTACCGGGCGTGTCAAAGGCCCAAGCTGGGTGGGAAATAACATTTCGAGCTATTCATTTCAACTGAAAACTATATTATACAAAGAGACAAGAATTGTACATCTGTGCTATAAAATCTCGACATTCTCTAAAAATATCTGAAATTAGCTTATTCCCGCGGCTACGCTTGCGGTAACTTTTGATTAATTGTGTGATCTATAAGTATGCTATAAATTGCAAAACGCTACAAAGAATTGGGCAAGTTTTTAAAGCATTTTGTATGATTGGCGTCATACTTTTTAACAAGTCGACATTTTGTGCAGGATGAATGAAAAAATTTACAATAATTATTGTTGTAATGGCTCATTTTTTTTGTGTATTTTAAGATTAGCTTTAGTATTAGGTATGATATTATTAAGGTTGACTAAGATACGTTGATTTATTGTAATTTAAAATTAAATGTGAAATTCTGTATAAATATACGTACAAAATAGACCTACCTCTAAACCCCTAAATATCTCGAAAACCGTTAGATTTCGCCTATGCGTTGGGGTGGTTAATTTTGTTACTTTTGAGCGCCATAGGCACGCTCTGGACGTAATCGGATTACAGGTAACCGAGTATATGCAATCATTTCCAACTCGACACAGCTACCAGTACCTACTGACATGCACTCGATAAAACTTTTTCAAAAACATAAATTTACATTGCAAAACGTACTCAAAAGACCATTGTAATTATTCGAGTGGGCGACAAACGTCACATCCATATGAGGGTGAGGAGGGTGAGCTTTAACAGACTTTCAAGGGGTGAACATTGCGATGAAATAACGCTACAAACTATTTTCAATATTACTTTGTTGCGTGTATTTAACTCACACTTGTTCTACATTCACTTTATACGATACAGAACTCGATGACATACTGTTTAGGTGACATTCACGCGGCTTAGGCCTATTGCTTACACAAACAACACGTCATACGCACCCTTTTTTCTATTGACGATTGACGACGACGAATGCTTGCATCTTGCATAGAAACAATCAAAACTATGTCGTCGCGGCAAATCGTGTCAGTCTCGTCGTTGCATGAAGCAGTATGGACATCACAAATAAGCCTATCGTCGTTTGCAGGTTCCATGTATTTGTCGCCATTACACGGTAATTTCGTGATCAATGATCTGGAGCTAGATTGTATAACGTGTTGGTAAATCAACACGGATCAAAATTGCAGATAGGTAACGATCTAGATTTTATACAATTTAATACATTACAAAATAGTGCGCGTTGTATTGTACAAAATCTATACAAAAAGAGGTAAACAATGTAGGTAGATGCCATTAGTGGCAATAAGAGAACTGTGCAAATACGAGTAATACAGCAGACGATCGCTAATATAAGCAGAAAACTTCTACTATTTCAAATAAAACAAAATGCAAAGGAGCATCAATAACAAAGAGCTGAAGATTGTAAGTATGAACGAAGAGGTAATCTCCGGAAGCTCGATCTACTCACCGTGAAAATTATTCCATAGACAGCAAAATTCTCGGGTAATAGATACGACTTTTCACGGGGAAAGGCATGTACTTGAATGAAAATTAATATGTACTGCAATACCAGCAATACTATGTTTTCTGAAATTATGTAAATTCAACACGGTATTTAGTTCAGAGTTATGAATAAACTCATGAAACTAAATATTGGAAATAGAAAATCAAGGTTTCAGATTTTCAGACTGTATATATCTGTAAAATTATCACTGGTTACTAAAATTCAGAGATCTGAATTAAAGTTTGCACAAATTGACGTGTCGAATACAGGATACAGAAATTTAATCTCACTCGGGAATTTCGTTGAAAAACGTAAGCTTGAACTCTGTTTGCACATATCAAAAACAATGATTGCATATTGAAAATTTTCGTCGTTTCTTTTTTTGCTACATGTCCGTTACGTCAAGTGCAGTCATGGTAAAAATATTCATATCTATAGGAAGAATTTGCTTTCGCTCTGACGACGATACAGGTAGCTTTGAGGATTGCTTTATTTTATTTTTCCTTTCTGTTCTATTTCTCGTATTTCATTGCGGCTCAAAGCTCAAAATGAGAAAGGAAAAAGTCTATACGTATACTAGGAATTTTCTAGATTGCTTCGGGCTTAACTTTAACTACAAAGAATTACTATTATGTAAAATAAATTTTACATTTATTTATTTTATTTATTTATTCACACGAAACATTTTAATCTAAAACTTACAATAACGCATTTAGTAAACCACCGAGGTTTGTAACAAAATGCAAAGAATACGCGCCTACTTAAGTTTACACAATGTTATTAATACAATTTTAACAATTTTAATAGTAATTTGTTGGTAATTTATTATCTATATACAGGGCTACTGGTAATTCGACGTATATCCGGAACATGCGTATTGGGGGGCTCAAAAGCAACAAAATTAACCACCCCAATGTATGGGTCTGCCAAAGTCTTGGGTTTTTTTTTGGGTTTTTTGAAGTTTAGACATGGCCCAAAATATCGCATTTAATTTAAAAGTTAAAAAAATCTACTTATCCTATGGCCTCCATTCAAAATCATCATTCTCCTTATGAAAAATACATCAAAGTTAAAAAAATTGAGACATTGAAATAAAAATTCTTACCAAAATATTCTATTTTAACTAGTAACAATAACCTCTAGCTTAAAAAAAAATGAAACTTGGAGGGTGGATTTTTGTATGACGTAGGCCTCCGGTAAGAAAGAATGGATTATCCAAAATTCTCACGGGAAAGCGGGATACAAGCAAACGAAGTTGTGCGGGTCTCACTAGTATAGACTATAAAGATAGTTTATTTGGTAACCAAGCAAGCAGAATAACCAGTTTTTTATCTACTTATAGGACATTTTTTTTATAAAGGATTTTTTAAAAATACTGCGGATATTTTTATCCCAGCAGTACTAGAGCTCACAACAAGAGAATAACGTACCCACGTAAAAATATGTTTCATACGAATAGCGAACATCAAACGTTATAATAAAAATATGGAAAGACCCAAAGTAGTTACCTAAGATGTATTAATGATTGGTTTTGTGAATAATGAGGGGTTCATTTAGAGGCTGACTCGGCGAGCAGAGCAAGCTATTAATATCGTTTAAAATAATATTTTAGAAACATATTTAGGTATATTTCAATTTGCATTAGTTCGACTCACAAGCATTCTCAATAAAAACTTAAAAGAAAGTAAATCGTATTTCAGTGATACAAAACTATTTGTTCGACCCGAGCTTCGGAGATTACGCTACGATTGAAGGGAGATTATTCCTGCAATGAGATGATTGTGGGTTGATATAATAAAAACGCAAATTCAATCAAGATCTTATTTGAGCCAATCTGTCTCATTGAACGGACCTTAACAGGACAAAAGATTTGCATAATGTTTGCTCGATTGAATGTATGTATCGTATCACTAATTTCATAGTAAAGAATGTCATAATGGAGTTTATGAATATATTACAACTAGTTTTTTAACTTGCGTTTGATTCAAGTAAATGTACACTCCAATAAACATCAATTTTGCGGTATGTTTCCCATTTCAATTCCTTTTAATTCTTCAATATTTTTATTACTCAATGGATGCTTTTTAATCTTATTAAAAGACTGCTTTTAAGTGCGCGCTGCTCTCAAGAGTTCCAATGCTCGGTGCAGCTGACTGTTTTTTTTATAAAAACCGATACGAGTTTACAGTAGGTATGTACCTATTAAAAGCTCGGTGCAGGGTAGGTGCAGTGTCTTTTTCTTACCGAGGGAATAAATAATTACTTCCCAAAGTCCATTTATTTCTCAGGTGGTCACTTATTTATTGGGTGTTCCACAGCATGACAAAGGGTCTGCCTACCCCTGAGTCACTTACGCCACAAAATACCCTTTGTGGAAAATTCATTCTACTAGATGAACGAAGATGATGAAAATAGTGAAGCTGGTGACATAAGTCATGAACACCGGTGGTTTCAGCTGATTAGTTACTCAGCCTCTCCTTTTATAAATTACTAGTGAAATCGCGGAACTTCGTTTGCGTGTATTCCGCTTTCCCTGGGAATTTAGAAAAATCCTTATCGGACGCCTACGTCATACAAAGAACCCAACCTTCATGTTTCAGGTCTCCACGATCAGCGGTTTGGGCTGTGCGTTGATTCTCAGTCAGTCAGTCACTAAGTCATTCAGGACAAAGCATTTTATACACATATATGTGGGATGGAGGCAGGAAAAACACCCTTTTATCGTTTATAGAGTTTAATTTCTTCAATCAACAGAATAATGTCCTACAATCACTTTTTCTACATCTTTCTTCACATGCCACGCCCTTGACCTCTGACATCTCACCTTAATTGACATCTGTCACTTGTCAAAATAAATCTTCTTCTTCTTAAAATTAGCAACCATTCCCACACGGCCATCCTGGGAATTCCTCAGCCTCTGAGGAATCCGAAGAGTAACTAGTCATCCACGGTTTCATCATGTCGGCCGAACTGGAGGTGTTGATGGGACCCTCGCTTTGGCCTACCTTCCTAACATCGTACCTGTCGTTTCTTTTGACCTTTATTACCTCGAATGGCCCAAGGTATTTCGGGTACAGCTTGTAACCTTGAACAAATTGTGTCCTTTTTATAGCAACAAGATCGCCGACTTCATACTTATTAGACTCTCTCCTCTTTTTATTATACGAAGCTTTATTCTCCTCTTGAATTTTCTGGATGCTCAACTTAGCGTTCTTGCGGAGCTCTTCCCTTTGATCACAAAACTGTTGTACTTGTTCTTCGTTTATTAACTTCAGGATCACATCATTCTTCTCTCTCATCTTTACACCTGTTAAAAGCTCAAATGGAGTCATCTGTACACTCCTCTGGTGAGTACTGTTTAAGCTCCGTTGGACTGCACTAACATGTCTGTACCATTTAGTTGGATCATCAATGGCTAACTTACTCAGAACGTTAATTATTATCTGATGGGTCCGCTCAACCTGTCCATTGCCTCGTGGCTGCCCTGTGGTTATAGTCATGTAACAGTTCACTTATCTTCTCTGTATATTTCGGACTTTTAATGTCATATTTATCAGTTGGTGCTTCTTCATGATCCATAAGTGAGGATAGATGCAATATCCTTTTAACTGTTATTCCATCTGCCGTGAAATTTACTTCTATTTCCTTCAAAATTGGGTTACCTAAAATTATATTGACTGGGATACACTCATCTTCTACCACATGGATAGTTGTGGCTAACTCGATATCATCTATCTGAACTTGTGCGGTAAAACATCCATTAGTGTAAATCGTATGGTCTGCCATGCCAGTTAAACATAATGTAACATTTCGGTTGTACTCCATATTTGCTCCATAAAGCTGTTGTAAATGTGCGCCCCGTATTAGGTTTACATCACTTCCGGTGTCTATCAGTGCTATAGTCTTCATGTTATTTATCTTTACTTCTTTATTAGGTATCTCACTTCTTGTTTTATTCTTTTTCTCCAATTCTATATTAAGTGTCTTCTTTCCTAAATTTAGGCATGCGTTCGACTTGTGTCCGAATTCATTGCATTTAAAACATTTAACTCCATTCGGACAGGCAGGTGATTGATGGTCAGTGTCACCACAATTGAAGCACCTTCGAACATTGGTTGGTTGTTTCCGCTTATTTGCATAATTCACACTGGCAGACTTCGGCAAACTATTGTTTTTCTCCGACATCTTCTTTTTTATTTGTGCGTAAACTTCCAACTTGTCTCGAAATTCCTTTATATTCCTTGCACCATATAAAACCATTTTATTCATCTCAGAGTCTTGTATGCCGTCAATAACATACTCCAGTAATGCCACATCTTCCACATTACCATTTACAGCCATTTCTTTCATAGAGAGGAAGTATTGTTGATATGTCTCATCAGTCTTCATCCTACGTGATGACAACATTTTGTGTATGACTGCACTGTTTAATTTGGGACCAAATTCCTCCTTTAAAGCACTTTTCAAAGCTGTCCATGCATTGATAGATCCCACAGATCGTAAAAATAGTTTTGCAGTTCCTCCTAGAAGGCGTTTTGCATAGATAAGCTTCTCGACATCGGACCATTTCATAAGCAAAGCATTTTCTTCAAATTCACTAATCCATGAAGAAATGGGATAAGTGTCATCTCCAGTAAACTGCACCATTGATTTCTCCAAATCACTAAAAGAAATTCGTGTAATTTCTTCTCCTTCTTCCTCCTTTTCGGCCTTACATCCTAACTTCTTTGGCGGCATGTTCTTAGCGTAAAGTCTTAGTCTTCAACATTAAGTAAAAATCGTGTTGTTTAAACAAGGCGTAGTCTTCATTCAACTTAGCAGTCTTATAACGTTCAAATCTTCTTAAAGCAGCATCTTAACATCTTAATTATCACTTCAATGTTTTGTTAAAGTTATAAACACCATGCGTGGCATCATCATACAGCAACATGGCCAATAAAAGTCATTGAATATATCGTCGTAACTTCTTGTAAACTCCTCGAAATAGATGTTCTTCACCATCCCGGACGAGCCCCCATAATTTTGTGGGATGGAGGCAGGAAAAACACCCTTTTATCGTTTATAGAGTTTAATTTCTTCAATCAACAGAATAATATCCTACAATAACTTTTTCTACATCTTTTTTCACATGCCACGCCCTTGACCTCTGACATCTCACCTTAATTGACATCTGTCACTTGTCAAAATAAATCTTCTTCTTCTTAAAATTAGCAACCATTCCCACATATATATATATATGAATAAAGATTATCTGATTGATTGCGGTGAAATAAACTTAAAACCAACTTATAGTGCACTTATACCTTTTAAAAAGTAAAACGTGAAACCATAGATGATTTACATTTGCAACAATAAAAGATTGAGAATTTTAATTAACAGTAACAGTATCGCATTCGAAGCAACTTCACAAATAACTAACAATAGGAAATTCTGCAAGAGCAAATAGATATAAAACATCGATTGCATCGTTCGCCCTCCCTGTTGCGTTAAATATATTATGTGTATTGAGTTTGTCAGGTACCGTCGCGTCGGTGTGGTTGGTGATTGGAAAATTGAGCTTGTATTTGTGAGCGACCGCCGCCGCCTGCAACTTTATTGCAAACTGTGCATTATCGTCTGTAACATAGGCTCGTCTTTATAGGCAGCTGGATTTATCGGACGTGCCGGGCAGTGGGGTGTCATAGCTCTCCCGGTGATTCTAGTGCATTTCATTAAATAAGAGCTAGACTCAATAATGTTTATCGGTTTAAATAAAACTAAATTCAGTCCGTCGTTGCATCTCATTTGTTTACATTAGTACAGTTATGACAGACACATGCAATGAAACTTAACTACATAGCACAATACTATTGATATATAAAAATTCAAGTCAATCTTGAATCATATTTAGGGCCTTGGATATCTCTTTGGTTGACTGTACATACGATTTGATATGATGTAAGAATTACATTTTGTTCGGACATAAACCCCGTAAGGCCACATCAAAATAAAATAATGGAACATACAAGAAATTGATTTATCTTCCAAATATTTTTATTACTTTAAAAAAATTATACACCAATCTATGTACCACCTTGTAAAAAAAAACTTGCAGAGTGCATCTCAAAGATTTTCAATAAGGTCAAATTTATTTTCAATAATAAAGTATTCTTTTAAAAGCTTAGTTTTAACTAGCAGTTGCGAGTAGCTACACTCGCGGTGAATTTTTATTGCTATAGGTAGATAATAAAATATCGCGTGATCGGATTTGAGAAAACTGAAAAATAACCATAGTAGGATTTTGGCGCCATCTGTTAGCAGACATATGTCAACAATGATTAGGATTAGGCGACTGTAGCGTCATTTAAAATAAAAAAATCACTGCCCAGACCTTAACTTACTCTACCCCCGAAATGTCATCTAAATAGTCACTGGAGAAGCCACAAACACCTATGCGAGTTACCAGCCCCCAAATCTCGTGACAAAACCAGATTCAATCTAGATTCAAGCACACGCGATGTCCCGTTCAACTTCGAGAATAGATAAGTTCTCTTATCTACTTTTTACAAAGGCCTGCCCCCTACCCCCCAATTCTTTAGGGGGGGGGACAGGACTTTGTATATCGATTATTTAACAGAGAAAAATAAACGTACAATATTTCTCGTTTAAGTATTGTTCGAAAAGGGGAAGAAATCAATTAAACTATTCATTTTTAAACCGATAATAATAGTAGACTTTACAACAAGTGCACATCACTAAAATATTTTTAGTTTAGAAATAAAATTAATCAACGCACGAAAAAACAAGACCTGTTTCCCGCAGCTCTTTTTTAAATCTTACGACATTGATATTAGGCTTTGGCTGCAGACCTATACAGCCTACTATTCAATTAGGCTTGGGCTGAAGACCTATAGGTACAGCCTACTATTGAATTAATTTTGAAATAATAATTTTCTTAAATGATTAATTAAACAACCTACCGTACTTTAATTTAAATTTTAATATCTTTTATGTCTTAAAAAACACATAAGGCAAATAAATTAAAGTAAATATTATAAAATAACAAATCCAGATCCAGACCTTAATCTATCCCCAATAAAAAAAAACATATCAATCCGCTTATTACTTTCGACGTACAGGGAGGACAAACAAACACACTTTTACATTTATAATATTATAGAATGGATATACCTACATGGCTCAAATAACGTAACAATAGACCGTGGTGCTCAGCAATCGAGCGTAACTCGATTTGCCATCTCTCTAATTTAAGGTAATGTCTTTTGCTTCAAATTGGTGTCTCTCATGTAGTTGTTAAGGAGGGAAGTCCTTTCAATACTCCGGCTATCTTCTAATTGAATTCGTTGTGAGTTCTAAGACAGCTGTAGTTTCTCCCCCGGGACGTCAATAAGCTTCAACGCTTATTGTCAATCTGAGGTCGCCGTTGGTGACTCTGGCTACACAGGAGACACATAGGTGGGAATGTGTGGAGGGCTCGTGACAAATATACATGGCTGATCGATATCTTCTAAATATTTAATTCTTTGGATATAACCTAAGTCGAACTGCAAGTATTTCAGCCTTGACACATTATAAGCCTTGAAATATCGACCGATACATATTCTACAAATAGGTATTTTAGTAAACTGTATCTTTTCATTCAATTTTTATTTAGATTCTCAACCACAAAAAGAAAACTATATATTAATATACTACAAAAAGAATCTTTGATCCCTTTATTGTAATTTTTTTAAATTTATTTATTTAAAATCCAAACAGAAAATGTTGCAATTAAAATAGTAATTCCAAGACTTCATACTAGGATTCCCTGTATCGTGAAGTCCACGGTACTCTTATTTTAATTTAAGTACACACGTTTAAATTAGTTACATGCTATGTTTATTTTAATGCCTTTGATACCAGTATACTGTATATTACAAATAGGCAGGTTCTATTGCGCCACCCTGTATTTACTAAAGCTTGAACGTTTAAAACGCTTTTATGACGTTTTTGTGAAGTTATATCCGAGACCTTTTCTTGTACTAGGAAAAATTAATAAAGGAAAGTTTAAAAAGTAGACAAGGAAGGTTTCTCAAACGCATTTTAAAGCAGAAACTCACCTGAAACGCACAAAGGGCGGGAGGGGGTGGGGGGGATTGTCGTCTGAACCAATTTCGAGGCAGCCGCTCCCGCCCCGCCTATAGGAAGCCGCTCCCGCCCTGCTCACTACCCCCCACATGAAAATTAAGCTCAACCCAGACAAAAAGATAACTGCAATTTTCTATTTATTATAGCCTTTTTCCCTACACATATATATATATATATATATTTATATATTCTTTGTTATATATAATTAGATTTAGGAAAAATGTTACATTTTTAAGATCGGCGTCTATGCATAAAACGGAAAAACAAAATTTTCAGTATATTAAGATTTTATATCTACAGCATAATAGATAACTAAGTCCATGTACGTCTGTTATGTTATGTTGCTTGCATTCCAGTTAAGTATAGAAATCAAAATTAAACTAATTATTCATTCTGACTACCATTAATCAAGGAAGTTCACATAATTTTAAATTTTTCGGTTTATCTAACTAGAAATAATAGATAACTGCATTTTAACAATTGATTTACAGTAGATTATTATTTCCTTTAATACATTATTAAAAAAATTACAGAATCTCAGTTCAATGTGAGCATTGAAAACGTGTTTTAATTTAATTTAATTTTTTTCAAAGTCGTCATTCATTCGATATCTGCGAGTCTCCCGCCTCCCGCACCCACCGCGTGTATATCCCTCTCACGCCGGAGCTCACGCATATTTTTTTTCATCAATTTCATATTATGCTTTACAATTAACTGTTTAATATTGCACCTAAAAACCTATACGAGTAAAAGAAAAAAAATTCTAAATGACAAAAAAGGCCGTAACCGGGTTTCTTTCGCCATTTCTTTTACCGGTGGCCATTTGGCTTGTATCCGAAATGGTGGTAGTATCGGGACAAGCCCACCACACATTCCTCCACTGTGTCTCCTGTGTAGCCAGGATCAACAATGGCGACCTCAGATAGACAATAAGCAATGAAGCTTATTGACGTCCCGGGGAATAAACTACAGCTGTCTTGAAACTCACAACGAATTTAATCAGAAAGAAGATAGTCGGAGTAGGAAGTATTGAAAGGACTTCCCTCCTTAACAACTACGTGAGAAACAGCAATTTGAAGCAAAAGGCATTATACCCTAGAGAGATGGCAAATCAAGTGAGGCTCGATTGCCGAGCACCACGGTCTATTGTTACGCTACTATTGGAACCTAATGCTATGAGCTGTTGTTTACTATTTTGATTCCAATAATATGTACTGCAAAACCTTCTAAATGCCTGATAATTCTCTCTGCTTGCTACAAGATCAGAATAATAAACTACGCCCGAAGTGACATGTAAAGAATCCAACATTATTACGCGTTCGTCATGCCAAAGATCACACTCCCACAGAACGTGATGAGCTGTTTGTTCTACTCTGGTATTCGCGGTAGAACATTCACAGAAAGGAGAAGGTACAACCTTGAAATAGAATAACTTATCCTTAAAGTTTCCGTGTCCCGTTAAAAATTGAGCTACTTGATGGTTGACCTCTAGCCAGGTTTTCTCACCGAGGGAAAGAACAGGTACAGATGGCGGCCTTTTACGGAAGTCTCCCACCTTTCCTGCCATTCCGATAGAAGATTCTGTAATACGTCATCTAACGGGTTAAATAGTCTATTTATTTTGTCACGATCACGTGTCTTAAGGAACGCGGGGGTCATTTCTTTTGATCTATAGTACATCGACGCGCGACGCTGTTTCTCCAAATCGACGGGTATTACGCCAGCCAGCACAGGGAGTGCCTCCGTGCTGACAGTTCTGTAAGACTTACACAAAAATATCAAGGCAAGACGCTGACTTTGCAATAATTTTCTTCGCGCGGCCCCAATTGTTACACGATCCGCGAAAACCGCTGAACCATATGTTATACAACCTAGGTATGTCGCAGTATAAACCATTTTTAACGTTCTAAAAGTTAAACCCCATGGTGGTAGTATATAACGTAGTTTATTTTCTTTATACATATATACAAATTGTAAATGACAAGAAAAAGTGCCTGTGAAGGTCTAATTTCTGAAATAAACGATTTCATTTCATTTCATATAATTAGACAAAATTTCACAGTTATCATTTTTGGCTACTGAGAAATAGGTACGTATTTTTTTAAGCTTAAAAAAATACATACACTGCCCTACCCTATGTCCTTCTCCTGGTTCTAAGCTACCTCTCCACCAATTTTTTTGCCAAATCGCTTTAGCCGTTCTTGGGTTATAAATGGTGTAACTAACACGACTTTCTTTTATACATATACAATGTGTGGTTTTGTACAGTTGCAATATTTTTGGAGGCGTATCTACTGCTGATACTGAACACGAATATGAGAAAAAAACATTATGTAAATCTTACATTTCAATTTTAAGTTTTCTACGATTCCAAATCCGCTCGCACATAGCACACCATACATTTCATGTTATGAAATCACTCTGTGTGAGAGGGCGCCGACACCCGCCTCTCAGTATGCGGTGGTCACTGCTGCTTCAAAGAAACGCCGTAGTAAAATTAGGAAAATTCTTCGATCACATGGTAAATAGTAATTTTCCGTATAGGCACAACATAGGTAAAGATTCCATTTATTAACTGACACTACTGACGGCAGATACGCGTCAAACCGTCAAAAAGTTTCATAAAAGTGGCCAGCGTGTTATAACAAACTCTTTGCTCATAAATACATGAATATTGTCGAGGTTCATTCTGCACACTGATAAAGGGGTTTTCAAAAATGTATGTATGTAAAAAAATATTACAGGACTCTGTTTACGGCTTTAAAAATAGAACCGACGAATTATTGACGCCTCTTACGATTTTCCATTGAAATATTGCAACTGACAACACGTTGTATATAGATACATAGATATACGAAAAAATTAAAAGTAAAAAAATATATTTAAAAACAAGCTTTTATTTAATTGCGCTAAAAAGAATAAAATAAACTTTTCTTTTAATACTTTTACTATCAACTTACAACGTCATTACACAATTTATTGACATAAAAGCTTGTCGCGAGATTTAATTACTAACATTTACTCGTACTGTTTGATAATTACCTATGTTTTCTAATACAGGCTTCTCATCACAACATCTCGCGACAAGCTTTTATGTCAATAAATTGTGTAATGACGTTATAAGTTGATAGTAAAAGTATTAAAAGAAAAGTTTATTTTATTCTTTTTAGCGCAATTAAATAAAAGCTTGTTTTTAAATATATTTTTTTACTTTTAATTTATTTTTTACTTTTTAGTTATCACTGGACACTTTTCGCAGTGCCATCTATTGTAGAGACGGTACTAGTCTAATGTATTTATTTGTAATAACTAGCACCAGCAATTTGAATACCTATATAATTTCCTGATTTTACTACAGCTACCCTGCGACAAAGTAAACGGGTTTATGTACCCATCAAAAATAGAATACCGACCAAGGGCAAGTAGAACTCGCGCATGAGGGGGTTCCTTCCCATAATCATACTAGTCATCAGTGGCGAAGGGTGAAATTTTACTCAAGGGAAGCCGGAGCAAAAAAAAAATACAGTGTTATCCTACCACAGGGATGGAGAATTCCGAATACCATATTACCATTACCATACATAAAAGCACTGATAGGTATAATATGGAAAACCAAAACAGTGTTTTAAGTTTACAACTACCTACCTGTGAGCCACCAATACTTTTCGTACAAATTACAATGAAAATATTTAGTAAAGCCATCTTTCCGTTTATAATCTATTTTCATAGAAGGAAAAGCACGGGCGCGCTGTATAATATGTTTTTTATTTTCAAAACTGTATGTTTGAAAATTATTATCTAATAAAAATTCTGTGAGACAACAACCCACGTATAAAATTGCAGCCATTACGAATGTAAACAAAACAGACTAAACCAAAATAAACAATTAACTACTTACAACTGAAACCGATAAATTCTATAACTATAACACAATTCACACCGAGCCCTGTCCAACATTTAACCACGAAGTCACTCTAATCTATTCAAATTTACTAAATTAACAACAAACATATAAAAAAAACTAACAACAGTACGAGCGAAAGCACAGGCGAAAGTGAATTGAAAAAATTACATAATTTTGACAATTACAACGCGACAAAATTATAGTTGTTTTATTATTCAAGCACTAAACACATAATTAACTATATTTTTTACTTCTCAGGTTAATAATACCTCTGTTTATCTTTGTCGCACTAACGTAATCTGATACATGCCATCCTTGTCGTAACTCGGCGACTACCGGCTTAATATGTTCATATGATCGGCGTGAGAAAGAGACCGCGCTAGGAACAAAATGTACACGTAAGAAAGAGACAGCCGCTCCTAAAACTGTATACAGCTACAACTCGGGAATTACCGGCTTTCGACGCACAGGCTAAGCGACGAATAAATAGCTATATCACAATATTGCTATTTATTATTGTATAGGCGTTTGGAGACGTGTGATATTGCTATTTATTATTGTATAGGCGTTTGGGTATCATTATTATGTATGAAGCGAAATCATGTTATTAGCAGAGTCGATGCTGTTAGATAATTCACTATTTTTAAAAGGGAAGCCGACAGGAATCGTGTTATTAGGACCCCTCGCCACTGCTAGTCATACTATCATACTTAATATTATAAATGAGAAAGTGAAATTGTTTGTTTGTTATTCCTTCACGGCTTGACTAATCAGTTGATCATTATGAAAATTTGTATATATATTGTCAGGGGTACAGAGCCCAATATAGGCTACCTTTTTACCCGTGAAAGTATGTCAATCCAAAGGGAAAATATTTTTTCTACTATAGAGAGCACTGTATGGGATGCTATCGGCCAATAGATGGCGCCACAAGTCGCGCTATGGGTTGTTTTGTTGTCAAACGAGATCTATGTCATAAAATTAACGCGATTGAAGCCGCGAGGAATAGCTAGTAATTGATAAAATTACTTTTTAATACAAAACCGGTATAAAAAGAGCCATGTACCAATGTAAAATGTACCAAGGGTAGGGTCACATTATATTGGTTGTTTAAAGAAGAAGAAGTAACTACAAATTTACGATTTTCAGATTTATTCCTATACTTATGCTACATCATCTTGCTTCTTGCCAAATTTCATGATTCTAGGACAACCGGAAGTACCCTATAGGTTTTTGGTCGGAACGGTTTTGAACGAAAAACGGAACACAAACGGCTGTATCATAATTTTGTTATCATAATATTGTATTGTCATCTGATCTACAGTTTTAAGCAAAATTTCAGCTCAATCGGTCTTCGGGAAGTGGTTAAAATTTTCGTTCCAAGATTCCACCCTTACATACATACATACATACATACATTCATACATACATACATACATACATACAGGTCAAGTTAAATAAAAGCTTTTAAAAATATAAAAACGTGTTTATTAATATTGACCTTTCAATATATTTACTGGCCCACACGTCCACATTGTGTTTCAACGTAAGACTAAGTAGACTCTTTCTTATTTCCTAAGTAGTCAAAGGGTTATTCTTCAAATGTTTTTTTTACACAAAATTTTATATCCCCTTTATCTTACTTGGTTAATCTAAATTGTCGTATTCAAGTTAGTACTACTTAATTAATTATAAAGGGAACTACATATACTGCGATGCTTGTCGTTCGTCATTCTTATCCATTTGACTCTATCTTGGTGGGCGAACAATAGCTCTCTTTACATTACGTATTGAAATCAGGGCAGTAACGACTGCATAATAGTCGAACGGCATATAAAATTTTATAATAAGTGTTAAGATTTTGATACAAAATTCAAATAAGGATGCGATATCGCGGATAATTGTCTGTAAGGTATCATAGACGGACTGCCCGAGCAGTAGCCCTTGATCAACATACACCGTCCGCTGTTGCAGTGAAAGTCAACAGCTTGAAGGTTTGACCGCACGACCGCCCGAAGCAGTTGACTTGCTTGAGCGGTCCGTGTGTGAAGAAGATTGTATGTAGTTCAATGTGCAGTCGTCCATGTATGTCGGCCCTTAATCTATAGTCCAACTAAACAGTTCAATTCTATATTCCAATCAGGGTTGAGATGATTTAAATAAATCAGTGATTTAAATCGCGATTAAAATGAAGTGATTTAAAAAAAAACATTGATTCAATACTTTTTTTAATGAAACCAAATCAGCCAAAAAGTTTCAAGGGATTTCCCTTGACATAAACTACGGCGCACACAGCTGCACTGCAATGTTATCTAAATTCAATATCTAAATTCTCAATACAAAACCAATACAAACATAACATTTAATTTTTAGTTGTGGTGAAACCCATTACGACGAACGAATTTTATATTGATTTATTAATGTTAACTTTTAAGCTATTGCATAGCTTTTATCGCGGGCTTTGAGCGCGCAAACCGAATCAACAAATTCCGTACGAAAATAAACCTAACACCGATAAAATTTATAAACAGAATTCAACCTTAATCGAACGATATAAGACTCAAAGTTCAATACGCAATTTAATGCATACAAAATATAACCGATAAAATTTACGACTATTCCCTCATAGAGGACTCTGTTAACCAGTGTTATATTTAACCATTTAAATTTAATTGTTACCGCTCTTCCCTCATAGAGGACTCTGTTAACCAGTGTTATATTTAACAATTTTAATTTTAATCAATTATAATTGCATAATTTGATTTAAAAAAAATGCTATGCAATAGCTTTACCGCGGCAATCCCCGAATGCCACACGTATTTTTTATTTTATTTTCGTCGTTAATTTTTTTGTTACTTAAATCATGTATGGCAAAAATGCTAAGTATAATTTTATGTTTGATTTTTAAAAGAAACATATTGATTTTTGTTAATTTTATAAGATTTTTTTATGAAATATGGCAAATAAATTTAAAATTTGATCTTGATTTTTGTTAATATCATTATTAACTAAAATTAATAAACGAAATTTGTACTTATTGTGTTTTTTCTAAACAATAACTGACTGACAAATGATACAATTATTTAAAAAAAAAAAACAAATAAATCCGATTTAATTTAAAAAGATCGGATTTCAATATCGGATCATAATAATCCGACTTTTTTTAATTTTTTAAATCGCGATTTTTATCTACTCTGATTGCAATATTATAAGACAGCACAAACAATGTTCCAGAATAGTCACTTGACCTGTTGCGGCAGACGATATACATATTTCTAAGCCCCTTGAATAACGGTTACCATGGAAAATAGGGTTTAGCTAGCGTCTGGACTGGAGCACACGCGACTTTAAATATTTTAGACGCCGTCACTTTAGTTAAGAAATACAACATTATTTTTTATTAAGTGAAAAGTATAATAAATGTTTCTGAGAATATTGTTCTTTTAACCACTCTTTTTTAAATCTTGCATACATTAATATTATAAAGAGAAAATATTTTTTAAGTACTTCGTTGTCTTGTCCCATCAGATATTGCAATTAAAGCCCCCCCCCCCCCCCCCTTTCCCATTTAAATAAATAATATAAATCTTTATCTTCTCTATTAACTTTTGTCTTTAATAAATAATATCTAAAATTACGTAGGTGATTGTAAAAACCTATCATCTATAACAAAAATAACACAGGCTATTTTAAAGCAAACTTTATAATTTATTCACGGCGGCGGCGCGGCCGATGAAGCCGGTGAAGTCTATAGTAATATTACAAAGAGGTAAACTTTGTGTATAATAATAGTTAATCGAAAAACGTCGTGTAAATAGTGGAGTGATATGAGTGATGAGAAAGAACGATTGTTGAAAATGAATCACACACCACGTTACTAAGAACTAAGTAGACGTAATTTTTTATCACCAAGCACTTTCAATGCATTCCTTCATTAAAGTCAAAGTTTAAAAAAAAAAGCTATTTATATAATAAACATTAAAATAAAAAAACACAGCTTGTTGATAATATCACACTGAGAATATGGTTTCTGTGAAAGCAATATCGGTTGAAATAACATACAGCATTTTACAAACAAAGATTTCCGTACGCAAAGAGAATATTTATTTTATACAATAGGGGATCGGACAGTAATCAGCTTAAAATCTCAAATGTACTTAGATAAAATAAATATACTGTTTTACGATTATTTATAGAATAACAATTTAATTTAATTCATTTATATGTTTTTAAATGAAGAAATAAAATGATTTTCTTTACAATATTTTTAAGCTGTACCGAAATACTGTTTTACGATTATTTATAGAATAATAATTTCATTCATTTAAATGTTTTTAAATGCAGAAATAAAAGGTTTTCTTTGCAATATTTTTAATCTGTACCGAAAGTGGGCAATCATTGACTGCACGAGTACTAACTAACTTAATTCACTCAGTTATTTCCATAAATTTGTAGAAATTTTAAAAGTTGCTAAAAGATTACTGATAAATTAGGATACGGTGATCAATTTAAAAACTGTCACATGGTGTTTCTTCAGTTTTTCATAATGGAAACAGGATTTACGAAAGCCGACAATCGAAATCTTCCCAGAGTGGATATTTTTATGATTTGCAAGTAAGTCAGACTTTTGTGACGCTAAATTTCGAAATGTGAAAACTTCTGTGTAAGTATTATAACTATGTACTATGTAATATATTATTTGCCATTAAAATACCCATGCAGCTGTTTTGTTATGACCACAAATGACGTCACGCGCTCTGTGACAGAACGTGGCGTTTTGGCGGGATTTTTAAACAAACAATATTAAAACATGATTTTGAGTACCTAAAAGGCTATAAATAAATAAAATTTTATTTTTCATGGAGAATAAGTATCCATAAAGGTTAATTTGAAAAACACTTTCTGAAAACTTGGCCGATCCCCTATTACTTCATTTTATTAAAATAAAAAAACAAATCGCTGGAACATTTCAAAATAACGTTTGAAAATATTTTCAACGTAGAAAATTTTACAGAACGCAACTACGACACATTATCAACAAAATATTGGAATAGCGCCGATAGGCTGCGGCGATGCTTACCATCAAGCGGGCCGTATGCTTGTTTGCCACCTTTGTAGCATAAAAAACTACACACAAACCCTACACTTAAGTTCACACCCACAATGTACACTCACAATGAAAGAAGTAACCAGGGGTAAATACGATTCAAGTCTTATAAATATTGCATGAAGGAATTTAATCCAATTTTTTTTTATCAATAGTAATCATATTACAATGTTTCATAACAATGCTTACATTATTTTATTAGCATCAAAAGCTTTGTTCTTAGTTCTTTTACCCTGTCACTACTCTTTCATTGTTTGACTATACATACCTACATACACTAGAGTAGGTACTTGGAGAGCGATGATTTCACAGTGACCAGACAGGAGACCTAGAGACAGCTGTTTTCTGCATCAAAAAAAAGCGCACATACCTCTAGTTCTTCTAGAACTTTCTCGAGCTGATCCTCTGTGATGGGCATGGCGCCAGCCCTAGCGCGCTCTGCGTTCAGCAACTTGAGCCACGCCGTATCCAGAGCGTCCAAGTCGTAGCTGCATGCTGCTTCGGCACGCGCTGGCGTAGTACTCAATTGGTGTTTGTCAGGCTGGTAGTGCCCATCGCGCGCCAAATGTATGTACTTATCTTTCGGTCTGTAAAAGAGAGGCCTAGATAAAAATGTATTTATGTACACTAGTCTATAGTTGGTCGGAGCGCGAGCCTACATAATACTCGCTAAGCGTGGTGTTAAATCGGTGTTCGTCGCTTGCTGTCTGTTCCGTGTCACAGCACACACATATCGTCGGAAATGTTACATTTTAAAGTTTTGCGTTTCAAGCTCGTATCAGAATTGTCCAGGTATGGAATAAGCTTCCTGATGACGTGGTGTAAGCTGTTTCAGTGAACGCTTTTAATAACCAATTGGACAATTGGCTTAAGTTAAACACCATAACTTGAAAAATTAACTTTAAATATAATATTACAAATAGCACAGTTTTAAATTAATGAACATTATAATGAAGTGACTAGTGAACTTTTGCAACACTGTGATATCAACATAAAGCTGCTAGTCTATAACTAATTAATAATAATAATATTTGCATGTCCTGGAGTTTAACATGTAGGATAAGACAATTGGTGAATAAC
The DNA here is from genome assembly GCA_905163395.2 of Endotricha flammealis. NCBI lineage: Eukaryota > Metazoa > Arthropoda > Insecta > Lepidoptera > Pyralidae > Endotricha > Endotricha flammealis. Next base: position 5,320,413 of record LR990852.1, on the reverse strand, counting down.
AAGATCGGTTTCAACGCCTGTGTTGCACTCATTGTGAGTATTGCGACGCATACTTCAATTTCCCCCTAAACACAATAGTTTCATTTAAGCTATCTTAAAATGAAAACAAAGTAAACAGTAAAGATATAATAGTTAATAATACTTACAGCTTAAATTCTTGGAAGTCTGGCGGCAATGGGTTTTCTATTATTTGGACTTTGGGAGCAGGAAGTGAATCAGGGTTCACGGGGACCTGGACCCCTCTCTCCCAATCCTGCTTCCATGTATCTGTGATGACCCAGTACTCGCTTGCCGTCAATGGCTCAGAGTCTGGGAGTTTCATCGCACTGATGAGATCTTTCCTGAAATGGAAAGTATAAAAATGTTGATGATACCTTTTCATGATTTTTTGAAATAACACTATTGCAATAATAATTTTCTATACAATATTTTCATATCAGAATTCTATGAGCTATTTAAAAAATATCATCAACCATTTCGCATAAACGCTTTCAATACACTTGTTTTTTCTAACTTTACACAATACTAAACAAAAATTATATTTACAATATTCTCTCTGCAATGTAACTATTTTTAAAATTTTATACATTATGAAACAACCACTAATAAACATTTTACAAGTTTACAATCTTTACATAAATAATGGACCCTGTTGATATAGCTATCTTTAACTCCTACCTTTTGTGTTCCTTATAGACGACTTATTGTATCATGCATAGAAATACATTATGTTTGACAATAGTTTTTAAAATTATACAAATTAACTGAAAATAAATGTATAATTATTCTGATTTCGCACGTCTTATAAATTGACATGTTTACATTCATCAACCAATGTTTTTTTTTAAATACAGCTGCAAATTGATGTAGTTTATACAATACAAATTTTGGGCTTTGCAAATATGACAGTCGCAAAAGCAAATTCAAAAAATAGAAAAGCTGCTTTTTATTTTAATAAAACAATTAGCTTTTTTGAAATAATATAAGTAAAATCGCAATAGCAACAAAATTAAGCCTTTACTTTAAGAGTCCTTATTGTCCTTAATGTTCAATCTTTGAACTCATATAAGTATAGATTTTTCATTTAAGAAACTTATAATATTAAGTATTTTTACAGATGTAACCTAACTGTATCACATACTCGTATACACTAACTTTAAGTCACTTACTATTGGCAGTGAAGAGAACACAGATTTGATACAAAATAATAATGAAAGTATACATATTGTAATTATTGTAATGATTATAAAGAAAATATTTCTAAATTGCACTAAGTTGAAAATATTTGAATAATTTTCATTATATTTTAAAAGCACTATTATAATATGATATATAAATAATTTTAATTACTCAAATCATTTCTCTCCTCTGCAATTTATTTTTCAAAAAAATTTATACAATAAAATGTTTAAAAAGTATAATTTCGCTGATTTAAATAAATCTAATGATATTGAATATAATTACTTGATGATAATGATTACTATACAACATGATTTTTCAACAAAGTTAATGATCTAGAGACTACTTGCTCATCTAATATCAACAACTACCTGTTAATAGTTTAAAAATAAAATAAAAAATTACACAGTAGTTAAATTTTTTACAATTTGTAATTTTATGTATTATTTTTTTAATTGGATGAAACTATTTATAAAATTGTTTTTTAAGTTTCATCAAACAGTTTCTATATTATGCTCATTTATAAATTGTATGAATTTCCAAATTATTATTTTTTAAGCATTTTTAGTAGAACATTAACTGAAATAAGTTCATTGCATCATAATTGTTTAGTTTGTTGGATAACAATGTTTTTTTTTACAATTACAGCATATGCTTATTTGTTGCATTTGACAGTAAATTGCCTGTATTTTGTCCATCTATTATATGATTTGTGGTGATTCGATGCGTGCTTGTACGCAGATTTATGCGCATATGCATTTGGAATGACTATTAAAATGACATATTGAATTTAATATTAAATTATAATTTAAGTGAAAAATATTTAGACACGTTGGAACTAATATAATTATTTCTATTATAAATGTATCAAGTAACCATTTCACAGGAACACAATAATGAGTAAAAAATTCATACTATGGGAGTTTCTTAACATTTTAATTCATATTGGGAAGTTTTAACCCATTATAAAATTGAGCATTAAGGTATAATATGTACTACTATTACTGTATAATGTCTACACATACAAAATTACAGGAAACAATGTAGTAAATAATTTATATTATAATTTTTTGTAAATATGATAATAATAAATGTATTAATTTACAACAAAAAAACTGGGTTTTTGAAGAAAAGTTTTTCATTTCAAAATTGCAATTATGTTTTTAAATTTAAAAGATTGTTAAAAACATTTTATCTATTTTAAAGTAGGGCATATAATAATGATATTTGGAATAAATCAATAATAAATTATTTCCTTTAAAAAGAGTACAGCAACGCATTAGAAGCACAAATTGATAGCTCAGCACTATAGTAATTAGTAATATTTCGCTTGGCATTCTATTCCTATTATTCTTTCAGATTTTCAGAACTTGTTTTAAATTAATAACAATTTTAATTTGTTACAATCTAAATTGTTGGTGAAAACACAATTTACACAACTGTAACTTAAACTTAAAATAATGACTTATTTAGTTAGACATAACTGTAATCTTCTTCTATATTCCACAAACTTCGCAACAGCTCACTTCTTAATCCATATAAAACACTAAGCACAACTGAAATATGTGTAGCTTATAAATAAACATAATTTACGCATCAAGTGTCTACTGACTATAAAACTTGAACCCTACAAAAATGCACAAACCTGAATAGTTCTGCAGGTGCCTCTGAGGCACTTCTGTTGTATATGGATGACATTTTCGCATCAGGACGGAGTTGCCAGAGAGCATCCTCTGGCTCTGTCCTGCGGCGTTTAGAGGTGCCGGCCGTAGATGTGCTTGGCTCATCTAGCCCGCGCACACCAGTAGCCCGCTTAGTGCCTCTCGACGACATCTTGTTTGTTTATCCACAACCTACATGTTCACGACCCCACTGCTGCTTTACACTTGGACCGTGGCAACAACATGGTGTAAAATGTCACATCATCAACTACGTCATGGCACATCAGTTTGGTACAATGCAACCTGAAAAGAACCCATTGTCAACAAAGGTGAGCACCAAACAATGTTTGTTTTGTCCAGTGCCCCTTCCAAATGTAGCTCAATTGGGGTTTGGCAATTTTGACAGTTCGAATTACATATAATTGCAAATATAATGTGTCAAAACATTAAAATATCACTCGATAACACGATTTTAATGCGACTTTTGGTTAAAAACACGGACAAAACAGAACATTTTTCAGAAAAAAGCATCTTGACGTAAGAAAGAAAAATGTCAATCCAGAATTCAACAATGATATTGTGCGAATGCTATTTGAGAGGGACGCGCACCTCACTTCGCTAACACGAGTGTTTGAGCATTTCGTACGCACAAAACATAAAGTTTTCCTTTTTATCACGAAAATGCACAGAAATTCAGTTTGACGTTTCACTTTAGTGCACGAGTAAAATGTATGGCGGGCATGAAGACAGGTCTGCGACCAAGTAAATAGCACGGCGCTAAATTCTTCGATTGGCCATCTCATCTCAACACCACTGTCGATATTATATTATATAACACACTCACTCGACAATTCCACGGATAATAATAATGCCATTTATAATAATTAACCGTAAATATTTATCTCACGGACAGTCTCCACTCCATGATAGACTACATAACAAAATTGACAACATAGATAGCAGCACTGTTTTGTTGCCAGATTGACGTGAGTCCTACGCATCTTTCCGTGGTCTTTTTTCTATCAATATAAGTGATATATAGTTTTAATACATCTAATAACTATTTAGGATCATGCAATTTATTAAAATAAGTCATCATTTACATACATTTTCTGTGATAGACATTTGGCGCCATTGATCCAAAAATCACAGGTCACGTGACTATGTACGAATCACCAACGCAAGCCAAGTAAAATGGCCAAAACGCACATCGAGTTCATATAATGTCATTGGTTTTGAAAGGAACTTGCCGCATAACATATACATTGAGATGAGATTTAATGTATTAGAGCCCAGAACAAACCAAACACGAACACATATTCAATACACGTCAGGTTTGCTCGAGAAATGCACAAATTCTGAGACAAATTTACAACATGAACATAGAGCGAGAGATATCAATAAGAAGTTACGCCAAATGGCCGCCAGTAGGCGCTTTCAAATAAAAAATATGTTGCCAGATAAAAAAAAGAAATTGACCGAGACCTCTATGGATTTTTATAAATATTTTATGGATTTTTACAAATAGATATATACACTTTCTTCATCACGATAAAAATAATAAAAGCAATAAATATAGTCAAATGTCGAAAATAGTTGTAGAGTCCGCGTAAGATAAGTTTGAGAGCGACTGGTGGCGTATCTAATGTTGCTAAATTATTATTTTTTTTAAATTAATTGACTTTATGGTTTTTTGGCAATCCACTTTCAGATTTTTATTTATTTTATATGGCAGGCCAGTGCTCAAAGTCTAAATGAATGCAATATTTTTAAACAAATAATGGCCCCTCCACACTTCATCCGAGAATCGTGCGCGAAAGCACGGCGCGACATGGACATCGAAGTTTCTACCGCTGCACACCTCGTGTTGTGCGCATTATGGCGGAAACACACTACCGTGTCGGGGCCTGTCGTGTCGCGCCAGAAGCATATCGCGTTCATACATTTTATATGGTTAGGAGCACATTTGTAGGGCGTGTCGTGTCGTGACTCGCTCTGTCGTGGCGCGGACTGCTGGCCGCCGATTGCGCCACGGCGGTGGTGGGGGTTATGACGCGACACGACACGCCCTGCAAATGTGTTTCTATACCCGCGCGCGGCTCCTGGCGCGAACAAGTGGACGCTTTTTTTTTAAATTTATTTTTGCAGCGTGATAATGAGTTACTAGGTACTAGATTCCTGATAAATATACTTAAATACTTTTTTTTGTAAATAAATACCATTATACATTATAGAAAACACCCAGACAAAGGCAAACAATGCGAGCTTCTGTTCAGAAATGAAAGAAATAAACGTCTGGCGTTTATTTCGTTCATTTCTGAACAGAAGCGCGCCCCGACACGACACGTAAGTGTGCACACCCACCGTCACGACAGAGCGCGACACGACAGGCCCCGACACGGTAGTGTGTTTCCGCCATTAGCGTAAAGTAAGAGGAGAAAACAAAGATGGTGGATGACAAGTATCCATAAAAATTAAATTATTACTAAGTAGGTCAGTAACATCCAACATGCATCAGAAAATTAGAAACATCATACTATGATACTAATATTATAAATGAGAAAGTGAGTTTGTTTGTTAGTTATCCTTCTCGGCTTGACTAATCAGCCGATCATTATGAAAATTTGTATAATATATCATGGATGTAGTAATCAAACAGGATTGAGTACTCGCAATCAAAAATCGGGCCCACGCTGAGAAAACGAGAACAGAGGTGTTTGTCCTTTTCCCACAGGGTGTCTTTACAACTAAAAATTTATAGGATATTATATATGTACATAGTCGATTGGACAACCATTCGTACGATATTGCCCTACTAACTATTGTACGAAACCAGCTACCGTCGTATGTATGAATGTATGTGTTATGTGTACATATGGCAATGGCCAGAGAATGAAGAATACCACCAATTTTTAATATTTAGGTCATCGTGTTCTCCATCAAAAATTAAAAATACCTGTAAAAAAATTCCAATCAGACTTTTAGTTTCCAAGATATAGCATTTTGAAAATTGTTACGCGACGCAAGAGCATGTGAGAAAAATAAGACATATTGAAAGTCGCTCGCTTCCGTACGGTTCACTAGATAGCGCCAATATTTTTTGTGCGAAATGTCTAATTCAAACACTAAAAAAACCGGGCAAGTACGTGTCGGGTCACGCACAATGTAGTGTTCCGTATTTGCTACGCTTTACTTGCTTACAGATGAGTAGCTCCAATGCCATATTCTACGACATTTTGTAAGTTTTCATCAAAGAAATTTTATAAGTTCGTCGGCTAATACTCGGTAACTAGTAGATTCTACTTAACCGTAGTAGTTTTGATGATTTTTTCAAATGTCTAAACACAATACTATCAGAGATAGAGGGGTAGGGACCACCGTGCAAAACGAAAATTTACACGATAAATGTAAATAATTCCGAAACGAATCGTTGTATCGAAAAATGATCTTCTCACATCCTCAATGTTTTGAGGAAACCTATCTAACGATACCACAGAACATAGGGTGGGCGCGAAAAAAAAATCATTTCCACTTTACACTTTACATGAAGGGGTGGGGGCAACCCGAAAAAAAATATTTTTCAACATTTTATTCCAACATTTTGTTAGCATTGATAATATGTGTATACATACCAAATTACAGCTTTCTAGCATTAAGCGTCTAAGCGCTAAACCGCGGACAGACAGACAGATATTGTGAAACTATAAGGGTTCCTTGTAGTTTCCTACGGAACCTTAAAAACTATGAACTATAAATTAAGGTACAGACTTCGTAAAATGCACAGAGAACACAAAATCACATTTATTATCTTCCTAAATTAACAAATTACCTGCGCCGGTCGTCAATATCAAGCGACCGAAGCAAGCGAACTGTGGTGTGACGTCACAATACAATCTCGAATCCGCGCGCCGTGTTTGAAATTTACGTTAGTTCTAAATGCCTGTAAAATCAAAACTACTTCTTTTTTTAATGAAACAAAAACGAATGTATTTTGTATTACATAATATATTATTTTACAAAATTTCAAGTAATTCTGAATACCCACCGGTATTCTTCATTCAACTTAAATTATAAGCTTTAAATAAAATTAAATAAATAAAAATACATTTATTTCGGGTTACAAGACCCATATTGTTATAAAAATAAAATTACCCGCAAAAACAATAAAATAAAATCAAATTACATTGTAACTAATTTCAGTCTACTACGAGACATGCCTGCCTGTCACGTCACAGCAGTGTCGGATGTAGAGGCAGTCTAGTCTACCGGCGATCATTTCGGCATTTCACACCGACGCGGCGGCGGCGGGCGGCACCGCACCGGGAGTCGCAGAGTGGTCGCAGATGCAACGCATCGTGCTGCAGACGCATCCGGTGTGTGGCAGGCTTTATCCGGATCCATCCAACCAAATGTTGCCAGACTTAAAATGAATGAGTCACAAAGTTCTATGTTTCATTCTCTAAAAAGTTTATTTATTTTTCTCTAAAATGGTATGTTCAATTAAACCTGGCCATGTAGATTTATTAATTGATTAGAAATGCTGTATAAAATATCTATAAAATTTTTACTTTACGAATTATACTTAGTAGAGATACCTACATACAACAATCAAAATAATCTGGGTCAAATAACTGCAAAATGAAGTACATACCTACCTCTATATGTACCTATGCCTTTCACTTACCTACCATCTATAATGATTGTGCATTTTTATTATTTTATATTTTTCTCTATGAATCCTTTTCAAATTTATTTCTACGCACTAAAATCCGATGCACTTAATCATTAAAAAACCAAAATTATTTTTAGGGTTCAAAGGTTAACATCATATTTTACGTACGGTCAGCAACAGACAGAGACAACAGATTATTACAACCCTAAAGGGTTGTAATAATCTGTTGACAACAACAGACAACAGATTATTACAACCCTAAAGGGTTGTAATAATCTGTTGTCCCAACCCTAAAGGGTTGTAATATTGTCTGTTGCATAAAAGTACCTTTTTTTTCTATACTAATATTATAAAGAGGAAAGATTTGGTTGTTTGTTTGCATTGAATAGGCTCCGAAAATACTGGACCGATTTTAAAAATTCTCTCACCAGTAGAACTACATTATCAGAGAGTGACATAGGCTATATTTTTTCCCGAAATTCAATGTTGTTCCCATGGGAACGGCGAAATTCAATGTTGTTCCCATGGGAACGGGTCCGGAACTTCATGCGGACGAAGTCGCGGGCAAAAAAGCTAGTAGCTATGTTATAAGTACGGCAGACAAACGAGCAAGCTGGCCACCGGATGGAAAGTGGTCACCGCCGCCCATGCCGCCTATGGACATCAGCAACACCAAGGGCACTACCAATGCGTTGCCTGACGAAACCTCTAATATACCTCTTAAATAATAGTCTCATGTCATAGTGCGAGCAAGAAACGTTCCTTCGAACCTTCGAGTGGACATCAACAGAGGGTCAACGTAGTGGGGATGAGCACCCACCCCACGGCAGGTAGTGCGAGACATGCGAGTGCGGAATTAGGCTGTTGGCAGCAGGTCGAAGAGTTCCTCGGAACATTCCCCATTGTAAAGCCGGTAGAACACACACAGGGAGCCAAAATTCCTATGATCAGCCAGTGGTTCTAACTTGCTAGACAGTATGATTGTCGACAAGTCTTCGGCACACCTCTGAATGGAGTCAGGAGGATGGAGCAAGTCCCTGTCAAACAACAGGTAGATAGACAAGTTCTTAACGATATTATAAAGAGATAAATTAAAATGGCAATTCCTTCTTGTTGAAAAAACCGGACATGTACGTGTCGAGCCACGCACAGTGAAGGGTCCCGTACTAGCAAAGTTTGCTTACAAAATAAAACAAAATATTTACTAATCAAATTTTATTGATGTAGTTACATTTAAGTTAACATTTGATATAAGTATTTAAAGTTTTAAACAATTTTAGGTACTCTAACTAAACAATACGAACTACAAATAAATCAAGAACAGATTTAACAGACTTGGTACCAATATTTTCTTATATATATATATATTATGTATTATTATAAATTGGTAAAAATGTCTACAGACTTCGGAAAACATGTGCATTCTAGAAAAGAAAATGGTTATGGCCATTTTCTTATTATCTTATATTTGGTCGACTTGTACATCAGTGCAATAAGTTATGTATAAAGTTTAGGGATGTTATAAATAATACCTATTATTTTATAACATTCATTATTACACAGTCTATAAACATAATCATACTGGCCAAACTAAGTGATGTGCATCAGTGGGAGATTTTTGATGGCATGCTGAATGCGTAAGGACCCGTCGTCTACAAAAACGGAAAAATCTTTATATTGACATCTCAGTCATTTACAAAACAGCTTGGTTCTGCTCTGTCGCCGCATTGGTCGACGATAGGCCTTATGGTCAAAAAGGAGCAGAGTCGAAGAAAATAATAAGACGGTATCCTGCTCTCAATTCAATTTTCAAGATTTAATTGAATTTGATTGGAGACCGTGGAAAAATTTAAGTCAAATAAAATTACTTATAATTAAACAAATTCGTTGTTTACAAAAAATATATATATTTTTGTAATCATATGGAATGCCAAAACGAGGAGATTCTTGTATTTTCATTAGATCAACATAAACTTAAACTATTTGCACTATCTTTACAAGAAATCCAGTTTGTACCATAATACATTCGAAAGTATATTTAATGTATCTCATGACAGTAGTAAAAGTAACAAAAATGAAATTACATAACAGATTATCAGTTTTAATAAAAATGTTGAAATGATAATTATGAATTTATTATTCATAACAAAACCTTACTATTCCCTGTATTATTAAAATCAAAAAGTAATTTGTAACTTATATCATCAGTTAAATTTTTAAGCAGTTTGCTTTGAAAGAAAACAAGAAAAAAAACTCAATTAGAAAAAATATATAGTAGACAGTATTTTTATTCTTAAAAGATTCGTTTAATTGTTTGAAATGTCAATCACAACAAAAACTACTCCTAGATATTAAATATTTATTAGAGCTTTTTTTACATATTAAATAATATTTGCGACAGTTTGAAATGGCACTATTGTTTGTTTTTCATCAACATATTAGTCCTTTTATTATAATACATATATATTATACAGCATTTTAATAGTTTTGAACATTAAAGCTAAAGTTTCATATAAGTATGACAGCACAGTAAGATTGAAGTGATCTACAGATACGTAGGATAATTCTTTTCAAAATAATTAAGAAAATGTCAAGCAACCTTTACTAAAAGTTTAAAAACAATTAGGTTAATATGTAATAAGTGGTGGAAAGAAGTAAACTACTATTAAGTATATTATAGCTTATAGATGATACTCAACATTTGAGACAAAATCTTCCTTTTTTTTAATGGCAACTAATCGTGGACTCCGTAAGAATAAGTCGATATATATGGCAACTATAATACTAATTGGACGTACCTTTTAGCTAATTTTAATCTTTATAAAACAGGATAGCAAATTGTATAACTTGGTTTAAGTAAATATAGCATAATAAGCATTCCAAAATATAGTATGATATCGTGGCGTTCTATCAATCGAAACTATTTCAAGGCGGATATTTTCAGTGTTGCACTTTTAATGTCTTGCATATAGAATAAATATTATTCTTATTGGTAGTTAAAACCTGTGAAAGAGTTTCGATCAATTGTATCACCATCATTACAATAGGGAGAGTACCGTTACATACGGTTTTATTAGGACGGTACGTCATTTTTATCGTTTCATAAATCGTCCTAATAGATAAATCTTATATACTGTAGAATTTAGGAACATTCAAATTATAATTTCAAATAAATAATACGCTTCGCGATCGTATATGATGCAATGTTGATAAATCTCGCTCTTTTTTTATAATGAAGGACCGGCATAGGATTATACTGCTGAAAAGGCGCAAGACGACATAGACCCTAAAGGAGACGATTGCCGCGAACTTTGGGACATCCACATAAAAAGTTCATGACATAAAGTGTTTTTTACAATAAGTTTCATGTAGCATCCAACGCGCGTTCAGTAACAAAATCCAAGTGAATTGTGCGCCGCATTCCCAACAAAACCGGCACTACATTATATAAAAAGAATAGTAAAATAAATACATAGTTTAGAGATAGATTTTACAGTTTTGAAATGAAGTCCACTGACCCAGAAAATATATATGAATGAAAAGAAAATGAAATCAGCTAATTATTTCTACTGGTGACATTCATCTTAGTACAACATAAATTTGTTGATTAAACATACAATCAAACATCAAGAAATTCAATGTACCTACCCATTATTATGATACCTAGTTTTTTTTTATCAATGACAAATACCTTTAATAGGTACTAAAACGACACAACACTAAAGAATATTTTTTTCTAAAACTATCTTTCCGAAGACACAAACGTGTAAAACCGGAAACACAGTCCTGGCTGTGTTGTGTCGGAACACACCAGAAGAGTGTTTTTAATTTGGTGTACAAGTTACGACAAAACACAACATAGAACTGCATTACAGTCTTATGCCATTATAGGTACATCATTTCATTACCGACTACTATTGTCATAAAGGATTGCGACTACTGACTACAATCTTCAAAGAAATAGTATTTATTTAAACAATGTATATTATATATTTTAACTTACACGCGGTGGCACAATTAAATTGTTTATTGACAACTACTTAAAGGCGTTCCAATTCTTTATTTAATATTTGACAAATGCAGACCTATGAAGTTCTATAATTATTACCAGGTCACCACGGGACATGTTTTTTTAACCACGATCGATTATATATCAAATCGTATATAATGAAGTTATATTAAATATATTCATTTAATTTACTTATTATGACATTGTATACATAATTATTATTAAAATAAGTAATTAAAGTTAAATATTTTTACAGGCAGAATCTATAATAATATACATAAAAGAAAGTCTACTCTTAGTTTATTTTAATACAAAAAAAAATACATTTTAACGCTTGTGTATTTCTATAAAACAAAAGGGTTGAGGGAAAATAAAATACTTACAATATGTATTACAGTATGTATCAATGTGTGGAATTGATAAAAACTTCTTCATAAAATCAATTGTTATAGGAAATAGAATCAGTAATGGCGCATCACTAATTGAGCTGTAACCGAACTGTCAAATATTAAATTAAGGATTGGAAAGCATTTAAACATATATATTTCGGTTGCTCTTAAATTACATAAGAAAATAGGATATTTAGATCCTTGGGTATCAGTTAAACTTGAAATATACAATACGGTATGACTTTTCTTGCCTTCTAATTTTAAACGTATAAGTATGAACGAAATAGAAAATTCGATAACCTTGCTGGGTACCTAAATTATATTATCTTTGTGTGACTTTGTCACATTTTATAATATTTAAATTCTATGATGCTGAAATGTCAATTTTCAAACATTGCATCGACAGTTAACGATAGACATAATATATTACTAGAAAGATACATATCAGGTGTGATTTGGTCACAATTTTTATATCGGAGCTTAGGTTAGCCTTTTTCCCATGACAACAAAAAAATTAAAGGTTCAATTAGCGGCAAAAATATGTAATCACTTTAATACATACAACATTGCTGACATTAAAGCATCCAGTAATTAAAATGGCATACCAAAGTAGCAAAATACTATAGTGATAACATATTTATGGCACTGCACTGTAGGTCCAAAATAATATTTTTATCGTCACCTTGCATCATAATTAAATACTTAAACTAAAACCATGTTCCTGGTTATAAAACTATTATGGTTATTTTTGGTATACTCTTTTAAAATAAACTAGTCAAGTATCCCACATATACAAACTTAGATGAACTAAAATTAATTACAGATATTATAAATAAAAAATGTTTATTTAATGTATTGTTAAACCAAACATGTTGTTTTTCACTGAAATTACTGATTTTAGGGCGCAGTCACTTAACACATAAAATCAAATATTGCAGTTTAACTATTGAAACAATAGCTAATAGTTCCTAGCTCTCCGCGTGCCTTTAGGCATCTGTAATAAATTTAGAAAATATTCACAATATACTCATATGATACATTATCGGCCCCACAATAAGACTGTTCAGGGCAACCTTAGGTACCCTACGACATATTGTAATTTTGTTTTATGGATTCATTTTTTTAAATTTTATACCAACACAACTCATTTATTAGTGAGATTAAACAAATACATTATTATTAATTACAGAAACATCTATTTAGACCAAAGCACATCAAATTCGCAATGATTACAGTACCTAATGATATTCCCTTACACTAAACCTTATATTATAAATTTTTTTGTATAAATATGATTTAGAATATATTTTCATAATCGTTGCCTTTAATGGCCAGCAAAACACTCTCTAAAAATTTTCGTTTTGACACAAACACAAATATAACGTTGCGAAGACTACAACTGGTAGGTGGTGTACCATAATAGGTATGACAAAGTGTCTATTCGTAAAGGCAATAGGGCTATGTGAATCAAAAAAGTAATTGAAGATAACTCGTTAACAATTCGGGAGACGCCTTCAATCTGTGCGTGTGCATTTACTGCAATTATTTATTATTATTACCGTGGATTTCCGGTATGTGAATTATAAGTGGCCTTTTTTATACCACTAAGGTGGCAAACAAGCTTTCGGCCCGCCTGATGGTACGCGGTATAGCTATGCTCCTTTCAAAAAGTCGATAAAAATACGTCCGAAAGACCTGTTAACTAGTCGATGACCGAATAATGCCACAGTCGTAGTATTCGGAAACTTAATCGATCCATGTAAAGGGATGTACACACAAGGATTTATTGTTGGGATCTGTTTATCGATAATTTTTGTAGCTATTCTCTCCATTAACATAGTTAAATCAACATCATTTCTCAGTTTCAGTCTTCACAACGGAACGCGCATTCATTTACCGCCTATCAGTCCACAGTCCAACATCTATGACGTAAAATACACGTTGTAAATACATTCAATGACAAATTGTTTTCACAGAATCTACTATTTTCCTGTTGTTAATCCAAATATTAATCCTCAATCCGTAATTAAAAATAAATGCAACTAATAATAATAAATTCAGATTGTGTCTTGTCGTACATTTTATCCTTTTGTAAAGACAAAGCTTTTTTTCTAGATTCCAGATCAGACAATGCTGTTACTCCTTCGTTAGAGTATATTTGGATGACTCCCTGTGTCTTAGCTATCACATCCTTTACTCTCTTAAGAAAAGGATTTAAATCATGTCAGAACTTTTCATCAACGGACAAGAAAACTTGTAATGCTCCAGTCGGCAACCGAGATTAGTTGCTCAACTAAAAACTGACGGTAATCAATGGGAGAAAAGGGGATAATTATATAATTCAACCTACTTGTGGATTAGTCTATTTCAGTTTGCTTCACAACATTATATATTAAGGCGGATTATGAGACTTGCGTAGCGTACGGTGTGCGAGGTTTGTTCTACATTCAACAAGAAAGTTTAATTATCTATCTGAAATGTGAAACAACAGTCAAAAACCACGCCTTGCCTGTGCCGAGCATGCCGTACGCAACGTAGTCTCGAAATATATGTGTGACATCATCAAAGACAAAAATATACGAATGGAATTTAAATTCAAAAAAAATACATTACAATTTCAACGCTGTAAATAAAATCATAATAATCTCGTCTTTACCACAGTAATGTCTGACAATGAGTGCGTATAATAGTACAATTATTAATCTATATTATATCATCCGTCTCACATATTTAGAATATATTTCGATATATGTTAGAACATAAAGAATATCAGATAATTATTTTGCAGTTTATACCCATTTACACAATGAAAAAGTGTCACGTACCCCATATATGGCACGCGACACCAGCCACCCTACAATTAATAATAAAACGAGATTTATATAAACACGCACTTAATCTTTTATCGCTACTTTTAAGTGTAAATAGAATATATAATTGACTCAAAGGTACATATTTTTCAGATAATATAAATTCATCATAATGACAATGGGACATTTTGTATGAAGTCAGTCCCCACACTCCAACAGCCATGGCACTGGCGTTACACAATAGATTTTTTTATATTTTATTTATTTTTATACCACAAAGTTGGCAAACAAGCATATGGCCCGCCTGATGATAAGCATCACAGAAAATGCTTCACTTTTGCATAACACATTACAGGGTTAAATCAATCCCAAATAACAGTAGGTACCTACAACCCCTCGATAGGATTCAATTACCAGTAACCCTGTAGGTATATATATATATATAATAATAATAAGCCTCATTATTTCTTTGTCCTCACATAACAGAAAGAAAGATCAAACTGCTTCAAATGGTCTCGTAAGTCATGTCAACGTATCAGATCTGTTGAGTTGACAAGTTTAATCCCATTGTCCTTAAGAGAATTTGTCTCAAACAAAAATATATATAAAAAAATACAATATTAGAAAAAATATTTTTGCATCATTATATATGAAATAGAAAACTGTGGATTCCAATTTAAATTAATAAAAACGAGTAGTGAAGACCTCAGAGTGTTCTTAGACCTGTGATGAGGGACACAGTCATTAGAATATTATTATCATACTTTGTGACATCAATAACTACACAATCAGTAAGTATTTTTAATGCAGTAGTTGAATCTACACATATATGTTTAACAGTTAACATCAAATATATTTTTTCTATTTTGTAGTTAAAAACACAACAATGCCTGCTTATGAATCTTACAGTATAAGTAACTCAGCCGGAGTGTAATGCAATACAAAAACTAATGCACCAACCAAAAAATATTATCACGGACAATTAATTTTAGTAGTACAATAGGCGGCCTTATGCAATAAGGCAATCTCTGATGAAGAAATAATGCTGTCAAAATAAATATGTAGGAAATTATTACAAAACTAGTAAAATAAAACAAATTAGGCATTGTTGTGCAGTGCATCGCAAGCATAGAATGCAATATAATATAATGTAATAATAATTTATAAATGTGCGAACCACATTAAACGATTTTGGCATTACGAAATCGTACGAGTATAACTCGATAGTCGATAGTTTGGTGTTAGCAGCACTTCATGTCTGGAACACATTATACAATATTATTTGTCGCACAGCGATAGTTCGCGTTTGGCTTCAGAAAACAATTTTCGCTTCTGATAATCACGTGAACACTTCCGACACCAGGAGATAAAATCACAGTATGTAAATTTCAGAGTAACTCGCCCATTTGCAATATTCAAGTAAATTACTTACGTCTCATACTTTCCGGAGCATAAAGATACACTCTAAATGCAATGACAATTATTGGACTTCTTTTGTTTCTTGTGCTGCTGCTTAGGAATGTTGGGCAAGCTGGTCCTAGGCAGGTACACATCGGGCGAAATTTCGCTTCAAATAATGAATATAGATTCTTGGTTGGCGAGCAGAAAGTCGGTGAATGCGTTTATTGGGGATATGGCCAGGAGAGACATCTGTCCGTTGGGTGGCCAGGCGAGGTTCGGCCCGAAGACCACGGCCAAGTTGCTGGTCGTCATCTTGTTCAGGCAGCTCCTGTCTTGTACCTGCAGCTCAAAATAATAACAATTGATGACTGCAGATAGAGATTTGGTGTTCTATAAAAGCTGATAAAAACAAGCCATAGAAAATATAAAATAACACGGAAATTTATAGAATGTACAAATATTATAAATAGACTAGCTTTTACCTGCGTACGCGGCGTACTAACAATTAGCATATTTTTCTTCAGAAACAAATTCCGGTCCGGTCCGGTCCGGCTCGGCCCGGTACGGTACTGTTCCATCCGGTCCGATAAGGTCCGATCCGTTCCGGTCCGGATCGCGGATCACGAAATCCCTCGCAACTTCGTTTGCGTATTTCTCGCTTTTGCGTGCGAATTTTGAAAAATCCTTTCTTAGTACACCCCTAGACGTCGTAAGGAAGCTACATTCCAAATTTGGAATCTCTCTCAGCGGTTTGGGCTGTGCGTTTATATATAGTTAAGTCAGTCAGTCAGGACTTTGAATATTATATAAATAGATATGTAATAATATTATATACGAACCTTCCACAAGAACTGTGCGATGTATTTAAGCAACTTGTAGTTATCCAATGGGAGTCTTTCAAGAACAAGGATTTTCACTTGCCTTGGTTTATCGCGATTGGGCCAATCTGAAAAAAAAAACATAACATTTTAATAATTGTAAGAAATAATAAATTGTGATAATCTTAGAAGATTACAGTTATTAAGTAAAGTAATATTTGATTTACTATCCAATTACCTATCGTAATATTATACTAATCCCAAATCTCACAGACTTATCGGTCTCTCAGACCAACATCGATTTCCCAGACCAACATGACTTAAATCAGTAATAAGTATAAAAAAAACTTACCCTGAAATTTAAGTATTTCTTCATAGAGATCGAAGGTCATCAACGGTTCCTCCAGATCCCTGAGGAATGTCTTTAGCAGTACTGCCGCATTGTGCGGATCGTTCTTGAAGGAGACCGGCTCTCCTCTGTTGCAGGCGCGCTGAATTTCTTTTATCACTGTAATGTTTGCTGATCGCCGGAATATCCCTTCGGTTTCTAGTGCTGTAAAATAAATAAATAAATTGTACACAATTCATACAGCCACCCTTTGTTATAGATTTGAGTGCGTTTGACCTCAATCTTGCCTGATGGTAAGCAGAGGTGAGGTCTAGGGCGGTACACGCAAACTCAAAAAATGCCTATTTACTATTGCCTTGAAAACCTGGTCTGTCACCAAGTCCAAGTAAAGCTAGCCTTAGCCTGCTTGTAGTATGGGTACCAGACAGTGGATATATTACTGTTAATATTTATTTATTTAATTTCAAAATTGCACAACATTACAGTAAATGTCCAAACCGCTGTACAATAGAAAAACAAAAAATCATTTAAATTCAAAAATAATAATTAAAACAAATCAATAATAGAATAACACAAAATAATAAATAAAATTAATTGATTAAAAATAACGCAAATTGATTAAAAATATTATTTATCCATCCCTTTCACAAAAAAACTAAACACAAAATCTCAGAATCTATAACACCTACAAATTTGAAATTTGGAAAATTTGACACCCTATTAGGTTCATAAAGGGTGTAGACATCCGCTAAGAACGAATTTTCCGAAATTCCCACGGGAAAGCAGGATATACGCAGAGTTGCTCGGGTTTGGCTAGTAAATAATATAATAATAGGTAAGTTCTCACCCTCCGGCCGAGATAGGTAGTCAACGCACTGTCTAACGATAGGCGGTACGCAATCCACCATATTAGCGTTGTTCTCCTTAATAAATTGAAGTGATACCCCAAACTGCTGAGTGGGGGGAGGCAACAGACTTTTGGGTGCTGCCCTGGCTTCAGAATACTCTTGGGGTCTGTAACATCGTTCAGCGAATTGTCGAGCCATTTCTGCTGCTCGTGGGTTCTTTGATAGTAAGAATTTGTCGTATCTGAAAAAAAATTAACACAGCGTTATAAGTACCAATACCCATGAAATGTTCGAGTTAGAATGTCTATCTGATAAATTGTCAATAAATTTAATTAACTATAATAACTGAAACTTTTGTTTTGATTCAGGTCAGAGCTACGATCATCTAAATAGAGATTTAAACCACTGGTGTAATATAAAGAGTAGTATGTAATACACTCAGAATATTATAAAAAAAAGCAGAAATAATGTTCGATCACAATTAAAACCAACTGTCCAATTGTCGTTGTCGACGGTTAGTCCAAGAATGGACTATCGAGGCAACTTGTATGAATCGTGTTTTGGCTTCCTAAACTTACTGGGAAATGTCCCCTATTTTTAGTATCTTGAAAATTTTTAGGCAAAAAAATGGTTTTTGCTGGAGGAAAAACGTGCCAAAAACCTGTTTTGGATACCATTTCGCCTTAATCAACCAGTAAATGTTGCTTGGTTGTTAAACCTACTCCCTATGTCGACGTGCGTACCAATCGCGAACAAAGCGCAACTCCACTAACGACCGCAACGAGCAACAAGCGTATGTGCAATGTTGGTTGCCACAAAGTGATCCGCGCGTGATCAACCCGCGGGGGTGGCGTTCCGGAGGTATACTAACAGCTCGAGGCGAAGAAGTACAAGTCGGGTGGAAGGTGGGTGTAATGAACTTATAACCTTTATGGGAGAGTACCATCGCGGCGGCGCACAGAGAGCCTATAGGCACGTGTTTCAAGCTTTTTATAAACAAAATGTATTTGGTTTTTAAAATCGTGCAACCCACACTATATGCTTACCAAATCACGTAGCTCAGCGTTGACAATGTCATGCACGATGTGCACGCGATACATGAAAGCGGGCGCTGGTTCAAATTTTAGCTTTTTTCCCTTTTTGCCCGTGGTACTGGCCCGTGAACTTGTAGTAGGGAAAAAAAGTGACGATTCGAAAGTGCTTGTAATATGCCTATTCGAATAAAAATATTTTGATTTGATTTGTACAGTTCAGTTGTCCGGCCAATCGAACTACGGAATAATAATATTTTCCATGGTTAAACAACAAAAAACCAGTGTGCACACTGTATTTTACGTGGTCCGGTTGTCTTTTATTCTTTTTATGTAAATAACTCAAAGGAGACTCAGTGCTAAGATATTTATGGACTAGTTATTGTTGTAAGTTTTCTGTATATATTTTAGTAGTAACTGTAGTTTTTTTGTCTATGTAAATAAATTACTTGTAAATATTAAATAATTATGTTCGCCACTTATCCTACTAATATTATAAAGGCGAAAGTTATGTGTATGTTTGTTACTTCTTCACGCTCAAATGGCTGGGCCAATATTTATGTAGGTATATTTGGTATGTAGGTATAGCTGATACCTTGGATTTTAACACATAGGTAGATCCCGAAAAGTACGAGGTTTCCGTAGGATTTGATCAAAAGTCTGATATAGATGGCGCTGCTGTGCATAAATAAATACACGCGAACGAAGTTGCGCGGGTTTCACTAGTGAAATGAGACTCAAAATTACAGTGTCAAGACATTAAATAAATTCGGCACGGTTTGGGCTAATAATTAATTATCTTATATTCGCTAGTTTCTCCATAGCAAAACTTAAAACAATTTTTTCGTTTATAAGTTGCAATTGTATATGCCTTATTACATCGTCATTTAGTATCTATCTATATATCTGCCTTTTTGCGTTTAAGTTTTTTGCATTTTGTCATTCTGATTTGTGTTTCCTTATCAATCTTCTCTAAATAATTTAGGAGCCGTAATATGTTTACATTGTTTTTATTGATTGGCCGATTTAATTTGGAATTCCATCCCTCCACGCTTTTATTGGTGCTATGTCGTTGTCCAAAAACACTGATATATTGGAAATATTTACTGTTTATCCATATTTTATCAAAATATTCAAAAAACTTGACCATGTTAGTCAAAACTTCGGGTTGAATGTATCGCCACGCATCCAAAATTGTTTCACTAGGCAAAAGTGGTAATTTAATTAATTTAATTTATCCTTACGTAGCCATGTACAATACTTGAACACAAAGATGAAAGTAATAAAAAGTTAAAATTACATCTACAGTGGTTCGGTCAACCGGACTATGGAAAGAAAATATTTTTCCATAGGCCAACTGAAATATGGAAAAATATTACTTTTCCGTAGTCCGGTTGACCGTTGACAACTGAAATGTACCACCGCCACGGGCAAAAAGGGTCATTTTTGCCGTTTTACATAATAAGCACGTTGAAAGTATCTGAGGTTAAGTAATAATGTGTATACTTACTCAAGAACAGTGTTCGGTATGCAGAGTTTGTCCAAATTCAAATACTGCTTCAATTCATGTAAGTAATTAACATACATCATTTTCCTCCCAAATTTCACACTGATTGCCGGTCTCAGCATTTGCCATACGATCCTTATGAAGTTCGTTGGGTGAACTAGATACAAAGCCTTCAAATTTTTCTTGTACTTTCTGTCGAAAGCCTTGTAGGCCTTCCATAGCCACGACAAAGGAGGTTTATTTTTACTCGTAAGTCCACAATGGAAATAAACAACACTGTAATCTTGTTCCACGTACTTATCGAGTGTGAACATCAAATACCTGAAAAAACAATACAAAATATTATCCTATTTGAGTAGGAGTCTCGGGTGCTGGCGTCATCTGACTTTGAAGATTTATATTGATTACTAAAGAACCCAAACAAGATATAACAGCAGAACTTATTGTGTTGTGTTACGTAAATGAGCACAAAGAAGGTTTTTTTTGTTATTTCTCTTTCTCGATAACTGAATTGACGTGTTGACGTCTGCTAGTTATGTTATTATTTAAGACAAAAACTACATATCAACTCATTATCATCTCACTGCAGAAACACGGGTCAAACCTTCAATAGAAGAGAATTAGAGCTCTGCCACGCTGCTCTAATGCGGATTGGCGGAGGCCTGTATTTTCAAAGCGCCTGAAATCGACTCCGGTTAACGACTGACGTCCAACAGCAGGGGGCTTAAAAACGGGTATAAAGCAAGGAAAAAATCATATTTCACCCGCGCGCCTCGCATGTCCCTCCCTCGCCCATCGCATCGGCACGATATATCTCGTACAGCTCACAAACTTATCTTTGCCTGTGGCGAAAACTAGGAACTAATGAATACGCCTTGAATACCTTGACAATTACTTCAATAGCTTCGATACTAGCGCCCCCGCCATCGGTACAGATAAGTTTGTGACATTGTGTGCACATAGTATACCGAAAATAATATAAAATAGATAAAAATTGGATAAGTGCGATGCGAATAGTATTTAACATTCTATACTTCGACAAATAATTAAAATTCAAAAAAACCGGGCAAGTACGTGTCGGGACAAGCACAATGTAGGGTTCAGATGAGTACAATTCCATATGGAACACACCACACGACATGGGGTCGGCGCGAAAAAAAAAATTTAATTCCCGCTTTACATGTAGACACCCCAAAAAAAATTTTCAAAATTTTATTCTACCACTTTGTTAGCATTTTTAATATGCGTATACGTACTTAATTACAGCTTTCTAGCATTAAGTGTCTAGGCGCTAGACCGAGGACGGACAAACGGACATGACAAAACTATGAGTATATACAGGGTGTTTGGTAGAGGATTGAACATGGGATAATGGCAGAAAGGTGAGATGGTCTGCTACATGCTGAGCGAAAAAAATTTGACCTAGGGCCCATAGTTTTTTTTAAATGATTTTTTTAAAATTTTCATCAAACTTTCTTCCTTTGTGAACTTGAAGTACTATAACTTTTTTTTTATTGGATCAATCGGCCAATTTATTTTTTTATTCTTATCTTAACTGTATGTAGCTTACTTTTAAATTAATATTTGTCGGTTACAGTTACCAGAAAAAAAATTATGAGCCCTCAAACATCAAAAAGGCGAGAAGTCCATGCCGAGGATTGTACTTTGGGCTGCAGTTAAAAAAAAAATTAAACGTGGTACAGCAGTTCTAATTCTAGGAAAACAGCTATAGTTCATGCCCTTTCGAATGGTATGTAATTTGTATAGTTTATTTTGTCTAAGTAGTCTTTCTCGTACATTCTACATGAAATTGACCATTTCTGACAAAAATACTTTAATGAAAATAAATCAAAAAACGTTACGAAACAGAGCGATATGGTTACATAAGGTAGGTAGAAACGTTAACGTTTCTCTTCATCATTATCAGCATCCGTTCTTCCTTTTTCACTCTTCATGGGTGGGCAACGCATCCAAGACTTTGTAGTGGTGAAGAGTGGTAGAGCATAGCCACTACTATGAACTAGTAGTAGCTTGTAAATGGGCAGGCTCGACCAGGGCCGTACCTCGTATGTCCCCCGTGTTTCGTAGGATGAGTGAGAGAGCCGGAAACCTAATACACCTCCTGTTTCCTACTCCCTTATTAACTTTCCTTCCCCGGTCCTTCCTTTTTCATTCCGTCATAGGTGGGCAACGCATCCAAGATAGTAGATAGATAGATTGTAGTCGGTGATTGCTTACCATAAGGTGCTTGTTTGTCCTCCTCGTGTCAAAAAAAAAGTTGTACATGTCTATGGGTAGCAGTGATTGCTTACCATCAGGTGACTTGCTAGCTAGTTTGTCCTCTTCGTGTCATAAAAAAATCGTAGATGTCAATGGGCAGCGGTAATTGCTTACCACTTACCACTCTTTATCACTACAAGGTCTTAGATGCATTGCCCACCTATGAAGAGTGAAAAAGGAAGAACGGATGCTGATATTGATGAAGAGAAACGTTAACGTTTCTACCTGCTTTGTGTAACCATCCCGCTCTAGGTTTTGTAACATTATTTTGATTTATTTAAAGGACTTTTGTCAGAAATGGTCAATTTCATGTAGAATGAACAAAAAAGACTACTTAGAAAAAATATTACTATGTAAATTGAATACCATTCTAAAGGGCATGAACTAGAGCTGTTTTCCTAGAATTAGAACTGCAGTACCACTTTTTTTTTTTTTTACAGCAATCCAAAGTTGAACGCTCGGCGTGTACTTTTCGTCTTTTTGATGTTTCAGGACTAACATCATTTTTTGTGGTAACTCTAACCGACAAATATCAATTTAAAAGTAAGCTACATACAGTTGAGATAAGAATAAAAAAATAAACTGTCCGATTGATCCAATAAAAAAAAAGTTATAGTACTTCAAGTTCACGAAGGAAGAAAGTTTGGTGAAAATTTTAAAAAAATCATTTAAAAAAAACTATGGGCCCTAGGTCAAATTTTTTTTGCTCAGCATGTAGCAGACCATCTCACCTTTTTGCCATTATCCCATGTTCAATCCTCTACCAAACACCCTGTATAACTAAAAACCAATCCCAAAACAACTCCCACCCAATTCAAAACTCGCCCCACGAAATATAATTTTACATACTGGAACTGTCTGGAACCAATACATAACTCACGATTCATCAAAAGCATCGATTTGTTTTTCATATATTACCCGCACTGACAACTCAACTCAACTCAAAGTAACAAGAAAATTCGAAAATATTTTTTTATAATAAATATTGTTCTTTATTAGGGACAATTTATTAGCCATGAGTTGAATTTTTTTTTATTCAATTCTCTTTTGCAGTATTTCTTTTTATTTTTTTTGTTTGCCATAATTTCAAATAGTTTCACTATACGGACGGGCGCAAGCACAGAAGCACAGTCTTCTCGTCTTTAATGGAGCAATCACGAATTCACGATTTATTGATGAAACAAAATGCGACTTTTCAGGTCAGGTGAGACAGAACTAAAGCGTTCTGCACAGAAATAAACGAGCGACGTAAGCACCAGATTTATTTTATTTTATATTACTTGTGATTGTGATATACCTATTATAGAAAAAATTAACTTCTGATCAGTCCCTTTGTAGTATACTTCCATATTATGTGTGCAAATATTGTGTCTTTTATAATATGCATAAAGTTTTAAATAAATTCATTTTAGTTGAAAGTCAGGCGTAACTTTGTGTTTTTTTTTCTATCGGTAAAATATTACAATTTCATATTTTCAGACTGAATATTCCCTCTCAAATATGATGAAATAAGCACAGGAAAAAAAATTAAGTAAGTTGTAGCATATTTTCGAGTGTTAAAATCAAATCTACGATCGGATATTTCCCTTTATGCCCACTCCTAACGTGACCTCCGAAGCACGGAGAAGCTCGAGATAACGAAACACATCCGAACACTGGGATCGACGTTGTTGTATTTGCGTGTTCGTTTTAGGCTGCGACACACACTGACGCCATCTAGTTTCTCAAAAGTA
This sequence comes from Endotricha flammealis, assembly GCA_905163395.2. Classification (NCBI taxonomy): domain Eukaryota; kingdom Metazoa; phylum Arthropoda; class Insecta; order Lepidoptera; family Pyralidae; genus Endotricha; species Endotricha flammealis. The sequence continues at coordinate 5,295,726 of LR990852.1, read as the reverse complement.
CATACCACCCTACATATTTTAATATATTTTTTTATGATATTTAGTCCGCAATCCTTTTCTCAGACTTTTGGAAGCAATATGCCACAATTTCTGTGTCGAAACAATCTGTTTGTTTGTTACACAGTCTCTTAAACAGTTTACCTCCATTATTGGAATGAGATTACCACGAAAACAGATACAATTAATTTCTCAGTTAGTTTTAGTACATCAAGTAATTTATACTTCTATATAAATATCAGTTCACAAAAGTACTGGATCCTAAATTTAAAAAAAATATCTATGTAGAAAATAAAAATTTTGGAATGGACATTTAGTTGCATACAATTGCCAATGAGTAAGTCAAACAAAACCATTTTAAAAATAAGGACTTCAAAATATTTATATCACTGTGAAACTACTCATCAGAAAAAAACGAAATAGCTTAAGATTTATTATTATTTAGATTGTGGAACTAAATTTAAAATGCGTTGCTATTGGATGACACCATTGGTACAAAGAACAAGGTACCTACCTATGCACGACGAGAAAGGTCCGTACAGAAAGAAATCTGTCGCTCCACTAAAGCCTGGCACTGTCGAAATAAGATTAATAGAGCATAATCAAAATCATGACAATGATTTTTATTTTCCCATTTATTGCTTTTCTTAAAAGCGGGAAATTCTAAGCTATAATCTCTTATGCGAACGGAACATCTAGTAAATAAAAAAATGTACTTTCGGAGAATTCTGGTTAATTTAATAAATAAGAAATGTGTGCCCGCAATATTACCGGCGGTGTACCATTATTCCCGTTCTCATGGAAACCCCTTTCTAGTGAAAAGAATGACGTATTTTATTGCTTAAAAGCAACATATTGAAAAGATCATAAGGCCTTATAAAACCGGACAAGTGCGAGTCGACTTTTCCTGAAAATAGACACCCAATTTCTTAACGTTTAATTACTAATGTATAGTTTTGAGATTTTTTCTTGAACTTGTGGTGTTTTTCCTTTAACCATTATTTTGCGTAAATCAGGGTGCAGATTAACAAGGTATTTATTATGCAGATTATCTGGCTGAGTCAGTTATAGAGAAAAAATGATTCACTTGTCACATCGACTAATCTACAGACTAACGACCAGGCGTACGGTAAATTTCATAAAACAATTTCTAGTTTGAATAAAACATCCTAATAATCCTATTTTTGGGTGTGGGTAGAGTCACAAGATAAACCTAACGAACCTACTGTCACACATTCCGTTTTGGCGTAGTTCCGTTGTTCTCTAGTTAGTTTAAACGTATTTCGGAGAAACGCGTTTTCCTAGTTAGAACTAGAATTCGCCGTCGCCTTGCAGATCGCTCACATACAGTTTCAAGCCTAAGTCTGCGGGCACGAAAATGGCGACGGCAGAGCGGTGCTGTGCATTTTTTTATATCGCTAATGTGGCAAACAAGTATAATAAACGCTTGCAACACTAAGAGTATCACTCGCGCGTTGGCGACCCTGTAAAAATCTTTTAATACCTGTTTTGAGAAACCACATATTATAGTCAAGAGGAAAGACCTCGGCGAGGATCTCATTCCACAGCTTCAGCGTTCGCGGGAGGAAACTCCTCTAAAACCGCGCAGCGCGCGGCCATTTTGGTACAAGCGAGTGGGGTTGGGTTGGAAGTATAAGGCAAGGTTAAAAAGTATTCGTAACTCAAACTCAAACATACAAGCCTTACCTTAGCAGTTTGTCGTGATGTAAGTCCTTGCTGGGAGGTAACCTGCATGCAGAAACCACAATGATCCGGCGGCCTATTTCGTCGTCCCCAACTACCTCCACCAAGCCTGTCCCGTTGAGTTCCGCGAAGCAATCTTCGTCTAAAGACGATGTTGCAATCTGAAAATTTATATATTAACTAGCTTTTGCCCGCGACTTCGTCCGCTTGGAAATAGTTTTAAATATTTTTTTACGGGCGATCATTTTAAATCAAAACTACAAATTATTGTAGCGGGAGCGAGGGTGATATGAGGGGCGAACGTCACAAAGGGAAGATCTTCCCGCCAGGCTGGGTGTGATGCCTGAGTAACCGCGGCTCTGACAATCCGTCTGTCGGAGATTTGTTATACAATGTGTTGATTAGTACAGTTTCCAATGTTTGAATAGAAAATCGTAAGAGGCATAAATAATTGGTTGGTTCTATTTTAAAAGCCGTTAACAGATTTTTGTTTTTTACTAACAAAGATTTGAGAGGTTTTCCGAATAACCTCTATCAGTGCGCGGAATAGACCCCTCGATAATGTACATGTATTTATGATATTTGTGCAAAGAGTTTCTTATAAGTCGCTGGCCACTTTTATGAAACTGCTTGACGGCTTGACGCAAATCCACTGTCAGTACTGTTATATAATAAATGGAATCTCGACCTAAGTTGTGTTTTTATGGAAAATTACAATTACCATGTGATCGAAGAATTTTCCTAATTTTTCTGCGGCGTTTCTTTGGAGCGGAAGTGACCGCCTCATACTGACAGACGGGTGTCCGCGTCTTTTCACACGGGGTGATTTCATAACATAAATTGTATTGTGTTGTGTGCCTCACGGGCGGATTTAGATTTTCGGTAAAAATATTAATTTTAAATGTAAGTTTATTCTAATGTTTTTTTTTTACATATTAGTGTTCAGTATGAGCAGTAGATTCGCCTCCAAAAATATTGCAACTGTACAAATCAACACATTGTATTTCTCCACATCGCCGAAAACTCAGAGAGCGCGATTCAGAATTGGGTGTACGGAGATAGCGCCAGCGCCCTTGTGTTGGAGGCTCGACCGCGTGGATCACGGGATGATGTGACGCGTGTCAGAACAAAATCGCGCCTGTATGTGGGAGGCCTAATTCGCCGCCCATCGGTTCGTCTCTGCCCTCTACATTCTGCCGACTCACCACAAACCTGAAAGGAGAACCTTTCAGCGAGGGGGGCGATGTTGCTAATCAGAGCTCACGAAACCGTTGTTGGAGCCAACTCTACGGATTAAACGTTCGATAATAATGTACACCCAGAATTAATTGTGGTATTTTTATGTAAGAGGTTGCCAAACGAGCATGCGGGTCACCTGACGTTAAGTGATCACCGCCGGTGTCATTAAACCCTTGTGTTTATCAAGCAAAACATTAGATTTTTCATGAAAGACCATTCATTACAATCCCTTCAGAATTCAGTGATTTACACACTAAATGTTAAGTTGAGCAAACCGCTACGTATTATATAGTGAAAACCGCATTCAAATCGCTTTAGTCGTTTCTGAGATTAGCATACAAACAGACGGGCAATTTTTTTCCAAATTCCTACTCTATTGCTAATTCTTCATCGCCCTAAATTATTATTTTTTTAAATGTATTCAATGTACAGTCAAACTTTTTTAGAACGGCTGAACCGATTTCGCCAATTCTTTTTTTAGAATATCCCTTGAAGTACGAGGATGGTTCTTACAAAGAGAAAAATTAAAAAATTCTCACGGGAAAGCGGGTAGGGTTGGGTAGGGGTAGGGTTAGGGTTAGGGAAGGGTGATTAAGGATGGAAAGATTAGGAAAAGAGGAAGGGATGAAGAAAACTTATAATAAAGAAAAATATGTTTGATGGCGAGAAGGTGAAAAAGTGAAGTGAAGGTGACAGTAAAAAAGAATATTAAAACACCATAAAGAAAAAGGAAACAATAACTATTTACAAAGAGGTAAAGAGTTCGGTTTGCCACAGGTAGGGTAGGGTAGGGAAGGGGTAGGGTAGGGTAGGGTAGGGGTAGGGTAGGGGTAGGGCAGTGCCTCTAAGGCGGAACAAAGTTCGCCGGGTCAGCTAGTAAATTATAGATAGATAGACTTCGTGTGATGACAGTTAATCGGTGTCAACTGTGGGTAAGACAGTATTTTCACTTAAAGCATGCGTCGCCATTCCATAATCTCAAAAAACTACATAAAATTTAAAAAAAACGTTCAAATAATCTCTTCAAGAATTTAAAAAGAAAACATTAGTCCTGAAAGGAACCCCTGATTTCTAAATCCAATTGAAGCGAGTTCCGTCATGGAAGTAAGAAACAGGCTTGCTTGCTGCAACCTTAAAATAAAATTATCGTTAGTTTTCCGTGCAATCAATTTTAAAAGGAAGGATGTAAATTTAATATTATTAATTTTCATTACCTCAGCGTACACTTCCGGGGCTTTGGCAAGCTCCTCTTCAAAGTTCTCTTCAATAGTACCGTCACTGGCAGAGTGATGAATAAAATCGTCAGAAATGTCTAAAAGCTCCGGCGGCAGGGGGGCTAGAAACAAACAAAAAAAATGTTACACCACTACCTAATAAATAACACCCGGTTAGCGTAACAATCAGATAAATTGACAGATTTTGTATGAACATATAAATTTACATAAAAAACTGTCATTATTCAGAGATTTTTGAGTCGCATGAGTTGTAGGCTATTTTTAAGTGTTGAAAGCCATGAAAGTCGTCTTTACAAGTGCCTGATATAAGCCAGACACCCCACATGACAGATAGCTAGCTATTATAATTATCAAATACTATGAGCGCGCCTTTAAAAGTAGGACTGAAAAGAAGTACTGAAACTAGACTTCACTAACCGATGCTTAATATCAAGACAACCTATTTTGAACAATATTTGTGGCGACAGAAGGAGTCTTATTCCAAATATTTTTTTCAACTTGTATAGATAGTCAAACCCGGAAACTGGCTTCACTATTAAGAATTCTGATATCGAAAAATATGTAGAGATTACTGGACCAATTCACATAAAAAACCAAATTTACAAATTTCAAGTTAGTCTAAGATCCTTCCAAAACATAATGTTTAATTCTCATAATGTTGAATTCTCAAATTGTTGAATCTCAAAATTAAAAAATCTTATAAGATCCAGTGGATTTAGAAATTTCATATTTGCTATTACAAGCTACTCCCCTCACATTTTTACGTCCTAAAAATAATCTATGTAAATTCAAAAAAGTTCTCTTATTAGAATTATTTAGAAGGCCGTGGTATTCGCGCAATTATTCCCGTTCCCGCGGAATTCACAATTTTCTTTTTCAGAAAATATCCTTTTGCTTCGTATTAATAAAGTAACACGTTTTGATGTACCCTAAAATGGATGGAATCGGTAAAGCTGCTAAAAAGTTATGGTGTGACCAACAGAAATAGTGATTCATTATATAAATTCGGAGCCAATATTTACCACAACACAGAAATCGAACACGCCAAAGAACAATTTCTAAACATATACCAAAGTGTATCTGACACCTAATACTTGATGTGTATCTTATATATTATTATATATGATATTTTGTAGACAATTAATTGCAAAAATTATATAAATGAAATTCAATGTTTTACAAAGGTTTCCAGCGCCATAATTAAACCTAATCAAATCATTGTCTAAAAATTATTTGTGAAAGAGAGTCTTTGTAATAAAAGACTCATATATAAGAATTTGCAAGGCATAATTCGCGAGAATACTTTTATAAATACTTAGTCCAAGTCCTACTCATTAAGATTGTATCCATATCGACCCTTCGGGGATGACTTGACGTAAAAGTCATTTTGTTCAAAATGACCTTTGAATGCAGTATTACTCAGCTTTTCAAGCTCTACCGAACTGTATATTTAAAATTTGGTATTCGCAAAAAAAAGTATTTTACTACCCAGAAATTTGTGTTGCCTAAACTTCATTTATTTCAGTAAAACAATAAATTTGGGGGGTTCTATACTTAGAACTGAAACACAAATTTTTTTTTTCATCAAACCCATACGTGTGCTATGGATAGGTCTTTGAAAATGATATTGAGGTTTCTAAAATCATTTTTTTCTAAACTGAATAGTTTGCGCGAGAGACACTTCCAACCAAAGTGATAAAATGAGTGTCCCTTCTAGGGTTGCCAACCCTACTATTTAATATAGTATCCTACTATATTAGGAGATCAAATACTATATTTCTGAAAAAAATATATAGTAGGCGAAACTACTATATTTTGCGTAAAATGGAATGCACTCTTAACTCAAGCCCGTTCTGTGTGCGTGCCGTGGATCGCGCGCGAAAAAAATCCCATTTATCTGTCATGTCAAATGCCAATGTCAATAATCTTTATTTTGCCTGCTTGTTTTGGGTAAAGGATATGTTTTTTGGCTATGAAACAAATAAAGATTAAAAAAATTAGAACAAGGTTTCCCTGATAAATTTCTACTGACTAAGAGGAATTTGTTACTATTTTTGACAAAAAGTAAGGATTATTTAAACAAGTGGTTTGATTATTCTGAAACTAATTGGCTGAATTTTCTAAAAGACTTCAGGCTTACCAAAAAGCTAGAATTTTTCAAAGTTAAAAAGTTATTAGAAATAGCTGAGAAACTAAAAATTTATTTTGACAATTTGTACTCAGAAATCAATCAAATTTGGACATTGTAAGTACTTTCTGACCAAAAGTTTTCTGCTAAATCAACTGTTGAAAAATGGCAAGAAGTTTTTCTCTTAAATGATTCAGACTTGCCTAATATTTTAAAGATTGTATCATTTCTTCTTTCCATTCCTGCAACATCAGCGTTCACATCACAGAACGCATATTTTCTGTATTGAAAACGAAATGGAGAGACGAGCGCAACAGGGCGACTTTAAATTTAATGAAATCCGAATTAAGTTATTTTTCAACATAAAATTAGATTGCAATCAATCTTATGAAACCTTTTTAAAAAATAAAATTTTAATTATTAATTCTCAGAGACTCAGAGCAGCAAGAAATACTCATTTTAAAAATAAAATAATAATGCCATCTAATAAGTAGTAGTAGTAGTTGTTTTTAATACGTCATAAATTGTAAATCGCAATTGCTGCTACGGAACCCTTCATGGGCGAGTCCGACTCGCACTTGGTCGCTTTTTCTCAATACTGTACAAATTTCTCAATACCGTACAGAATAGTGCAAAATTTTGATCAACTTTAACAAAGCATCGAGTCACACAAACGGCAAACAAAACGAAAAAATGTACAAATAATAAGGTTTCATCTGGCACCGGTTTTATGTAAGTAGTTAAAGAGAATTTTACCAGGTTTCACCTATAAATAAATTGTATACAATTTCCACAATATCACCTGCAAGGCTGTTTGTATTATGGCTATAGAGGGCAGAAAATTGAAAACAAAAGTTTTGATGCTAATAATACTAGCCTTTGTGAAACAGTACAATGTGAATGTTCTCCATTAAAAAAAACGTGTAAATTCTGTTATGAAATATTTACAAGGCTTATATCGTAAACAACGCTGTGCCTATAGGTACCTTACCTACTTATTAATGTCCTAGTCCTTGGCCAAATTGAAAGGGCCATGGGCCGTTCGACCGTGTAGCCAAAATCGTCTGCGTCCCAACGGGCCACTGATGATTTTTTTTAAACAAATTGAATGTAATAAAAAATATATTACATGCAGGTAGAAAAGTAAAATTGTAAAAATTAAAACACGAAAATATTTTTTTATTTTATTTATTATCTTCTCTTTAAAAAGACAAGCAGTTGCCTACTTATTATAAAAATGTCTCAAAAATTTTATGTCACCTTCAACAGTTTTATATCAAAAGTCAGTCTTATGAAGATTAATAATATAATTAACAACACTTGAATCAAAGATTTCAACCACTATAAAATGTCTCATAAACAGCTTGTCTTGTCGCAACAAACAAAAAGTTTCATAATACAAACTAGTCAAAACGTAAAATTAAAAACAAACATAACCTAATTTGAATGTGTTAATTATACACATCCAAACTGACACAACTCAGTATGTAGAATGAAATTACCTAATCTAACTTTCATTTTAAATATTTTACAACGACATAGGTATAAAAAAATATTTTTCAAACCCATTTATAAATAAAAGCTGTCCACCTTTTCTTGATGTGCCTACACGGTTATATTGTCTGTGGCCTACACGTACAGATTCTTTTAAGGACGTAGATGGCTGTTCGTCGTCCATTTTTTTAATACCCTAAAATTAAACACAACATCATTATTAAAAAAAGCACAACAATACACTTATTTTTTTTCAAAAACAATGAATTAAAAAATAATAGTAGACTATATAAATATTTAACTTTCTGAATTAGGTAAAGATAGAGGAACTTTCTATTTAGAATTCAAACATTATAATATACGTTTTTGATGAAAATAAATATGCATATTGTAAAAAAAAAAATTTGAAATGTGAGAATTAATAACCCAAATGAGATTATGTTTTATTATCATTGTGTAAACAATACTCACCACAAATTTTTTCACCACTAACACGGCACAATAGCAAGCAATTGCAAAGTGATCTTAAAGCGCATACCCCATCCCTTTTCATTAGCCAATCAAAAAGAAGTTACTTATCATAAGTAGCTTGTTTCTGATTGGCTAATGAAAAGAATCGTAAGATAAGAATTGTTGCTAACTGCTAACTGAAGTCTATAATGTTTTTTTAGGTATTTTCTTTTGGCTAAGTAAATAATTAAGTACGAAATAATAATTACTTTATAAAAAATATTAATATTTATAAAATAAAATAAATAATAATATTTATTTATATTAATATGTATTGTTGTTAATGAACGCTTTATGCGATTGTACCGACAGTATTTTAAAAAAGTAATTTAATCAGTGGACCGTTGTTGGGACGCAGACGATATGATGTTGGCTATACGGTCGAACGTCCCATGGCCCGTTCGAACTAAAACCACGGATAACATAATGACACTCAAAAATATTGTTGGTCAGGAGTAGGGGATCGGGGTTTACAAAAAACGAAAACCGGTTTTTAGGTTTAAAAAAAAAAAATGTTTAATTTGTTAATAAGCATTAGAACTACGTTCGTTTATTACATAAATTATTACTCCCCAATTAACAACACCCTTTATTGTTTTATTTTTATTTTTTTAAGAACAAGAACTGATTGTTGTTTTAGTCAATTTAGTCTATTATATACATATCTGTGATTCAAAGAGAAACTAGGTTACTAACTTTGTGTTTTCATAGTTGGCGCTCATTGTCGAAAATAATCAAATGAAAATTCTTTATTTGCAAATATACGTTACAAAGCTGTTAAAAACTATATTTTAGGTTCTGCTACATTTTACCTTACGGCGGCGAGCAAATTATGTAGGTACATATCCTAATATTATTCATAGTCATTCAAATAATATAAAAATTCATTATTTATACTTTTTTAATAGGATAAACAAATTCTGTGATTTGGAATGTATTCTTTCATTTAATATTTTTTTCTTTTCCTTTATATTTCTTACTATCTAATTATAAAAAATCGATAAAGTTTTTTTTTAACATTGAAATAATTAAATCAAAAAATTTGATACTCAAACCCGAAAACCCGGGTTTTCACAATTGGACCTAGTTTCGATGCCCTAATCAGGAGTTGAGTTCTTTGATTCCTAATTCTAAGACTATTCTCATATTGGCGGAGCTCGCAAGACTGCGACTCAAGTAAGTCCTGCGTCTTAAGCTCAAAAGGCTTCACCTCTTTTCACGAGTCCGATCTCCAAAAATCGAGTCTAATCTCTAAATTAGGAATTAAAGACTACTCAGAAAACACACAGATATAAATTCACCACAAAAGACCTGTGCGGAAACGACTTACCACCCCGCCTTCTAGTGGTAGAAGTGGTAGGTTAAGGTCAAATTGGCGCCGGGCTGATAAATAATTAAATGTATAGATGTTGCGATCGATCGATTGTCGATTACAATATCCCGATAATGGCGAAATAAACGTCATTCCATTTAATAAGTAATAAATGCCAATGCCAATCTAAAATAGATGTTCACACGTTACAACAGTACTAGCTGCTGCCCGCGGTGTTACCCGTGTTTAATTTTATGCACAGTAGCGCCACCTATTTTATAAAACGCCATTGACTGTCATACTTTTGACCAAATCATACGGTAACCGCATACTTTTCGGGATAAAAGTACCAATATGTAATCAAATAAACCTACATACCAAATATCATCAAAATTGGCCCAGCCATTTGAGCGTGAAGAAGTAACAAATATACTAACCTTTCGCCTATAATATTAGAGGGATTTTTTTATTTAACTATTGAGTGCGTTGGATGTACCTAGTAATAAATACATTTTCACCTCACAAGCTCGGAAAGAATCTGTTTGTCATTCGAAATCTGAGCGCAAAAGTGCATTTTGTACCCTAGCGTGGAAAGTATTTTTTAAATTCGAACCTTTCTATTCTTAAATTTTTTATACCGCCAGTCCTCTGAAAATGCATTAATACTTATTTCATGCCAGTGCGCCAACCTTATTTTTAGAATAATCGAAATGGCCAGCACGACACCGCATGAAAAAAAATAAACACTTATTTAATATATTATTTGCGTTTTTCTTGCACCTAGGATTTTCCTCGCTGTAGTGAGGTGAAAAATTGTGTATTTCGCTCGGCAGCAAAGTTTTTCTGCGTCTCGTACCTTTGAAACCCTCGCTACGCTCAGGTTTCAATTTAAGTACTCGCGCCAAAAAACAACTTTGCAGCCTTGCATAACAAATAACTATTTCACCTCACAAGCTCGGAAAGAATCTGTTTGTCATTCGAAATCTGAGCGCAAAAGTGCATTTTGTGCCCTAGCGTGGAAAGAATTTTTAAAATTCGAACCTTTCTATTCTATAATTTTTTATACCGCCAGTCCTCTGAAAATGCATTAATACTTATTTCATGCCAGTGCGCCAACCTTATTTTTAGAATAATCGAACTGGCTAGCACGACACCGCATGAAAAAAAAAATAAACACTTATTTAATATATTTGCGTTTTTCTTGCACCTAGCATTTTCCTCGCTGTAGTGAGGTGAAAAATTGTGTATTTCGCTCGGCAGCAAAGTTTTTCTGCGTCTCGTACCTTTGAAACCCTCGCTACGATCAGGTTTCAATATAAGTACTCGCGCCAAAAAAGAACTTTGCAGCCTTGCATAACAAATAACTATTATTTTGTCACTTAGCTAGCAAGCAAGCATTATAGCCGCCTGATGGTAAGCAGTCACCGTAGGCTATGTCTACGTGTGTGTCCCCCTGGTTTTGGTCCTTCACCACTGAGCTAACAAGCGAGAAAGAGTTCTAGCTGGTTCTTTGTTCTCTGTTTAGCTCGTAACTTCGACCGGCCGTTATCAAATTGACGTAAATAAAGATAATGCTGCGTGAAAAAAAAAATGTTCTCGCGGTCCTCACAAAATGGATCCTGGAACGCGCCGACCCCTGCCGTAGAGTGTGGTGTGGACAATTGTCGTTCTCCCTAGGTAGGGCTTAACACTTTAGTACCTATTCTCTAGTAGATCAAGTGTGTAAACAGAATTCAATCACTGATAACCATTAACGCACACGTGTTCTTATGATATAATGATGGTTGAAAAAACGTGAGGATTAGCTATATCGCGTAATTAGGTAAGCACACATCTAGTAAATAATGTTTGCCGAAAGAAAATTGGTATTAGATATGATTCTATGGGCTATGATCCCGTGTGAATAGAAACTATAACTCCGCAGACATTCGTTACCCTATGGTTGCCTTGAAAAGATTGCTTTTAGAAATAATAATAATAATAATAAAATAATAAAAACGTTTATTTTCTCTCCACAATCATAGGCTTAGGTGGTAATTTAACAAGACATATAAAACAGTTATTAGACAGGGAGAGACTGGAGCCTGAACTAAGCCGAGGCCTGTATCTCAGGGCACCAGGACCCCCCTCCTCGAAAAAGGATAATACATAAATAGTAGTACTTATTGTTAGATGGCAAGTACATAACCAAGTACGTTTATATTAACACTACTTAGAGAGTTTTAATTTTAATTTTGATAAACAATAAATTAAACTAATAAACAAAACCAAAGAAATAAAAATAAAAAGTCAAACATTCCTAATAGGGATGTTTCCTTCTATGGGTTTGTGAGTGTGTGAGTGTGTGTGTGTGTGTTTGTGTATGTGTGAGTGTGTGAGTGTGTGTGTGTGTGAATACAAAATTGAGTGATAGTAATGCATTAGCATGAATAATTGTTCTATTGGGAGAAGATATAATATCAATATCAATATCAATACTATGTTATTGGCAGGATTAGGTTTTCAGTATCAATATAGTTTAGGTTCTGAAGATATGCACTGACCTTTCGTTTACAGACATACTTGGTGAATGGGAATAGATCAAGGATTTTATGTAAATTATTGTAAGTAAACGGACCGATGAAACAGAAAAAACGATGAGAGAATGTGGTTTTGAGTGGGGTAGTAGGGATAACAAGGTGATTGCGTCGAGTGACGGCTAAGGAGGGGATGTATTTTGTTGAGGAATGTTGTTTAATAATGGTATAAAGAATGAACAGTTGGCGAACAGATAGAACTTGGCAGTACTGGTAAAGGTCAAAGGTGGGAAAAAGGAAAGGTTTCGAAGAGCACACCTTTAATAGTGCCCTCTGTGCTCGTTCTAATTTTATGAGGGTAGATTTGGCACAACCTGCCCAGGAAGTTATGCAGTAGATTAGGATAGACTGACACAAAGCTACATATAACATCTTAATTATGTGAGGTGAAGCAACGGAACGCAGTTTTCTGAACACAAACATGAGCTTTCTGATCCTTACGGCAGTATTGCCGATATGCTGCTGAAAGTTCAACCGGTTATCAATAGTCACTCCCAAATACTGATAGGAAGAGGAAGAAGATAGGGTAGGGCAGGAACAAGAAGTAGAATTGATACTACCATGGTTGTGAGCAATAAGTGACTGTGCGGGTGATAAATTTTGGGGGAGATTGTAGATGGAAAATACCATATATTTTGTTTTTATAGGATTAAGCGTCAGGAGGTTTTGTCGTAGCCAGCCAGAAACTGTATCGAGACCAGATTGCGCGAGGGAAAATGTCTTTTCCCATGTATTAGCGGAAAAGGTAAGGGAGGTATCGTCCGCGTACGATATTATTTTACAACTGGGAAGTTTTAGGGAGCAAAGGTCATTAATGTACACCAGGAAGAGAGAGGGTCCCAGAATACTTCCCTGGGGAACTCCGTATTCGAGCCTAAGGAAGGAACTACGTATGCCGTCAACCACCACACATTGACTACGCTCAGTCAGGTAACTACGAAATAAAGATAACTGATTTCCACGCACTCCTATGGTCTCCAGCTTGGCCAAAAGGATGGGAATGGAGACCGTGTCGAACGCTTTCGCTAGGTCCAGAAAGATCGATAGACATTTGCTCCCCCCGTCCAAACCCCTGACCACATGATCGGTCAGTTCATGTACAGCATCGGCCGTAGAGCGACGAGATCTAAATCCATACTGACCAGGGGACAGTATGGATTTATCCTCAAGATATTTGACAAGCCTTTTATTTATAAGACGTTCAAGGATCTTGGACAGGGAGGAGAGGACAGAAATAGGGCGGTAGTCGTTTGCACAGGCACGGTCCCCAGCCTTGAATACCGGGTGCACCAGAGCCTTTTTAAAGGAGGACGGAAAGCAGCCGCTAGCCATGCTCATATTGCAGACGTGAGTGATGGGACCACTTAGGATCTTTAAATTTCGTTTGAGAAGAGAGGAGGGGGATGTTGTCCCAACCCACCGCACAATCATCTCTTAATGAAGCAATTATTGACTCGACCTCGTCGACGGTAGTCTCGAAGAGGACAAATGAGTACGGAACTGCATTGGGAGGAGAGGAGTTTATGTTAGTAGGAGTAGTAGTAGAGGAAGGGTTTGGGGAGGGTGTATTAGCACGTAGAACTTCTGCATAGGACTTCCCTATTGTAGCAAAGAAAGAGTTCACATGCTCAACCGATTTCTGGGGCGTATCCTTAGAAAATAAAAGGTCCTTATTAGACGAAGCATTTTTGTTTAGGTTGCCAATATCCTTAATAGCGTCCCATATCCTTTTTGAGTTGGTGCCAGCCAGAGAAAGCAAATTGGTACAGTATTGTTTTTTTATTTTTTTTAACAGAGAATTACAAAAGTTCCTATATCTAAAATAGGTTGTACGGAGCATATCGTTTTCGGGGTTGTTTTTTAATCTCTTATGCATCTTGTCTCTGTTGTGTATACATCTTAAAAGTCCAGGGGTGATCCAAGGTCTAGAAATTTTGCGGCGACGAGAAGGAGAAAACTGCTTGGAGTTCAAAGAGATTGCAGTTTGAAGCATAGTGATTAAATTATCAGCGGCAGATTCAGTGTCAGTAGCTGTGTATATGTCAGAGAAGTCAGAACTTTTTAGTGTTAGTGAGAGACCTTCATAATCGATTCTGGAAACTATACAACGGGGAGCCATAGGTTTTTTTAGGTCTAGAGAGAGAAGCACTGAATTGTGGTCAGTTACACTGGATGATAGGACAAAGGTTTGGGCAGAGAGAGGTGACTTCATTAAGACATGGTCAAGACAAGAGGAGTTGCGAGTAGGAAGAGAGTGGGCTGGAAGAAGGCCATGAAATGCAGTGGTGTTTAGGTAATCTTCAGCAGCCGGGTCTGTGTTATCAGGGGAAATATCGATGTTTATATCACCCATTATTATCAGATTAGTGTAGGACTGGAGTGAATCGAGTAATGTGTTTAAGGACATGGTAAACGTAGAAGGATTACGAAAGGCACAAGGACGATAAACAGCAAGTGTGGCAGTGTCATTATTAATTTTAATCAACAAACAACTAGCGTCAGAGACGTTAGGTTCGGACACTGATACTCCAATAAGAGAATTGTGATAGTACACAACAACACCGTCATTCTGATTAGAGGGGTTAGACGAAGAGGCAAGGCAATAACCAGGTAATATTGGGATAGTTGGGTTGCGCTGCAGCCAGCATTCTGTTACTATAATAACGTCGGGTATCACTGTTAAGTTACTAAGGAGTATATTAAAGCTATCAAAGTTAGCGGAAAGGCTCCGAATATTTTGTGTAAGAATAATAAAAGATTTCTTGTGCGCTGAAAGGTAGCCGCTCACAGCACCCGGGTCACAAGATAAGGAGCTCGAACTCGACACACTGTCGATGTTGTGCAATAATGAATCGTTACAATTGAGGCCGCCTTGTTGCTTATACACTAACCTGTAGTTTTCCGCCTATTGTATTGTGTTGTGTACCTTGTGTAGGTATTGCAAATAAAGCATATTTTATCTATATATAATTGAATGGAATCTTAATTCCTACGGGAACGAAATTATTGGCATTTCCGCTTGACCACGCGGGCGGAGCCGCGGGTAACAGCTAGTAATATATAAAAGAGAAAATCAGTGACTGGTTCATCACAAAATCTCCGAAACTACAAGTGCCAGGAGTCTCACAATTTTGCATGGCGGTTCCTATTGGGGCGTAGGTACTCACTATGAAAGGATTTTTTAAAATTCCCACGGGAAAGGGAGTAATAGGACTGTAAGTGTTTTATCGCAGGTGCTCAACCTAGACAGCTGAAATTTTGTATAGCGGTTCTCTTTATGATGTTGACAAGGACAAAGATGTGGTTTTATATAATTCCCATGGGAAAAGGAGTAATAGAACTGTAAGTGTTTTATCGCAGGCGCTCAACCTAGAAAGCTGAAATTTTGTATAGAGGTTCCCTTTATGATGTTGACAAGGATGAAGACGGTTTTTTTTTTAATTCCCACGGGAACGGGACAAATAGGACTGCACGTGTGTTATTGTGGACGCTCAATCTAGAACACTAGAATTTTGTATTGAGGTTATTTCTAGAGTAGACAAGGACTAGACGGGATTTTTTTTAAATTCCTACAGATTCAATTACCTATAGGGGGACACTCAACCAAGAAAGCGGAGATTTTGTATTGAGGACCCCTTTAAGAAGTGGACAATAACAAAGACAGGGTTTTTATAAAATCCTACGGGAACAGGAATAATGTAGACAAGGATAAAGTCGGTTTTTTTTCCCCACGGGAATGAGAAAAATAGGACTGCACGTGTATTATCATGGGCGCTGAACCTAGAACTCCTAGATTTTGTATTAAGCTTCCCTTTATAAAGTAAACAAGGATAAAGATGATTTTTTTTAAATTCCCACAGGATTCGGAATAATTAGACTACGCGCGACTAAGCTGAAATGATCCGTATTGCCCGATTGTGAAAATAGTTTTCCATTTTAACTATTTTTATTGCTTCGACTGATTAATTTTAAAACAGTTGCTGCTGCTACTGATATTTACGCAGGTATGTGACACGTTCTCTAATGGAAGTCCTTGTGAATTTACGATATCATATACCTAAAATTTTGTTACTTGAAAGTTGAGAAATTTAAACAAACTCTATTTATTTCCCCGCTTTTTGGAAACTACACCTCCATTGGCAACATTCCGCAAGTGTCAAGTGCATGTCACCAACATGTCATCGAGCGTTTAGCGATTCACTTTTGTTTGACAGAGCGCTTGTATGACCCCACTCCATCTAGTAAGTTATTAATCTATGCCGGCCACATTTATTTTGTTAATTTCTTAAAAATTCTATCGTACTTAAATATCAAATTAATTTTGTCATAATATAACATTGGGTGCACCTTTATAAAAATAAATGAAACATCTGTAAGTTGTGAAACGGTTTTATTTTATTTTTTGAAAGAATGAAAAAGAAAATTGAGTTTTCATACAAAATTTTAAAATTTCGAATACGCATTTTTTTTTAATCGTGTTTATTGTTACATTAACAATGAGTATTTCCTCCTCTGGCCCTAATAAATGTTGCAGTTTTTTAACTCACTGATGGTCATAGGAGCTAAACCATTATTCAAGATGTAATCCGGCGTTACAGGAAGACCGGTTCCTACACAAGGAGGCCTCCTTGTGTAGGAACCGGTAGTAGGTGTATATCAGAGAGAGATTATCGTTATATTGTCTCGAACGTTCTCCGAATCGCCGCGTAACTGCTTGTTTAACGTAAAAAATGTTAGTGTGAGTTCAAAAAGAAGAAGGTTAGGGATCTAAGAGCATTTTGACCTGCTCGAGTGACAAAACTGACCACAGCTCACAAAAGAGTCAGACTGGAATTTGCTCGAATATAATTATGGTAAACTGCAACATTTCTTGAAGAGTGGGAGAACATGACATTCCCCAAAGCGACATACATCCAAGACATAATGGATGGGCTTCCAAATCGGCTGCAAGAAATTGTGATTGTCAATGTAACAAAATAAAAAAAGATTAAAAAAAAAAACTATACTTTAAAATTTTATAAGAAAACTTCATTTTGTTATATTTTTTTAAATTTTCTTTTAATAATTCCGTTTCAAAATTTACATATGCTTCATTTATTTTTATAAAGTTGCACCCAATGTTATATTATGACAAAATTAATTGATATACATTAGAATATTTAAGAAATTAACAAAATATAGGTGGCCGGTTAATTGTGCCCATGAGTGTAGTATGAATAATTCCGTGGTGGGCAATAAAAACTAAGAAAAGTAAAATGAACTCACTGTTGAGCCAGTTCTCACTTTTCCTTTGTTTTCTAATTTCGTGCCTAACATAAACTTCTGTAAACTTCGGTCAACTTCGCGAGAGTGTAGAGCTAGTATTAGAGAAATATTCGATGCGGTGATTTTTTATTTAATTCCGTAGCTGCAATGATATGATAAAGCGACTACGACTTGACGACGGCAACGATTTCGGAGACTAATAAAAATGATGACCTTCGTATCTTCCTGTTTTGATTTTAAATAAATTGCCATCTCGTAATTGCTTTTTCAGTGCAACATCGGTCTCTGAATTTCAGTACTTACATACAGTTCGTAGGGAACCCTTAACAAACGGATCCAACCCGCACTTGAACGGCTTTTTATGCACTTGCACTTTTTATGCACTTACGACGTAAAATGCATGTAATGGCAAAGAGAAAATTGTTTGCCACCGCCGTTTAACAACAAAACCCATTCCCCGGTCCCCGAGGCGCGCGCACCAGAAGTTCACGCGTGCGCAATCTACCTTCGCCCAGACTAAGTTTCTAGAAGGACTGGAAATTACGAACGACGCAATTTCCAACATTCGACCTTCATATTCTCGAACAATCAGGCATTTATTTCGAATTCTCCCGACTGATGCTACCTAGAAAGCCCTCTAAGCTTTGTCAATATGTTGTTGCTGTAGTTTACATAGAAGCTAATTGTAATAATGTTACTTATTATATATTGTTAAATAATAATATTGTACAAAATGGTCCCTGACGAGCGAATTGGTTTTGATACTGCAATTCTAGTCAAAATATTTTGATGTTTTATTTTCAAGAAATATTTTTGTTTTGAATCTGGTACGTGTACCTATAGTTCAGACGGCGCGCGTAGCATATTGGCTGGTTTGCAATATTTGACAAACATTTGCCATGTGGACAAACAATATATTTGACAAAGTATTTGCATATTTAAGAATTATCAAAATCCATATCCATACTAATATTATAAATGTGAAAGTGTGTTTGTTCTTGTTGTTGTTTTGTCCTCTCTTCACGTCGAAAGTAATGAACGGATAGATATGAATTTTTATTGGGGATAGTTTAAGGTCTGGAGAGTGACATAGGCAATTTTTTCCCATGGGATAAAGAGATTCCCATGGGAAAAATTATTGACATTTTTCCTTGACTTGGTAACAGCTAGTACATATATAAATACGTGTATTCGCCAGCTGTGTCGGTTTGTAAAGGGCCCCATATACGGTACGATTTGTCTGTACGATCCGTCGCTTCAGACCAATCGAAAAAACGAATTGAAGTGTTTGTATGAGACAAAATGGTAGTATGTAGTTCTCCTGATGAAAAAACCAAGGTTTCCATTTTCCCTCTCCCTGACTTGATGAGGAATATTGGGTAAGAACTACTAAACCTGCATCTTCCCCAACAGCAACCACTGGATGGTTTGCGGCTTTTTCAATGGCAGTCATTTCGATCGTCAGTACAGAAGATGGATGTAATAAAGACGATGTATTTTTTTTTTTTTTAATATCTATTCTCTATTGCTAATATATAAAGCTGAAGAGTTTGTTTGTTTTAACGCGCTAATCTCAAGAACTGAACTGAGGTGCTCGATGGCGTCGCTGTGTGTCGCACTCTAATATGAACAACGCAAGTTAAGCGACGTCGACCCTAGCCAGCGTTTGGATAGGTGTCGTTATCTCGAGCTTCTCCGTGCTTCGGAGGGCACGTTAAGCCGTCGGTCCCGGCTGTTGTCGATGGATGATAGTCGTTAAACAAAGTCGGTGGCCTTACGGCGTTTTGAAAACACCGGCCTCTGCCAATCCGCATTGGAGCAGCGTGGCAGAGTATGCTCTTATCACCTTCGATTGAAGGGAGACCCTATCCTAGCAGTAGATGATTATGGGTTGATTTGATGAATCTCAGGAACTACTAAACCGATTTGGATGCGGTTTTCACTAATACGTAGCGATTTGCTCAAGTTAACATTTAAGGTATTTTTCTTCTCAAAATTTATACGGGAACGGGAATAACGGGACTGAACGTGTAAATCACTGACTACTGAAGGGATTATAATGGAATTTGGTACACGAGTAGAATGTAATCTGGAGTAACACATAGGGTATTTATATCGCGAAATTCCCACAGGAACGGGAATAATGGGACTGAACGTGTATATCACTGACTACTGAAGGGATTATAATGGAATTTGGTACACGAGTAGAATGTAATCTGGAGTAACACATAGGGTATTTTTATCGCGAAATTCCCACAGGAACGGGAATAATGGGACTGAACGTATAAATCACTGACTACTGAAGGGATGGTAATGAAATTAGATACACGAGTAGAATTTAATCTGGAGTAAGTAACACATAGGGTATTTATATCGCGAAATTCCCACAGGAACGGGAATAATGGGACTGAACGTGTATATCACTGACTACTGAAGGGATTGTAATGAAATTTAGTACGCGGGTAGAATTTAATTTGGAGTAACACATAGGGTATTTTAATTCCGAAATTACCACAGGAACGGGAATAATGGGACTGGACGTATAATCACTGACTCATTACGATTTTTTAGAAAGTGCTAGAAGTCCTTTTTCATGGAGGTTTCTTTAGTTATTTTGCAAAATTCCCATGGGGACGGGAAATGGCACTGCACGTTTACATCACTGACTCATTACGAATTCTTAGAAACTGAAAGTGCTAGAAGTCACCAATTTTTCATGGAGGTTTCTTTCGGAATTTTGCGAAATTCCAACGGGAACGGGAATAATGGCACTTACCCGGGCTATTACCCGGGACGTTTAACCTAGATAGCTAAAAGATTTTATACATTTAATAAAAGGTGTAAAAAAAAGTTTGTACTTCCTACTCCCTACTAGGTAATATCCTACTAATATTATAAAGGCGAAAGTTGTGTATGTTTGTTACTTCTTCACGCTCAAGTGGCTGGGCTAATTGTCATGATATTTGGTATGTAGGTATCTGATACCATGGATTAACACATAGGATACTTTTTATCCCGAAAAGTACGCGATTCCCGTAGGATTTCATCAAGTCTGATATAGATGGCGCTACTATGCATAAATAAATACATGCAAACGAAGTTGCGCGGGTTTCAATAGTTATAATGTTATAATATAAAGGCGAAAATATGTAGTATGTTTGTTACTTCTTCTCGCTCAAATGGCTGCGCCAATTTTTATAATTTTTGGTACGTAGGTGTCTGCGATACATAGGATTAACACATAGGGTACTTTTTATCCCGAAAAGTACGCGATTCCCGTAGGATTTGGTCAAAAATCTGATATAGATGGCGCATTTCAAAATAGAGAAAAAAAAACGGCCATTTGTGTTTTCAATGCGTTATTTATCGAACCAGCAACATTTTAAATGTTAACAAAGCGATATAAATATACTTCATCGTCTATTCTATTGCGTAATAGAACATTATTTTACTTTTTCATCTACGTTTACCAGCTATCACTCTCGTTCATATGGCGGCGCTAGTGGACAGAATGCGCGCTCTTAAAAACATTGTGGGCGCGGGAAAGTAATTTTTCGATACAATGATCCGTTTGTGAGTTTTTTTTATACCATAAAGTTGGCAAACAAACATACGGCCCGCCTGATGGTAAGCATCACCATAGCCTAGTGGAGCTCTGTAGACCTTACTCACCTTAGGAACACAGCATGGCCGAGAGTTATTTACATTTAACGTGTTATTTTTTGTTCACCTCCCTCTATCTCTACTCTTCTCTACACAATGCCATCTAGCCCCAAACTAAGCAACTAAGCTTGTACTATGGGTTTGATTGCTGATAAATACATAGAAAACACCTAGACCAAGGCAAACAGGCATGTTCATGCACACAAATGTTTGCCTTACGCAGGATTCAAACCCTAGGCCCTTGGGATAAAGTGACCTAATGTAAAATGTAATTGTTAAAATATTGTTGGACTGGAATTTAAAAAATTATATTGTATTCTATTTTCCTGAAACTATAATGGTTAAGGTACTTACTCTTATTGACTCATCTCAATATTCTGTATGTATAGTATACCCATTTTTAAATAGTTAATAATTTTCATTCATTATAATTTTATAATGGGTAATTATAAAAAGATCGGCTAAAAAAAACTTTGCGACTGAAGATGAGATACTGTCTTTTTTAAATAACTTGAGCGGTATGAATTTAAAAAAGCGAAATTTTAACTCAACTAACGACGAAATATGTAATAATAAGATCCAAAACGAGTTTATAAAAAGTGGACTGTGAATAATCCATTTTGGATATTAAAATTATAGGCGTGCGACTAAATTAGCGACTAAAAATACAGAGAAGGCAAATTTAATATTATGATAGGGTCGATTTTTCCAATTGAGGTTTTACATAACGAACTACTAAAGAGATCACTTTTAGCCACGTTTTGTGAGCTGCTTTTCTAGCGCAGCGCGCGTGTTCTGTGGCTGCTTTATTAATAATTTTTGGCTAGGTACTGATATTCTATTTGAGGTCTTTTTATTTTATTTTGATATGTTATTTTTTATGAAAACTGCGGATTGTTTAATGCGCGCGAGTTCGAGTGGGGGCGGGCTGTACGACGAATCAGTGCAGTCAGGTGAGGTGAGTTCGAATCGCTGGCAAACTTTTGACGAGTATAAAAAACTGAGAGTTGCTTTCCAGAAAACCACACTGCCAAATTCGGACTGGCAAAAAGGCTCATGTGACTGTGCCGAATTTTTCAATAAATATATATGCAAACACATTTTAGGACTAGCAATTCGGATCAAACTTACAACACCACCTCTGGAAGCAAAAGTAATGCCCATTGGGCAAAAAAAAGACGAGGCCGTCCACAAATCCAAGCCAGCACTTATTTGCCGTGACGATGAGTAGTAGGGTTCCTCGTACCCTTCATGTTCCTTAATATTAATAAGAAGATTACTTGTTATTAGTTCACTGAAGTAACTTATTTTATTTTGTGTTTAATTATTTGATTTAAGTAAATGCATGTTGGTACATTGTTTCATTTAATTGCCTGCCCTTAAATTATTAAATCTTGGCTGTAATAATGTTTTCTCAAATAGTTATTTTACAAGTAAAATTAAAAAAAAAAGTGATTATTAGAACTCTTCATTTATGATAAAACGCCGCACAGTACAAATAAATAATTTTCCAAGCGTTGAAAAAATGCAGGACGTAACGTCTACTCAAACAAATAACCGACCTAAGTCGCTCAAATATTATGAAGCTTCTCATTTTGTATTTAAAGCAACTCAAGTTAATGTTTGCAAGTTGCTGTTCTGTTTATTTCTTGTCACTCGCAGTCAGTCGTACCGTACACTGTAATACAATGACGTAAATTCATTATATTTAACGCTTAAAATCTTAATTTACAGTCACTCGATTAAATGCCTACTACCCTTTTATAATTTATTAGGAGACTAAAATACTAAATGACAATGACTCAGGCCAGGAGC
The DNA here is from genome assembly GCA_905163395.2 of Endotricha flammealis. NCBI lineage: Eukaryota > Metazoa > Arthropoda > Insecta > Lepidoptera > Pyralidae > Endotricha > Endotricha flammealis. Next base: position 5,272,788 of record LR990852.1, on the reverse strand, counting down.
TATTAAGCATAAAGTCCAGTTATACAATAGTCTGTTTCATCATACTTACTAATATTATAATTGAGAAAGTGAGTTTGTTTATTTGTTTTTCTTTCACGGCTTGACTAAGCAGCCGATCATTATGTTTTATATATATTGTCAGGGGTACAGAGCCCAACATATACTTTTTATCCCGTGAAACTGTCATTCCAATGGGAAAATATTTTTTCTACTATAGATGGCGCTGCAATTGCGATGTCGGCCAACAGATGGCGCCACAAGCCGCGCTACAAGAAATCATCTCTTACATTTTTAAAAGGATTAAAAAAAAACCGGGCAAGTACGTGTCGGGCCACGCACAATGTAGGGTTCCGTATAGGCTACGCATTTCTTGCTTGCAGATGAGTACAATGCGTATTCTATGACATTTGTAAGTTTTCGTCCAAGAATTTTTACTTTATAAGTGACTATTACTCGGTAACTAGTAGTGCCTACTTAACCGTTATAGTTTTCCTTGTAGGTTCATTATATGGACTACTAATATGAATTTGTTCAAAATTCTAAACACAAGACTTTCTGGAATAGAGGGGGGAAGCCCACCGTGCAAAACGAAAATTGACACGTTAAATGTAAATAATTCGCAAACAGATCATTGTATCGGAAAATGATCTTCCCATACCCTCCCCCAAAACCCCCAAAAATTCATTTCCACTTTACCTGTAGGGAAGGCACCACAAAAATTTTTTTTTTCAAAATTTTGTTCTACCACTTTGTTACTTAATATGACTATACATACCAAATTACAGCTTTCTAGACAAACGGACAGACGGACAAACGGACATTGCGAAACTATAAGGGTTCCTTGTAGTTTACTACGGAACCCTAAAAAGCAATAACTAGGTTAAGTTTTAGTATAAGGTTTATTGTAACAGTTATTTTTGCAAGAAATAAAAGGCTTTTATTATTATTATTTTTTTATAGTTGCAACATCCAAGATAAGCGATTGTTGTTGTTGACCAATAGAATAGCCCGAAGAACCATCCCATTTATGAAAGGTTTCTTTGCAATAATGGTCATATCTCCGAGTTCATGATTGTATGGACTAGGAAATTAGAGAATTACAGTGTCACTGTCTATAGTCAACAGTAGGCGGCTCTGTTGACCATAATTTTTATGCTAGTGAGCAAAAAATTTTAAACTTTTTCACTTAAATAAAACTAAATTGTCTAAAGTTAACATCTGGCGGCTCTCTTGACCATCCCTTTTTTAATAACTTTTAAACTTTCGCGTTGCATTATTATAAATTAATCATAAATCGAGAATTAACGCGATCATACCTTTTTTGCTGGTAAGCAAAAATTTTAAACTTTCTCACTTAAATAAAACCACAGAATAATAAATATGTAGTACTATAAAACTAAATTGTAATCATAAGATATCGTTTTATTTTAAAGGACACTACTAATTTTAAACAGAAGATTGAAAAAAAAAAGTTTTAATCAACAATACTTAATCACAATTGCCTTTCAGTATCAGTTATCGGAATTTCCAGAATTTCGTGTACTAAAGCGTAATGTTTTAACTATTATGATGGTTGTGAAGTAAAAAGGTTTAAAATTTATGACTGCTCATTCATAAAATAAAACTTAGTTCAAAAAACCATAACCTCTTATAAACAAAATCCCTGTTTGGTTAACGAAGATAAGGGTGGAGCTGACAAAAATTCCACTAACAAGATGTGCATCAATTTAAAATGGTCCTCCTATCCTCGAGGCGATAATTACCACATAAAACATAATAATATAGCGACAGGCCCGGTTGTCGAGTGGCTAACAATGCCCACTTTGTCCCAAGGGCCAGGTTTGAATCCTGCGCAAGGCAAACAGTTGTGTGCATGAACATGTCTGTTTGTCTTGGTCTGGTTGTTTTCTATGTGTAATAACTTATTACATTGTGTCATCATTGATGACACAAGCGATACCAAACAAGACGATATTGAAAACGCTGCAGATTCTACTCAGCAGATTGATTATGAACAGGGACCTAGTAATGATCAATATGACGATTTCTCTGATTGTATACTGGAACCTCAACCAGATAGTACACCTGAAACTAATCTCAGAGATAGAAATGCAATACAAACGCCACAACGGTATGATGACTTCATACTGGCAGCTGTCGTGGATGTTGAAATCTACCTAAGGATCCAGTTACATACAAAGAAGCAGTGAACTCACCACATAAACAAAATTGGCATAAAGGAATGCTAAGTGCGATTACTTCACTCAAAGAAAAAAATACATGGGACTTAGTAAATCTACCTAAAGGAGATAAAGTGAAAACAAACTCCGATGGCTCTATTGATAAATTTAAAGCCAGAGTAATTGTTAAAGGGTACTCACAACAACAAGGTGTTGATTATGATAAGACGTATAGTCCAGTAGTTCGACTTACCACTATTGGAGCAATAATAGCTATTGCTACTATAGAAAATTTGAAGCTCAGGCAGTTTGATGTAGCTACAGCTTTCCAACAGTAGAAGAGGAGATCTACATCAAACAACCCGAAGGCTTTAATGATGGCACTAAAATAATATGCAAACTTAATCGCAGCCTATATGGACTGATACAGGCTCCACGATGTTGGAATTCATGCATTGCAGAATTTCTGTTGAATACCGGCTTTAAGCAAAGCGAAGCTGATCCATGCCTATATATCAGAAACAAAGGACAATCGCAAGTTCTGATTGGCCTTTATGTAGATGATAGGCTAGTTGCATCAAGTACGACTGCTGCAGGAGACGATTTTATTAAAGAATTTCAAACAAGGTTCAAGATAACTACTAAACCTGCGTTGTACTTCTTAGGAATGCAAATAAAACAGGAAAGTGGAAAAATAACACTTTCTCAATAAGCATATACCAAAAAAGTCCTAGAAAAGTTCGGAATGGCTAACTGCAAACCAACACCAACACCTATCATAAAAGGAAATGCTATCAATACAGATTTGGAAGACACTCCTACCTTTCTTTATAGACAGACGGTTGGAGACACTCCTTCCTTTCCTTATAGACAAGCGGTTGGATCTTTAACATATTTAGCTGTAGGCACAAGACCAAATATAACATATGCTGTTGGAATAGTGTCAAGAAATCTTGAAACGCCTAATAGAGAGAATATAATGCAACTGAAACACATATTTCGGTACCTAAAAGGTACTTCCGATAAAGGTCTTGTCTATACAAAAGAAACTTCTAACAAGCTGATATGTTTCTCTGACTCTGATTTTGGAGGAGATCACTCTACTGGTAGATCTACTTCAGGGATGGTGTGTTTACTCTCAGCAGCTGCTATCAGTTTAAGAAGCCAACAGCAAACTATAGTATCTCTATCATCTACAGAAGCAGAGACTATTGCAGCTAGTGAAACTTCTCAAGAGATTTTATGGCTGAACAGCTTATTAAAAGAGATAGTGGAATTAGATAAACCATTACTCTATCTTGATAATGAGTCCGCTATGAAGCTGTCACGGAATCCAAAATACGAGTACCATAAACATACTAAACACATCAAGATTAAGAATTTGTTTGTACAGTCAACAAACGAGTTGACTGACCCCCCTCTGTATATATGATTAAAGATTTCCAAATATTGCGTGAAGGGATTTACTTGAAATTTTATTTATCAATAGTATTCATATTGTACTATGTAATTACAAATTTTCAAGTAAATCCCTTCACGCAATATTTAGAAATCTTTAATCATATATACAGAGGGGGGTCAGTCAACTCGTTTGTTGACTGTACAAACAAATTCTTAATCTTGATGTGTTTAGTATGTTTATGGTACTCGTATCATACATTTTTTTCTTCAAAATAATTATTCTTTGAGCTTGAACATATTTTTTTTGTAAAATGTAGCTTAGGTTTTTAGTCTTAAATGAAAAAATAACATTCTTTTCTAGTTTATTTTGATTCTAAGTGATGCTGTTGTTCTTTACCTACCAGAAAACAATAAAGAATTAAAAAAAATTGGTAATAAGTCACTACAATGGTACTTTGTAACTCGAAATCGGGATATTTTGATTAAAATCCCTAAAACTCAAATTACTCAGAAATGACCAAGTTTCGGACATAGTGTCATATGACTAAATAAGTTGCAAATGAGCTCTACTTTAACCCCTTGCAAGGAATGCAACGTATTACCCGTCACCCTGTATACTATAACTTCTAATATGGTGCAACTCAGCCATAATCTTGATGTGTTACGACAGCAGATATGTTCACTAAACGTCTCTTTGGTTCAAAACTGCAAGAGTTATTTTTAAAAATTGGACTAAAAAGAATATTACCTTCTTTTTAAAAAGGTTCCGAGGGTGTGAAGTAATAATGTTGTTTACATAAATGAGTTTCTAATACCTCATAGACAACTAACTAAAGAAACATTGGTGCTTGTGTACTGTCATGTCATAAAATGTCTTGTCATTTATTACTAAAATAAAATGATCAAGTTAAATAATTAAAAACTTAATAAAGGATATGCTAGCAACTCTAGCGAGTCCACTGCAACATGCTAATATAATACGGTTTAGTATGCATAAGTCAGTATACACAGCTAAAATATTTGTAGTTGTTATTAATTAATAAAATGAGATTAAGGGCTATTCAACGCTCACGATCTATTAATAAAATAGTTGCCTTTTATACTAGGTTAATAACATTTAAGGGACATTATTTTGCTCATTGTTTGCACCCAGCATATGGGCCAAATACAATTTGTCTTAAATCACTTATTTTTCATTTATTATAACATTTACACTCAGAATACATAGTTGATGTATCCAGTTGACGATATTATGCACCACTTAAGCTGTAAAAAGCGTTAATGTAAGCCCTGAGGGAATAAGGCCCTAAAACTCAAAACTTGAGTTACTCACCCAAGCCTGTTCCTTGTGTTAGTTCAGAATCGTCGAACTCCAGTCGCGGCTCGTAGTCGTGGTATTCAGAAAGACTCGTGTAGGTCTCCTCTGGGTCAGGATTACCCCCGTGGAGTACTGCGTACGTGACAAAAACATGAACACAACAACATTCTGCGTCGCGACGCACACACACTCCCAAACATACACGTACCTTGAAAAGCTCTTATAGGATTCAGCTTCGGCTGGTGCTCGGATTCCATGATAAACTACAAGCACTAGACTAGCCAAGCCCTACAAAAAGTGTTATCAGTTACATGCAACTGAAACTTTGTATGTAAATGTCACTTTGTTTCCGCAAAGCAAATAAACGCAATTTTCGTTTGTTTTACTCCCAAATAAACACGTTCATCTTGTTTATTATTCTGTCTTTAACACAAATAACATTTAACAACAAGTTAATGCAGTATTGTAAACAAATTTTTAATTTGTCCGATAGCTAAATAGAAAGTAAGTAAAGTAAATAGGGCTCTTTAGCTACTATGCCTGCAATTCGACAAGCAAGCAAACACATTCAAACGAGTCATGTCATGAATGACGTGAGTTGTGAATAATGAACGGTTAAGACCGATACGTTATCGATATTCACTGGTTTAACCAGTGAATCGTGTTACCAGCAATGTAAAGCAAAGTTGATAATCTTATTTTATGTCCGTAATGCCGAAGCAATGTGAAAGCAAACTAAGTTGATAGTTGAGCCAAAAAGCGGCACGGCCGTACCATTCTTTTCTCGAAGCAATTCAGGCCATTTTCGAACCCCTATAACTTCGTTATGAATAAAACTAGAAGTCTGAATTTTCAGTTACCAAGCAGGCATTGTATAAACACGGTATGTTTAAAATTTCATTCAATTTGAACTAGTGGAAAGTTTCTTAATTTTGTCACTGACTGACCGATCATCAAAATTCTGAGGCACTTTTTTAGCAAGCATAGAAGTATATAAAAAAGTACTCTGTGCATAGAAGCTTCAAATTTAGAATATAAGTTTAGTAGTGTTTAGTGTATAAATCAAGGAAAAACTAAAATATTTTTCAATTTCGGTCCAGTTTTCTAGATACATTAACTGCAATAACTTTGTAATCCCATATAAACAAAGTTACATTTGCAGTTAATTAAAGAAAAGCTCATAAGACAGAGATAGTCTAAAGGCTCCTCTTCACAAGAGGCCATGATGGGCAACAGTTTCTGTTAGAAAAATTCTAACGCTCGCCGGAAGGCACTCCGTGCATAATTTTCAATGTTATAATCCTATGGACCCGTCGAGTTACTTGCTATTAGATTCACCAGACAGTTCATCAGAAGATGATTCGGATTGTGATTTTAATGCGCGCATTGCCACATGTGCCAAAAACAGAACGAAAATACACCGATGGTGCGCTCTACGGTATTGTGAGCTTAAAACAATAGCTCCCTTGGGAGTGCTAAGCACACTATTATCTATAATAGTTTTCGATAATTCTGAAGAATTGTCTTGAAGCTTTACTTAAAAAGTTACTATTTAGCTATTAGTAAAATCTCCGATATTGGTCAATTTCAAACCAATAATTAGCTGTAGTGTCGAGGGTACCGACCATGCAGTACTGACCATGTATGTATCGATGTTGTCTAAGTTAGATTTGATTTAGTTCATTGATGACCACGCAATTTCGTATCAATTGGCGCTAGTGTAGTAACTGAAGAGTACGAAATGACAAATTGTCAATACCAATCGCTGAGTATTGGTGTCAAGTCAAGAGTAGCCTAGTGGCGGACGGACGCGACGATTGGTTTAATCACAGAATTTTTTGGACATTCTGTAAATTACTGTACGAAGAGAGATGTATAGTAATATACGGAAATGTAATGAGATGTATTAAGATGTATCGAAATGTAAATGTATATTTTCGTATAGCTCTGTATCTCAAGATACGAAGATGTAAAAATATACATTATAGCTGTTGTGTGTGGTCTCCTGACGATTTCTATAGAAAGATGTATCGAGATGTTTCGTGCTATAGTATACATCTTTACATTACCTGCGTTGTGTGTAACCTGCTTAATGTATATTAATATCCATTATAGCTGCTGTGTGTGAACCCCTTTAAAGCTGCTGTGTGTGAACCAGAGAGAAAAATAAAACATGTGTGAACCCTTTTATTTTATGTCACTGTACACTGTACTAAAGTGTACACCACAGATATCAAAATATCAAAAATAAGACATTGATTGAGTGTACATATCTATGGAGGGAGGTGACTGTGGAGGGAAACTAACTTAAAATTAAATAAATAAATTAAACTAAATTTTATTGCTTTTAGTTAAAAATTCAAGATGAAAAAAAATTTCACATTAATGGAACTATTTGTGCGATGCACATTTGGCCCAAGATTGCTGAAAGTGTACAGAGAGGGCCCAATAGAGGTAATTAATATTTAAATTTATGTATTATGTGTTTGTTATGTGTTTGTTGATTTTAACCTTTTTACTGACTAGAAAAGGGTAAGCTTAACTCCGGTTGAAACAAAACTAAGTTAATTTAGCTCAATTTGTATAGCCAATGTAATATTTTACATGGATCTACTGCTTATTTACTTGAGCAACTCCTATAATATGGGGTTTTGCATGGTTTCTTTCAGGGTCACTTCAACATTCACATTATTCCTACACACATCTTCTTTCTCACAATCCATCCACTTTCTTTGGTCGATCTCACCTAATATGTCCTTCCACATTTTGTCTCACATGTCCTCATCTCGCCGCATAACATGCTCAAACCACGCAACAGAATTTTCGCAAGGAATTTTTAAAATAGAATATCACTTGGTTTTTTTTGTGGCTATAAATAACATAAATATAACAATAGCTTAATCTATACATAGGTATAAATAGATTTTTCCTAACTGATGGATCAGCGCACAGCATAAATCGCTGATTGTAGAGACCTGAAACTTTTAGAGTAAGTTCTTCATATGACGTAGGTATCCAATAAGACTGAGGCTATGACTGTCAGCTTTAGTCATCAGTCTTGGCCAGGATCTTAACACACTGCGGACAAGCATTAATCAGTAGAGCCAATCTGTAAAGTAGAATAAAATTATGTAGAATTAGTATGTGGTCACATCTAGATGTTATAAATATTAAAACATTAATTCTAATATTTATAAATGTCCTTCCCAGAATGTGTATCAACCTATGCTGCTTGAAAGATTTGCTGATAAAATAATTACTACCGTAAGTAATATGTTTCTTTTTTTCATATCTAACTGTATGATTGAAAGATTCTCGTAATATTAAATTATAAAAGTAAATATTAAATTATAAATCATTGTTAGTAAAGAAAAAGTTAGTGTTAATCTGTGAAAACAACTCATAGTAAATTCTTTTTCAGGCCTCCACAGTAACAAATGTAGGCGTATTTGCGACTCCATTTATTCTCATATTTATATACAAAAAAGGTATTACTTATCTTGATGATAATAAATTTGGGCTAATTCGTCTCGTGGGTATTGTGGGATGCTTGATGGCGATCTCCTATATCATAAGAGGTATTGGCAGGTTTTGTAACCAACAATACGTAGATTTTTTGATGTTACTGACAGCCTGGCCAATAAATCACAGAGTATATATGGAAGGAATACGTAAATATGACTTCGAGTTCCATGCCTGGCCTGCAACTTACGTTTTGGATGAAATGCCGAGGTATGTAAGGACTTTTATTGCAATCAATACTAATGGGCTGCAGTGAAATAAAGTTGTCTATCTGATAGACAGGTTATCTTTTACTTATTAGAAATCGCTGTTTCTTTTACCGGTGGCCATTTTGCTTGTGTCCCAAATGGTGGTAGTTTATAACGTAGTTTATTTGCTTTATACATGAATATACTTGACGTGCTTGACGTGGAAAACTAACATAAAGCACAAGAGAGACGAAACGAACTTTAAATTTAATAACATACATTGGCTCATTGGGAGAAACTCCACCCTCGCAGTGGATAACAAGCTCCTCTTGTACAACTCCATCCTCAAACCCACGTGGCTGTACGGAATCCAACTGTGGGCCACAGCAGCAAAGAGCAATATTATGTGTCTGCAACGAGTACAGAACAACATCCTCAGAACAATTGTGAATGCACCATGGTTCGTGAAAAACAGTGAAACGCATGAATATGCCAACATTCCTACCGTCCAGGAGGATTGAGAAATATAGAGGTCAATATGCAATCCATTGGCTGCCGTGCTCGTGGACAACTCTAATGTGGTCAAAAGACTGAAGAGAGACCACATCTGCTGAAGAGGAATTAGGGGCACTGGCTCCTTCTCCTTCACCCGCCATAACTCCACTCACCTCATTCGATTATGGTCAAAGGACCGATGGCGGATTTAAAAATAAAAAAATATACAAGTTGTAAATGACAAGAAAAAGTGCCTGTGAAGGTCTAATTTCTGAAATAAACGATTTCATTTCATTTCAATTTCATTTCATAGGACATTGTAAAATAATTTGAGTTATGTAGTAGGTACATTATGAATACTATTGATTAATTAATTCGGGTAAATCCCTTTACGCAAAATATTGAAAACTTTATAAGTACAGTTGTTTACCAATGAAAGGGGTGAGCAGGTTAGATAACAAAGTAAATTTTTTTTTTTTCAATTGCGACAAATAAATATTTGGAGTGTATTTAACGTTTGTCATTATTTCAGTGAACCATGGAGCAAGCGATTCCCAAAAAGTGCCAATTATGACCTGCCATTTTACCAACGGGTGCCCATTCAGATCTTAGCGTTCATTGCCACGCATGCATTCGCACTACGACTTGTATATCCAGGGTCTTTTGGACTTATTTCTGGAATGTTCAGTAAGTTGTTGCATCGTATAGCTCTCATTGATCCTAATCCTAACTAAAATTTCAAATCTGTGTATATTTGTTTGTTATTTTATTCCTTCACGCCAAGTTCACGTCTTTATTTTGTAACTAATCATTATGATTTGTATTTTATAATTATGTAAATTTTTGTCAAATGAATTATATATAATTGTAACGTGTAAGCGTAAAAATAATATTTTACAGGAACACAGCTCTTTGTATGTTAATAGAGTTATTTTGTCCACAGCCACAGATGCATTCCATGGCAGAGCGCGATTGGTAGAAAATTTCAACGGCCAGAGAACAAAACTTAAAACTGTCGATGGCAACGAGATTGACTCAATGTTTGTTGACAACCGTCACCGAACAGCGAAGGGGAACACGCTTGTGGTGTGCTGTGAGGGCAATTCTGGCTTCTACGAGACAGGATTGATTGGCACACCCATCGCCGGTGGTTACTCGGCTATATCGTGGAATCATCCTGGTTTTCTTTGCAGTACGGTGAGCATATTTTCTCTTGCTTTTCAGAATTTAACTAATATCGCACACGTTTTTTTTAATGAATAATTTTGTAAAAAATGGTGTATTTTTTTAATTTTATAATCGCAATCTTTTTTAATAAATAGACAGACAGAAAGAATAGTAAGAATATTGAAAATTCATGATAATGTAGTAAAAACATGTTTAACAATATATTTATATACAGGGTGTGCCATTCCCGTCACAAGAAGTGAACGCTGTAGATGTGGTGATGCAGCATTCAATCGAGGAACTTGGTTTTAAGCCGGAGCAAATTGTTATGTTTGGGTGGAGCATTGGTGGATATACTGCTACGTGGGCGGCAATAACCTACCGCGTTCAGGCTTTGGTGAGAAACATCTTTATAAAAAAATCTAACACTTCTTTTTTCACATACATAACTTGCTATGTATTCAGGGTGTTTTGAAGGTAAATGAATCAACTAATGTAAAGGCGATGGCCCAAAAAATACCCAGTTTAGACAAAAACTTCTTATGCTTTTTTTCTTTTTAACTACTGAGAAATCATAGCTATTAGCCTAAATGAAGTCATATAAAGGCAATCAGGAGAAATAATTCGTGTAGTTTTGAAAATTGACACAGTTATATACCTTGTGGTGGTCAACATACCAAAAGTCTATGAGGGTATCAAAGGTCCCATTTTCCCAAACAGCACTGAAGAAGTTTTTGTCTACTCTGGGGTTTTTTATTATTACAATTACAATGATATATTAAAGCTTCTATCATAAAAAAAATTAAAAGTATTTTTTAATATTTATGTACCAATAATGAGTCTCTGGAGGAGGCCTACACCTGATCAGGGGTCCATACGGTATGCATATGAAAATAAATAAAATTTATCCATTGTATTTTACACAAATTATGCATGACATTTGGAAAATAAAGGCTTTTTATTATAATTATTTTGTAAAAATGATGTTATACAACAGTTGCTGGATGCGACATTCGATGACTTACTGCCGTTAGCCGAAAACGTGACGCCGTGGTCGTGGTCGCTCCTAGTGAAGGAGGTGATCCGTTCGTACATCAACCTGAACATCGCCGAGATGTTGAAGAGTTATGACGGCCCGCTGCAACTGATTCGCCGAACTGACGATGAAGTTATCTGCATATGGTTAGCTGCTAACTGCTGAGTGACGACATAAAAAATATATTTGAAAAATATGAATAGGCCGTAACTGGTTTTCTTTCGCCATTTCTTTCAGCAATGGTCATTTTGCTTCTCTTTCCTAATACTCCAAATGTATAATATAAAATCAAATTGGGTTTTTACTAAGAAAGTTTCGGGGTAGTTCTGATTTATTTCATTCTATATGTATTTTGGGGTGTTGAATCCGAATTAGAGGTTGCGGACAAAATTTCGTGACGCAACATTGAAAAAATCGCAAAAAGCAACCGTTTTTTTCCCTAAAACTCGAAAACTATTAAATCCACTTAAATTTTAATTGTTATTGAAATCCACTTAAAAATTAGGTGAAATTTATTGAAAGCCTTGCAATAAAAATCTAAAAAGTGGGTTTTGCAGAGACCGCTGAAAATTGCCAATTTTCAAATCGCATTCGAGACCGAACGGTTGGTATAATATAAAAGAACTAAGTAGTGATATTTGTAGAGAATTTTAAGTACTTTAATTTCTGTCAACAAACCATTTACTAAAATGTAATAGTTTTCGAGTTAAAGCAAAAAAGCTTTTTTGCGATTTTGTGTCAGGAATTTTTGTCCGCAAAACGCAGATTCGGATTCAGCACCCCAAAATACATATAGAATGAAAGAAATCAGAACTACCCCAAAACTTTCCCACTAGCGGCCCTTTAGAGTACAAATTGACTGAATTATAAATGGTAGTAGCTTATAGAGTAATACACGATTAATTTATTTTATTCCTGTATTCTGTGACGAGAGGAAGCGTCTGTGAAGACCTACTCTCTAAATAAACCATTTCATCTCATTCAAATGCAATCACGAACTCTACAATATTTATTGTTATTTATTTATTAATTTATTTGTTTCCCTTTAGCCCAGGGATTATTGCCTCGAACCGCGGTAACTTCTTAGTGATGAGCATCATCGAACACCGGCACCCATTGCCCGAGGATATGGATCCGGTTGCATGGAATATGGCCCTCCTGAAATGTGTCGCCACTCTGGATTCCAAGCGTCCAAGTCTGGACTCGACGAAAATCAATGAGTATGACAAGAGGGCGCTGAGATTGGTAATATACGTTTAGTATTGGTAATGTACATTTAGTTTCGAGATTTTAAATAGTAGTCTTAAAATAGTAGTGGTATGGTGCTCACAATGCTGTTGTATAACATTATTGAACAAATTGTAATATTAGCTAACATATTATTAAATCATATGATTTTCGCCCACACTGAGTCATTTTGTTCAATAATATTACATAACGCCGGTGTTGTTTGGGCACTGAACTGACACATGACCGTAACGTCTAACTACTAGTCCAGGGGCATAGCTACCGTTGTATCAGCCATATCAATTATACGGGGAACGTGCGTAAGCAATAATTAATAAAAATTTCCAATTTTTTATCACAAATGACAGAAGTCAAAGAAAGCAATTTACTTTTTTCCCGCGTAATGCGTGCGTTCAAAAGTTGGCAACACCTTACATCGGTTATCGCGGGCTGCGGGATTTCCCCGTTTAAGTCATCTTCATTTTTTAAATTAAAATGCCGGCTTTTTATTTTCAGGTTAAAAAGTACATGCGCGACTACCAGTCCACACACTGCACAGCGTTGCCAATAGAACATTTCGAAGGTATGATGATGAACATCAGCGGCTAAAAGGGATCAACGAAATACCTACTAAATTAAAATTGATGGTGATCGATGTAATTTAAGTATTATTCTTATTGTGAAGTAGATTTTCCCGTGAAACCTACCATGGTTTGTTGCATTCAATGTATTTTTCTCTTGGATGTATGTTGTGTTAGGTTATAAAGGGCAGGCCACATTGCAAACTAATGAGATTTTAGGATTAGGTATTTGATACCTAGGCTAGTTTCAGAGTGACGCATTTTAAAGCACGCGCTTGACCTGCGGACCGCTGTGAAACTAGTTTTTAGTATCGCGCGTTTCGTTGCATGGCAGCGCTGGCCGAAGGCGCGCGTTTCACGAACGGCGCGTTTCATGATCACACAGTTCAAACGCGCGTAATTACAAGCGCGAACGTCTGGACGGCGCGATTCAAGAGCATGACTCAGAAATCAGCTTCATGGGCTAATCTACGTCATTGTTGTGAACGATCATCATAATTATATGCCTGAAGTTTGTGGTGTGGTTTGAGCTTAATTTTTGTGACTTAGTAAGTACATTGATTGTGTGTATAATAGGGTTGTGTCCTGATTAGTATAAAGTGGTGAACTTTCTTGAACCCGACGACCAATTACTATAAGTACAGATGAAACTTACGCGATATTTCCAGCGTGCTATACGCGCAGTTTCTGAAACGCATTTATTTTTAATTTCATATTAAGGTTTTTACAAAAGTCAACTTTACGATTTTGTGGTCCTCCAATGAATAATCTTTCTTCATTAGTAGTTAGTGGAACGTAGTTGTTTTAGAAAGTAAAAAATAAGTGACAGCATTTTCGCAGTAGTTTCCACTTCGTACATGAATCGTAGCATATGTAAAATCTTTTGCAACTGGAAAAAAGGTCGGACTACCGGGGACGTCACCTGACCGTCCTAACTGTTACGAGTTTGACGTACCCTATGAATATAAATATATGTACCTACAATGATTTATTAGAAAAAATAAAGCTTTTAAACACACACTGGACTGCTTCATATGTCAGGCAGGAACAGAAGAATAAAACATTGTCCAGAGAAATTTCAACTATCTACAGATATTTTTGATGTGATAATAACTTGTGAAAAGAGTGTTTTATCAAGTGATAAAATGGTTTGGATCACGTCGGTCAGTGCTCAACCAGCCTGTGCACATTATTAACATTGATATTGAAGACAACCACGAAGAATCCACATTTGGAGCTGTCGTGGTTATGCATCGATTGGTTAAAGAGACGCATACATAATGTGACTTTTTCAATCTGATATAGGAAAAAAGAATTGAGATCGCATGGGTTCGTTCCATGTAAAATGGCACAGACTGAAGACATGGACAATAATATTGATGAATTTATTAAATGACTTTGAAGATAGATGGCATGGTTCAATATAATGTGTAATGTTATATTAATATAAAATATTATATTAAATATTGAAAAAATATTAAAAGCCTACAATTTGGTGAAATATGCACGCCAGAAAAATTTGGCTTTTCACTTAATTAGGACACATTTTTATTATCATACTTAATAATGTTAATTGTAGGACGTTTAAATTTATTGTGCGTTTAAAAATATCACACCCGGTAGATATAAGACTTTATGTATCAATTCATGTATCAATTTCAATATGTCTATATTGTGGACTATATTTTTCCTTTTACTATCTATTATATATACATAATAATAAAAGTGTAAAAAGGGTTGTCTGTGCATTAGATATATTTACAAAAAATATATTTGGGTCGATGAAGAATTAGCAACAGAATAGGAATTTCGAAATTTTGTCAGTCTATATGTATGTTTGTACATGCTGATCTCAGTAACGGCTGAACCGATTTAAGTGCGATTTTCACTAATAGGTTGCGGTTTGCTCCACTTAATATTTTTGGTGTATGATTGTTTTCAAAATTACCACGGGAACGGGAATAATTGGACTGAACTGAACGTGTAAATCACTGACTCACTCATGCATGTATCGCCACACAGGAAACACGGTTCGCCCAGAACTTCACTATGCGAACAAAGGATGGCGCTGTTACTAATGCCCATACAGACATCTCTCCGTCCACTCAATTCTGAATCGCGTTCTCAGAGTTTTCCCCGATGTAGAGATATTTAACAAACCTCCATTCGCATTTGACAGACGCATTGTTGGAGCCACAGAGAACTTTGTAATATACTGAAAGTCAGAGCCGTGGTTCCTCAGGCATCACACCCAGCCTGGTGGGAAGACCTTTCCTTTGTGACGGTCGCCCTCATTTTACCCTCGCTCCCGCTACAATACATAGTATTGTTCGCCCGAAAAAAAATATTAACTGCCCTATAAACGATTTCCACGCGGACGAAGACGCGAGCTAAATTAATGTAATACCGAACTTGTTATGTACCGATGTCTTAATTTTATTCTCTGAAATTGATAGTAAAATAATATTAAGTACCTACATACCTATCTAATAATATATGTATTTGTTCATGTCTGAATGTATACCGTAGCCAAAACTGAATTAAAATCTTAAATCAAAAAGTTGATTGTATATTTATTCGAAGAAAGAAGTCCCAACCCAAATCATCATTATATTCAGTTAAAATATTGCACAGAAGTGCTACGATGTTAACTTTATAAAACTGAATTCTTGATGATTTTCCTACAGGATAGTCAGAAACGAAGTTGCGCGGCTTTTACTAGTATTGCTAGCGGGGTCATCTGATGAAAAGCAATCACCGATGCTCCTCTACATCTATGTACGATTGTAGTTTTGATACGTTGCCTACATATGGATGTTTGAAAAAGGATGAAGGGGAAGGAAACTGGGACATCTTTCTATATAAGTCTTATTTTTTTCTTTGCACTCATCGTTCGAATAGTCTTGATACGTTGCCCACATATGGATGTTTGAAAAAGGATGAAGGGGAAGGAAACTGGGACATCTTTCTATAAGTCTTATTTTTTTCTTTGCACTCATCGTTCGAAATACTTCTGCACATCACCGCTATTTGACGCCAGATCTTTAATATATTTAGTTAATGAAGCATTCCATCTCAATATTGTTACGGACGTACGCGTCATATTTAGTGTGATGTGTAATAGTCCGAACAAACCGAACGCCCAGATCGGGGCGCGCGGCGACTACGCGTGATGCTTACAATAGTGTGATGTGTAATGCTTAATTTCGTCGAGTAATGAGTGATGTGATGCTACAGTATGCGGTCGGGCAATATTACGCGTAATGCATCAATCGCATTACTTACACATGTCTACAAAGGGTGCGAGATGATATCCGAGAATTCACCTGCTAGGGTGAAGTGAATTTGCACATACTATACTGTAGCCATGGACCTAGAAAAAAAGGCTAACGGAATCTTGCTAAGAAAGAATTGAAGCACCTGAATGGCGGCGGCGTAACTAAATGTGAGTGTGTAATGGCTGACCGGCACGCACACATTCACATCATAGTAAGCCGGCCGGTTGGGTGCTTCACTTTTTAGTTTCAGTGATGGTGTCCGCCTTTTTTTCTAGGTCCATGACTGTAGCATATAACCTTTAAATATTTTAAAAGTGAAAACTCGTAAATCGTAGCCAAATAGCATTGATCTCGGCCATGTTGTGTTCCTACGGTGAGTAAGATCTCCAGAGCTCCACTTGGAGGGGTTGGGAGGGTTGGCAACGCGTGAGTGATACCCCCAGTATTACAAGCGACTGCTAGTTTGCCTACTTTGTGGCATAAAAAAAGAGAAGAGATTGCTTTAGCGAAAATACCGCCTGTTGTACTTTTCCTACCACTTTGTACTATTTTATTGTTATAATATAAAATATTATTTATTTTGGTGCAATAAAGAATATTATATTGTATAAACGGACTGCTCTTGCAATTAGCAATTGAATACACAGATCGCTCTTTCAGTCATTGTCAACAACTTGAAGCTTTGCATGACCATCTGAAGCAGATGAAATGCTTAAGCTTGAGCAGTTCCTATATGTAGTCTGTAGTTCACTGTACAGTCGCAGCTTGAACCAGTTCATCCTTACTGCTTCAAGCAGTCCTTGTATGTCGGCCTTCATATGGTGAATACTATAAGGTAGGGCTGGTATGTCTGTATAAGTACTGTCTGTTTGTTTGTACACATCACTTTTTAGCTCACTTTTTAGCTCACTTTTTAGCAGTCCTTTTCGAATACTATGTCGCTCGGCTGTTGATAAATAATCACAAGTCTAACCTATCCTAACCAAAAATTCCCATAATATGAAAATTTGACAGATTCGTTATACCGGCACATCTCGATCGGCCGGATTGACCGATCTGCATACGAGACGACATATATAATTATAAGCTATTCGTATTAACATTGATACGAATTGTGACTATGTGTAACATTATAACTTGAGAAGGCCAACTCTCTGAATAAGCGATTTCACTTTCGTAATACACTATATCTACTGCAATTCATGGTGTGAAGCAATCTCTTCCTCTTCGGTGCTAACAGCTGGTGCTTGAGTGTCAACTTTAGGGTATAGTGAGCCTCCTAATATAGTCACTCAAGAGAGTCACTTGTTTACACGTGTTCCTATCCGTTTAACCTCTAACTCTTATCCGTTTAGGAGTTGTACGTACCTTCCATTATCACCTCACCAACATGGGATGATGACTTCCAGACGTAAAAACATGAATAGCTTACGCAAACATGGGATGATGACTCCAGACTTAGATACATGAATAGCTAACGAAAACATAAATAACGCGTTGTACGTGCCTATCAAATTTAAGGAGTGCCCTCGATTTACCCGGGATCCCACCATCAGATCCTGATTTGGTGACAGGTTATGATGGAAAAAAAATCAAATGGTCTAATCTAATACATACCTACAATAGGTATTTAAAGAATCATCCTCTAACTCTAATCCGTTTAAGAGTTGTAGGTACCTTCCATCATCACCTCACCAACATGGGATGATGACTTCCAGACGTAAAAACATGAATAGCTTACGCAAACATAAGTAACGCGTTGTACGTGCCTATAAAATCTGAGGGTTGCCCTCGATTTGCCTGGGATCCCATCATCAGATCCTGACTTGGTGACAATGGGACCAATTTGGGAGTATGCACTTTCAAATAAATAAATAAATTTGAAAATCGGTCAAGAATTGACGGAGTATTCGGCGGACATAAAAAAATGTTTCGTGACTTTGTTGCTAGTAATTAAATGGTGTGATGTGATCTGAGCTGTGCGCCCAATAAATACAGTGTTAATAGTGAACTATTTAGTTTCTCAGTAAGTGAACATAATATTGTTATTTAAGTTCTTAAGAGAAATAAATTTCTTAAACCATACATAAAAAAAATATATAAATATACAATGAAACATAGAACCTCCTCCTTTTTTGAAGTCGGTTAAAAAAAAATATATATACAATGAAATATAGAACCTCCTCCTTTTTTGAAGTCGGTTAAAAATATTAAATTCAAAGCAAGCTCGTGTTTAGGTGTGTACACACCAAAGAGAAAAATAAACACACACGTTTTCCCTTTTTTACGATTTGATGGCATATCCACACGCTCGGCAAACAACGGCGAACAGCGAACACGAACAGCAAACACGAACGTGACGTGTGGACACAATGAGGTTTTATATATTCTTCTAAGACTGTGGACAGCTGTTTGTCTGTTTTTGTTTGTGTTTGCCAGTGTTCGGCATCGGTGTCGGTTTTTGTGCACGAATCAAAGGGTGTTCGCCAAACATGTTTGCGATGTATCCACACTCTCGTGAAGCAGTCGGTAGTAATTGCCAAACGAAAGCTTTGTTTCCTTCTTTTTCTGATAATTATTTATATAATAATAAATGTTTTTTTGATTGTGCATATTTCGCACTTTTTTTGTGCATATTTGCATGCATATTTTGGCATTTTGATAGTGCATATAATCCGATGTCTTTATAAATGTAATTGTAAAAATTATTTAAATTTCAATAAATAATTAGGTACTATTTTTTATTTGTTTAATTTTATATATTAGGTTATCTAATCCTAGTTTTTTTTTAGCTTCATTACACAGAAGTTTTTAGGTAACTAGCCGTTCATATGTTGAAATTAATTTTTTGAAAGAAATATTTCACCCCCCAGGTGGGATTCGAACCCACGATCCCTCGATATCCGGCCGAGTGCTCTCCTTCTTTTTCGTTTAATTTCACTTTTCTTTTTTTTATAAGTCGTGCCAGAAGTGATCGCTGCCACCACAAGTTCGTCGTCCGCCATGTTTGCTAAACCGGCATAGACTGGCATGTTCACCAAGCGTGTGGATACCGCGTTTGTGTTCGGTGATTGTGATCGGTGTTTGGCATTATGGTGTTCGGTGTTTGTGGCGAACAGCGAGCGTGTGGAGCAGGGCTGCCAGATTCAATTTTATGATTTTCCCCACACTGACTTTTATTTTTCCCCAAAATGATACGTTTTCAACAGAAAACCCCCAAAAGTTTTATTAAAAAAAGGGGTTAAAAACTGCCTTTTCCTCACTTCAGATGTCGCTTTTGTCTATTGTTCTACACATTTGACAGCTATCAGTCATTTTCCATACTATTTTTGTAAATCTGAGGGCACGGCGGCAGTGCCCCCGCCAAGACGAGCCAAGCGGAGCGCAAAGGCACTATCTACCTTTTCTCGAAACGTTTCGTCGCATTTTTTGAACTCTCGCAACTTTGGTTTGGATGATGCTAAATAGTAAAAAAAAAATCAAGATATAACAATCATTGAACAAAAATATCATAAAACTTGGAAGTTCACCCCAAAAGAAAAAAAAAGAAAAAATATATAAGCAACTTACAAAAAGAAATGAAATCCCACAAAAAACATTTTCTCTTTTTACAAGTGCAAAAAAAAATCCCTAAAATTCCCCATCACGTATTTTTTTTCCCCAAAATTTTCCCCCAAAGATTCTATTTCCCCCGTTTTTCGCCGAGAGTCAAATTTATCCCCAAAATCGCGAAAAAAAACCCCAATCTGGCAACCCTGGCTGTGGAGGCCCCATAGTGATTTTTATTTTATTTAAGGCAAAGGCCAAAATGCCATCCGCCTGTAACCCCATAGAGAATGAATGAATGAAAAATCTGATAACTTTTTTGTTATGGCTTCTACATTCTTATTCATTGCAATTTTGCCAGATTACATCAAAAATAGAAACAACGTTCATGTTAACGTGTTTGACTTTCAAAACAGCGTATTCATGTTATCTCGGCTTATTCATCCAGAGTCAGATTATGGAACATCTGTAGTCGTCAGACTGCAAAATATTCTTAGCATGTTCTTGTTAATATCGTTAATTGGGGTGCGGCATTGTTGGGCCAGTAAGGCCAGTTAACACAGTAGAGAGTAGTCATTGGCGAGGACCGACGAACGTGCGTCATGTCCGCTTGGAGACAAAGGATTAGAAGTTTCTGTTAGATTCGAGAATTCCTTTAACGGCTGCAACGGCTCATGGGAGTCAACGAGGTGGATCGGCAGCTCCGCTTGACAGTCTGCATCCGATCTCCAGACTGTCCAGTCAACTCCTAATAGAGTGATCAAGCTTTCGAGACGTATCTGTGTTAAGTTGCATTATATTCTTAATCGCGTAGTAAAATCAGTGTCCGAATCAGGACAGCTACGCTACCCTTACGTCGGGAGACTGCATACCTACCCCGCACATCTCTACGCTGCATTGGCGACTGCTGCCGAGCTGCTCAGCCGGCCGGCCGGAAGCTCTACCCTTCCCGGATTCTACGCCCCATCGTCTGCGCATTTGAAGAAGCCCCAAGCTAAGTGTCCCAAGGAGCTTGCAAGCGATCTCATTTAGCCCACGCCCCTGAGTCTATCTATATATCTTCAATAAATAATTTATTACTTTCTCTTTTTTGTCTCTACCCTATCCTTGATTACGTTGTTGGCTACCCCAGCAACGTAACAATAGATTAAAGATCTGGCGTCAAATAGGGGTGATGTGCAGAAGTATTTCGAACAATGATTGCAAAGAAAAAAATAAGACTTATAGAAAGATGTCCCAGTTTCCTTCCCCTTCATCCTTTTTCAAACATCCATATGTGGGCAACGTATCAAGACTACAATCATACATAGATGTAGAGGAGCATCGGTGATTGCTTTTCATCAGATGACCCCGCTAGTAATACTAGTAAAAGCGCAACTTCGTTTCCGACTATCCTGTAGGAAATTCATCAAGAATTCAGTTTTATAAGTTAACATCATAAAGTGCACCTCTGTGCAATATTTTAACTGAATAATGATTTGGGATTTCTTTCTGCAAATAAATATACAATCAACTTTTTGATTTATGATTTTAATTTCCTCATAGTTTTGGCTACGGTATACATTCAGACATGAAAAAATACATATATTATTAGATAGCTATGTACGTACTTAATATTATTTTACTATCAATTTCAGAGAATAAAATTAAGACATCGGTACATAACAAGTTTGGTAAGTATTACATTAATTTAGGGGTACAATTTTAATGATCACCAGGATAATTTTTTATACCCTAAGACTAAGCACCAAATAAAATAATTAACTCTATATAAATTAAACTCAACCCAAAAAAAATATATACGATCGACCATTTAGTTTTTGTGTCAGTAAAGATGACTAAATGAAAGTCATAAAAAAATATTGATAACATCTGTTTAGCGACAATATAAAATATTTGGTCTGAACATACCTTAAACGGTGTTTACATATTTTTATGGCATACCATAAAAGATAAATTAGTTTCATTTCTACAATAGGTACTTTATAAAACACAATTTTGGCAGCCATTTTGAATATTTATTGGTAGTAATACGAGTGCATTTCTGGTACCTAGCCATTTACACATAAGCCTTAATTTAGCCCGCGTCTTCGCCTGCGTGGAAATCGTTTTAGGGCAGTTAATATTTTCTTTCGGGTGAACAACTTAAATCAAAATTACTTTACATTGAATATATTTTTTGTAAATATATTCAATGCACAGACAACCCTTTTTACACTTTTATTATTATTATTATGTATAGATAGTAAAAGGAAAAATATAGTCCACAATAAAGACATATTGAAATTGATACATGAATTGATACATAGAGACTTGTGTGATATTTTTAAACGTCACAATAAATTTAAACGTCCTAAGTACAATTAATATTATTAAGTATGATAATAAAAATGTGTCCTAATTAAGTGAAAAGGCATGCAAGAATTGTTTGGCCTAGAGTTACATTAAATATACAGGGATCTAAAATATAAATTAACATATGATTTACAAAATCCAGTCTGGAAACCAGACGAGGTATCTTATACTAACCTACCATATTAAAATAATTGTGTACAACACTTCTCAGTAGTATTCATTCGAAAATTTTTTAATACTCCTGATATACAGCAAATTTAGCATGTTTTATACTTACTCCGGGCTAAATCAGGATGATGGAGTTCGGCACTTTTGACAGTTCACATATTTTTCATGTGGTGTATTACTTATTTATGATTATGTAGTTGTCTCTAAGTTAATGAAGTAACTATGGAACATATTATTGCACTTGTCTGTTTACCAAGTAATGTTCAAATACTTATTTTTGTAGTTTTAGAAGGTTACATTTTGTGGCAACTTGTGGTGTCTATTATATATCTTTGACCTTGACTGTACATATCTACATAGAGTACGTCAAACTCGTAACAGTTAGGACGGTCAGGTGACTTCCCCGGTAGTCCGATCTTTTTTCCAGTTCCAAAAGATTTTACGTTTTCTAGCCAGAAAAGCATGTGTTTCCATGCTACGATTCATGTTCGAAGAGCAAACTACTGCGAAAATGCTGTCACTCATTTTTGACTTTCTAAAACAACTACGTTCCACTAACTACTAATGAAAAAATAATTTTTCATTGGAGGACCACAAAATCGTTAAGTTGACTTTTGTAAAAACCTTAATATGAAATAAAAAATAAATGCGTTTCAGAAACTGCGCGTATAGCACGCCGGAAATATCGCGTAAGTTTCATCTGTACTTATAGTAATTGGTCGTCGGGTTCAAGAAAGTTCACCACTTTATACTAATCAGGACACAACCCTATTATACACACAATCAATGTACTAAGTCACAAAAATTAAGCTCAAACCACACCACAAACTTCAGGCATATAATTATGATGATGGTTCACAACAATGACGTAGATTAGCCCATGAAGCAGATTTCTGAGTCATGCTCTTGAATCGCGCCGTCCAGACGTTCGCGCTTGTAATTACGCGCGTTTGAACTGTGTGATCATGAAACGCGCCGTTCGTGAAACGCGCGCCTTCGGCCAGCGCTGCCATGCAACGAAACGCGCGATACTAAAAACTAGTTTCACAGCGATCCGCAGGTCAAGCGCGTGCTTTAAAATGCGTCACTCTGAAACTAGCCTAGGTATCAAATACCTAATCCTAAAATCTCATTAGTTTGCAATGTGGCCTGCCCTTTATAACCTAACACAACATACATCCAAGAGAAAAATACATTGATAGCAACAAACCATGGTAGGTTTCACGGGAAAATCTACTTCACAATAAGAATAATACTTAAATTACATCGATCACCATCAATTTTAATTTAGTAGGTATTTCGTTGATCCCTTTTAGCCGCTGATGTTCATCATCATACCTTCGAAATGTTCTATTGGCAACGCTGTGCAGTGTGAGGACTGGTAGTCGCGCATGTACTTTTTAACCTGAAAATAAAAATCCGGCATTTTAATTTAAAAAATGTTGCTATAGTACGCACCAACAACGCGACTCACGGTTTATAAATTGAAAATCGATTGTCGTAATCAGTGTCAGTTCGAACTTCGTGTTATGTCAGTGCGAGGCAGCCTTGTTGGCGACTATTACAGAAGCGTAGCGTGCCATCGCGAGGCCCCGTATAAAAAATTGTTTGGGGGCCCTTATGAAAGGTAAAGATTAGTCACAAAAGAAAAAAAAATGACTGAAAAGAGTGTCTGAAAAAATTAAGAAATTTTGGCCACTTTTTTATGACCTCTCTTTTCTGTTTACTTTTTCTTTTCGTAGCTCCGCTGGGATAATTTTTTTCCTTTCACTCATTGTTTTTTACAAATCGGTACTAATACCCTAAACCAGAAATTGTTTGTATGGGATATGGCACACAATACAAATCACACACAATACAGATTTCACAAAATAAACAATAAATTACAAGCTAAATTATTCAAATTGTATACAAAAATAAAAACAATGTCGGAAAAAGAAAAAAAAAAGGAAATTAAGGTGCAAAGCTCCCTAAAACGCTTGCTGCGTTGCCACACTTGCCACGCTGAATGGCGATGGCCATTCTTTGCACCAGAAACGAGCCAGATGGGGGTCGCTGTTTCTCACCGCTATGGGCACACAAATACAATGTGGCTCCATAGCCGCATATTTTCGCTTCTTCCTCTCCGCTGCATTCTTCGCTGCCGCAGCTGACGTACTGACAGTGTGAGTGAGGTGGTTGGTCGCAACCGTGCTGACACAAGTGGCGTCCCACATCAGACATCTACCCCGCCTCCATGGCACCAACGTTAAACCGTCCGGCCTCTTACCATCTGATCGGTTAAGACCTGGCGGCTCCAGCAAGAATTGGCCGAAACAAAAGCCCTGCGAACTATCTCGTTGAGTGCATGATGACGAGGGAACCTACCGGTGCTGCGACGGCAACTCAGCGCATGATGACCGTCGGACCCCACCATACTTTCGCGTACTCTGCAGCCCAGGCGGAGAGCCACGGCCACCCGCAAAGAGTTATCTTCCAACAAAGTGCCTAGATGGGGTGACGGAAGGGCGTGTAGCCATGCACCCGATTCTGGTCGAGAGACAGCCCAAAATCTCGCCGCGTCCTCATCTCGGGCGTTAGCTAAGAGCAGAACTTGAACCCTCCCAGCCCCAACGTCGTCCCATGCCCGCTGAACGGGGAGAGCTTCTGGGTTTTGGGCGCCCGAGTTCAGGGCCGACCAGGCACATAGGGTATGCTAACTCCGTCACCATTTGATGAAAGACGACGCCAAGAAAGCCGAAGAAGAAGAGCAGCCTGACTCCAGTGAGAATCATTCAGGAAGACATATGAAGTTTCCACCTTCGACATTATTTTAAAATCTCTCCACTGCAGATTTTAAAATAATGTCGAAGGTGGAAACTTCAATGGGGCACAACCACGCAGGTGTGGTCCGCAACAGGAAACCAATTTTAGGCAAAGCGAAACACATTCGCAACAACACCAATGCCACGTGTGCCTGTAGTTTCTCAAGGCGATCCCGAGCGGACAGAAGGAACTCCCTTCGAGCAATGATGGCCTCAGGAACCGCATCGAGAAAAATTGTTTGTATTTTACAATGTAATGCATAATTAAATAAAACGCGTCAATAAACACTGCTCTCCGTGGTTATAATTGTATCGTATGTACATCGATTATTGTGGATTTTCCCTGTTGAAGTATGAAGATGACTTAAACGGGGAAATCCCGCAGCCCGCGATAACCGATGTAAGGTGTTGCCAACTTTTGAACGCACGCATTACGCGAGAAAAAAGGAAATAGCTTTTTTTGGCTTCAGTCATTTGTGAAAAAAAATATGGAAATTTTTTATTAATTTTTGCTTATGTACGTTCCTATGCCCCTGGACTAGTAGTTACCTTAGACGTTACGGTCATGTGTCAGCTCAGTGCCCAAACAACACCGGCGTTATGTAATATTATTGAACAAATTGACTCAGTGTGGGAGCGAAAATCATATGATTTAATAATATGTTAGCTAATATTACAATTTGTTCAATAATGTTATACAATAGCACCATACCACTACTATTTTAAGTCTACTATTTAAAATTTCGAATCAAACTCGACACTAAATGTACACTACCAAATACTAAATGTATATTACCAATCTCAGCGCCCTCTTGTCATACTCATTGATTTTCGTCGAGTCCAGACTTGGACGCTTGGAATCCAGAGTGGCGACACATTTCAGGAGGGCCATATTCCATGCAACCGGATCCATATCCTCGGGCAATGGGTGCCGGTGTTCGATGATGCTGGCCACTAAGAAGTTACCGCGGTTCGTAGCAATAACCCCTGGGCTAAATGGAAACAAATAAATAAATAAATAACAATAAATATTGTATAGAGTTCGTGATTGCATTGAAATGAGATGAAATTATTTATTTAGCAACAAAAGCTTTTTTTGCTTTTACTCGAAAACTATTAAATTTTAGTAAATGGTTTGTTGACAGAAATTAAAGTACTTAAAATTCTCTACAAATATCACTACTTAGTTCTTTTATTCAGACCAACTGTTCGGTCTCGAATGCGAGTTGAAAATTGGCAATTTTCAGCGGTCTCTGCAAAACTCACTTTTTTGTTTTTTCTTGCAAGGCTTTCAATAAATTTCACCTAATTTTTAAGTGGATTTCAATAACAATTAAATTTTAAGTGGATTTAATAGTTTTGAATTTTAGAAAAAAAAAACGGTTGCTTTTTTGCGACTTTTTCAATGTTGCGTCACGAAATTTTGTCCTCAACCTCAAATTCGGATTCAACACCCCAAAATACATATAGAATGAAATAAATCAGAACTACCCCAAAACTTTCCTAGTAAAAACCCAATTTGATTTTATATTATACATTTGGAGTATTAGGAAAGAGAAGCAAAATGACCATTGCTGAAAGAAATGGCGAAAGAAAACCAGTTACGGCCTATTCACATTTTTCAAATATATATTTTATGTCGTCATTCAGCAGTTAGCAGCTAACCTTAAGCAGATAACTTCATCATCAGTTCGGCGAATCAGTTGCAGCGGGCCGTCATAACTCTTTAACATCTCGGCAATGTTTAGGTTGATGTACGAACGGATCACCTCCTTCACTAGGAGCGACCACGACGACGGCATCACGTTTTCGGCTAACGGCAGTAAGTCATCGAATGTCGCATCCAGCAACTGTTGTATAACATCATTTTTACAAAATAATTATTATAAACAAATAAAAAGCCTTTATTTTCCAAATGTCATGCATAATTTTTGTAAAATACAATGGATAAATTTTATTTATTTTCATATTCATAACGTCTGGGGAGTAAGGGGAGAACGGAAATAACATCATTTATACCCGACCCTAACGTCAACTTCACCTGCACACGTCGGTAGTTCATTATGAATAGCTGGCGGCGACGTTCTCTGGACGTCGTGGAGCTTCCTGCTGGATAACGGACGAGGCTCTGGCGACCGAGAAATGGCGGAATAACCATACTCCTGGCCGGGCAACCGGTTGGATGAGACTACAGCGGCCTTGGGGTCTAAATAACTCCAAAAAGGTCTGGGGCAGAAGGCAACGGGAAACCACAGTTACTAGCCATGCTGGGAAGCCATGATAGTCACGCATGAAACCACAACCTGTCGAAAATGTTTTGCCATATGATCCGACTAGAACTCGGCGCTGTATTGCGACCGGTGCAGGCAGTGTGAAATGGGCGACCGGCCGTGCTAATGTAGGTAACCAGGCGTTGCACGGAAGCAGTGCTACTGGAAAACCCGAACTCAAGATGAGAGACCCATTGAGGTTTTGAAACTGGAATGTCCGAAGAATACTTCAGCCTGGAAAACTTGACATCGTAGAGAAAGAACTGGTCCGGTGTAACATCTTAGTGTGTGGCATTAGTGAAACGCATTTAAAGGGAAATGGTCATTTTCAAGCGGATGGCCACACGGTATATTTCTCTGGTCACATCACAAAAAGCAGAAATGGAGTAGCAATCGCTGTTCCAAATTACTTAAACAACAGTGTCATGGGTTAGAACCAGTAAACGATAGGATAATAACTATGAAGATAAGAGCAAGACCAGTTAACCTCAATATTATCCAAGTCTATGCACCAACATCTGACGCGGACGACGAAGTAATCGAGGCTTTTTACACAGCACTAGAATCGTCTATTCGCAAAATCTCTAGCAGAGAATACCTGGTCATCTCCGGCGACTTCAATGCAAAAATAGGCACTGGAACAGTTGATGAAGAATTGCGAGAGGTCGTAGGACCGTTTGGCTTGGGTGTCAGAAATGAAAGGGGTGATTGATTGGTTTAATTTGCCGCAGACAATGGACTAGTAATAACAAACAGTCTCTTCAAACAACATCCAAGAAGACTTTACACCTGGACATCCCCTAGCGGCAGCTACCGCAATCAAATCGACTACATGATTGTAAGATCACGTTGGAGAACATCGGTTACGAACGCTCACACTTTACCGGGAGCAGACTGTGGATCGGATCACCAATTACTTATCTGTAAACTGAGGCTAAAATTAAAAGCTGCCAGGAAAGTTGAGACGGCCAGGCGGATCGCTGTATCGGACCCACCTTTGTTTGTTGAAAAAATCGAACAGAAGTGGAGACAGTGGTCAGCACATAGATAGACATAAGACGTTACCGGGAGACGCGCGTGGCCACGACTACTCTGTAAAGAGCATACGACTGAGAAGAAGAACATCTGGACCCTGATCAGGTGTAGGCCTCCTCCAGAGACTTATTATTGGTACATAAATATTGAAAAATAGTTTTTTAAATTTTATGATAGAAGCTTTAATATATCGTTGTAATTGGAGCTGGCAAATTTTTCATACAAAAAACCCCAGAGTAGACAAAAACTTCTTCAGTGCTATTTGGGAAAATGGGACCTTTGATACCCTCATAGACTTTTGGTATGTTGACCACCACAAGGTATAACTGTGTCAATTTTCAAAACTATACGAATTATTTCTCCTGATTGCCTTTATATGACTTAATTTAGACTAATAGCTATGATTTCTCAGTAGTTAAAAAGAAAAAAAAAAGCTTATTTCTCCTGATTGCCTTTATATGACTTAATTTAGACTAATAGCTATGATTTCTCAGTAGTTAAAAAGAAAAAAAAAAGCATAAGAAGTTTTTGTCTAAGCTGGGTATTTTTTAGGCCATCGCCTTTACATTAGTTAATTTATTTACCTTCAAAACACCCTATATACATTTGCAAGTTAGGTTTTTGAAAAAAGCAGTGTTAGATTTTTTTATAAAGATGTTGCTCACCAAAGCCTTAACGGGGTAGGTCATTGCAGCCCACGTAGCAGTATATCCACCAATGCTCCACCCAAACATAACAATTTGCTCCGGCTTAAAACCAAGTTCCTCGATTGAATACTGCATCACCACATCTACAGCGTTCACTTCTTGTGACGGGAATGGCACACCCTGTATATAAACATATTGTTAAACTTGTTTTTACTACATTATCATGAATTTTGTATATATGTATTCTTACTATCCATACTCTGTCTGTCTATTTATTAAAAAAGATTGCGTTTTTTTTTGTTAATAAATTACACAATTTTTACAACATTATTCATTAGGTACTTGATTAGTTGGAAACTCCATAGACAAATAAAAGTCTCCACATTTCTTCTTTCCGTCCATTTTTGTGATAAATTCGATTTAAACTTATAATAATAAATTACAAAAAAAAACGTGTGATATTAAGTAGTTAAATTCTGAAAAAGAAGAGAAAATATGCTCACCGTACTGCAAAGAAAACCAGGATGATTCCACGATATAGCCGAGTAACCACCGGCGATGGGAGTGCCAATCAATCCTGTCTCGTAGAAGGCAGAATTGCCCTCACAGCACACCACAAGCGTGTTCCCTTTCGCTGTTCGGTGACGGTTGTCAACAAACATTGAGTCAATCTCGTTGCCATCGACAGTTTTAAGTTTTGTTCTCTGGCCGTTGAAATTTTCTACCAATCCCGCTCTGCCATGGAATGCAGCTGTGGCTGTGGACAAAATAACTCTATTTACATACAAAGAGCTGTGTTCCTGTAAAATATTATTTTTACGCTTACATGTTACAATTATATAATTCATGTCACAAAAATTTGCTTACATAATTATAAAATACAAATCATAATGACTGGTTACAAAATAAGGCGTGAACTTGGTATAAATGAATAAAATAACAAACAAATATACACAGATTTGTAATTTTAGTTAGGATTAGGATCAATGAGAGCTATACGATGCAACAACTTACTGAACATTCCAGAAATAAGTCCAAAAGACCCTGGATATACAAGTCGTAGTGCGAATGCATGCGTGGCAATGAACGCTAAGATCTGAATGGGCACCCGTTGGTAAAATGGCAGGTCATAATTGGCACTTTTTGGGAATCGCTTGCTCCATGGTTCACTGAAATAATGACAAACGTTAAATACACTCCAAATATTTATTTGTCGCAATTGAAAAAAAAAAAATTTACTTTGTTATCTAACCTGCTCACCCCTTTCATTGGTTAACAACTGTACTTATAAAGTTTTCAATATTTTGCGTAAAGGGATTTACCCGAATTAATTAATCAATAGTATTCATAATGTACCTACTACATAACTCAAATTATTTTACAATGTCCTATGAAATGAAATGAAATGAAATCGTTTATTTCAGAAATTAGACCTTCACAGGCACTTTTTCTTGTCCTTTACAATCTGTATATTTATGTATAAAGAAAATAAACTACGTTATAAACTACCACCATTTCGGACACAAGCAAAATGGCCACCGGTAAAAGAAACGGCGAAAGGCCTAATAAGTAAAAGATAACCTGTCTATCAGATAGATTTTAAGATAGACAACTTTATTTCACTGAAGCTGATTATTATTGATTGCAATAAAAGTCCTTACATACCTCGGCATTTTATCCAAAACGTAAGTTGCAGGCCAGGCATGGAACTCGAAGTCATATTTACGTATTCCTTCCATATATACTCTCTTATTTATTGGCCTGGCTGTCAGTAACATCAAAAAATCTACGTATTGTTGGTTACAAAACCTGCCAATACCTCTTATGACATAGGAGATCGCCATCAAGCATCCCACAATTCCCACGAGACGAATTAGCCCAAATTTATTATCATCAAGATAAGTAATACCTTTTTTGTATATAAACATGAGAATAAATGGAGTCGCAAATACGCCTACATTTGTTACTGTGGAGGCCTGAAAAAAAAATACTATGAGTTGTTTTCACAGATTAACACTAACTTTTTCTTTACTAACAGTGATTTATAATTTAATATTTACTTTTATAATTTAATATTACGAGAATCTTTCAATCATACAGTTACATATGAAAAAAAGAAACCTATTACTTACGGTAGTAATTATTTTATCAGCAAATCTTTCAAGCAGCATAGGTTGATACACATTCTGGGAAGGACATTTATAAATATTAGAATTAATGTTTTAATATTTATACCATCTAGATGTGACCACATACTATATTCTACATAATTTTATTCTACTTTACAGATTGGCTCTACTGATTAATGCCTGTCCACAGTGTGTTAAGATCCTGGCCACGACTGATGACTAAAGCTGACAGTCATAGCCTCAGTCTTATTGGATACCTACGTCATATGAAGAACTTACTCTAAAAGTTTCAGGTCTCTACAATCAGCGATTTATGCTGTGCGCTGATCCATCAATTAGGAAAAATCTATTTATACCTATGTATAGATTAAGCTATTGTTATATTTATGTTATTTATAGCCACAAAAAAAACCAAGTGATATTCTATTTTAAAAATTCCTTGCGAAAATTCTGTTGTGTGGTTTGAGCATGTTATGCGGCGAGATGAGGACATGTGAGACAAAATGTGGAAGGACATATTAGGTGAGATCGACCAAAGAAAGTGGATGGATTGTGTGAAAGAAGATGTGTGTAGGAATAATGTGAACGTAGAAGTGACCCTGAAAGAAACCATGCAAAACCCCAAATTATAGGAGTAGCTCAAGTAAATAAGCAGTAGATCCAGTTGCGCTTTATATTATTCACTAGCTGTGCCCGCGACTTCGTTCGCGTGGACCACACGATTTCATGCTCTAAGATAGATAAGTAGACTGTTGTGCACGAAAGAAGTCCAATATGAAAGCTTCTTTATCACAAAGGAAAGTGTTTACGAAGAAACTTTTACATTGTTACAATAGAAGTACCAAAATTGTATATATTACACACTACTCTATAAACATGTTACTTATAAAATTTCTTCGTAGTCCAGTCAACGAATGCCTCAAAAGTGGGTATAAAGTGCGTAAGCGGGAATCTAAGCAATTTTTTCACAAACTTAATTAGGATGCTTAGGGAGAAAACATACTTAAAGTCCTGGCGTCGAAGAGGTGAGCCGGAGGAAGGGGAGAGTGACAAAGGTTCCAATTTTAGGTTTTTCGCTTATATCTCAAAAACGGTATATACGTTATAGCGGAAAATAGTCTCTAACGAAATGAAAGCTTATAAAATTCTCTATCACTTTGATTATTTAAATTTTTTCCTAAGAAGATGGATTGGTGACCTGTCATGGCTGCCAACAGAATGAGGCCTCATCACTGTTAAAAGGGTGTTATTTTAAAACGGATGGGAATATGTAAAAAATGAAAATCGTCACCATTCACGAGACCATTTTCCGAATTTAGTATGTTTTCTCCCTAAGCATCCTGATTAGGTTTCTGAAGAAATAGCTTAGGTTCTCGCTCACGCACTCTACAACTACGTTATTTCACAACGAACTGTTGACATCACGCGATCTGGTTTATTACCATGCGTAAACAACATGCTCATTACGTTGAACAACTTTTCCTAAGGCGCTATATTTGTATCTCTTATAGTTTAGCTGAGCTGCTACGGTTCCATATAAAGTGTGCCAGATCTTCGATTTTTGTACGTCAATAGAAAATGCTCATCACGCTAATCAACTTTTCCTAAGGCGCTATATTTGTACCTATCTCTTATAGTTTAGTTG
The DNA here is from genome assembly GCA_905163395.2 of Endotricha flammealis. Lineage (NCBI taxonomy): Eukaryota > Metazoa > Arthropoda > Insecta > Lepidoptera > Pyralidae > Endotricha > Endotricha flammealis. Next base: position 5,239,796 of record LR990852.1, on the reverse strand, counting down.
GGCTGCTACGGTTCCACATAAAGTGTGCCAGATCTTAGATTTTTTTACATTATTAAAAAATGCTCATCATGCTGATCAACTTTTCCTAAGGCGCTATATTCGTATCTCTTATAGTTTAGCTGGGCTGCTATGGTTCCACATCAGGTATTCCGATCTTCAATATAAATTATAGCCTATATGTTGCCGAGGACAAACAGCTTTATAACAAAAAAAGTTTCATCCAAATCCGTTCAGTAGTTTTTGCGTGAAAAGCGGACAACAGACAGACAGACAGACCGACAGACAGACAAAAATTTCAAAAATCACATTTTCGGCATCTGTTACCTTTAGGAAGACCCCTGGAGGTATTTTTTAATTTTTTTTTCAATGTACAGAATTGGCCCTTTTACAGTTTTATTATAAGTATAGATATTATGCTAGGGCCAAGTGTACCGCCAGTCGCAGACCAAGAAGTTGTTTAAAAAATACATCACATGTTGCAGATTGCAGTCAAGTGTAAAATTTTACATTGGCTATACAAATGTTTCAACCGGAGTTAAGCTTACCCTTTTCTAGTCAGTACAAAGGTTAAAATCGACAAACACATAAATTTAAATATAAATTACCTCTATTGGGCCCTCTCTGTACACTTTCAGCAATCTTGGGCCAAATGTGCATCGCACAAATAGTTCCATTATTGTAAAATTTTTTTTCATCTTGAATTTTTTACTAAAACAATAAAATTTATGTTAGTTTCCATAGTGCAGTCACCTCCATAAATATGTACACTTTAGTACCGTCTCACTTTCGTATATTATCATTTCAATTACACTTCTGCCTTTCAATTTGGATGAAGCAACCAAATTGAACAATGCAAACGTAAAAGTGAATCATTCAATGTCATATTTTCACTTTTGCCGTTCAACGTTCAACTAAAGTGAATCAATTTGGTTGAACCGTGTAATTCCGCCATTACTTAAGACATTTGAGTGAACATGTCAACAATGTTATAGTGACAAGGTACTAAAGTGATTACATAATTATATTATGTCAAGGAGTGCAAATATGTTCTCAATAAACTAGCCGAGGTAATGACGGTCACTATAGCATGATCCTTCCATCCATCCTTGATTCCAGGCCATCAAGGCACATTAGGGAATGAAAGAACAGACGAGCTTGCAAGAGAAGGTGCCAGCTCGAGACCTATAGGACCGGAGCCTCAGCTTCCGATATCAGCCACCGTCACTAAGGGAGTGATAAACGAACTTATGAGACGCGAGGGGCTGAGAGTAATAGCTGCAGACTAGCCAAATTGTTTATAAAAGGAAAGAATCACAAAAGAACCCGGACACTACTATTACTAAGCCGAGAAAGACTGGGCATAGTCATGGGCATCATCACGGGTCACTGCAGACTAAACCGACATATGTAATTAGACAACAGCATAGACCCCTCTTGTCCTGAATGTAGTGAATTAGAGACCAGCCAGCACTTCCTAGCTGTGTGCATACACTACAGCAGGCTCAGGTGGAAGACTTTCGAAACCGATAGGATTGAAAAAGGAAAACTATGCGACCTGGACACTGGTCGCATAGCGGAGTTCTGCAGAAGGAGTTTAAGGTTCTCTGGGGGGAGGTCACTGGGGCCACAGTAACAACCGTATCCACACGGGAATAGGGTGTATTGAGTCCATCTAGCGACTTGAGCACCCGCCTGTGCCCCGCAGGCGTCCCACCCTATTATAATAATAATAGTTAAAAAATACCATTCGAGTGAAAAATACGATTTTACAAAATAATTATGTCGACTGATTAGCTACGTTGTTTGTTTGAAAATATAAGTGAAATCCCCTGATACCCCGAAAAACCCCGTTAGTCAGTGATTTGCTCTCCGAGCCAATAATGCACTGAGCTGTTGCCTCTTTGAATCTCTGTGGCATACATTTTCTATTAGGTACTGCAATTTCGTTATTCCACTAAATAAACTAAATAAATTACCAAAAAACTAATCAATTATTCAATAATTTAGAATTAACCAATAATCTATGCTTACACAAAAACTAACATGTTGGCTAACAGAAACTTATCATGCTGGCTCCACACATGGCTATTTGTATTTGTGATTGCATGTTTGCGTATTTTCCAAATTTTCGTTTATTCCCAGTTGCCCCCGCCACCGGTGGCAGATGGGAATAAAATTCCCAGTGGCCACCGGCGGCAAATGGGAAGCCCTTGTCCTGCCACCGGTGGCAGATCTCGCGGGGGCAACTGGGAATAAACGAAAATTTTCGACGTACAGGCCAATAGGCGATACAACCGTCCACACATGGAGCCAAATATTAAAAAAATAATTATATTTACTTGTGTTAAGGCGACCATGTGTGGCCAGTATATTTGCGTGTTTGCCTATTTGTCTCCTTTTTGTTTGTTTTCCTTTGTGTCTTGAAAAACCGACAGACGATCGGTAAGCCGTATTTGTTATTAGCTGTATTTGTCAAATAGGCAGATACGGCATTAAATTTGGCAAATATACTCTCCTCACATGGAAGCTATTTGTCAAATACAGCAAATCCGCAAATTCAAATTGTGGAGCCGGTGAAGTGATTCATTCTATTATACCACTCTGTGACCATATTTTAATTTTAATAATTTTGTAAAAATGTAAAATAATTGTATGAACCATTAAGTTAGAAAATAAGGCTAGTATAAAAATGAATCAAAGACACCAATCATAATATAAACTTGGTTATGTGAAAATTATTATTATTCTGGTTTTTACTTTTGTCTCAGCTTTTAGGTGGTTGGTATATATTTTAACAATACCATTGATATGCTCTGCAATAATTACACCAAGATCTTTCTGAGAGTCCACTGAGTGTATCAATTAAGTAAGTGAAATGACAAAACATATATTTGGAAGGCCTAAAATATTACTTATAAGTAGGAGTTTCAAATGTTATATATTTTTAAATATTGTAACCTTCTTATTACTTTAAAAAAATGGCGGATCAACTGCTATCCACGAAAGTAATGTGGCCACTATTAAGCGGCTAATTGAAGAAAACCGACAGGTCACCTATGAGACGATTCAAGGGTAATTGGCGATCGGTATGAGTCAAATTCAGAAAATTTTACACGAAGAATTAAAAGTTCGGAAACTTTGTTGTCGCTGGTTTTCATATGTTATTGAAGTTCGACCACGGACATTCAAATGCTTTTAAAACATTGTCACAGGAGACGAAACATGGATTTATTGTTTTGAACCCGAAAAAAATCAGCAATCTTGTGAATGGGTGTTTGAAAGTGACAAAAGGCCAACAAAAGTGAGGCAGGCGAGAAACGTGGGCAAAGAAATGATCACGTTTTTTTCTCGGCTACGGGTCCCGTCTGCACAGTCCCACTCGAAGAAAAGAGTGTTAATGCTGAGTGGTATATTCTACCAATTGTTCACCCAGGGTGCCTACATCATCTTCGCACACGGCCAACAAAACAAAGTCATTTTTAGCCTCCGAAAACGTAGAACTGGTCACCCATCCTGCACATAGCCCAGACCTAGCACCCTGTGATTTCTCGATTTTCCCTAAAATCAAAGATTTCATGAGAGGTTTCATTTACTTTTACCGACTCTGAAGAGGCGGTGACGGCCCTCAATCAGCACGTAGAAAACATGTCTTCGGATCTGTGGTCCTCATGTTTTCAAAAATGGTTTTATCGAGAGAAACAGTGTTTAAAATGTAAAGGAGAGTACTTCGAAAAACAATAAACATCATATTTTGGTTTGAACGTGTTGTTTTTTTAAGTGCAAAACTTTCAGTGTGATGGCATTTTTGACAGCATCATATTTGTTATTTTATTTATTCATAAATGTACTTATACATTGTAACAAAGAGTGGAAGAAGAAAAAATTGCCAAATGACAAAAAAGGCCGTAACCGGGTTTCTTTCGCCGTTTCTTTTACTATTTAGCTTGTGTCCGTTTTTTTTTTTAATATATATTTTGGCAAAAAGTTTTGTTTGTTTTAGTTATTTTATTGACTATGTATACGAGTGAATTTAGAATTATGTTTTTGTTGCAGTGTGTTGTTCCTGCGATTGTAATGGTAGTAGTTTATAACGTAGTTTATTTTGTTTATACATAAATATACAAGTTGTAAATGATAAGAAAAAGTGCCTGTGAAGGTCTAATTTCTGAAATAAACGATTTCATTTCATTTCATGACTTACGTATTTAATAATTTCATTGATGACAAAAAGAAGAGTTTCTAATTATGTTTGTTACCAGAATACATGAGGTTTAAGTTTAAGTTGCTTTTCTATAAAAATTACTTAAATAAAAAATTTATAACTATGTTTTTATTTTATTGTAATTTTTTTTTCGAGGGAGTCCCGGGAAAAATCTTTATTTCACCCAATTTTTGAAATTTTTGTCCTGGATCCGTAATTTAGCTGATGGCAGAAAGGCCCTACTTATATGTAATATTTTAGGCCTTCCAAATATATGTTTTGTCATTTTACTTACTTAATTGATACTCTCAGTGGACTCTCAGAAAGATCTTGGTGTAGTTATTACAAAAAATCTAAAATGGGCAGAGCATATCAATGGTATTGTTAAAAAAGCCAACTCATTCTTGTATATCATACGGAGATCGTTTTAATCACATCACTGAAGACGTATTTGTTAAGATCTACAAAACACATGTAAGACCGTTGCTCAAGTATGGATTCCAAATTTGGAACCCATACTTTGTTTAAGATATTGACCTACATGAGAATGTGCAGAGAAGGGCTACCAAGATCCCGTACAACTTACGTCGGAAACCCTATGAGGAAAGACTAAGAGTTTTAAGTCTAACTACCCTCAAGGAGAGATGACTTCGAGGAGACCTGATAGAAACCTATAAGATGCTTACATATAAGTACAACCTCCCGACCAGACCTTCATAAGATTTTTACCATGAAAGACGTAGACACACATTCATCACAAAGACACAATATACAATTACGTCGCACTGTTACAAACACAGACTTGGGGTATCATTTTCTCAGCAACAGAATCTTTCAGTGAACGTGTTTAAAAACCAGTTGGACAATTGACTTAAGAGCAACACCATAATCTAAATAAATATAATATATAGCACAGTTATAAATGAAATCAATTTACGTGGAACTTAGTGGAACAAACTGATTCTACTTACACAAATGCACCAATGGACTCTCAATGGTGTCTTAATCGTTTCTCAAAAGAATGCCGATAGTGTATCAGTGGAATAGTTTTTGACATTTGTTATGGACTAAACAATAACACAACATATTGTTGATACACTGATACACTATCGGCATTCTTTTGAGACACGATTGAGACACCATTGAGAGTCCATTGGTGTATTTGTGTTAGTAGAATCAGGCCCCTGTAAAGATGTTTACACGCATGGCGACACGCCAGTATCTCCAAGCACTGCAAGCATCCCATATTATAGGTTCTGTCTGATAGTATTCTAGAAACAAAAGTATTTGGTCGTTTGACCAGTCCGACATCTTTACCTTGTTTTTGCCTGCACCGCACAGAATACTTCCGGACCTTCCGGTCGCTGCGAAACTTTACGGGATACTAAATCGAACGCGCGCGTGTGAACAGGCGCACGGGCGCAAGCACATTCATCCTTTGAACTGTGCCAAAAAACCGACAGTAGTCCGGACCGGCGGCAAGCACGGGCACAAACACGAGCACATGCACATTCAAACTGTTTACATGTTCGTGCCCGTGCTTGTGCTCGTTGAATGTCACTTTGAACGCGAGCGTGGAAATGCGGCATAATAGAACAATAGAAAATAATACTTTTTTAAAACTAGGTACATAATAATATATCAAAACATGTAAATTTTTACATTTTCTTACCAATTGGAGACGTCAGCGTCAGATGCAGTTGATAAAATGCAATAGAGAAAAATCAATAATAGACTGTAGAAATAGGTAAATTTAGATGTCTTATTTTTCTCTCTGGAGGTAAATCAAGCAATCGTTCGTTAGTAAAGTAAGTAATGGCGGAAACACACTACCGTGTCGGGGCCTGTCGTGTCGCGCTCTGTCGTGACGGTGGGTGTGCACACTTACGTGTCGTGTCGGGGCGCGCTTCTGTTCAGAAATGAACGAAATAAACGCCAGACGTTTATTTCTTTCATTTCTGAACAGAAGCTCGCAGTGTTTGCCCTTGTCTGGGTGTTTTCTATAATGTATAATGGTATTTATTTACAAAAAAAAGTATTTAAGTATATTTATCAGGAATCTAGTACCTAGTAACTCATTATCACGCTACAAAAATAAATTTAAAAAAAAAGCGTCCACTTGTTCGCGCCACGAGCCGCGCGCGGGTATAGAAACACATTTGCAGGGCGTGTCGTGTCGCGTCATAACCCCCACCACCGCCGTGGCGCAATCGGCGGCCAGCAGTCCGCGCCACGACAGAGCGAGTCACGACACGACACGCCCTACAAATGTGCTCCTAACCATATAAAATGTATGAAGGCGATATGCTTCTGGCGCGACACGACAGGCCCCGACACGGTAGTGTGTTTCCGCCATAAGGTAAGTAGGTAGGTACCAATTTATTTGGTACCAACCACCCAGTGCTGCCAACTCTTTTTTTTTTAAAGCGAAAACGGACTGTCATGGCGGAAACACACTACCGTGTCGGGGCGTGTCGTGTCGCGCTCTGTCGTGACAGTGGGTGTGCACACTTACGTGTCGTGTCGGGGCGCGATTCTGTTCAGAAATGAACGAAATAAACGCCAGACGTTTATTTCTTTCATTTCTGAACAGAAGCTCGCAGTGTATGCCTTTGTCTGGGTGCTTTCTATAATGTATAATGGTATTTATTTACAAAAAAATGTATTTAAGCATATTTATCAGGAATCTTCTACCTAGTAACTCATTATCACGCTGCAAAAACAAATTTAAAAAAAAAGAGTCCACTTGTTCGCGACACGAGCCGCGCGCGGGTATATTTTCAGTATATAAAAAAGTACTCTGTGGGGTATATAGAAACACATTTGCAGGGCGGGCGTGTCGTGTCGCGTCATAACCCCCCCCCCCCCCCCCACAGTCAGGGCACAGTCGCTAACTGTGCCCAGCAAACGAAAGCGTTTTTCTTAATTTTTCAAAATCTGAATTTTCAGGGTGAAAACAAGGCGAAAACTGTGTTCTGTGGTTGAGTTAATGTGTTTTTGCGTTCATAGACTATGGTGCATTGTAGTGTTTTAGGCTGCAATAGCCGCAGTGAACGTAAAATCGACAACATAACCTTTCATTCGTAAGTATACTATTTAGACTTTATTTCGGCCCTATTTGATAAAAATGAATACAGATTATTATTTATTAAGACTCAAATGACGGCTTCAATGTACAGAAATAACGAAATAAAACGTAAATGGTCAAGAAAATAATCGTATTTTGTAGTATTATGCACCCAAATTAAGTAGGTAAGTAAAATGAAGCCAGGCGGCCACTTTCCTGTGTCTCCTGAATTTAGTCGGGTACCACGCGTATTGGGGATACCAGCAATTTACTTGAATTTACCCATGCAATATTACCCACAATTGAGGTAAAATAGTGACAACCTAAATTAAAAATAATATTTATTTAATACAAGCTAAGAGATCTGTAGTCACACCAACCTTCCCATACTACTTTATGAGACAATAGGAGTTAGCGGAGATACAGACAAACGGGCGTGGACAGCTACTTCGATTTATTTATACAAGTATAAATCGAAGTCTCAATATATTGATGATTATAAGAAAAAATACATCGCAAATAATCAATAGTCCTATTAGTTTATCGTACCTATATAAAAATATAAAAAAACTACCCCATGTTTTTTTAATATTTTTATATATAATCATGGGGTAATATACTCTTTTCTGGTAACACTGCGTAATCAATGTACTTTGTTTCTCTCCCTTACGGGTATACGCCAAATGACAACTCTAATATCCTTTCTCTAAGTCCTAACCATATAAAATGTATGAACGCGATATGCTTCTGGTGCGACACGACACGCTCCGACACGGTAGTGTGTTTCTGGCTTAAGCCCTTTCTGAGGCCTCCACACTCCACACGCACACGCTCGCTGTTCGCCACAAACACCAAACACCGAACACCATAATATGCCAAACACCGATCACACACAATCACCGAACACAAACGCGACGCGGTATCCACACCAGCGTTGCCAGATCTACATCTTTTTACGTAGATCTACTAACTTTCGGCCTTTCCTGCAAACCTACGAACTTTAGTCCGAGAATCTACGTATTTTGTAACAAATTTTGTACAAAACCACTCATTAGAGGAGACAGCCAATAACTGGCTTCTGATTGTATATTAAATATTTTGTTATTTCTGTGCTCGTAGTGCTCTATTTCCACACCTATTTTTTAAATATGAATGAATGAAACCAGTTATGTGCCGTTCCTCTCACACCGATACCGTAAAGTTTTTTTAACAGGATATCATATTGTATTTTTTCATATGCTTTGCTCATATCCAGTATAGTTTAGTATGTCAATGGCGTATTTTTTGTTGTCTATGTTACGGACTTCTTGTATAAATTTGTAGACTACAAGGGAGGTAGATCGTTTTTTCCTAAAACCATTTTGGGCGTCGTCAAATATATTGTATTTTTCGCAAAAGGCATACACTTTATTCCATATAGCTTTCTCGAAATTTTTTGATGCAGTTGTTATAAGGGCTATGGGGCGTAATGGGGTTAATAACTGCCTTTTGCTCACTTCAGATGTCGCTTTGTCGAGTGTTCCAAACATTTGACAGCTAGCTGTCATTTTCCATACTATTTTTGTAAACATCATATTTGTTTTACCTGTCCACTGAGCAAGTAATCACTACGTTGTACCTGTCTGCAAACTCTCGAATGTGTAGTTTATAGAGTGGTGGAAGATTATTGCTGGAATTAATATCTCTGAACTTATCCATGGTAGAAATTTCAGGAATATCATCCTCAAGTTCGTCTTTAACTTCGATGAGGTTATTTCCATCGTACGCCTCCAGTCTACAAAAAGAAATTGAAATAAATAAAAATAACACAGCATAACCTACAAATCACAATAATGCCTGTTAATTATTGCGACCTGGAGTGTAATTACGATTGAAGGAGGAACTGCGGAAACGAAAAGCCAAAACTAAACTACGACTACTTTATGAAAGTAGAAGCTTAATAACCATCAGGAAGCCCAAATGAAGAAGCTTCTTTAAATCGTTCTGTTAAAAATGGATAATAGTGGCATGATAGTGGAGTCACTGTGAATGTGCCGCTGGAAGTGGAGTAAAAGCAAACTGCAAGCATGTTTTTACAGTTCTCCATGGCATAGAAGATAAAAAAACTAAAACTATAATTTTGTACAAAATGTGCACAGAACAATTGATGACATTTAAAAAACCGAATAAAGTATTCTATAATTCCCCGATGCAATCCCGTTTTACCAGGAAAATATAATGGACAATTATGAAGGATATGTCAAAATCCTAGCAGTTTCTCACTACTAGTAGTAAAATGGCTTATCTTCAAGTAATCAAACCTGCCAATCCATATGCTATTGAAATGGACCATGATTACTTGGAAATATTTTCTTATACCTATGTGCCTTTATAAAGTTTTTGTTAAACCTATTTTTAAACCACAAATTTTTAACAAATATCTGTATAAAAATTATGATTTTTGATTATGACAGTATAATAAAACAAAACTAATACCTATGTATAAATAGTTTTATTTCCTTATACCTATGAGTATTACATAATACACTCTAAAATTGCAGCATATATGACACAAAATATGTTTTTGAAGCCAGAGGTGTACTATGAATTTCTGTAATCAGCATCACATTTATTTTGAGTTTGGACCCTGCTAGACCCAGGAGGTTCAGTAAAAGAAGTTTTATAAGCATCACATTCATTTTGAGTTTGGATCCCGTTAGGTCCTGGAATTGGATCACCACGACACGTTTCAATACACCGTTTCATGCAACTTCTTTTTAGCAATCGATCTGAGCGTTCTTGTGCTAGTGGGTTAACAGATTTGATTTAATATAAATTTTCATTGTCTGTTAATTATTTTTAATATAATCTTCAGGTCTAAAATGGGCAGCACATAACCTCGACCATTTACTGGATTTCCAATTTTTCCTTCGAAGAGCCTTTTCCCACAGTTTTCTTCGTTTTATTTCTTTGGAAAATAAATGGATCCCCACATTTTTACAATCGATAGCTGCACAATGAGTCATATTTCGGAATTATTTAGAAAACAAATAGGTGTTTACAAAAATAGTATGGAAGATGACAGCTAGCTGTCAAATGTTTGGAACACTCGACAAAGCGACATCTGAAGTGAGAAAAAGGCAGTTTTTAACCCCATTAAAAAACTAGGTTATGATACCCTAATAATATAAAATTAATTAAAAAAAAATAGTACCTAGATAATTATTTATTGAAATTTAAATAATTTGACAACTACTTATAATCAGAAACCTTATATTATTTATATAGAAATAATAAAGGAAACAAAGCTTTCGTTTTGGCAATTACTACTGACTGCTTCACAAGCGTGTGGATACATCGCAAACATGTTCGTCGAACACCCTTTGATTTGTGCACAAAAACCGACACCGATGCCGAACACTGGCAAACACAAACAAAAACAGACAAACAGCTGTCCACATGTCGTGTTTGCTGTTCGCCGTTGTATGCCGAGCGTGTGGATACGCCATCAGACAGACGTAGAGAAGTACGTACATATGGCCGGCGCTTTTTAAAAATTTTAGTTTATCCACCAGGCACCAAATGTTGTTGCCTATGAAAATTGACGTGCTCCCCCTCCCCCTGCAACCGACCAATCAAATCAATCAGCTGAATCAGCCAGACAGCTTCATGCATGCCTATGAAACTCAGACTTAGGAACAAATCAAATTCTTTATTTAATTTAACGCCATCTAGTTAGGGGGTTAAGAACTCACCTACAACAACATAGTTACTCTTAATTTCGAATGTTATAATTAAATGCCAATAAATTTGGTAAATACTTTTCGGTTTAAAGATTTCTTTATTCTCATATAAGAACACATTACAGTTCACTTGTTAATGAGAAACAAAGTATTACAAAATATTATGTAAAACAACTGCGTCCGGGAATATAAACTAAGTACATAATAATAATTTTAGTGTGTAGTGCCAAAACAAACAAAACACAACGGGTACATACTTACTCAAACATTTTCAGTAACAAATTTTTTTAAACGATTTTTAAATATGCTTAAACTCTGAGATTGGATAATTTCCTCTGGTAGTGCATTGTACATTTGGGCTCCTTCATACAAAATATTTTTCTTGCCATAATTGGTTCGGGGTGTAGGTAGGTTAAGTTTATCGCGGTTTCTTGTGTAATGTTTGTGATTCTTTTTATTAAATTTGATTGTTGTCTGAATATTGTTTCCGATTATTTTTCGAATCAAAATGTTTGTGTAATAGTGATACAGCTGCTTAACGTTAAGTAGTTTTGTTTCTTTGTAAATTTTGTCGGTATTTGTTATATAGTCATACTTGTATAAAATTTTTATTAGTTTATTTTGTGTTGTTTTTAAGGTTTGTAAAGTTGATTCGTGCGCGCTGCCCCACACCTCAATCAAGTATTCTAGATGTGGTTTGACAAGTGCATTGTAAATGGTGGTCCGTATTCGGCGCGGTATACAGTTATTTATTTTATGTAATACACCGATAAGCGGTGATAGTTTCGATTTAACATGGTTAATATGAGCCTGCCAGGTTAATTTCGGATCTAATAGTAGCCCTAAATACTTTTCGTTGTCTGATTCTCTAATTAACTCATTATTTATTCTGAGAGGTTGATGCTGTGGTATTGGTTTGTTTTTAGCTGCAAATATCATAAAGGAAGGTTTTTTTGTGTTAATTGTCAGTAAATTTTGAAAAAACCATTCATTTAATAAATTAAGATCTCTTTGCGCTTCAATTATGATGTTATTTATGTCTTCTCCAAAATAGAACAGGCAAGTATCGTCTGCGTATAAAGTAATCTGTCCTGTGAGGCCAATGGTGTTTATATTATTTATATATACCAAGAACAATAAAGGCCCGATTATGGATCCCTGAGGAATACCATAATTCAGGTTTGCTGGCTCACTGACAAATTTTGCTATTTTGGTTACTTGTTTTCTGTTCGATAAGTACGATTGTAGCATCCTGAGTGCGGCCCCGGTAATGCCTGCGTTTGCTAGTTTACATAAAAGCAGTTCATGACTAATGGAATCGAACGCTTTTTTTATATCAATGAATATACCCACACAAATTTTTTTTTCGTCAATATTTTGTCTTATTTTCGTAACTAAATCTATTGTTGCGGATAAAGTGTTTGATTTAGGACGAAATCCATATTGTTCTTTTATGAAAAATTCTTTTTCTGTTAAATAGTTGTTTAAGCGGGAATAAATAACTTTCTCATATACTTTTGACAAAGTTGGCAGTACTGATACGGGCCTATAATTCCCGGGATCGTTCCTTTTCCCCGACTTGTATATAGGAGTTACTTTAGCCAGCTTGAGACTGTTAGGAAAAGTGCCTTCTGAAATATCATTATTTATACAGTTAGTTAGATTTTTTAGTAAAAGTTTTTTGATGCATTTAACTTGCTTCGTAGATATATTGTCAATGCCACAAGCTGTATTGTTATCTAAATTGTCAATTATAGTAGATATCTCATCTTCTGTGCACGGGTTGAGAATTGACAACAATGGCTGTGTGGGTGTGTTCGTGTTTGTGCTATTATTACGATATTGGAGTGGGATGGCATTTGCTAATTGAGAACCAATCGTGGAAAAAAAACAATTAAAGTACTTACATATTTCGTAACCGTCTGTCAGTACACTACCATTTTCTTTCAAGTTTTGGAGGAACATCACTATTTGTTTTTATTTTATTATTGGCCAGACTATTTATCAAATCCCACATCTTCTTTGGTTTTCCATTGCATTTATTAAAAGCTGAATAGTAATATTTTTTCTTTGCATTTTTATATACATTGTACAATTGTTTCTTTTAGTTTTAAAGTCAGTTTCGAATTTTGAGTTGTCGGGATTTGATCTATAGTCCCGCCACGCACTGTTTCTCATATTTATAGCACTAATAATGTCTTTGCTGATCCATTCGTTTTTGGGTAAATTTAAGACTTTTTCTTTAGCATATTTATTTTTTTCTATATGCGCTAGTATAAATGACTCAAGTATCTCAAATCGGTTTTCCTCATTACTACAAATATCTTCCGACATGCTTTTATATAACCGTTTGAACTGTTTAAACGACAATATAAGCTTTAAAACTGATGAATTTTATGGAGAATAAGCCAAAAATAATATTTACTCTATTTATATAGGCACTAACGTGGATTGTCAAGAAGAACTCTTTGAGTGTTACCATTATCAAAACATATTTTTAGCACTTTTTAGTATATTTCGTACAAGAATGAAATTTAATATTTATGAGTATTTTTAATGTTATTGATATATCTAAATGTAAATTATTTCAAAATGAGAACTGAAAGAAATATCTATTAAGTTGTAGTATTGTATTTCTAATCACTGAAAATTGTGATTTTAAAAATAATTTATTGTCGTTGGAATGAATTGTATTGTATATAGTGGTAACACAGAAAATACAATAATAAATAAATAATACTACGCATCTGAAATGAAATTTTGATATCGCTTATGTCAGTGGAATTCACTTCTTTTCGGTCTGCATTTTCAAATCTTCAAGGTGCCACAAGTTTCTTTGTGATCATAGTGCGTCGAGTCGAATATAATACATATATTATTAATCCGCCTTTGTATGTAGACATCCTGTAGAAATTTATGATATTGTGTTTGAGCCTAGCGGCTCTTATTTTGATTTAATTAGTGTACTTACATCGAGCCTAGTGACTATATTAGTTTAGTGACTTTGTTTTGTGACGACGATGTGATAATAAATTGCAGAATAAGACGTGATAATGAAATGCACAATGTAAAATTTATGTGTTAAATAAATTGAAAATAATAAAATGGAATTTTTATTTGATCAATCTAATGCATCATATTAGTAGAGTGGTAGATATATGTATATATATTATATTAAAGGTGTAATAGGATGTTGATATAGAAACGTAGGTAGGTAGGTGCGGTACGTATGGATAGTTACGAATGTTGTTTAACCTGCTGACTAGATGGCGCTATTAGTTTGATCAGCTCTCATGAGCTGAGTTTCTTATCCATTTCAGTTTATTATACAATATTAATCTATGGACAGCTCACAGCGAGCAGAGCAGACAGACAATGTCATAAAATTCTCTTTGCAAGACATAGATTAGAATAGAAGGTAGAAAATATCAAAGGTTTTGAAGAAATCAGTCGGTTCATTGTGATGTTTTCGTAGAAATTGAAAATAATTTTTAATATATTACTCTTTCTATCCTTGTAGTCATGAAATATGATTCGAACACTGAAATTGAATTGTATACTGTCAATTATAACTGTTTCTACCGTGTGGTGCAGGATCCACAAGCTGCCGCTTACGGTAAGATTACTTTGGACCATGCATAACAATCTAATTCATCTCTTTTAATTTATTTTAATGTTCTTTTGTTCTTTTAGACTATAATTACGTGAATTTAATACCTTAATACCGACCATGAAGTTTTCTTAAATTTTCTCAATTGTTTTCTTTAAGACGTATTATACGTTTGTTACGCCTTTTATTCTTATGAGGTACACTCGTAATTTTGAGTTGTTTGTCACCTTATATTGTATCATGCACACAAGCTATTAGCTTGTGTGCATGATACACAAGCTAATAGCTTGTGTGCATGATTAAGGTGACTCTGGCCCATAATTTCTTGAAGAATATTGCAAAGCGACGTGTAAGCATTAAGCCTGAATCTATTCTTTGTGCGAATTTATATTGTTTTAATTGTCAAAAATAAAAACATAAAGTTGTTTTTCATGTCTCTCGAACTCTACCTATGTCATTTCATCAAGTAATGAAGTCATTTGACTTTGTAGTTACTTTGTATTTTTATTATTGATTGAAGTTCCTGTGATGGCCTCAATGATGAATAAATAATTTCATTAAAAAAAAAAAACAATTCTAATAAGACTGGAAAAGTAAAGGTCAAGCAATTTTTTGTCCATAAAGTGGTAAACAAGTATATGTTACACAGTCACCATGGCCTGTCATAGCCTTTAGTCATTGGCAATATAAAGAGCATTACTAACATATTGCCAACCAACTAATAACATAAGCATCCTTATGAAACAATTGATAAATAAATTGTGTAAATTTTTCTTCAATATTAGGAAACTTGAATCATAAATTCATACCCTGCATTCAAGTCCTTGACTGTACTAGAATGAGGAGTTAACTGAGAGAGTTAACATTCACATTGCAAAACAAAGATGCAAGACAGTAGGAAATGACCACTCTACATTCTATTGAGCCAACGAAGATTGATTGATTATGATTGAATGTAAATGTCGTAGTTTATATTGGCTTATGTAATAATTTGTACTGAAATGATATTGTTACAATATGTTTGTTAGGACTATAGTCTGTTTTTTAAACAAACATCACCTCGCACATTTCCGTAATTGACAGAGTGAGATGAGTCATTGTTTTAAACAATAGGAAAACTCGCAATGGCAAATCAACCAAAAACAATGATTATATGGTTGGAGTTAACCCTCTGTTATAATGGGCAAAGGAATTATTAAAGTTTATAAGGAACATGAAGGTAATATGAAAACCAGTACTCCTCTTTATGTCATTACTTTTTATCAACATTTTTTTATATTTCCCACTCCTTGTTATGTTTACCTTTTAAATAATAACATGTAAAGTGCACAGCGAATATTGTATGATGGCTGCAGAATATAAGTTGATATGGCTTGGCTTGCAGACTACAGAATTCTTTTAAATATACCATCAAGGTTTTCCTTTTCATTGGATCTTTATCACCACTTACTATTAAATTATTCCGGGCCTTATTTTTTATTAATGAGACATGGACCATTTTGTTCAGTGTTAATAATCTTCTATATATCTAAATTGCTTTGTCCTGAATGACTGACAGAATCAATGCACAGCCTAAACCGCTGATCATAGAGACCTGAAATTTATAAGGTGTGTTCTTTGTATGACGTAGGCATCCGATAAGAAGGGATTCTCCAAAATTCCCATGGGAAAGCGGGATCATCGCAAACGAAGTTGCGTGGGTTTCTCTAGTGATAAATAAGCCTTTCATTCAGATTTTATTTTACATAATTTGTGGTACTCTATGCAACTGTTTACCCTTTGGGAAAGTCTCCCAACTGTCTTCATAAAATTATATTTCCTGCTGACTTATTCATGTATTCTTTGCTACTGCCGTGATCTCATCAGCTGAGCGGATGGTAGCCTTGTTTTCTTACATATTTCTATTAGAATACCAGAGCTTTTTGCTGTGGAGCAAAATGCTCATTCACTGGTATTCTTAACTCAGACGAGTGGTTGGTTCAGCTTGGTGGCGGTGTGAGCATGCCAGATGCTGGTGTGACAAGCTTGATCACTACTCATGTAATACCTGACCACCTGACCATGTTACTGTATATTAGGCTAAGTTCATATGACCGCGCGGTACAAGACCGTAAAAGGTGATTATCGTCTACATAACCGCGCGGTACCGCGCGCCCGCGCGCCGTACATATGCCGTCATGTGAACGCCCCAACATATAAACTTAGCCTAAATGAATCTGAATCTAATAGTAGAACTATTTTTCTCAGGATGATGCACGCAACTATGTAGACCTCACGACGTTTGGTTTCCTTCGCGGTGGTGTGCTTGATGTGAGAATGGTCAATTTTATGTTACCATCAGGACCTGTTACTGGTGATGTGAGTTTTTAAATAAATTATTTTTCTAAAGATTTATACTAACAGTGCGATATTGTTTTTTGTACTTGCCATACCTTAAAAACAGGTCCAGCATCTCTTTTTTGCAGTTCCAGCTTAGGGACCAATCTCCACGAGCGAGAAAATCGCGATGAGTCCGAATGAAAATCGCCGTGTGGAGACACATTCTAAGACACTATATAGAATTATGTGGAGCGACGATATCATCGTCGCGATTCGCTCGCTCGTGGAGATGGTCTCTTAGATTACTATTATACAATTTGTATTTTATTTTGTACAGTACGGGTTTACTCTGGATCGAACTGTGAATGATGCAATAAGCCCCTATCTCGAAGCTCACACGGACACATGTTTCTTGAAAGATTTTGAGAAGAGTGGAGTATCACCGCAGCATCCAGCTATTGTTTTCTTAAAAATGGATTTTGTTAATTTAAGGTTAGTGTAATGTTTTTTTTCTTCATCTAAAGGTACATCGAAGTTTATAACTGTTCCAAACAGTTGTGTTATGTTTTGTGCAAAAACGTTTCATAAATTTTGTTGAAGAATGTTACATAATGTTAAGATACATTATCAAACAATATCAATTTCACCTGTTGTACCTGTATGGTAATGAATGTTAAACATTTTATTTTCTGCTCCCACACTGAATGTTACTATTTGTTAAATAACGTTTTATAACACCAATGTGGGACACCTTTATATCCTTATTATTCTTGATAAAGACGAAATGATTCCGTCAAATCCTGTTATCAGTTGCTTGCTTTGCGCATTATTAAAGTTTTACGATACTGTCATGAAATGCGAGCGAACAGTAATGTCTATATTCCACAAATCTTGTTGTGAAATTGTATGGCCTTGATTACGCCTCTATCGGGATACATACCTTTCGTTCCTTCCTTTTCCATATGTTCAACACATCCAAGATGTCATGTAGCCGTGTATGTCCATGGGCAGCAATGATTACTCAGCGACCCACTGGCTCGTTTGTTTACCTATCTCATAAAAAATATAAACTTGTGTTGTTATTTAATATATTTAAATAGCTTTTAACCCGGTTACCCGCGTTTAATTTTATGCACAGCAGCGCTATCTATATAAGACTTTACGGGAATTCTGTACTTTTCGGGATAAAAAGTAGCCTGTGTTAATTCAAGGTATCAGCTATCTACATACCAAATATCATAAAAATTGGCCCAGCCATTTGAGCTTGAAGTAGTAACAAATCCAAACTATCGCCTTATACTATTAGTGGAATAATAAAGTTTATTTTTCAGGTTGAATATCACGTGTAAAGGCGAGGTGGCAGCGCTACATCTCTATCAGAACAGGTCGCTCATTAGGACGGACCGTATCAAAAGGCAGACACATTTTATGTTCATGAACAGACAAAAAAGATCAGTGCCTTGTAAGTTTTACAGTTTCTTACATTCTGCCATGGTCCCGGAAGCCTAAAGTCTCCGTTATCCCCTTTTCCTTTTTTTATGTTAAAGGTCTGGGATGGTTCCCCGGATCCTATATTTTTGATCACTATCATCATGTGACCAGCATGCTCGTTTGCAAATCTCCATGTAAAATAGACATTTTAATTCAGAATTAAATACATTGTTTTGTTTTGATTCCTGCGTGAATTATAAGTCGCTGTAACTAATTCCTTCTCTGTCCAAAGGACCAAATACAATATTTACCGCCAGGGTTTATATATATTTTAATATTTTATTTCAGCATTGGACAAAGATGATATATTCGTGCCTCAATGTTCACACGCAGTGCTCCCAATAACCAAGGAAACGAGAGATGGATATGATTATTACAACACAAGTGTAAGTGCGTCATTGTCGCATCTGTATAAATAAAACTTCATTGTGTGATATATTATGATTATGTAAAAATGTAAAGGAAAACAAACCTTGTGGTTGAATGGCTAGCAATGCCTATGTCTTGGGTTTGTATGTAGTACAAGAAAATGCAGTTTAGTAAAAAAAAATCCCTTTGAATTGTATCTTTTTGGAAGACTAATATTTGTATCTAAAACAGGCCTTGTGGACGAGTGGCTAGTAATGGTCACTTTATGTCTTCGAACCCTGCGCAAGGGTAAAAAAACATTTGTGTGCCAAAAGTTTTTTTTTAATAACAAAAAAAATATGTATGTATATTTATCAGCAATCTAGTACCCATAGTACAAGCTTAGCTTAGTTTGGGACTAAACCCAGTTGTGTGATTTGTCGAAGAAGAACTATTTAAAATAATTCACTACTGCATCGAAAAATTCTCGAAATGTATACTATCTATACTAATATTATAAAGAGGAAAGATTTGATTGTTTGTTTAAATTGAATAGTCTCGGAAACCGACCGACCGCTAGACCGATTTCAAAAATTCTTTCACCAGTAGAAAGCTACATTATCAGGGAGTGACATAGGCTGTAGCTTTTCCCGAAATTCGGAACGGGCCCGGAACTTCACGCGGACGAAGTAGCGGGCACAAAAGCTAGTCTAGTATAAATTATATAATGTATTATAGGTCTGTGATCAACTGATCACATTGCGGTATATTGTAATATTTAGTTAATTAATAAGTCCATTAAAACACAGTTAAGTATATCAATTAAATAAATTACATGATAGTATGTATGAATGCCATACTGTACAACGTAAAAGAAGTATGCTATTCGCTGGGTGCGCGACGGCAGCGCCAACTAGCGGATGAACTTTAGGCGGACTCTGAAGTGTCAAATGGCGAGTTGTCATTACGAATAGTAAAATAAACAAAGAAATATTTTCAATGAAACGTCGTATTTAAAATCGTTTATTGTAAACTTAACTTAACATTCTCATACTACATGGATAATTAAACAATAAAAGTGTTATTTTATAGGTTAACTTACTTTTTCTTCTTGACGGCTGTTATCCATTTCATTCGTTTTTCTTGTTTCCAACGTGCTTGTGGAAATTTGTAGAATTTACAAGCACTGTTTACGCCAGTGTTTTTACAGTTATCAACACAGCAGGTATCGTGACCCATATTTCTTTATTTTTAACGAAATACAATAAACAACAACACTCCACTATGTATACGCAAGGATGACATCCGCCGCGAGTTCCTTTTTTAGCCACGGCGGGCGCTGCGATCGATTCGTCTGTCCCTACTCCCCGCTTTGCACCCAGCGAATAATAGCTTTAATAGTAATAAATCTGTGTAGTTTTTTTGTTTCAATGACTGCCAGGCAGATTTTAAAAATTAGATAAAATAAATAAATAATTTGCAATACACCATCTATAACAATTACAATGTATAATACAGACTAAAAATAATACGATGAACACGAATATCTTTCAGACTAAAGTATTGGCAACAAGGCGGCCTTATTGCTCTTAAATATCAAAGCACTATTAATTGGATCAAACGGTTATTAACCGGACCAGCCCCCCTATTCTCGTAAGAAAAACAGATTCAATGTCGATTCAAACTTAATCACTGTCAAACTCAATTCCTATTTTGTATGAGGGAGACAGCGATTGAGTATGAATCTATCAAAACTATATTAAACAGTGTCGTATATGAAAAACGACAACTTTACAGGAGCGAGTCATTTTCGCATTTCATTTGATTTGCTTTGAGCACAGATATAATACTATACAGGGTTTAGTTAAGCCCTGACCGATCTACCTTTGTTAAGGAGGCTAGTGTTTTAATATTGGTTCGGGCCAAGCCCACTACACTTTCCCATCGCTGTGTCTCCTGTATAGGCAAGATCAATAACCGCGACCTCAGATTGACAATAGACATTAATAGATTGAGAAACTACAGCTGTCTTGGAACTCACTACGAATTTAATCAGAAAGAAATTAAATGTATTAGGAAGTATTGGAAGGAATAAGGTTTTAATGTTCTTATAAATCTTTTATTTGTTTTGCAGTTTGCAATGTATGTCGCATCGACTAAAGAGGAGGGTCTCTACAGTCTGTATTTCCATAACTGTCCCTCAAATGCTTTAGGCACTGGTCCAGCCATGAATATGATGGTAAGTGTATTTAAAGATTTTGTTTGCCCCCTAAAATCAGAGTAAAACATGTTATAATAAATATTGTCGCGAACGAGCTAGAATGTTCTCGACGTCTCGCGTCGCCGCTCCAATCACTTGTTTACAACTATTCATCGATCCTGAAAAATAAGTATCATTCAAAACAAGCGTGACAAACAAGTCCGAAGTACAAGCGACATTGAGCTTTAATGCTTGTACTATAAGGTACAGCCCGGCAGTACCCATCAGCGGACCATCGGGACACGCCTACCGGCTCCATCGACGAAGCCACACCCATCGACCAGGACCAGGCGACATCAACCATGCGGGCCCCATCCACTACCTCCACCCACCGGACCTCGGCACCAGCTCAAGAGGCTAGATCATCTGCCATTGACTTCAGTAGATTGATGCAGATGATGGAAGCAATGGACCGAAAACAGGAAGAAAGGCACGAGAAAATGCGCCAGGGAATGCGCCAAGGACAGGAGGAATAGCTGAATAAATTCTTCTAACAAGTCAACGGTGTTTAATTCAAATGCCGAACCCCACGCTCGTAACAATATGATTTTTAAGGTTCTCTTTAATAATGGCACATTGGAAGAAGAAAAACTGGAGTCAGTGTTTTCAAACTAAGTAGGGACAGTCAACCAGTGAAACAGGTGTTCATGGTAGAAAACTAAAAACAAACATTTTTATGCTAGTAATATCGTTATGAAACATTGATATTACGTAATACGATATGAATACTATTGATAAGTAAAAATTCACGTAAATCCACGCAATATTTATAATCTTCTTCTTATGATCTTCATAATAGGCGACAAGAGTAACAACAGTGAAAATTTTAAGAACCAATGTTAATATAAATAAAGTTAAAAATCTTTTTCATTTCAGATTGAAATATACGAAAGCAATTCCAGAGACAACTATTTATCAGCAGGGGAGATGCCCCTGCCTACCCTTTATAGCATTATGTCTATGATATTCCTTGCGAGTGCAATTTTTTGGACGTATATATTGAAGACCAGTCGCCATACAGTTTTCAGGATACATATCATAATGTGTATTTTGGTATATTTGAAAGCACTGTCGTTGGCTTTTCATGGTATTAACTATCATTTTATACAGACGAGGGGCGAACACGTGACTGCTTGGGCGATTTTGTACTACATTACACATTTGTAAGTTAATAATTATTTTATATCACTACTCCCACTTTCCACTAATATTATAAAGGCGAAACTTCATGAGTATGTTTGTTACTACTTCACTCTCAAATGGCTGGGCCAATTTTTATTTTATGTAGGTAACTGATACCTTGATTAACATTAAGTTAGATGGCGCTGCTGTGCACGCACACACACGCATACACGCAAACAACGTTGCGAGGGTCTTGCGATATAAAATAGAACAATGAATTTCAATTACAAAAAACGCCGTAACCGAGTTTCTTTCGTCATTTCTTGTGTCAGTGGTCTTGTGCTTTTTTTTCCGAAATGGTGGTAGTTAGAGTAGCTTATTTATACATTTAAAACATACTGAATATCACTGAAATAATATGTAGAATATGACTAAAGAATGTGCCTGTGAATGCCTACAGTCCGAATAAAACATTACATTTCATAGATTTTGTTACGTAAGTTGAAAACCTATTTTACGCATTGAACTTGGTATTGTCCTTTTTGTTTTCCTTATTAGTCAAGTCTTATAGTTTGTACTTGATTGTTACGACTAAAGTATAAGTGTACTAATTTAGTTAAAAATATACATTTATTTATTTTTATTTTCAGATTAAAAGGCGCAGTTTTGTTCGTAACAATAGTGCTTGTCGGCACTGGTTGGAATTTCATCAAACATATACTTGCTGATCGAGATAAAAAACTATTCATGATTGTCATTCCTCTACAGGTGATTATTCATAATAAATAATAATAAATTAATTAACGACAGCCTGGTGTCGTGATGATAGTTACCATATCTTCGGGACCAGAGGACATAGGTTTGATCCCCGCACGGGGCGAACATGTGACGGCATTTGTGTGTGTTTAAGGGGCTCCATATAGCCGATGACCTTGAAGATTTGACCTCTAAGTAACGTTACTTCACCCCTTCACCTCGCTTTACTATTACGTAAAATGCCAAAAACTTGACATCTATTGAGCCTTTTGTAGTACTAAGTTTTGTTAAAAACCTTGCCTTTTTCACCACTAGAGGGCTGGCAATGACGCGTGGCGCGGTAATATTAACGACATCTAGTTGAGAAACCAATTATTAAAATATTTGAACACTTTCCATAGACCTCTAGAACTAAACAATATCAGTTGACACTTTTAAAATGATATATGGATTATGATAGAACTAAATATATATTATTAAAAACAAATCTTAACATTGCAAATGAAATTTTGCAGGCGATGTAAGTTATGTCGTATTTGGTTGGTTACACAAAATTATTTAACAAATCCCGTTTTTTTGGTCTAGTTGTACCATACTATCTCAGGAACTATAAGCCCTATCAAAATATGGATTAGACAGAAAAATTGGGTATTTTTCTCTGATTCACATTCAATGAAAAAGGTCATTTTGCTACAACTCGTGTTGTACCGGTTTTCACACATTTTTTTAAATATTGATCGGCTGGATTTTACTATCGATACAGTACCAAAATAATCATTTTCAACAAAAAAAAAAACTGTACGTCTGCGTGTTAAACCGTATCACGCAAAAACCACTGAATTTAAAGAATGAATTTTGATGAAATTTTACACGGAGATCTCGAGTCAACATTTAGAGTTGTGCTTTTTATCCCAGAAATGCGTAAAACTAGAAAAACCAAACTCCACGCAGGCGAAGCCGCAGGCACCCACTAGTATGGTATGAAAGGCACTATTAGTCAAATAAATGACGTAATCTATATCATAATTTTATTTGCGACATACAATACATAGTTAAATTTCGCCACATCTCTTATTGTTTACTATGGCTTTGTGGTAAATAATGTCTAGTGTCGAAGTTCAATCCTTAGTTGGTGCTCATGTTTTTTATTTGATTTTTACACTTCTTTTTAGCAATATAATTTTATGTTTTACTTTTTACCTACCTAACAATAAGTTACGTACGAGCAGTAAAAAAATATTATAATAAAAATGTCCTCAAAATTTTAAATTGGTATCTGATATTGTCTATTTTTATACACATTAGTAAATAATATTTTTCGTTTTATCTCTTTTTTTTCTCGTCTAAAAAGAGATAAAAAGAAAAATATAATTTTAATGTGTATAAAAATACTTCGACAATTTCAGATTCCTATTTAAAAAATTTAATGCATTTTATTACATATTTTTATTATAGTTTTTTACTGCTTGCAATTGTAGGTAGGTAAAAAGTAAAACATAAAATTTTATTGTAAAAAAAAGTTTAAAAATCAAAAAGCATGAACACCAACCTAAGGATCGAACCAGGAGACACTGGACTAAAACTAGCGATTTGTTGAATCTACGTTTGACGACCTCCGTGGCGTAATGGTTCCCACGCCAGACCGCCACCCAGGAGGTCCCGGGTTCGATCCCCGGTCGGGTCATGATGAAAAACGAACTTTTTCTGATTGGCCTCGGGTCTTGAATGTTTATCTATATATGTATTTGTTATAAAACATAATATCGTTGAGTTAGTATCCCATAACACAAGTTTCGAACTTACTTTGGGGCTAGCTCATTCTGTATGAATCTGTATGACGAAAATATCCAAATATAAAAAATATCAACTAAAAAAAATAGAATAAATGCATGAAAGTTATTTATCTTTTTAAAAATAAAATAAAATATTTATTTTATAAAGATAAATAACTTTCATGCATTTATTGTATTTTTTTAGTTGATATTTTTTTTATTTGGATATTTTCGTCATAATAATAAAAAATCGAGAGCATGCATGGTGCAGCGAAAATTTGGCACACGTCCATCCATCCGAAAGCGTGGGAGCGCACTGATTACCTTGTGTCCAGTCACCAGCTATCCAGAAATTACGTAATTGACGGAAAATTGCTTGTGACTTGGTGGAAATACACTCAAATTCAAAAACCAAACAACAAATAAGTAGATAATATTATTGCCTATGTATTAATGTAAATTTTACACGAATCGATGCATAAATACCCAAGTTGAATCGCATTCTTTCTTTGATTACTAGGTTCCTTAAATATTTTATTACTCCATAAATATTCAGTAATTTCAAATTTCGAACAGCATAAATGTAGTACAATGACTATAGCACAACATATATTTTTTTGGTGGTTATTCGTTATGGTAGCTAGGAGTAGAGACAACTTGAAAAACAGCAAAATTTTAGCGAAATTTGTTGGTACAGCCTTAACGTTCGCCGCCTCCTTATTCATACAAAAGAAAATAGGCAATGTGGTCTATGAAAAAGTAAGTCTCAAATAAAAAAAAGTAAAATAAAAAAATGAGTCTAAGTCCATTATGGAATATCAAAGTTAGAATCGTAATAAGCAACTTCTTATATGGCAGCCAACTCGAGTCACGGTTAGAAATGAAAATAAACCGTGATATATTTTTCATAAGTAAGAACGTAATATTTTATTTACGGTTTATTCTGCCGCTCACTTTTCTAATTATTTACAGACCAAGCTCCATTTGTGTCCATTCTCCTTTGTATGAATTCGGAGGCGGCGGACGCAAAAAATAATAATGTAGTAAATGTAATCTTAATTATTTTCTTATCTTTATTAATAATAAATTATCTTTAATCAATGTCTTAGTAAAACGGCCATGAGTGTTTTATATGCAGTATAAGTATATATTTAAAATAATATGTATATCTGTTGTTTGGAACCACATGGTGCTGTGCAGTGGCGAAGGGTGAAATTTTACTCAGGGGAAGCCGGAGCAAAAAAAAAAAACAGTGTTATCTTACCACAGGGATGGAGAATTCCGAATACCATATCAAGTCTTGAATCTAAGTTGCAAATTATCCATTACCATACATAAAAGCACTGATATAATATGGAAAACCAAAACAGCGTTTTAAGTTTACAACTACCTGTGAGCCACGAATACTTTTCGTACAAATTACAATGAAAATGTTTTGTAAAGCCATCTTTCCGTCTATAATCTATTTTCATAGAAGGACAAGCACGGCCGCGCTGTATAATATGTTTTTTATTTTCAAAACTGTATGTTTGAAAATTATTATCTAATAAAAAGTCTGTGAGACAACAACCCACGTCTAAAATTGCAGCCATTACGTGAGCCATTACGAATGTAAACAAAACAGACTAAACCAAAATAAACAATTAACTACTTACACCTGAAACCGATAAATTCTATAACTTTATCACAATTCATACCGAGCCCTGTCCAACATTTAACCACGAAGTCACTCTGAACTCTAATCTATTCAAATTTACTAAATTAACAACAAACAAATTGAAAAAAAACTAACAACATTACGAGCGAAAGCACAGGCGAAAGTGAAGTGAAAAAATGTCATAATTTTGACAATTACAACGCGACAAAATTATAGTTGTTTTATTATTCAAGCACTAAACACATAATTAACTATATTTTTTACTTCTCAGGTTAATACCTCTGTTTATCTTTGTCGCACTAACGTAACCTGATACATGCCATCCTTGTCGTAACTCGGCGACTACCGGCTTAATATGTTCATATGATCGGCGTGAGAAAGAGACCGCGCTAGCAACAAAATGTACGCGTAAGAAAGAGACAGCTGCTCCTAAAACTGTATGCGGCTACAACTCGGGAATTACCGGCTTTCGACGCACAGGCACAGCTAAGCGACGTCACAGAATAGATAATAGTACTAGCGACGTGTGATATTGCTATTTATTATTGTATAGGCGTTTGGGTATCATCATTATGTATGAAGCGAAATCATGTTATTAGCAGAGTCGATGCTGTTAGATAATTCACTATTTTTAAAAGGGAAGCCGACAGGAATCGTGTTATTAGGACCCCTCGCCACTAGTGCTGTGTCAATTGTGTGGATTTAATTTACATGATGAAAAAATAACGTTAATTGGTTCACTGTTTTATTGCTTCATAAAAGTAAATTCGCTTTCTGAACGGCTTTGCGAAATTTGCTTTTGTATCCCGAATGCTGGTAGCTTCCCTTTTTCCTGAATGTGGTTTCATTTATAAAATCCTTGTTATACTAGTCAAAACAAAATTTACAGCACAAACTTTAACTGTGTTACAGGTTACAAATAAACGTAGTATAACAAGTATATGAGTTATTCACTGTTTGTGTCACTGTCTTTCTTGATGAGAATTAAATGAAGTGTGAAAGTGACAAAACATGGTATAACTTATATACTTGTTAAACTACGTTTATTTTGTAACACAGTAGGTGTCTTAAAAATATATTTTTTTTGTTTACTGGATCCTTTTGAATCAAGTTCACATTAAAAACATTATAGATAGACACTTTTCCCCATCATGTAACATACATAACATTACAATGTTATTGTAAACGTTAAACAAAAGTTGTTTTTAGACGGTACGAAATTACGAGAGTTTCCAAACTTAAGAATCATAGTGTATTTAGTCTATTGAATCGGGACAAGCCCGCGAGCCCGCCACACATTCCTACTGATGTGTCTCCTGACCTCAGATTGACAATAAGCGATGAAGCTTATTGACGTCCCGGGGGAGAAACTACAGCTGCCTTGGAACTCACAACGAATTTAATCAGAATAATACTTCCTACTCCGACTGTAGGAAGTATTGAAAGGTCTTGTAGTTACTGTATATAATGTTATAAATAAAGATCATTTATTATAATTATCAAACGTTTTTTTAGGTGGTAGCAAATGTAGCGGAGATTATAATAGCCGAGAGCGAGGAGGGTGCCGCCGAGCACAATGTCTGGCGAGACATCTTCATACTAGTGGACCTGCTGTGCTGCGGAGCTATCATGTTCCCTGTAGTATGGTGAGTGTTTATTCAACCACAATTTCATATCTTCAGCTAAAGTATGGACGCGTAGCACGTAGAATTTCGTACAATGACCTCTTTCTCATGGCAATCGAGAAGGGTGTTGCCGTTGCCAGGTATTGGGCAAATCTGTTTGAGTTGTGACTTGAAAAGAAGAATTGACTCGAAAAGAAGAAGAAGCGCTTGATATTGAGACTAGATACTAGATTTTAACCGTTTTTATTATGAGAATAGACCTGTTGTTACCTATTACCTTTCCTTGTCGCCCTCGTACCACGAGTGTGACACACGCACAAGTGCAATAATCTCCGGGTCCAACTAACGACTTTTAATGCCAATAATGTAAGCATAGTTATGAAACTTTGTAATTGCAAAGTACAATGTGAATACTGTTGATAAATAAAAAATCTAATAAATCCTTTCACGCAATACATAGAAAACTACGGCACTGCTCGCCGCTTTCGTTGGCTGGCTGTACATAATACATATATGAAATTACGCTAATCTATCTGAGGCTGAATATACGTATTAATTTCGTTTCCTTTGTGTAGGTCGATACGGCACTTGCAGGACGCGTCAAGCACGGACGGGAAGGCGGCCATAAACCTCCGTAAACTAAAACTATTCAGGCACTTTTATATAATGGTGCTGTGCTACATATATTTTACTAGGATCATAGTTTACTTATTAAAGGTGAGGATATTTTTTTAATTATAATATTACACCTCATAAAGAGTGTTCGTAGTGGACCTACTAGTCCACCCAACGAAGACATAAAAATAGCTCTCAGGGGAACTAATTCTTGTAGTAGCGAATTTTGGCATATTTGTAGGAAATAGTGTTTTAAACAATATACTAAAAGTACTGATGTTGAGGGAGGGGTTTAAAGGTCCCGTGTTTTAGTTTTTCGTTAAAATCTCGTAAATGGTAGCCCATATGAAAAAATGTTCTGCTACTTAAATAATCTACATAAAATTCTCTACAAAAAAGGTTCCATACAATTTTTAGCTGGGATAAACATAGAGGGAAGAAAATGGACAATGAAAAGCAAACTTATAATATTATTTAAGTAAAGACCAGACCGGACCGACCGCTCCGGTCTTTAATTATTTGTAAAAAAATTTTTTCGTCATCAGAGATATTTTGTGTTATTTTTATATTTTTCTGTCATTGTAATTGTATCTTATTAATACCATTTTAAGAGCAAGTGCTAAGTTTCTTGCCAGTTTCTTCTTAGCACAAATCTGCCGTCTGAACTGGTGGTAGGAAAAAATTGTGACGATTCGAAAGAGCTTTTATTAGGCCTATTTGAATAAAAATATTGTGAATTTGAATTTGTGCCCTTACCTCTCTTGTTTACAATTTATATTATTGTCAAAACTTGTACCATATGTAGCAGTTGACAAATACTCTATCTAATGTATTCCAGACAACTGTACCATTCCAATATTCGTGGATTGACGAGATGTTCCGCGAGTTGGCCACATTTCTGTTCTTCGCGATGACCGGCTACAAGTTCAGGCCGGCCGCCGCCAACCCGTACTTCCAGCCTTATCATGTCGACGACGTCGAGCCGGAAGTGTAAGCAAATATATTATGTTTCTGACGAAGACAAATTATTTGTTCCTATTGTAGTGAAAGATTGCGATTTCTTATTTTTTTAAAGTTAAATCCTGTTTTCATTCCAAAGATCGCGAGCGCGGCATTTATATAAAATCCTTTAATTTCACAAAATATGAACAATCATAATTTTTACCACAGTACATGAAATTTTTGAGATGTCATTTTCTCGTATGCTTCCCACAATATTTGCGATTTATTGATTATCAGTCTACTAACTTGCCGAGTAAGAATGAATCGACAGATAATAGATATACAATATGAGGTCAATTTCAAGCGCTGTCTCACTGAGTTTGAGATGAGATTGAAACTATTTTTGTTACGAGAATAAGGGAGCAGATCCGCGCCGACCTATGCTTTATGTTTCGCATCATATTTTTTTATATATTTTCAGCTTATCGGACATTGGTGTGTTGGAAGGAGTAACTAGGATATCCAACCGAACAGAAAAGAAACAACAGCGCGAGGATATGCAACCGCTCATACAGGACACTAATTATATATCGGATTAACTTTTATAAACTAACGATGTAGGAACAAAAGAGTAGGTAATTTCTAGAGCCCATTTCTTACTGGCTTTCATCCTACGTCAGTGTTGGACAGTGATTGACGGCGTTAGACTGACTGCTCGAGCAGTAAGCCATTAAGGTGGTACGTCTATTAGCTCTTCTTATTATGAATGTCCACGATGCATCTTTTCCACTATAAACGTGCATTATGCACATTCATAATGAGAAGAGCCAATATTTATAATTTATATGATGATTATTCAGTGTATAAATTGTATTTGATGTCGCCAAACCAATTTTCACGAAAATTCTATCAATGATTGAGATGCAATTTGTAAAAACCCCAAAAAAAAATTAATTTCCCGCGCCGACCGAAACGTACCACCTTAATCATCGTACACGGACGCTCTTGCAGTCATAGTCAGCAAGCTTTGACACGAACGCCCGAAGCCAGTGGAACTGCTCGAACGGTCCTTGTATGTGTGTAGTTCACTGTGCAGCTGCGGCTTGAAGCAGTTCACACTGACTGCTTCAAGCAGTCCGTGTATGCCCATATGTGCAATATGTATGAAACGAAATGGCGATAGTATCAAAATAAATTTTTCAATGGTTTGAGTGACGCTGCGACAACGCCCATCAAACGCCGACGCCGAACAAACGTCAGTGTAAATGGGCCATTATAGTTTGTTATACACGTTACGACAGGTACCTACATAAATAAAAAAATATTTTATTGATAACATATTTTCAACAACAACGCATTGTAATTATAAGTATTTTTAAGTTTGAAATTTAATAATATCTATTGGTTACCTCAAAGGCAAGCCTTTATCTAAATAAGTTTATTAATGAGTATTAGGAGTAAAGATCTAGAATATCTCGGATAAATTAAATTTACTCATTTCACATAACACATAAGTCTAGGTGTAGTAATTACTGTATTAGTCAATGCCATGCAGTGGTACGTTCTATGTCTAGTCAGACATAGAACGTACCACTGCATGGCAAAAACTTCTTTCTTCTTTTCCATTCCGACTAATCTCTTTTAACCCCTACATTGAGTTGCAACGTATTTTAAACTTTATTTGGACCGTTGTTACAAAATAGAAATTTATTATTAGAAATTGTTAATTTTGTACCATGAATTACGATTTTTTTTTATAAATTATTCAAAAATTTGCCTATTATTACTTTGTTTTTATTATCTATTTAATCAAATTACTACTTTTTCTAACTGTGACTATAATTTCCACTCAGGTAGCAAATACTGCAGATAAAATAAAATATATATAGCAACACTGTAAAGGGGAAAGTTTGTGGTGGATCTACTGTACCGATTTTGAAAATTCATTTGCCAATGGAAAGCCGTGTTGTTTTTGAGTGTAATAATAATTAAAGCCGACTTGGGGCGAAGCCGCGGGCAACAGCTAGTGTGTTATATTTCAGTGTGATATTAACTGAACACGCGGCATCATAAACCGAGGCCTTATGTTTATATATATTTATGAATACAACTTAGCTAAGATTTAACTGAAGGATGTGTATAACAAATATTATTTGATTAGAATATACGGAACCTACTTTTATGTTCCGATAACATTGAAGAATAGAAAACAGATTCTCAATTTCCATGAGGTTGTAGTATGAAGGAATCATTAATAATAGTGTTAGTAGAACAATATCGACAATTAGCTAGGAATTAAATATTGATATTTCGTATATTTTAAACTATCGCGTTTTGAACACATTATGCACTATATGGGGTTTGAGCGCGCACAGAAACTTATTCGTTTTTACGCCCGACGTTACGACAGAGTTGCATCTGCCGGTCAAGTGGAGATAAGTATAAAAACTATTAACAGACAAAATGAATAATCTATCTGTGAATTCAATCTCGGATATTAACATAAATGTCACTTTAGTCAAAAAATGTATTGAATTTTTTATCTTAGATAGCAAAAAGTCTATTCGGATCGATTATAAATTTTGGCTGTAAGTGTATGTGGGCATTCAAACCCCATTAATATAGTGTTTTATTGTATTGATATTTCGCATAGTGCAAACAGCATTATTGTAATTAATAATGAGGACAGTTGTCTTCTTACGTAGTCCCTCTTTGTTACACCGATGTGTGATGGCTGTGGTGAGAATAATCTCACCACATCGTTCAACAAATAATGGCTAATCCCAGCAATAATACGTTCGGAAAGAGAATTATGTTAAAATCAATCGTTTATTTAAGGCTAGGCTTACAAAGACAATTTATCTAATCATATACATCTTTATATCGACCACACATGGTTAACCTTTGGTAAAAAAACTGAAATAAGCCAATACGCTACGCCTGTGAACCGAAACCTACACACGTGAACACCCGTCACCAATACGCGCAAAAATCTGGGCGCACAGTTTATAAAACAATTGAAAATCGATTGTCGTTACGCACTGAGTAAAAAGTATGAGTTTCGAACTTCGTTTTACGTCTGCGCGAGCCAGCCGTGTTGGCGACTAGTATAGTATACACATGATGTATTAACGTTACATTCCATAGTATACCTGCGTGCGTGCTGCCTCTCAAACATCATTTATTCAATACTATACTGAACGCCAACGCTCCTGGCATGCGCACGCAGCACTAGCGCTTGATTGTTTTATGACTGCGCGTGCCAGAAGCGCTGGCGTCCAGTATAATATAAAGACCAGTTAAGAATGGTGGCGCCTTTAAATACAGCTGTTCTCTTTCCGAACAGACTTAAGGGGTTACATAATTGTGATAATCTGCTGAAAAGAAGAGGGGAATCAAATTATTCGAAGAAATTATTCAATGCCACAGGATAGTAGTATATCAGTGCAACAAACACTATATTATTGTGACAACGATCCTGGAAATCAACTTTATAAATTGTATTATTGCATAATTTAATAAATAAATAATAATCTCTTTAATCACATAGTGTTTCTGACTGGAGATATTTTGTGAAGCTTTTAATAAGGTTTACACTGTAATTAGAAGTGTAGTTTTGTTCAAACGTTGTTCCATTCCAAACAAGTGTTCGAATAAATTATGCTGTATCTGGCGCCGACTTAGAGAACTTTCGAGAACGCTAGTCTACTAGAGCTTCTTATGCAATCTGTATATTTTTATATCAAACTAGTTGACAGGACAGATATTCTGCTGTCAAAATACCGCAAAGGGACACTCATCTGTACAACATTTTTGATATCCAATTAGTTGTTGTGAATTATGCTGTATCTGGCGCCGACTTAGAGAACTTTCGCGAACGCTAGACTACTAGAGCTTCTTTGTATATTTTTATATCAAACTAGTTGACAGGACAGATATTCTGCTGTCAAAATACCGCAAAGGGACACTCATCTGTACAACATTTTTGATATCTAATTAGTTGTTGTGATTTTGTCACCCGTAGTATTCGTGTAGAGCCGTTATTCCCTTGCCCGTGGGAATTTCTTATTGATTTCTTTGTACGTTATCTTTGTCGAAATACAATCCGCGCCACGAGAGATGAGACCTAATTGATTGTTGATTTGACTTACGATTTCTAGTAAAATAGTATAGAAATCGTTTACTGCGCAAGTCGATAACGTGATTCGGCAGGTCTCATCTCTCGTGGCGCGTATTGTACGAATGTATCTGCAGATAATTTATAAGTTAGTTATATTGACTATAGTTTATTTGGTTTCAGTTTTTTTTATATCTTGTTTGGTCAAAGACAATAAAATAATGACTGATGTACATATCTATAACGAAGGGCTCTTTATTATATATCTGTGTTATATTGTTCACGACTACGTAATTGATATGTATTTCTATACTGGCACATCGCGAAAGAATAAGTCAAAGCTTTTTTATTATATAGGTACTATTCAGAACAACATAAGGGCCACTTGCAATGTCGTACCTACTATAGACACATATAAACACAGATATCAGAATACAAGAGATATGGTTTGTGGGCGGGGCACATGACGCCATTTTCTGCACAAATGTGCAGGAACTTGATTGTTCTAAGTCATTCACAAAACAACGCTTCCGCGAACACACGTCCGTGAATGTCAACAAAAATGCCGGCTTGTGCTTTAATTACGTGCAAAAATCGCAGTGATACGGTAAATTCAAGTAATAGTGGTGTTACTTATCATAGGTAAGTCATTTATTTGTCACGGAAGTATCTTAGTTCCCGTGGCCCCGCCCATCTAGGCGGATAAGGTGGCAGTCAGTCAGGTTTTTAGTCGGTATACCCAAGTGGCATAAGAGGGAGAGCCCGACATACCCCCACCGCTTCCCCAAGCGGGGGGCATGCAGTAATGCATTTTCCTGACTATAAACAAAAAAAAAAAAAAAGGTAAGTCATTTATTTAATATTTTTCTATATAAATGACAAATTAACGAAATATTTCTGAGGCATAGAAATCATTAAACAATATACGGCATAGTCGATACTTCCGTTAAAAATATTGTCCATTGCTTGTTTTGGACACGCGTTTTTCAATGTTTTGCGGTATGCACGTACAATGGAATGCAAACGTAACGATAATTACAATGGTGTGAAAATATCGTGGTACCGCCGCTTGTAGCTTCCGCGATCTGTCAAAGTAATAATGGCCGTCGCACAAGCCATGTAGTGCTGCCAAAAGTAGAATATTTTAGTATCGATAATTTTGTATTTCTAATTTTTGAAAGTATAATAATTTGAAACTTTTACGACAGTGCATTCCTTGTACAGGGTGTCCTAGTCCCATAAGTATTGGATCAAACTCAAGGGGAAAGTAGCTCACCTAAAAACTCATTTGATTAGTTTAAAAAAAATCGCTTGTTATTATGTACAATTTTTTTTAAAGTTCTTTCTTTTAATTGGTTGTATAAAAGTTACTATTTTCCAAAAATAAAATAAATAAAAACTAAAAACTTTGGTAATTTTCTTTTCTTTTTTAATTATTTAAAATTAAATAGGTATTATAGTTCATAGTTGTAGTCCGTAATAAATTGTTATTGTAAAATATCGAGA
This sequence comes from Endotricha flammealis, assembly GCA_905163395.2. Lineage (NCBI taxonomy): Eukaryota > Metazoa > Arthropoda > Insecta > Lepidoptera > Pyralidae > Endotricha > Endotricha flammealis. The sequence goes on along the minus strand of LR990852.1, from coordinate 5,204,666 downwards.
GGTAAAGTTATCGATAATGCTTGTCGCCCTTTTTCATTAGGTGCCCGTCACTATAATACACTTCTTACATCTGTGTTCGTAATCGAACTGCAAATCACGGGCTTACGATTTGTGTGAGTGTGACTGTCGGAGATTATTCTATGAATGTGTTAAAATGTAACTGTGTGTGTAAGTGGCGACATTGGTTCCGGTACAAAAACTGTCTTATTACATTTCTCTTCTTTCTGTGTTCTGAGCATATAAATGTGTATGTAACAAGGCGATTATATCATTGCAACAACTGTTGGTGAACTAAATAGTTATAGACAACCACATCTTTTATTTAACATTTACAAAAACATTGTAATGTTATGTAATGTACATGTCTGTAATGCTTCTAATGTGAAATTGATGCAAAAGGAACCATCAATTTTTTTTAAATATATTAAAATTTTGTGGACCTTATTTTGTTTTGTATATAATATTTTATATCTCAGGTTATAATAGTCTAAGGATGAGTCAGTGCGACGTTCATTCCCAGGAATGTCCAACGCTGACTATTTTTGCTACTCGCTAGATGTCGTTATTCAGTACATTTTATCATTTAGTTTGAAAACTAGTTATAAATCTCTTTACATATGGACGTATCTTATGCCTCTTCACCAACCTCTAAGGTCCCTTTACTCGTTCTATTTAGTAAGAGTTAGGTACACACTATAGGCGGAAACTGTCATAAGACTAAGACCCTGTACATATGAACGCACGTTGGCGTCGAGTATCGTATTACATTAAGCTCTTTATATGCCTTACGTTGAAATGATTGTAATAAGCGGCGAAATTCGCTGCGTATTCGCTCCTTTTAGACATAGTCTTAAGGTTATGCGGTCAATCACGCCCGAGATTATTTAAATTTTTTATACGGTTTAACAAAGCTTTCATAGAAATGTTAAATTATTTGAGCGTTTGTTATGTATGGCTTCGGCTTAAGGTACCTAAATTTTAATTATGTATATTTTACTTCGTTTTATGTATTATGTTTGTATCCCCGCTGTGTTAGATTAAATAGAATTAATCAAATGATTCAATTCAGATAATTAAGATTTTATTTGTATGTATGGGACAATGAACCAAACTGAATATGAGTCAATATAATTTGTGAATTTACGATAATTAATGCTTGGTAGTTAAATAATATTGTAAGAACATTTTACTGATTTTAAGAATGAGTAAATTTCAATTTATTGTAAACTGTTTTTCTGAAGCACGAACGCGAGTTAAGATTACCTGTCTCTATTACTCCCGCGTGATTATATTGCCGTCTTGCTCGCATAGTTGCAATGATCCTTAGGTCATTGCGCTAGTGCGAGCGTGACACTCGTGGACTTGTGCGAGGGTGATAAAGAGTTACGACTGACTAGTCTTTTAGTCCCCAACCTTTAGTCAAAAGACTAGCCCTTCTAATCGAAATCGTTTAACGTATAAGACTGAGCGTTACTTAAAGGACTTAAACAGTTTAAAGGACTGGCGACTGATCGCCTCGACTGGAGTCGAGAGTAGTAAGGCGTGAGTTGGTATTCTCCCGACTACAAAGGTGTAAAAGTAACTTCAGTTATCAATACAAGATGTCATTTTGTACTTAATTACATTCTGTGTGCAATTTTCAAAATCTGGCAACCTGATTTCTAAAAAACGTAGCGTTGCGTTTTTTTTTTTGCTGAATAAACCGCTATATTTTTTTAAATGTAAACTAAGAAATTTGATTTTCACAACCTAATGAGACCGTAGACCTGAGTATACGATTAAAATTTCAACTTGATACCTCCACGCATTCCCCAGAAAAAGGGTCTTGACAGACAGACAGATGGACAACAAAGTGATCTTATAAGGGTTCCGTTTTTTCCTTTTGAGGTACGGAACCCTAAAAAGGAATCTCATTTCAGCCTAAAGAGTTTAGAATTATCACGTTTTACTCAAACGCCAGTTCTTTAAAAAAAAAGACTGCAGTTGTTTAAGCCTTTTAGTTGTTTATGCATTTGAGTCGTTTTAGTTTATACTAGTCTTTTACGTTAACCGACTGAGTCATATTAATTAAGACTAACAGCGGCGTGTATGAGTCTCTTTCATCACTAGTAATAACAGGTCAATGTACGGAATTCTACGTGCTCCGCATTCAGTACTGTGAAGTGAACGCATGAACAAAAGTTAGGTAAAATGAATGGTATAGGGTTGCGTCTAGAAGTGATGTCCATTGCTATTAGTAACATGCCCAAACAGATATTAATAATTAATGTGATTCAATATTTTAAAATACAGATTTAATCCAAATTATGTTATGACGGGTTACGACGATTTTATTGTTCACCAAAGAACTGTAATGGCATGGCAATAAACTATATGAATTGTAAAATCGGAATGTAAAAACTGTACAAATAAATCATAATTATTATTACTTGATAAGTAATAAAAAAAACTGTTTCATTTATTTCTATATTTAAAATTCCTAATTTCTATTTTCATCAACGCCTAGCGGTTGGAAGAACCCAACTGCAACATTGTAGCCTGTATGACATTGTATGACAAAGTTATTCCTACACTAGGAGGCGTAAACGGGCATAAGTATTATATTGCGAATGTGTTCTTGATCTCAGAGCATCCAAAAAATTCAAAATTCAAAACTTTTATTCAGAGAATAGGTTTTCACAAACACGTTCTCTTGTCAGGGTATACAGTAATAAATGATTTGTATAAATTAATCTACTCTATAAACTACTACCATTTCGGAAACAAAAGCAAAATGACCACTGGTAAAAAGAAATGGCGAAAGTGAACCAGTTACGGCCTTTTTTTGTCATTTAAAATTATATCGTACTTTTATTTTTTCTTTTCTTTTTCAACATACAATTTAAAACTAGTATATACATACAACATTACGTACGCGGAATGTCAATAAATAGTGCCATTAATTTGTCTCAACATAAATTAAATCTAAAATGCTAAATCGGTGTTAAAGATAGGAGCAGACCGCCCGCAAGGCAGCAACCATCAAATTTAAAGCTCTTGATAACAAAATCGAGGTGTTTTTCAGAAATATCGAGCCATGAAAACAAAACGTATTATAAAGTATATATTGTTTAATAATTAAGAAAAATTTTCCTCTGTTTCCATCCAAGTGAGGAAAAAAATAGTCTCAGTTCCATGGTATTTTTTTAAATTCATTTTTCAAGACCATCATAATCCTTTTAGACACTTGATGAGTGAGAGAATGGCTGAATATTTAGGCCTTTTCTTTCTTCAGTAACCAAGGTGAAACCTCTAATACTATCCGAAAGTAAATACGGAAGCGTGTGGCCGGTAACACAAAACCAGCAATGTCGTTACACGTCCGACGGTTTAATTGTGCGTACCTGATAAGTATTGGAACCACGCCAAGATTCCTGAGCGCATTGTGAAAACGAGCGATCCAGGAGAAAACCAGACTTACTTGGTTGCATTGAAATTTATGATATATTAGTTTGCATGACATTGACGAGATTTTCAGTGTTTTATTTAAAAAAAAACAATTCACACAACCTGGTCCCAAAGTAAGCTAGGCTTTACCTACTTATGGGTACCAAACAACAGAGATACTATTGTAAATATATACTAATACATTGAAAACACCCAGACCGGAGAACAAACACACATAAATGTTGGCCCCGAGCTGGTATCGATCCGCGCCCCCTGGTGCCGAAGATAATAGGATCACTACCAAGGCACCACCCGGGCTGTCTAATTGGGTTTTACATACGTATTTCTAATACGCCCACATTGGCAGGGTAGGTTTCAGTTCAGTACATCAGCGCCGTCGAAGTTAGCGTTTGTACCAGATTTTACAGCATGGGCAATGGTTTGAACGACAATTGGTTACAAAATGTATGTACAAAATCTATAAAATTCAAAGTCCTGACTGACTGACTGACTTAACTATATATCAACGCACAGCCCAAACCGGTGGGTCTAGAGATTCTTGGACTGTAGGTTCCTTACGACGTCTAGGGATGTACTAAGAAAGGATTTTTCAAAATTCCCACGGGAAGGCGAGATATACGCATACGAAGTTGCGAGAGGACGCACAGCCCAAACCGCTGGTTCTAGAGATGCCAAATTTGACATGTAGGGTCCAGACCGACCGGACCGGACCGGACCGGAACGGACCGGATTTTTTTTCATGGATAAAATTCAAAGTCCTGCCTGCCTGACTGACTGACTTAACTATGTATCAACGCACAGCCCAAACCAATGGGTCTAGAGATTCCAAATTTGGACTGTAGGTTTCTTACGACGTCTAGGGGTGTACTAAGAAAGGATCTTTCAAAATTCCTACGGGAAACCGAGATATACTCATACGAAGTTGCTAGGGGACGCACAGCCCAAACCGCTGGGTCTAGAGATTCCAAATTTGGTATGCAGGGTCCTTATAAGGTCCGGACCGACCGGACCGGACCGGACCGAATCGACCGGACCTGATCGGACCGGATGGAACCGTACCGTACCGGGTCGTGCCGGACCGGAATTTGTTTCTGAAGAAAGATATGCTAATTGTTACTAGGACACGCGGGCGAAGCCGCGGGCGGAAGCTAGTATCACATAAAATTATGGCTTTCAGGATTAGTCAGCGGCATAAATATTATACTTACACTAGCTTCCGCCCGCGGCTTCGCCCGCGTGGCCTAGTAACAATTAGCATATCTTGCTTCAGAAACAAATTCCGGTCCGGCACGGCCCGGTACGGTACGGTTCCATCCGGTCCGGTCGGTCCGGTCCTTATAAGGACCCTACATGACAAATTTGGCATCTCTAGACCCAGCGGTTTAGGCTGTGCGTCCCTTCTCAACTTCGTTTGCGTATATCTCGCTTTCCCGTGGGAATTTTGAAAAATCGTTTCTTAGTACATAGCTAGATGGCGTAAGGAATCTACATGCCAAATTTGATATACCCTCGCAACTTCGTTTGCGTATATCTCGGTTTCCCGTGGGAATTTTGAAATATCCTTTCTTAGTATGTAAGGAACCTACAGTCCAAATTTGGAATCTCTAGACCCACCGGTTTGGGCTGTGCGTTGATTTATAGTTAAGTCAGTCAGTCAGTCAGGACTTTGAATTTTATCTATGAAAAAAAATCCGGTCCGGTCCGGTTCGATCCGGTCCGGCACGGCCCGGTACGGTGCGGTTCCTTCCAGACCGATCAAATCTGATCCGTTCTGGTCCGGTCCGGTCCGTTCTGGTCCGGTCCGGTCCGTTCTGGTCCGGTCCGGTCCGTTCTGGTCCGGTCCGGTCCGTTCTGGTCCGGTCCGGTCAATCTGGACCTTAAAAGGACCCTACATGTCAAATTTGGCATCTCTAGACCCAGCGGTTTGGGCAGTGCGTCCCCTCGCAACTTCGTTTGCGTATATCTCAGTTTCCCGTAGGAATTTTGAAATATCCTTTCATAGTACACCCCTAGACGTCGTAAGGAACCTACAGTTCAAATTTGGAATTTCTAGACCCATTGGTTTGGGCTGTGCGTTGATATATAGTTAAGTCAGTCAGTCAGTCAATCAGGACTTTGAATTTTATTTATGAAATAAAATCCGGTCCGGTCCGGTTCGATACGATCTGGCACGGCCCCGTACGGTGCGGTTCCTTCCAGACCGATCAGGTCCGATCCGTTCCGGTCCGGTCCGTTCCGGTCCGGTCCGGTCCGGTCGGTCTGGACCTTATAAGGACCCTACATGTCAAATTTGTCATCTCTAGACCCAGCGGTTTGGGCTGTGCGTCCCCTCGCAACTTCGTTTGCGTATATCTCGGTTTTCCGTAGGAGTTTTGAAAAATCCTTTCTTAGTACATCCCTAGACGTCGTAAGGAACCTACAGTTCAAATTTGAAATCTCTAGACTCATTGGTTTGGGCTGTGCGTTGATATATAGTTAAGTCAGTCAGTCAGGACTTTGAATTTAATTTATGAAAAAAAATCCGGTCCGGTCCGGTTCGATCCGATCTGGCACGGCCCGGTACGGTGCGGTTCCTTCCAGACCGATCAGGTCTGGTCCGTTCCGGTCCGGTCCGGTCCGGTCCGGTCCGGTCAGTCTGGACCTTATAAGGACTCTACATGTCAAATTTGGCATCTCTAGACCCAGCGGTTTGGGCTGTGCGTCCCCTCGCAACTTCGTATGCGTATATCTCGCTTTCCCGTGGGAATTTTGAAAAATCCTTTCTTAGTACATTCCTAGACGTCGTAAGGAACCTACATGCTAAATTTGGAATCTCTAGACCCAGCGGTTTGGGCTGTGTGTGGATATACCCTTGCAACTTCGTTTGCGTATATCTCGGTTTCCCGTAGGAATTTTGAAAAATCCTTTCTTAGTACACCCCTAGACGTCGTAAGGAACCTACAGTCCAAATTTGGAATCTCTAGACCCACCTGTTTGGGCTGTGCGTTGATATATAATTAAGTCAGTCAGTCAGTCAAGACTTTGAATTTTATATATATAGATGAAAAAAAAACCGGTCCGGTCCGGTTCGATCCGGTCCGGCACGGCCCGGTACGGTGCGGTTCCTTCCAGATCGATCAGGTCTGATACGTTCCGGTCCGGTCCGGTCGGTCTGGACCTTATAAGAACCCTACATGTCAAATTTGGCATCTCTAGACCCAGCGGTTTGGGCTGTGCGTCCCCTCGCAATTTCGAATGCGTATATCTCGCTTTCCCGTGGGAATTTAAAAAAATCCTTTCTTAGTACATCCCTAGACGTCGTAAGGAACCTACGTGCCAAATTTGGAATCTCTAGACCCAGCGGTTTGGGCTGTGCGTTGATATACCCTCGCAACTTCGTTTGCGTATATCTAGGTTTTCCGTGGGAATTTTGAAAAATCGTTTCTTAGTACACCCCTAGATGTCGTAAGAAACCTACAGTTCAAATTTTAAATCTCTAGACTCATTGGTTTGGGCTGTGCGTTGATATATAGTTAAGTCAGTCAGTCAGTCAGTCAGGACTTCGAATTTTATCTATGAAAAAAAATCCGGTCCGGCACGGCCCGGTACGGTGCGGTTCCCTCCAGACCGAACAGGTCTGATCCGTTCCGGTCCGGTCCGGTCCGTTCCGGTTCGGTCCGGTCCGGTCCGGTCGGTCTGGACCTTATAAGGACCCTACATGTCAAATTTGGCATCTCTAGACCCAGCTGTTTGGGCTGTGCGTCCCCTCGCAACTTCGTATGCGTATATCTCGCTTTCCCGTGGGAATTTTGAAAAATCCTTTCTTAGTACATTCCTAGACGTCGTAAGGAACCTACATGCTAAATTTGGAATCTCTAGACACAGCGGTTTGGGCTGTGAGTGGATATACCCTCGCAACTTCGTTTGCGTATATCTCGGTTTCCCGTAGGAATTTTGAAAAATCCTTTCTTAGTACACCCCTAGACGTCGTAAGGAACCTACGGTCCAAATTTGGAATCTCTAGACCCACCGGTTTGGGCTGTGCGTTGATATATAGTTAAGTCAGTCAGTCAGTCAGTCAGGACTTTGAATTTTATATATATAGATGAAAAAAAAACCGGTCCGGTCCGGTTCGATCCGGTCCGGCACGACCCGGTACGGTGCGGTTCCTTCCAGACCGATCAGGTCTGATACGTTCCGATCCGGTCCGGTCCGTTCCGGTCCGGTCCGGTCCGGTCGGTCTGGACCTTATAAGGACCCTACATGTCAAATTTGGCATCTCTAGACCCAGCGGTTTGGGCTGTGCGTCTCCTCGCAATTTCGTATGCGTATATCTCGCTTTCCCGTGGGAATTTTGGAAAATCCTTTCTTAGTACATCCCTAGACGTCGTAAGGAACCTACATGCCAAATTTGGAATCTCTAGACGCAGCGGTTTTGGCTGTGCGTTGATACACCCTTGCAACTTCGTTTGGGTATATCTCGGTTTCCCGTAGGAATTTTGAAAAATCCTTTCTTAGTACACCCCTAGACGTCGTAAGGAACCTACTGTCCAAATTTGGAGTCTCTAGACCTACCGGTTTGGGCTGTGCGTTGATATATAGTTAAGTCAGTCAGTCAGGACTTTGAATTTTATATATATAGATTGTTAGGTACATAACATATACTTATGCGTTCTTAATATGCGTTGTGTAATCAAAAAATGCGGCATAAAATTGCGGTAGAAATGTGTGTGCCGCAGTTATACAAAGAGGCAGTAGCACAGTGCAATATTTGTTCGGCGAGCAAAACACTGATTTCCAGCCACCGTCTTTAAAAAATCGGTGCTTGACTTGCGTGTTCGTTTAGATATTTAGTTGTCGAGCTCCACTGCCGATTGTGTAAAACGAAAATGCATCAGCATCCGACCTTCACCGTCAACCAAATTGTAATCCTTTATAAACAAATTAATCCGAAGATCATGAGCTACCGCTTTGGACTACCGCCACCGTGTCCCGTCAGGAAGACGTAAACACGATTCGCGTGATCTTGGACAGATCTTGACCTATTAACACTGGTATGATGTCGCTTCCAAGTATTTTTAGAAGATGTTCGCCCGCGTGTGGCGAGTTTACTTTTGGGATCAAGCGCGCGCGCACGCTGCACTCAAACAGGGTTCTACCAATAAAAATCGACACGAAAATCGGCTCCGTTCACATTTTACTTCATACAGAAAACTGGACGTAATTTAAAAAATAATTGTTTTATTTTTTATTTTTCAAATAAGTCGGAGAGTCTATTTTCATTATAGATTTTTATGGTAGTTTTTTTTTGTTATGGTGTAATGTAAATTGAAAATGACGACGAGAGGTATAAGACGGAAGAAGTCCTCTTTATCCGAAGTGAAAGTGGCGGTGGTCGGCGCTCCCTCGGTCGGAAAGAGCGGTACGTTGGATGGCCCTTTAATGGTTGCTTTGGGTGTCTTTCAGCTAGTTTCTGAAAAGCATTTCTATAGTTATAAAACTTTAAAATCCATATAAACTTTAAAACATCTATATGTCACCGCTGTCTGTCAGAGTAAAGAAGAAAAAAAAGATTTATCTCTTGAGACTTAATGTGGAATCAAACTTAAAATGTTTTTCAGAAAGTCGTTGTTAGTATGACAAAATTAAGGACGGCATTCTGTAATGCATACTGAAGACTTATACCATATTCTATCTAACAGGCTATGCATATTTTTTGTATCTGTGCCTTCTCACAAATTAGGCAGCTAGTAGTTGTAATTAACATTTAAGAATCCTTTATAATTACATAACGCAAAACATTAATTCTCATATTTAAAGTTACTTAACTTATTATTATTATTATTATTATATTGTTTTACTCGTTTTTAAACGTATACAGTCAACGTTAGGTGGCGGGCTATTAGTAGTCATCCTGTCAACTTATTGTGCGTTAGGCATATTTAAAACCGAAGTATATACCACACAGGTGTCAAACAAGCATACGATCGGCCTGATGGTAAGCCGTCACCGTAGCCTATAGACGTAAGCAATACCGGGGGTATCACTCACGCGTTGCCAACCCTCCCAACCCCTCCTAGAGGAGCTCTGGAGACCTTACTCACCGTAGGAACACAACATGGCCGAGACCAATGCTATTTGGCTTCGATCTTCTGTAAGGTGGAGGTCCTTCCCCAGACGGACTGCTCCGATTTGAGGGGATTATCCGCTGTGCCCTACCTCTCTTAAAACCGAAGTACCTAGTCAATACAAATATTCGTGCTATAAAATGTAGAATTTTCAAAATATTTCATCAACACGCGCCTTTATCTTCATTTAATACGTAATCAATTGCCTAATTTAGTTTTTTTTTGCATAATTAAAATAAAATCCATCAATTTTTTATACCCGAAAGTCAGTGTTGAGTGAAATAACAGCTGTTCTTTTGCCATTCGGAAAATAACACGATCATCATTTAATTTTGTCAAAATTGCTTTCTCTGAGCAAGAGGTTGCTGGGCGATTAACGCAAATTTATACTTCCGTCTTTGGATTATGTATTTTCTCCGTGAGGACAGGACCATTATTCTACTATACTACGCTATAGGCTGTTTCACTATTTGCCAGTATTAGCAAATAGTGAAACTATACCTATACAGTTTCACTACTGAATAGCTAACTGCTTTAAGTAAGCTAAGTTATACAAAAAGTCCGAAATAACCAACACTTTATTCGGGAACGATAACACTCAAAAGTTATTCGGGAGTGGTAAAAACGGCCTATGATATTGTAAAAACAAATTACCTAAATGTTAAAATTTATTTAACTTTCTTTCATATCAATAAAGTACATAATACTACATATTTATTTTTTTGGCAGACGTATTTCTACGTTTCAAATTAGTTATCGCGGTTAAACAAATTTTATTGTTGAGGACAACTTTTTTATTTAACGAAAAACGATAATTTATTTCCCAAATGGACTGATCCTATTGATGTGCACGGTCTACATTGATTTGCGATAGGCTTAATTAGGATAATAAGAGGCCTAATAAGACAATTATACTGACTGTACCTGCCATGAAAATCACCAACTTGCGCTACGCCGCCGATGACACTAGGTACTCTTTTGCAGCAAATGAGTCGGAAATGGCTGCTTTTCTAGACCGAATGGAGCGGTTTAGCAAGAAGATGGGGCTTTCCGAAAACAGGTCCAAAACCAAGGTCATGGTCGTAGTCATATTACGTAAGTTGGAACTCACTGGCACGTTAAACCTAGAAATAGTGGACAACTTTATCTACCTGGGTTCCAATATCAGCAATGATGGTTCGTGCGAGAAGGAAGTGCGTAGGAGAATTGGCATGTCCAAGAGCGCCATGTCTCACCTTGAGAAAATCTGGAGAGATCGCAACATTTCCGTAAAAACGAAAACCAAACTGGTACGGACCCTAGTCTTCTCGATCTTTTCGTATAGCGCTGAGACTTGGACACTAAAAGCTGCAGACCGCAAACGCATTGACGCCTTTGAGATGTGGGCTGGAGAAGGATGCTCCGTATCCCTTGGACAGCATTTCGGACAAACGTCTCCATACTGCGAGAACTCAAAATCTTCTCGCGGCTGTCATCCGAGTGTCTACGTAGAACCCTAGAATACTTTGGTAATATTGCAAGGAAAGAAGGCGACAACCTCGAGAAGCTTATCGTGACCGGCAAAGTAGATGGGAAAAGGCCTCGTGGACGCAGCCCAATACGTTGGTCCGATCAGATCCGCACTGCTCTCGACTCTACAGTTCACAACGCCCTCCACCCCGCCGGAGACAGAATCAGATGGAGAAAGATCATACGGGAGAAAGTGATGCAAAATGGAGGTCACGACCCTCAGCAATGAGGAATACGACGCAAGGAGAGGTACCTGCCATGAATGAGATATGTTATATATATACCACATCCCTTACGTAGTTCACGGCGAAAACATTAGCAATGTTGCCTGTTGGTAACATAAAAATGTAATTTTTATGTTCGATTTGTTTATTGATATTTGGTTCCGAGTTCACGTACGCTACCGATTACGAAAGCGTATTATACCGTAGTCCCAACTGCGTTATACAAACCCATCATCTTTACTTACAGATTTTTCAGTCATACATTGCAATTGTAACTTTTATTATTACCATTCTAAAAGAGCCGGTGCTAAGTGTCTTGCTAATTCTTCTTAGAACAAATCTGCCGTCTGAACTGGTGGTGGTAAAAGAATTCCAAAGAGCTTGTATTAGGCCTATTAAAATAAAAATATTTGACTTCGAGCTCGATGGCGTCGCCGTGTGTCGTATAGTTGTATATCGCCAATAGGCAGTGTTTGGTTTTGTTATCTTGAGCGTCTCAGCCGTCGGTCCCGGCTGTTATCGATGGATGACAGTCGTTAAGCAAAGTCGGTGGCCTTCAAAATTTTATTAATTTGGACACAATTCACACTACGCCAGGTCTCAAGGCGTTATGTAAGCTAGGCTTAATAGTAACAGATAATTAGATAAATAAGTACTTAAAATTATTAGAAATTCCTAGACTAACCAGACAGAAATCCGACACTGCCGAGTTGCCGACGTCTACCGATCCAAAACTGCTTTGTCTCAAAAAAATATTTCTTGGAATCTTTCCTTCCAACATTATTGACGCTTAGAATAAATTCCAGATAATTTACAGAAAGTATTAGTAAAATAAGCATTTTGTTGTTGGTAATTGCCTTCCTGTTTTGCACGGCAGACGCCGAATTTCAATACATCAATCAAGTGTGTATACAATATTATAACATTTTAAAGAAAGTACAATGTGTATGAAATATTAGACAAGGATGACGGTCTATACGAACAAATAAAGCTTGCTACACACATATTCGGGTCGGTATTAATCGGTATAGCCGGGCAGTAAAATCCAATTTATTGCAGATGAATATTCAGTTTAAGAAACCGCTCGGTTTTGTCGCAAATATGCACTCGACCCGAACACCCGAATTAACTACCGAAAGCACTACTATTATTTATTTTGTGCCGAAAATTTACAAGCAGAAGCCATCTATTTAGTAATAGGGGCAACCATGAAAGTGAACCGAAACAACGAAATACGTAGTCCTGTCAAAAAAGACATTGCTAGTAAGAATAAGGTCCAAAATTGGTCAGAACTAAACAAAACGTTATTTTCGCAATAGTTGCTTCGGGACTCGGGTCGTCTTTATTGTTCTGGAATTATAATACTGCCGATTGAAATGTGCCGACCCGAATACGCGTTCGACAAACTTATAAAACGTATTCTAAAATTAATACTATAATGTATGGTTGAATAGAAAAAAATAATGTCCACGGACGTAGAAAACAAACGCACACGCGTGCTATAAAGATATATTTTGATTGTACCCTAAGGTATCATTGCGGTATTTTAACTCATAAAAATTAAATTTCAAAAGTACCCATACAAAAATCAAATCAAAAAAGCAATCGTCTTATTTTAGAATGTAAGTAGATAGGTACTTGTTATTTAAGCCGTTTATTTTGTAATACTGTTTTAATAGATAAATAAATAAAAAATAATAAAAAAAACTTAATTATTTCGACCAAGACTTTTTTTACTTTTTACTAGTGTATTTTTTGGACAATTATATTTTATGAGACTACACGTAAACAGTGCCCCCATTGAGGGTCACCACATGTTTTGACGGCAAGTTCGTGCCAAGAAAAAAATTACTTACAAGTCCATGAGCCCAGTGGGATCATACTATTTGTAACTTATAAATCCGTGCCCCTCATGTGGGTCACGAGAAAAACCGTGGATAATTCTAAGGAAAAAGGTTTTTTTTTTTCAGGAATAGCACCTTTTATATGTTATGTACTTATACAAAAATATTTTACGATTTGGACTTCTACAAGTCCAAATTATATTAAAAAAACTTTTTGTATTGGGACTATGAACTTGTAAGTATATGCAAGTGCGAATAATAGCATATTCATATGTAATCATCAAATAGATACATACTCACAAATCCAATTAGCATGGCAAAATCAAATCTCATATTTTTAAATTACCGAGGTATAAAATGGTGCAATGGACTCTTTGTGTAAAATTGTTGATGAGTCAATGCTTGGAGTAGTCGGCAGACACATCAGCGGGCCTTCACCAAAATAAAGTTGATGAACCACAAGTGTTAAGTCAAGGCCTGAATATTTTCAAATCGTGGACGGCATTTATGTACGTTTTTACTTCTATAAAAAACATTAATATTGTCATAATTATTAATTCATGACTAGCTTTTCCCCGAGGCTTCGCTCGCGGTTAATTTTATGATAAAGATCGTTTGACTCGTTTGACGAAAATGGAGCCATCTAGTAGCGCCATCTATAGTAGAAAAAATATTTTCCCATTGGAATGACATACTTTCACGGGATAAAAATAAGTCTATGTTGGGCTCTGTAAACCCTGACAATATGTACCTACCTATACAAATTTTCATTATGATCGGCTGATTAATCAAGCAGTGAAGGAATAACAAACAAACAAAGTCACTTTCTCATTTATAATATAAGTTGGAACTAGACACATGATGGCTTTGCTTCCTAAATTCCGTTTTTCCCCTAATTACTTTGAACTGCGAAGCTTCCCAACGGTGATTTCTTTTTTTAAATCGGTCTAGTAGTTTCGGAGCTTAATCAATACAAACTATTATAGCAATTAAATACTGGCTCTGTATAATATTAGTGTAGATAAAATACATTATTTCGTAAATATTCATACAACTATCCGAGCGTTTACGCGGAAGTCGGACGTCGCCTACTGCGTTTATTAAGAGACCACGGCGGCCCAATCACAGTTGTGACGAAAATCTGCGTTCATTTATTTATTACTAAGTCATAAAACTAGGAATTTATATGAGAGAGTCGAAGATATATTAAGAACAAACTATAAGTAATTTATTGCTTTGTCTACGTTTTTTTAAACGCGTATTTGTGGTGGTCGTTATTTATCGACAAACATATTGCCGTCTTTACTTATCCCACCGATATTATAATTGCGAAAGTTTCTATGGACGGATGTGTAGTCATTCGTCATCACGCACAATCGTGAGAATTGGCGCCATTCGAATTTACCTTTTTTTGTCGTCAACTCGCATACGTCCCAGCCGTATGCGAGTGATTGTCACTCTTTCTCTCTCTCTTTCGACAAACTCGGATGGATTCGGTCGGTCGGTGGATTGGATGTGATCGCCTGGGACAAAGAAGCCTCTGCGGCAAAGGCTTCTTTCTCCCAGGAAAACATTTCGCCTGTGACTTCGGCCGGTGCAGGTCGTACGTAACGTCAGGAAATAATAAGGTATGATCGCGTCCGTTTATTATTCGTTTAGGTGTTTACATGTCACAGTCAATGACATAAATATGACGCAACGTCAATCAGTACCTTGTCATTATAACATTGTTCACTCAAAAGCCTTTAGTAATAAAAATGATAAACAATAGTGAAAGGTACTAAAGTCACAATAATTATGTATGCTGCCGATTAGTTATCCCGGCTGTAGCCGTTAATGTATTAGCGGGCGGAAATTCGGGTCGCGTTAAAAAAAATGCATCGTATGTGCATCTCGTCTTCCTCAAGTGACCGTACAGTGTACTACCCGGCCACAGGCGTAGCTCGCTAATGTAGCAAGGCATATTATTATGAAACTGATGCAATGCGATTTATCTGCTTAGCGAATTTTTTTTTCCACGTGACATAAATGTAATTGCGCTTTTGCACATATACGTAATTCACTCTCAATTTTATCAACATTGATTTTATGAACATTGATCTAAATTAAGTTTCAATATGATCGATATGTATTGTGTGGTCGTCCATCGAATGCGTCGAATGTTATTTGTTTTCTGAACAATTGGTATAATAGTTTCTTTCCGTGGCGTAATGGTTACCATGCTGTGCCGGACCGCCAACCGCTACTCAAGAGGTCCCGGGTTCGAATCCCGGTCGGGTCATGACATGATAAAAAATGATCTTTTTCTGATTGGCCTGGGTCTTGGATGTTTGTTTATTTAGATGTAAATATATGTATTTGTAATAAAATATAGAATTGTTCAGTTTATATCCCATAACACAAGTCTTGAACTTACTTTGGGTACTTATATCTGTGCTTTGGGGCCTTGGGGCTAGCTCAATCTGTGTGATATGTCCATAAATTTGGTAAAAATAAAATTATTTTCTGTAAAGCTGTGCGAAATACCTATTGCTTTTTATTGTTACTTATATGAACAGTGAAATACAACTTCGTTAGCGTTCTGGCGTAGCGTCGTGATGTTATTTACTATAATTACAAGGATTTTTAACAATCCACTACGCAGTAGCCAATCTCTATACCATTTTAGGTTCGATCAGGTTTCTCTCTTGTGGTGCGGATTGATTCTCTACTCAACTTAGCTAAACAATCTCTTCAACGTAATAATATAAATAACAGATATGTAATGTTTAGTAAATACTTACAATATTAATTAAATTCATTAAAACAATTTCTGCTAAATGTCGAACAGTAAATTATACCATTTGGAGACACTGAGAATATAAGCAAAAATAAATTATTTTTGGCGGTTATCCAAAATGTCATTTTCTACGCGTAGTTAGACAAATTTGTGGGGGGAAATGTCTCGCCGATAATGACGGTCCTCGTTGGCGTTAATACTGTAATGTAATGCACTTTTTCATAGATCATGTCGGTGCATTTGTAACTCGCCTAGCAACTTTTAAAATAAAAACATGTATTGGATAGTAGTTATTTGTTGTCGAATTTCGAAAAATCCTTTCTTATCGGACGCCTACGTCATAAAAAAATACAACCTCCATATTTCAGGTCTACTACGATCAGCGGTTTGGGTTGTGCGTTGATTCTCAGTCAGTTAGTCAGGACAAAGCATTTTATATATATAGATAGATTTTTAATTGCTTAAAAAATTCGATTAATTATGGAATAAAATAAAATACCTACCTACATATTCAAACAAAATTCAAAGAAACGCGGTTTTCGTGAAATTTTTCATGACCTTCACAAAGATGTGGCTGATTCTCACAGGTGACGCGTTATATCTCAGATTTGAGCTCGGGAATTGTTTCTGGGTGTCTTGACTACAAAATTTTGACTTAAAAAAGTGGACACAGTTCTTAATATTATTGGAGTGCAACTCCCTTTCGTTTTCCTTCTCCCAATCCCTTTCCTCGCACGCACAAAGGGCACATCGGCTGCCTAATTGCCGAGAAAGCAAGACAACAAGTAACAAATATCTCTTCCTTCTCTATTCCCCTGTAGCAAGCACCGCATTGGTAGCGACTCTGGTTAAAATAACCACCATCAATGGCAACTTTCCATCAGGTAGCCCGCTTGCTTGTTTGTCTAGGGTATGGCATAAAAAAAAAGATAGATGAAATAGTATTTACCTTTACGATCCAACTGTAACAATGATGTACGCGCCAATTTGCGAGAAAATCGAAGCTGATGCTATTTTTAAAGAGATACCTACTTTAAAATATTTTTTTTTGTAATGTTCGTGCTCGATTTAAATGACGATGTACGGAAGGTCATATGAATGAATGGTTTCATAATTTTATTGTATATTTTATTGCCCGAAAGTAAAAATAGTACCTATAGCATCAATAAAAATCTCTGTTTCCCCAAGGCCGAGAGAATCAATAGTTCTTTATTCAGAGATTACAATCTGAATAAAGAACTATCGGTTTACGCCTTCATCGGCACTTTCTCTATTCAAAGTGTACATTTTGTACATAGTCAGGAGCAGGTCGAGCTTTACACTTGCAGACAATTTTGGCTCTAATGACATAGAACTTAAGAATGCTACAAAGTCCAATATGTATGTACAATAAAACATACATTTTACATAATAACGTTGGCTTCATGTTATTGATATTTCTAATCGGGCGATGACTGAGATACAGCGAATGATAACTAGGAACCTAGACGAAAATAGTTTTGTCTAGTGGGCGACCACGGAAATAATTCTGACAAACTTCCAACTTATGGAAGACCAGGCGATGGCTCATTGTCTTGCCGTTCTCATTAATGGATATACCCGTCCCAGTTTCCCAGCATTTCGAAAATAAAATATACCCTATGTTACTCGGGGATAAGCTTCTCGATAATAAAATAATTTTTAAAATCAGTCCAGTAAGTAGTTTTTTAGTTTATTCGCTACAAACAAAAATATAAAATATTTAAATCTTTCCTCTTTATAATATTAGTAAATATAGATAAAATATTATAGTGAAATATAATATTTTTTAAGCTTATCCTATTCTGTTAAACAACCATGATCCTAAAAAATAACAACTTAACGCACTAATTCCAAAATACAGACAATGACAAAAGAAGTTTTAGTTTAAACCTACGGTGATCTATGTTTTATTGGATAATTGGCAATACATATACTTAGGTAAATTTCCTGAAAACAATTAAGTAGTATGCAATATTTATATATCAAAAACAGTCCCGAACAAATGAATATTGGCAAGTAACTAAGTAATTTGTTGTATTAGCACAGGTATATTACTCACACAATTGCATATTTAATGCATTTGTAAACAGTCAATTTTGTTCATAATCTGTTGCAAGCGGTTGAAATTGCTTTATGGTTAACCGCGCCGCATTTAGAATAGTTCGGCAATGAGCAAAGGATGTTTACAAAGCTTTAGGTACCATCTACCACTAGGAATGTGGTCCAAAATAACCCTTTCTTATTGTATTTATGAGAATTATTGCGTAACTACTCTTAACACGCGCATGAATAATTTTATACGATTGCGATTTTTATAGACGTTTTGATTTTTAGTGACACTTAATGTTCAAAACAAAAGCCTCCACATTTAAGCGTATCCTTTCCTTTCAGGAGGAATTTTTCCTTTCAGTTTCTGAAACGCTGAAGTTAATGATACATTAAATGAATTATTATTTGCTATCACTGTCAAATCAAGGTAGGAAAAAAGAGGTAGCTTTCATCAGGAATTTTAATTGAAACGCATTTCAGAAGTTGACTGTAATCTATAAATATATATAAAATTTAAAGTCCTGACTGATTCATTTAACTATGTATGTACATATATCAACGCACAGCCCAAACCGTTGGGTCTAGAGATTTCAAATTTAGAATGTAGGTTTCTTCCTTACGACAACGTTAGTTACGTTACGGCGTCTAGGGGTGTACTAAAAAAGAATTTTCCAAAATTCCCACGGGAAAGCGAAATATACGCAAACGAAGTTGCGAGGGATTTACTAGTATGAATAATAAATTAATGGATGGTGGTTATGGTTATGCCTGTGTGCTTAGTACAGGAATAGTTATTTCTTTATTTTTAAATTTTTAGGGTTCCATAGTAATGACGCGGACGCCCTAGTGGGCGCCGGCCTTACCAGCCGGCGTGCGGCGCATACCGTAACCCGTGGGTCCTCCACCCACGGGCCGGGGGCCTTGGCTTAACCGCCCGGGCCGCGAGGAAGACAACCTCTATAAAAATCACGAGCGGAGCTGACGGCCGCGCCACGCTGAATAAGTGTGGTGTGGCCGTTGGCTGGCGGTCGGCACAGTGGGTGCGATCGCCGAGTGGACGGGGACCATAGCCCAGCCGAGACGGCGGGCCGGGGAAGGCCCGTCGTCTTGAGGGAGCGATGGTCCTCGGTGTCGGCAGTGCACCTGGATGCGGTGTGCTGCTGACGGAGCGTATCGGGGGCGAGCGGGTCCGGCTGGTACCTTGGCCGGACGGCCCTGGCGGGGTCGCGGTTGTATCCCAGTTTCCCGTGGCCCCGCCACACAGGGCAAGAGGCATCCCGTCAGTTTTTTAGTGGTAAGTTCCACAGTCCCCACCGCGTGCTCCCCGGGCGGTGGGGCTGCCACAAAGCATTTTTCTGACGTAAAAAAAAAAAAAAAAAAAAAAAGGGTTCCATAGTAAACTACAAGGAACCCTTATAGTTTCGCCATGTCCGTCTGTCCGTCTGTCCGTCTGTCCGTCCGCGGTCTAGCGCGTAGACGTTTGATGCTAGAAAGCTGTAATTTGGTATGTATATTAACAATGCTAACAAAGTGGTAGTACAAAATTTGGAAAATATATATTTTTTGGGGTACAGGTAAGGTATGAATAAATTTTTTTTGCACCAATCCCATGTTGTGGGATATCGTTAGATAGGTCTCTATATATAAAAACATTGAGGGTGTGGGAAGATCATTTTGCGATACAATGATCCGTTTGCGAATTATTTACATTTAACGTGTCAATTTTCGTTTTGCACGGTGGTCTCCCCTCTATCTCCGAAAGTCTTGTGTTTAGAAATTTGAAAAAATTCATGGTAGTAGTTCATATAGTGAAACCTACAAGGAAAACTATAACGGTTAAGTAGGCACTATACCGAGTAATAGCCGACGAACTTATGAAGTAACATTTCTTTGACGAAAACGTACAAATGTCATAGAATATGGCATTGTACTCATCTGGAAGCAAAAAATGCGTAACCAATACGGAACCCTACATTGTGCGTGGCCCGACACGTACACGTACTAGCCCGTTTTTTTTGAAACTTACGTTTTGATATCTTTCTGTAATATAATTAGTGTGTAATACATGTACGATTTCATACTAAAATACGTCATAAACCGGAATAAATAGGTACTCCCCATAAATGTTTAATGGGCCGCCCTGTCAGACAGGCAGGTCATCGCACGAGACGATACGCCAATTTCATGCTTGTTTCTCTGTCGTGACAGCCGCCGACAGGTGGAGACATAATCACAATATAAAACATGATTAATGAGGTCTTTACCTTTATGTATATATTGTATTGTAATATCAATGTGAACAAGTGGACATATTCTCGTAATAAAATATCCAATTTGCCTGCCTTTCAAAGCCATTGACTATTTGTCTTTTATTTCACGTTTCGTATGAGCGAGATGACGCTTGAGATCGAAACCACAGATATTATAATACTTCCAATTTCGAAACTTGGTTTTGACTACAGAGATTTTATAAATTTGATAATATTTGCACTGCTTTTATGTATTCTATCAAAAATATATTAAAAAAAATTTATTAAAAAATATAATAAAAAGTATTTACTCTCCAGCCTGATGGCTGGTTCGTAACAAGTGAGTTTGCTTTTAACATCATATTTACGAATTATTCTAAAGTTTTCAGAAATTATTTGATCCGAAGCCAAATACCGACAAGCGTCGTCGTACGTACGAGTCACTAATTATATACAAATACGTGTACTATTTCGCTTAGCGCCAAAGCGCGACAACGTTTCCACCCCACACATTCCCAATCAGTAATGTTGTTTTAAAAAAGAAGATGAGTAGCAGGTTCTAATATGTTTTCTAATTATTACAAAGTTACAAGTTATATTACAATATTATAAAAACAGGGCGAGCTGTGTGATTTGTCAAAAAAAATTTTGGGTTCCGTATTTGCTACACTTTGCTTGCATGCAAATGAGTCCAATATCATATTCTGACACATTTTAATTTGTATTTCATCAAAGCAATTTTATTTTATAAGTTCTTCGGCTATTATTCGGTAACTAGTAGAGCCTACTTAATCGTAATAGTTTTCATTGAAGGTTCAGCATATGGACTACCACCGTGTTTTTTTTTGATAAGACTTTCGGAGATAGAGGGGACAACCGTGAAAAACGAAAATTGACACGATAAATTTTAATGTAAATAATTCCGAAACCGATCATTGCATCGAAAAATGATATTATAACTAACAAGACCCCACAACGGAATCAGCGCGAAAAAAAATCATTCCCACTTTACATGCAGGGGAGACACCCCAAAAATAAATATTTTTTAAGATTTTGGTTCCAGCTCTTTGTTAATATGCGTATACATACCAAGTTAGAGCTTTCTGGCATTAAGCGTCTAAGCGCTAGGCCGCGGACAGACAGACAGACGTACATGGCGAAACTATAAGGGTTGGTTCCCTGTAGTTTACTACGGAAGCGAACCCTAAAAACAACAAACAAAGAAAAAACTAAAAATAACCCATCCATTTAAAAAAAATATGGACCAGACCGACAGTGTTTTCCAGACAGGTTTTCCCGATCTAAAGATATAATATATCTACTACCTCATGACTACCTCCGACATAGACATTGTCAGAGCCATGGTTCTTCAGGCATCACACCTCATTAGGAAGGACCATTAACTCTGCGGCGTTAGGTTCAATTTAAAATATAAAGAGGAAAGATTTTTATAAAACTACTGGATCAATTCAAAATTCTTTCACCTTTGAGGAGCTACACTATCCGCGGAAGACATCTATTTTTTTTTTATACCACAAAGGTGGCATACAAGCATACGGCCCGCCGTTTGGTAAGCATCACCGTAGCCTATAGACGCTTGCAATACCAGGGGGTATCACTCACGCCACAACCCTCCCAAATCTCCCAAGTGGAGCTCTGGAGACCTTACTCACCGTAGGAACACAGGCCAATGCTATTTACTATATTATAAAAATTATATATTATATTAAAATTATAATTGCGAATATTGGGATCCCAACAAATACCCGTGCGAAGCTGAGCCTGCTAGTTCGAATGTAACGTAACCAATCTAATTTTTTGTTAATATAACATCATTCCCGCCAAACTATTTTTACGTAAACGCTTACGGGCTATTACGAGTCGTGTGTCAACTGTCAGTATAATAACGTTAAATAATGCTATATTTAAATAAACATGCGTGATTAATAGACCTTTCTGTACTTTGTCTGTCTGTTAGCAGACCGCCGGAACACACAGTTAATTTGAATGTGATTGGATAAAATCATTTGTCCAAGTCTTTAGGGTAGTGAGTGGCTAACCGCGAGGCCGGCTAATTATTCGGCTATACCGCTTTTCCAGTTTAATATTCAACCGCTTTTAATTATATACACACCTACCCACCATAAAATATACACTAGAACATTTTCTTTCTCATTTATAACTAGTTAAAGATAATTATTAGCCAACGCGAAGTATAGTATATATTTATTTACAATAATATACAGTGAGAAGTAAATAAAGTATATTTAATATTATTATTATATATCCGTTGTCTGGTACCCATAATAGAAGCAGGTTAGGCTTGACTTGGGACCAGCTAGGTTACTCTGCATAGCAATCGCGGTTTTAATTTCAATCCTGAATAATTTCAAATGCAAAATTAACAGAAAATCCTAATACGTACCCTTGAAATTTTATACTTTACTAACTATTTAGTTAGCATACAATCCGATTTCGTTTAGTTTATTATTTAGTTAGCGCTAGTGTAGCTGTAAAGAGTACCTAAAAGTAACAATACAATGGCGATCGAGCGAAATTATCGTCAAGAATAAGGGAGTCGGTGGCGCTGTGTGAATCGTGTAAAACTTATTTAGAAAACAAAACGGCTAATGGGTTTAAGAATTCATGGTACCTCTAACTAAATGATTAAGCTATTATACAGAGCTAACTCACGAATGAGACGATCAATCGACGACCGATTCGTTCGGTAACAGACATAAATATAAACACAGGTGAAAATATTTCATAGTGGATTTTTTGTTTTCAGCACTGACCGTTCGCTTCCTCACGAAACGTTACATCGGGGAATACGATCATCAACAAGGTTAGTTTTATTCGTGTTATTAATAAACATATATTTTCCAAGGAATAATTACAACCTTAGAGAACCTTCAATACTTCCTACTTCGTCTAATTTCCCTCTGATTAAATTCGTTGTGAGTTCCAAGACAGCTAGTTTCTCCCCCGGGCGGGACGTCAATAAGCTTCATTGCTTAATGTCAATCTGTGGTGGCCGTTGTTGAGCCTGGCTGTACAGGAGACACAGCGGTGGGAACGTGTGGTGAGCTTTTCGCGAATAATTAAAGGCTCAGGGAACTGCGTCAACCGCGCGGGAGTTTGCTTGACGCAGTTGCTGCCCTTACTCTTGAAAATAATTCCACTCCATTGACATTGGATTGTTACGTTTAGGTCCTCTTGACAGACTAATGAAATACTAAAAACTGTAGCGCCGAGACTGCAGCACCACGGCACGGGCCTCCACTGGCTATGGTCTGCATATTCCGCAAAATTCAAAGTTGTCGTGAGTGTGTTGTGTTGTTAGACAAAACTAAATCAAATCGGATTGTTTACGTTAACACAACACAGTCCTTTACTTTGGGGCTAGGTGGCGTATATACATATTTTGATAAAAAAATAAATGAAACTGGCAAAAGTTAAAGAATGTTACCGTGTTGCATTGTGTTGCTAAACAAAAGTTAACTGCGGTGTGGATGGCTGCTTTCGCAACAAAAAGAAAGGCAAACTTTTCGGAATTTGATTAGATCGACTCGACAGCATTTTCATGAAGCTTCGTTAGCGTTAAAGAATTTGTCATTCTTCGCCCCTCAATTTCTGTGCCAAATTCGAACAGTCTCTATGCCAAATTACCACGAATTTACAAACTTTTTGTTTACAGATAGCAAATATAAACATGAAGCCCTTTTGGACGGGGAGCCTACATTATTCGAAATCTTGGATACATGTCCGAAGGTACGAAAATCTTCTTTACATACCTAGTATAAAATGAAGTCGCTCCCGCTGTCTGTCTGTCCCACGTCTGTCCCTATGTATGCTTAGATCTTTAAAAGATTCAAGAGGTAGGTTTATAAATGAAGGGCTAAGGGGAAGAACTGGCTAAGTCGCATTTTATTCAATTTTTTATTGTCTATGGTCACAAAAATGCAATGCAATGGTTACCATACGCGTAAATAAAACAAGGCAAAAACTTACTAAGTCACTTAAAAATTCGCCGTATTTTGGATTTAATAGGGAATAACTAGCTTAGTCCATGACAAAGCCACTTCTTCCCTGCCAAAGGGAATGTGAAACGGACAACCTTGAATGTGTCAGAATGAAGTTTACTATTTTGCAGTTTAGTTTGTTGGTGCCGGTTTTTTTTCTTCCTTTAAGTAAATTGGGTTATTGTGCATCTTGGTCAGTTGTGAATTATACATATTATGTATAATTCATTCCGAAATTGCTACGGGAAAACGGGAGACACGCAAACGAAGTTGCGCGGGTTTCGCTAGTAACTTATAAAGTAATATATTATTATCTTTATTACTTTATTACTTACTAGCTTCTGCCCGCGGCTTCGCCCGCGTGGCCTAGTAACAATTAGCATATTTTTCTTCAGAAACCAATTCCGGTCCTGCACGACCCGGTACGGTACGGTTCCATCCGGTCCGGTCGGTCCGGTCAGTCCGGGCCGGTCGGGTCGGTCCGGTCCTTGTATGGAACCTACGTGCCAATTAGCATATTTTTCTACAGAAAAAAAAACCGGTCCGGTCCGGCACGGCCCGGTACGGTGCGGTTCCTTCCGGACCGATCAGGTCTGATCCGTTCCGGTCCGGTCCGGTCCTTATATGGACCCTACATGACAAATTTGGTATCTCTAGACCCAGCGGTTTGGGCTGTGCGTCCTCTCGCAACCTCGTTTGCGTATATCTCGCTTTCCCGTGGGATTTTGAAAAATCCTTTCTTAGTACATCCCTAGACGTCGTAAGTAACCTACATGCCAAATTTGGAATCTCTAGACCCAGCGGTTTGGGCTGTGCGTTGATATACCCTCGCAACTTCGTTTGCGTATATCTCGGATTCCCGTGGGAATTTTGAAAATAAACATACACTAAATGTTAAGTTGAGCAAATCGCCACATATTAGTGAAAACCGCATCCAAATCGGTTCAGCCGTTTCCGAGATTAGCGTGTACAAACATACATACAAACATACAAACATACATACATACAAACAGACGGACAAAATTTTACGAAATTCTTGTTCTATTGCTTATTCTTCATCGCCCTAAACAATTTTTTTGGAAATATATTCAATGTACAGACAAACTTTTTTTACACTTTTATTATATTATAGACTAGCTGCTGCCCGCGGTATTACCCGCATTTAATTTTATGCACAGAAGCGCCATCGACTTCATAAAGCGCCATTGACAACAACAATTTTGACCAACTGCTACGGGAATCGCGTTTTTTTTATCGGGGTAAAAAGTACCTTATGTGTTAATCCAAAGTATCAGCTATCTACATACCAAATATCATAAAAATTGGCCCAGCCATTCGAGCGTGAAGAAGTAACAAACATACATATTCACAAACTGTCGCCTTTATAATATTTTTGGGATTGAGATAAAAATTATTCATCTTATTTTATACTAGCTGAAACCCACGGCTTCGCCCGCGTAAAAATTAGCCTGTGTTGGGCTCTGTACCCCTGACAATATGTATGCAAATTTTCATAATGATCGGCTGCTTAATCAAGCCGTGAAGGAATAACAAACAAACGAACTCAATTTCTCATTTATAATATTAATATGATTAGTTTGTTTGATTTTTGATTGCATTGAACAGCTACGAAACTGAACCGATTTGAAAAATTTAATTCTTTCACCGTTAGAAAACCCTAACCCAGGAACCCAGGTATAGGCTATTATATTTTCAAAAAAAAATAATAGGTATTCTTACTAAAAACTCGTGCGCAGCTGGGGCCGGGCGCTAGTTATACAATATTTTAATTAGTACAATTATGTTTTCAGAGTATTGGTGACTTACCCGGCAACGAGATTGCACAATGGGCCGATGGACTTTTCTTAGTGTACTCTATAACTGACAGAGAGTCGTTTAATTATGTGAGGAGGGCAAAGCAGAGCCTACAGCCCGACATACCGTTGACCTTAGTCGGGAACAAGGCTGATATGGTGCATTTGAGACAGGTAAGCTTTTATGAAAGTATTCATTTATAGATAGATATGTACTATTTCGCATTTGATGACAGACCGCAGACGGTAGCGGCAGACGCAGTTGTTTCTCTGGCTCATGTATAATGTGTACTAAAGGATAGCTTACTATGGGTCATTCTTTCTTTCAATAATCCAGCAGGGTGCTTAAACCTTGCTATCTAGTGGAGCTGAATTTTTACTGCACTTTAACTTTAACGAGGTCTAACAAAATTCCCACGGGATACACAACTCATTGGTGCCCTTGCCCAAGCGGGCGAAGCCGCAGGCAACAGCTGGTACGTTGTAATAATAGAACGGTCTAAATGCATACCTACAGCATTAAAAACTTTATTATTGACATTAGGCTTCATGTACACACCATTTTTTTGCCGTAAAATCGACGGTAGATTTCTACAGCGAAATTACCTGTGTGTGTGTGTGTGTACAAGAATCCTTAGGGCTGACATATACGGACTGCTTGAAGCAATCAGGATGAATTGCTTCAAGCTGCGACTGCACAGTGAACTACAGTCTTCTACATACCCGGACCAAGCTTCGGGCGGTCGTGCGGTCAAAGCTTCAAGCCGTTGACTGTGACTGCAAGAGCGGCCCGTGTATCTTGATCAATGTGTAAATGCTCGAGCAGTTCGTCTATGTCGACTTTTAGTACACAGACGCAAGTGCTCTATTACGTATCAAAAAGATTTTATATCATACGTTAAGAGTTATTTCAAGTTCTAACGTCACGTAATGACGTTAGCAACAATAGTATAGCGAACAAAGTAATATGTATTTACGTGGGCGCCGCATAGCCGGGAATCTTTTACTCCTTGTTTATTTACGCTCAACCCTGGGCTAATTTAGACTATGCATTTTGGTCTTTGGCATAAGGGCACAGAGAATTCGTGCCCAGCTACATTTTCACGGTGAAGCAAAAATGCAGATATTTTTTTGTGATAAATTCTGTCAATATTCTAATGAGATTTTTTACCCCCCTAAAGGCGTCTCAAATTATTACATATTGTGCTGATGAATTTATATAATAATAAGAAAAAAATAAATTTTATTATTCGTTTTCACCAACCAGTATAAGAATTACCTAACTCAAATATATGAGTTAGAGAGTATATACGCAGGGGTGGTTGGTGAAATTGGGTATGTCTGGTAAAATATATATATAATATATACCCACAATCATCTCAATTCTGCCATGCTGCTCCAATGCGGATTGGTAGTGGCCAGTGTGTTCAAGCCGCTTGAATTCCCTCCGAAGCACGGTATTTGTATATCTGTAAGTAGGTATGTATCATCTTGAAAATTAGCCATTACTTTGTATTTTGCAGGTTAGTCCAGAGGAGGGCGAAATACTGGCAAAGGACTTTGAGTGCAATTTTGCAGAGGTTGCAGCAGCAGAACAAGTGAATCAAGTCTCGGAGGTCTTCCACGAGCTCTGTCGAGAAGTACTCGCCCTTCGGCGGAGAGCCAAGCATAGTTTGCTCGACAGAATGCTCGGCTCCAAGACCGCTTACAGAGTTTACTCCAGGGGGAAAAGTGACAGCGCATTACCCAAAGATTAGTCAATTTCAAATAATTCTAAGACATTTTTTTTACATTATCACAGCTAATTACTGGCTATTGAATATAAATAATTCGAGAATTTATCTTATTCGAATAAAATGAAGAACCGAAATTGTTAATTGACTATTTGGTTGCCATGACTCATGCATCGCATTGCGTGTAAGGGTGTTTACATAGAACGGCAGGGTTCCGGCGCCGACAAGTCGGCTCGGTTCGGTACCGGTATCATTTTCTGTGTATAATGCGATCACTTATAAAGAATCAAGTTATCGTACTTCAGGTACAATGCCAAGACGGACCGCACGCTGCAGACTGCAAGGTGCATACTAGTTTCTATGTATTTCATGTGAAAGTGATTCCTACGGCGGCACTGCAGCCTTCGGCCGCGGCGCGCAGCGACCGTAGGCTGCAGCACAAGGGTTTCGTGAACCACAAAACTTTCGATAGCGTTTGGTAACTTTCGGGTAACTTCGAGTGACTGGGGGGGCATCGTCTTTCAAATTGTGTAGTCGCGGCATGCTGCTGCACTTGGAATGAGACCGCTGGCAGCACTGTGGTCGACCGCAGCTGCCGACTGCAGTGTCGTCAGCGGTTGCAGTCTGCGGTCCGTTTTGGTATTGGACCTTTATATTTAATTTGTAAAAATGTATTGGTCGTGCGAGAACAGTGTAAGAAAGAGGTTTTATTTTATGTTTAGAATTACTTATTTACTCGAAAACATTTTAGTTACCTACCTAAATACTTTCCAATCTTTTCTTTTTACCGAAATGGAAATATTTACTAAATGTTATTTCGTCTCAATAATATAATTGAAGGAGGACTAGACAATTTGGCCCTATTTTATAATCTATAAAATTGAGCAATATGTCGTCAGAAATATTTTTGAATAAGTATTCTACAACTTTTATTATGTCAGGAAAACTCGCTGTGAAAATAAAGTTATGGCTATATAAAATAAATCTTTGTATTGACAATTTCATTGCTTTTTAATACATTAGGTAGGCTGTTCATTCTTTCTGTTGAAAAGTAATTATATAAGTAAGATTTTGCCATCAACAAAAGTATGCCTCTGTAAATTCAGACATGTACAAATTTTGTCAAATAATAATTTATACATAATATATTTATGTGCATCATGGGTTCAATTACCACTTCGGGACAGACTCATTGCTAATAAAAAATTAAACTATAAATATTTGTTTTTATGAATGTACGGTACGATGCAAAGATTCGAAGTTTAGTGTGTGTGAATGCATGTACGTTTTTTTATTATTTATTAATTAATAAAAACAATTAATTAACATGCCTTTTATTTTTTTTAAATATGCTTTATTTGCAATACACAACAAAGTAATACATTAAACACGGATAACTTACAGACTAGTGCGTAAGCAACAAGGCGGCCTTATTGCTAAAAGAAACCTTTTCAAGGCCACCTATAGTTGTTAAATATTATATTAAGCTAATAAAATCAATACTTCCTACTCCGACTATCTTCTTTCTGATTAAATTCGTTGTGAGTTCCAAGACAGCTGTAGTTTTCTCCCTCGGGACGTCAATAAGCTTCATTGCTTATTGTCTATCTGAGGTCGCCGTTGTTGATCCTGGCTACACAGGAGACACATGGGTGGGAATGTGTGGTGGGCTTGTCCCGAAGCTAATAAAAGGAAACTGTGGTTGACGTTTAATTATGCGCAGAAAATGATATTGCTCTTGTCTGTACAGTCTATTGCAATGAAATGAAAAACTCTTGTTCTTAAGTCTATGAACTACAGACTTTGCTTCATCCACTAAAACTTTAAGAGAGGTAGGGCACAGCGGATAATAAACTCAAATCGGAGATGGATGGATATTACTATTTCAAGCAAAGACGGCTTGACAGATTTGTTTGGAATTTGGTATACAAACAACTCAACACATAGGTTAGTAAATAAATTCTACACATTTTACTCAGCGTCACCTCCCAAAGTAAGCTAGGTTTAATCCTTTTTTTGTTTGTTTAAAGTCAGGAAAATGCATTACTGCATGTCACGCCACTTGGGGAAGCGATGGGGCCTGTCGGGCTCACCTCTCAAGCCAATGAGGGATACCGACTAAAAACCTGACTGTTTGCCACCTTCTCTGCCTTCACAGTGGCAGGGTTGCGAGAACTGGTGATACTTCCGCTACCCCGCTGGCGGGTGTCCGTGGACCCATCCCATTTGGGCACGGCTCTACAGCAGGGTGCACGAAAAGGCGCGTACTAGTACGCGTTCCGCAAGTAAAAACGGTGAAGTGAAATTTGCCACATTACATGACAACCCTGCCTGTCGGCGGCGCAGCCATGCGCCAGCGCGGCGACCAAATTGTGAAAATAATTTAAATTGAAATAAAAATATAAATTATAATTTGGAAGCTCAGACCAAATAAAAAAATTATTATTAAAGCTTTTAATAAAAAAATATATTATGAAGAAATTATATAAAGTGAAGATTTCATTAAAGAAGAAATCAAGAAAATATTATAATACTGCTTTTCCCAGCGGCTTCGCTCGCGTTAATTTTATGACATAGATCTCGTTGAACAACAAAACCTATAGCGCGACTTGTGGCGCCATCTGTTGGCCGATACAGCGCCCTCTATAGTAGAAAAATTATTTTCCCATTGGAACAACATACTCTCACGAGATAAAAAGTAGTCTATGTTGGGCTCTGTACCCCTAACAATATAATGTATGCAAATTTTCATAATGATCGGCTGCCTAGTCAAGCCGTGAAGGAATAACAAACAAACAAACTCACTTTCTCATTTATAATATTAGTAAGGATAAGGATTAGTAAGGATGAAGATTTAAAAGTGATAAAATAATAATACGAAGGAAGAAGTGTACGAGTCAAGGATGGTGTAATGTATTGGTGTTCTACATACACACTACAATGGTGTCCAGGGTATAGCCCGGTCCCAATTCGTCTCAAGAGGAGACCAAGGGTTTTCCAGCCTACTCAGCTAGCCCAGAAGAGGAGCAGCAACTAGAGTGGCATACCAGCGAAGCATCGCAAAGATGTACCCTTAGATATTTTCAATTTAAAAATATTAATTGAATTAGTTTTTTTTGCTGTTTATATTATATTTGGATTAATAAGAGATTTTAAATACGTAAAAATGAGTAATAATTTTGATCTAGAGACAGCAATCGCCTTTTTACCTGTTATAACGAATAACGAGAAAGATATAAGACAATTAATTAATAACACAGTGGACAAAGGGGTCCTCAGGATAATGAGAATAATTAAATTAATACTATGTAAAATAAGCTATACTTTTAATAAGATGGTAAAAATGAAGTGACGTGACATAAAAATACAATTTCTTTTTAAACTTATCATAGACAACATTTGTAATACATTATAAAATAGCTTTTATTTACTTAAACTATTCTCCACACAGAATTTTATAGTAGTAATTTAAATAATCAATTTTATTTTAAAAACCAGGCTTAATTCGCGCTCATTTTTTGTATTATTAAATGTACATTATGACATTTAGTTCAGACATTAAAAAACATTTATTACCGAAAAAATCACGACACGTATGTACCTATTATTAAATAGGTACATTGCTTGCTGAATATTAGACAGGGGCACAAGTCAATTCCGAACTATGGAGCAGAAGTGGAGAATCTTTTTACAGATCTCACCTATGCCCAATGTGAAGATGACATGTCAAAAGTTAAAATAATTGGCCCTACTAATGAAAAGTTAGCTAGGTATAGATTATTTCTGTAAAGGCATAAACAACTTTAAATTGTATGTCATAATTTCAAGCCAAAATTTTTATAATTTAACTCAGTGCATTCAGTCGGCAAATGATAAATTACAATATAAATTCAAATAATCGAAATTTTAATTATTCTAAACGCGTTTCTAAAAATAAATATAATTCACATGTCAATTACGAAGCTCATAAGCTCATAATCATGATGAAATCATCGTATGTCCAATGTCGTTCACATGCATCACCAACGTTCAGCAGAGTCGGCAAGCGCTATTCAAATAACTTATTTAATGAAAGTTCAGAAGAAAATAATACAATTAGTGACTATGTAAAGATAGAAGTAAAACCAAAAATTATAAAAAGTAAACGTACTAAAATAAATAAAAAGAAAAATTTGAAAAGTAAACGCATTAAAACAAATAAAAAGAAAATTAAGGATTTAACAAATAAATAATTGTATTTTAAATACAAAAGATAAAGGTATGAACTTAAAATATAAAAATAAAGTAAATGTTATGAATATGTTATGGAAAATTAAATTAAGATATCAAAGGGAAAAAAGATTATGTAAAGGGAAATATATTGATAAGTACTAATTTTAATAAAATAATAAATAAAATGGTAAAGAGAAGGAATAAATGTAATCTCAAATATACAATTAAAGAGATAACTAAGAAGAGAAATAATTACGTAAAATATAAAAAATGTCTCAATGAATATAACTTACGAAATAAAGTTCATAATAAAAAATATTACAAATATGAGAATAAAAGTGGCATAGAACATAAAACATATAATATTAGATCAGTAACCTAGAGTAAATAAGGAATAATATAAAGTAGTAGATAATAGTGTAGAGTAAAACATCATAAATTAAGGTAGAGTAGGTATATACATAATTTTGATTATTTTTAAATTAAAATAAGTGTAAGCTAAATGAATGTAGCAACACAATGGCTAAAATCAACATGATAAAAAATTAAATTAATTATTCTTAATAAGAAACAGCATCTTCATGTTACTTACAATGAATTGAATTAAGATTATTACTGATCAAATTACCACGTAAGCAATAGGTAATTGATCTAGGTCACTGTACCGACCTATTTATATTTAATTTTACGATAGAAATAAGATATTGATGTTAGTAGTAAAAGTTAAATATTATCCTGTAATCCATGAAAATATTAACTAAAGGTATTATTAATTGTATACTTTTGTGTAATCATAGCATAAGAACCTATGAACTTAGTAATAAGACATTATTTTAAACCATGTATAAGTATATAACTATGTGTAAGCATAAATAAAATGTTGCTGGAACATATTTAAATTATTATTTTTTCTTTAAAAAAGGGGGTAGGTGTAGTGTGACGACACACGTCCTCATTATTGTTACCTTAACCTTATTTAAACCTTGTACATAAACCTTGTCATCATTACAAGTAGAACACCCATATTAATATTCTTGCTCTAAACTCCAAACAGTAATTGTATATAAACCCATGTGTTTCCAATAAAGAGGCATTCATTCATCGAACGCATTCAGTTTACAACCAGCAAAGCTTTTCATTATCGCACACCCTCGTGTGACATTACAGTACGGTACCCCCTCACCACCCTGACTGCCATCGCCCGCTGCGGGCCTCTCCGCACTACTCCCATATAGGCGGCGGCGCTCCCATATAGCCTATATAGCGGTGGCGGCAGACAAGGCCCGGTCCACCGACATTTGGTAGGCCCGCTTAAGGCACCGGTAGCTCACAATAGGCGCAGCATGCGGCACCAGCCGCCAGAAGTGTTCTCGAACAACGGAGGTCGCGGACGATTCCTAGATACTTCGTCGACTCGACGGTAAAAATGACACCTCCGACGACCAAGTGCGCTTCTTTAGGACTATGGAAACACACGGCCTCAGTTTTGTGCAAGGCCACCTCCAGGAAACTAGGTTTAACCTGCCTGTTGAACAATTACAACACTATCATATAAATGTTTAGCTTAGCCCGAGCGGGAATCGAACCTGCGCCCTCTGGTGCCGAAGGCCACTAACGCATCACCGGGTGTGTATGTAGTTTTACCCAAGACGAGTCCCGGGAATGGAAACAACAAACGCGGGTAAAATTACGAGAATATACTATTTCATTTCATGGAACTAATAAATTTTATTTGATTTCACCCACGCATTACTAAAAATAAACAGATTTAAAAAGGCTCACTGAAGAGACAAAAACGTTGACGGAATGATACACCTAGTGCAGTAAACGAGATGTAGGGCTGGGGATGTTATTATATCATCATATTAATAATATAAAACAGGGCAAATACGTGTCGGACCACGCACAATGTAGGGTTCCGTATTTGCTACGCTTTGCTTGCTTGCAGATGAGTACAATGCATAGATTTAGTATATACTAGTGTACCTATAGATCGGCTTTGTTTGATTGAGGCGAGACCAAAAACAAAATACACTAGTGTGCGTGGAATGTGTACATGTGTGCAAGCAAGATATATAATTTTGTGGATTTTCCTTTTAGTTTGAGTTACATCCAGGCACTGCACAGGTAACCATATTTAATCACGTCGAATTAACACCAAAACTACACTTAAAAACCATAAATTTTGTAAAAATAAGTGGGATTTGTTTTAACATGACTGACGTTAGGGCGATACAAGCCCATAGCGTGTATAGGTCTCGTCTATCTATCTCGCTCTAACAAACGCGTATGCTATGATCTATCTCTTTTGCATTGTCAATCTTCTTACGCTAGTAAGTTATAATAAATCTATGGTACATTGCCATATTCTAAGACATTTGTAAGTTTTCATCAAAGAAATTTTATTTTATAAGTTCGTCTGCTATTAGTCGGTAACTAGTAGAGCCTACTTAACCGTTATAGTTTTCATTGAAGGTTCACAGCATATGGACTACTACCATGATTTTTTTCAAATTTCTAAACACAAGACTTTCGGAGATAGAGGGGGGGTGGGACCTATCTAACGATAACCCACAACATGGGGTAAGCGCGAAAAAAAAAAATTATTTCCACTTTACATGTAGGAGGCACCCCAAAAAAAATATTTTTCAAAATTTTGTACTACCACTTTGTTAGCATTGTTAATATACATACCAAATTACAGCTTTCTAGCATCAAACGTTTAGGCGCTAGACCGCGGACGGACAGACGGACATGGCGAAACTATAAGGGTTCCTTGTAGTTTACTACGGAACCCTAAAAAGGGTGACTCCGAGTTTCTTTCAATCAGCAATCTAGTATTCATAGTACAAGTTTTGCTTTGGGATATGATGCATTGTGTGATGCGTCCAAAAAAATATTGTTTCGTATTTGATAGTACCAAACATAATATATTAGTGAAAATAATTTGTTATGTTGTGGTACAGATTGTTCATTAATTTTGGTCGTGCGTGCATTTCAATTATTAACTGTTTGCCTGACCGCCCGAAAATTATTTCAACGAGACCGTATATTACATACCTAAATGACTACTATTTTAGATATTCTAGTCAAACACAATTTCAATATTCCACCGCAACTAGGGTTACTAAGCCGGTTGTAAGCAATAAAAAAATCCTGATTTCTAAAAAAAAACCGTGTTTTGTTGAAAATAAAACTCAATAAATTTATAATTAGATTTTTCAATTATATTTTTACACATATTTTCGTCCACTAGCAACAGATTTAAAAAAGTTTGTTTTTAAAGAAATTTCACTATGAAATTCGGCGCAAGTTATATGTTTAAAGTGTGGTATATGCAGGGTGTGTAAAGCGCGGGCGTACTGATTTGTACCTATTATTTTAATGTGTGACAAAAATCCGGTCTTGAATCAAATCCGGGCGAAGTCCGGTTGAAACTATTAGGTTGAGCCTAATACAAATAAGCCATTTCAATAAAAATTGTTTACTTGGAGTTTGGCTTTATGGCGAAAGCCAATGACGCCAATATAATACCAAGCTAACCATTCTTGTGTTCTCCATCTTCTTATACGGTGCCCAAACTTGGAGTTTAAAGAAAGCGAATCGAACACGCATCGATGCTGTTGAGATGTGGTGTTGGAGGAAAATGCTGCGCATACCTTGGACAGCTCACCGGACCAACATGTTGATTCTTAAAGAACTTAAAATATCAAGAAGACTCTCCACCATCTGTCTCCGAAGGGCCCTGGAGTTCTTTGGCCACATTGCCCGGAAACGCGGTGACAACCTAGAGAGACTCTTTGTCACCGGGAAGGTGGACGGCAAAGAGCCGAAGTTCTCGATACCAGCTTCCATGATGCAGTCCACGTCGCAGAAGACAGGAACAGGTGGCGGAGCATCATCCGTGCCAAAGTGAGCCCATGAGTTCACGGCCCTCAACACTGAGCAAGGAGTAGGAGTAAAAATAAAAAGGAATCCAATTTTTCACACTTCTGAACAAATTTTCTTGAATCATAAGCTAAGAACACTTTTTCAAACAAGATTTTTAACCAAAATAATAACTGGTTTGTCTGTTTGGAAGCTCCGATGCAGACAAACAAATACACACGCCAAATAAATAACACCCTGCATAAAATCGATAGCTGACCTAATTCGTAAGAACAACTAAGTAAAAAAAGACTGCATTAATTAATTACTATAAAGAATTTTCGATTAAACTTTTGTTATGTAAATTATATTATTATTAAATCATGGCTTTTATTTAATTTATTTATAAATATACAAATAAATATATAGGGACAATTTATACAGATTGAGCTAGCCCCAATGTAAGTTCGAAACTTGTGTTATGGGATACGAACTCAACGATATTATATTTTATAACAAATATCCA
Organism: Endotricha flammealis; assembly: GCA_905163395.2. Lineage (NCBI taxonomy): Eukaryota > Metazoa > Arthropoda > Insecta > Lepidoptera > Pyralidae > Endotricha > Endotricha flammealis. The sequence goes on along the minus strand of LR990852.1, from coordinate 5,168,263 downwards.
AGACCCGAGGCCAATCAGAAAAAGTTCGTTTTTCATCATGACCCGACCGGGGATCGAACCCGGGACCTCCTGGGTGGCGGTCTAGCGTGGTAACTATTACGCCACGGAGGTCGTCTAATTTATGCAAATTACAAATTCAATTATTTTTTTAAATGTTTGATTAAGGTAAATTACTTAACTTCTGAACATGACGTAATTCAATAAAAAAAAGAAAAATAGGATGCAAAGCGAAGGGTAAATAATATCAGGTTACAATTTTATGAAAAAATTTCTTCATAAATTTTCCGTCATCGACCCACGCGCTAGAGATAACTTAATAATGTAATCGACAGCCCTAGCGTTTTCTGCTGGACTTCATGTAGGATGGTATGGTAGTGTCGATAGTATTTATCAGTGTTTCGATAGACCTCCGAGAGAGAGGTTTATTGCAGGTAAGCATAAATTTATTTATATTAATTTATACTCAGTACACATAAATGTTCATTAAAGTAATAATAATATATAATCCCGACCTTGGCCTATTTTTTTAATTTTACGAGTACTATTTTAAAATATTTAAATACATTATTTTTATTCCCTTTGCAAAAGAATTGAATTTTTATTAAAAAAAACTGGAACTTAGGTTTGACAGGCCCGGTGGTCGAGTGGCTAGCAATGGTCACTTTATACCAAGGGCCGCGGGTTCGAATCTTACGCAAGGCAAACATTTGTGTGCATGAACACGTCTGTTTGCCTTGGTCTGCAACTCTGGATGTTTTCTATGAATAATAAGTATTTATTTACAAAAAAAAGTATTTAAGTATATTTATCAGAAATCAAGTACCCATAGCTTAGTTGCTTAGTTTGGGACTAGATGGCTTTGTGTGATTCGTCCAAGATTTTTTTTAATTTTTTTTTTATAGGTTATTCTGAAATAAATTGCTGCGAGAAATTGAAGACAGCTCTGACCGACGGCAACTTGCTTAACCTACATAACAAGTTACTCTCGAAAATCTCCGGATGATCTCCCGAAAACATCTTCTTCTATAACTGGTAACGAAACTAAAGTTACCAATGTGGAAGAAAGGGTGGTGAACCTTTTCTTCCACTTTGGTAACTTGTTTAGCCCGAGGTTCAGAAAAATGCATTTTTTATTTTAATTTTATTTCGTCTGATTCAATTAATTTTCCTAAAAAGGATCATATTGGGCGCTGCCGCCTTTTCATACTGGATGCAATAACGGATTATGACAAAATTGAAAAACCGGATATCAAAAATGAAAGTTTTAATTATTATTTGAGGCTAGAATTGGGATGAATGTAGTTATATCCGCTTGAAATACAAAAAATTACGAACATCGGATCATAAAAGCGAATGCAGTGTTGAATTTTTTTTGTAAAAAAATACAACCATGAAAGGAAATTCCGAAAATACGGACTATATTTGAACCTTTATTCTAACTAGAAATGTCTTTGACAGGACTACCTGTTTCATTGTGGTGTCTCTCTGTCAAAATGGATACAGATATTTTGAAAATGTCATATGTTTCACAAATTTTACCAGACTCTGGCATGCAAAATATTTCAAATTCAATTGTACGATTAATTCTAAAATTATTTCACATTAAATTATGAGATATCAATGACTACACGTATTCAGAATTAATATGCTTTGATATAATTAGTGTTCATCAATGACTTCATACCTTCGCCTGTTTGTTATATATATATATATATATATCCTAACAGCCATTTGATAGCTATTGATGCTGTATACTGCTGTTGTCATTGGGTTGGGAGCAAATTGAGTCGGTTTGGGTTACTAAGACTGTACTTGTTTTCTTGCCGCTTTGTAAATAAAGTTTGGTTGTTGTAACGAATACACAAGTTTCAAAAATGTATACGCAAGGAACTGTCAATTTTTTTAATTCCACAAACAAAGGTCTGCATGATGTTTGTTGATCAACATTACATATGGGCCTGATGCATTATTTCTGCGCTTTGAGAACGCGATCTATATGACAGGAGTTCCCCAAAGAAGTACGACGCCATAACGAAGTGTAGAACCTATATACCCAAGATACGCTTTAATGGCGACTTTTTTACTACTGATATTAGTTAATCGCCAAAGCGCTTTTTTTTAAATCACAGATTGAAAACTAGCCCCAAAGTAAATTCGAAACTTGTGTTACGGGTTATGGGATACTAACTCAGTTCGTTTTTCATCATGACCCGACCGGGATTCGAACCCGGGACCTCCTGGGTCTGGCGTGGTAACTATTGCCACCAACTAACGCCACGGAGATCGTCACTAGTATTTATTTATAAATATCCTTTATAATCTGGAATATTACATTTTTGCGCCCGGATTTTTTTTGGAGCCCGGCCGGCTGGTTTTATTTTGGATCATCTCTTTTTATGGCAGTTTTCATTTACAACGTTATTTAGATTATATTAAATTATATACATTAGAATAAAATTTCTATGTATTTTTCATGTTCTGTATTACATGAATGGCCGAACTTTATGTTAAAATAATGCGAAATATATATTAAACGTCGTTTAATTTTGGGGTCTTTTAAGACCCCGCGCGACGCCGCGACGATCGCGTATATAAAAACACTAAGGTGGCAAACAAGCTTACGGCCCGCCTGATGGTAAGCGGTCACCGTTACCTATGGACGCTTGCAACACCGGGAGTATCACTCGCGTGTTGCCGACCCATATTTGGATACTTACGTAATTAATGATGTGTAAATTTTTAAAACATACACTAATTTAATAATACTTACATTTTATGTTTTAAGAAATATAGCCAGTTTCTGTTGCATTTTAAAAGTCAATGACACATTAAATTGTAGCCGTCACTATCAAACTACAAGAAAAAACCGGGATAGCACGCAACATAACGTGGAATTAAAATTTAAAATGCGTTTCAGAAACTGTTTGTTAGTCCAACATCACTTTATTTCAATATCAGTTGTTGGACGGGCAAACAATGAAATAATGAGCTGCTATTAAAAAAATGACTAGTCGTCACAAAGGCAACCCCGGAGTCATGCATACAAAGGGTAATCTGTTCAAAGTGGCCCTAAATTAAAAATAATAATACGGCCAACCCTCGCTGCAGGGGTGCCGCCGTCGTCGGCCAATGGGAACGTGCTTACTATGATACGAATGACACTGATTCAAAGATGGCACCACGATTTATTATTATCATGACATGAATGAACATTACCAACATTTTATGTAGTTTGTTGGTTATTTATTTTCGGAATAGCAGAATGTCATGATAACTAACTAACTGATAACTTGTAATAAGAAATCTGGTAATGCATATTTAAACTAAATATTACTATTAAAAAGTTCGGTTGAAAAAGACAAATATATCCATAATGTATACTGTGAAAAAATTTGTAGTTAATTCGGATAGAGCTAATAGCAAACGTGGGTGAAAAATGATTACTTATATCATTTTTGCACTGTACAACATTAAGTTATTTTTTTTTTCTATAAAAATAATGTCAGCCCATTACATTACAAACCCTCGACACCAATCAGTCTACAAAAAAATATCAGCTTTTCGCATTTTACGGGGAAAATGCAGTCATTATCGTATATATAATAAATTTAGCCATAATAAATTTTCTAACATTTCGATGACCGCTCACCATCAGGCAAAAGCTTGTTTGCCACCTTAATGGTATAAAAAAATAAATGCAATTTTCTTCAATCATATTTCCATCCAAATATTAGTAATACTCGTAAAGATCTATCAAAACATTACCTTTCAAAAAGGACATCTACAAAAGTTACAAAGGATGGAAATGGAATCGTTTATCATTATTTTTTATTGTGTCTCTCTTCCTAGAGACTGTTAACAAATTAATCCGTCATCCGTCCGTACTAATCTGACAACGACGCCTTTACCACGGGATCTAATAAAGTATTGTAGCTCGGCCATATCTATGAATTAAAAGGCCTACAGCCGCGCGGTACATACATACGTAAACGTGCGATAGGGCTGCCCACCAACAGCATTTTAATTACATCTGCCTAGTGCCTATTTTGAGTTTCTATCTAGTTTTGTGATTGTAAATATTTTATTTTAATTAAATAAATAAAATACTTTAATAATAATATCGTTGAGTTAGTATCCCATTACACAAGTTTCGAACTTACTATAAGGCTACCTCAATCTGTGTGAATTGTCAAAAAAAACTTTGTGAATGTAATAGGAAGCGAAAAATAACAAATCGATTTTATAAAGAAGGTGGGTCAAAATTCACCCAGGCCCGGCGCAAAACAAAAGTATCACAGATTATCTGTTATGTCGAGTAGGTACTAAAATTCTGTATAGTCTACATCCCTTATATAGGGCTAAGTTGTCAATATTGCTATTTAATTTTAGGCAGGCGAAAAATTTTTGTTCGATTTTTGAGCACAAATGGAATAGCATTGTAAGGATTTTGTTGCCCATTATCTAAAAAGTGAAATTCTGGCTCCTAACGGTGCATACTAGCGCCACCAATGTTTTAAACTTGATAATTTTTCATATAAAAACGACCGTTTTTTGCAGCAATATTGACAACTTAGGCAAACTTATGGGATATAGGACCCATACAGAATTTTAATACTCGATAAAACAGATAATTTGAGATACTTTTCATTTGCGCCGGGCCTTAGGTTAATTTTCTATGGGCCGTGACCCATCTCCTTTACGACCGAAAAATATCTGCGCGTCGATTGAGACGTACGAAATGCTTTATTATTAATTTTAAAGTATAGAAATAGTAGTCTAGTAATACTGTATAGTAATGTAAATAGGTATTTGTATTTATTTTTAGTAAAATAATCGCGCAGTTACTGTTTAAAAATCAGCACACCATTCGTTCGTAACTGCGGCACATTCGCGAAGATCCGAGCGCGTAGGCATAGCTCGCGCATTGTCCGTTCCGTTTATATGAAGTTAGAATACTGCATTGGCCTGTCTTTACGCTACACCGTATGCCGTTCCTCAATTTATTGCATCGGGAGAATTGTCAACACATGGTACACTATTGAATTTGTTATTACTTTGATTATTCAAATCACAGAAATTTAATATAAAATATCTTTGATTCGAAAAAAGTGTAATAAAATAATAAAAAAATAGTCGGTTATCCATACAGCTGACGGCAGTGTTAAATAAAATGTTAAATATTTATTTTTAGGTAGTGGTCTCTGTCATTCCTAATAGATTAGGAAAAAGACGAAGAAGGAAGAATACTGATTTACTTTTTATCAAGTGCAGCAACTATGGATTTTTACAGGTACGTACTGTTGATTACCTCTGTTTAACACATCAAAAGTCATACCTCAGTTTTGTACAAGTCATACCGTTTTTTTTTTAATTTACTTATTATACATACGGCTACGTTGTTGACTCTACATTAGACTTAAAACATAAGCATTTGACTTGTAATTACTTGTAAATAATAAATATAATAATATTTTTAGTGTTTCTTTAAAGACCGTGACAAGCTAATTTATAGAGTGTAGAATCATACAACCATATTTTTCTCTTTTTAAAATAGTGTTAAAGTATTTTATTTTATTTTAAGGTTTCATGTCAGTCCAATAAATAAAAAAATTGCACTCCATTATCAAAATAAAATATTGAATGACTATGCGTCGAATAATTCTATGAGCTTATCACATGTCACATGCCAACCAGGGGCGGGATGATGCCCCCCGCCCTTCTTTCAACCCCTGCGATCGCTGCGCCTGCGTCATTCTGTCATCAACCGTACCTCGGACGTAAACATCAGTGTTCCATTTTTAAAACCTGCATTTATTTTTATGTGACCAGCTCGGACGGTAAAATTGAAAAAAATAATCGGGTTCGCCAAAGAGTGGCTATTATTGTTTTGGATTTTTTTATAAAACAGTGATGTGTTTTTCCTGGAACTACCAGTTGTTTTAATGTGAGTACCTATATATTTTTTACGGCAGAATTACAGCGAATTTTATATAGCACTCGCGAATTGAATTTCAGCCTCACTTCAGCAGAGCGCTTTGTATAGCTTTGCGAGTAAACAAGTTTGATATTTTTGTTTCTTTTGTTTTTCAATTTTGTTTTATTTTTATCCATTTCATGTCATCGAATGTTTTATGTAGATATTTATTATTAGATTTTTTATTTAGTAAAACATACTTTTTAAATGTGATTCAGTTAGTTAATTTAAAATTGAAGTGGCAATTATTGTTAATTAGTGTAAAAACTATGAAAAATGGAAATGGTGTTCGAACATAATTGTACTTTTTTGGAACTATTCCTTGATATCCTGAAAACTAAATTGCCTTACGAATCTTTGTATTCTGTGCATAAAACATTCTCTTGAAAATATAAAAACTAAGTAATTATTATACCTATATTAATAATGGGTAAAAGTGGATGATGAATCATCATCACTATTTCATTAGAAATATGATAATTAAGATGTTTGTTTGTGTTTCTTTCACGTCGAAAGAAATGAATACCTACTTAGATTGACATCATTTGAACGCGGGAATGCGATTCGTGCAAACGAAGTTGCGCGGGTTTCGTTAGTTATATAAATAATTTTAATTGCAATTCCTATGAGAACGAAAAAAATGCTCTATTTGGTGGGCCCTTGTGGGCGAAACATGGGATGTGTTTGAGAAATAATGAATATTGCAATATTACACTCTAGCTAAATAGCGAAATTGACCGCGGCAAAGGTAGACGAAGTTAAAATTAAAAGTAAAAAGAATATGTTTAAAAATAAGCTTTTATTACTTGCGCTAAAAAGAATAAAATTGACTTTTCTTTTAAAACTTTTACTAACAACTTATAACGTCATTACCCAATTTTTAAGACATAATTAAAAGGTTGTCGCAAGTTTTAATTGCTAACATTTATTCGTAGTAATTTCGATAATTATTTTTTCTAATACAGGTTAATCTCGCGGCCAAATGCGAGTCAGACTCGCCCATGGAGGGTTCCGTACCAGCAATTGCGGTAGATTTATGACGTATTAAAAAAAAGTAGTTTTTACTAGAAACCAATTTTCGGTAGAAGTTTGCATGGTAATGTACATCATAATTTTTTTAGTTTTATCATTCTCTTATTTTAAAAGTTACAGGGAGAGACACATTTTACCACTTTGAAAGTGTCTCTCGCGCAAACTATTCAGTTTAGAAAAAATATATATTGGAAACATCAATATAATTTTTTGAAGACCTATCCATAGATAACCCACACGTATGGGGTTGATGAAAAAAAAATTGTGTTACTGTTCAAAATATCCCCAAAATTTATCGTTTTTTTTTATTTGTGTGAAAAAAATAAATCCTAATGCGGTTCACAAAAAACATCTACTTAGAAAATTTCAACAGTATAGTTCTTATAGTTTCGGAAAACGTGGCTGTGACATGCGGACGTACAGACAGACAGACAGACATGGCGAATACACAAGGGTTCCGTTTTTTGCCATTTGGCTACGGAACCCTAATTAGCCGCGGCTTTTTGCAGTATACGAAGATATAAGCTTTGTGAAAAAATCGAATCCTAGTCAGGGAACGGAAATCGCTATTAATTGAAGTTTCGTAGTTGACTTTTGTTATTAACAGTTTGTGGTATGTTTATCAATTAATAATTTAATATTGTTAAATTTTTATCATTTTGAAGTAATTTTCCGTGACAAAATAGTTATCTGCATTAATTCACACATTCTGAAACAGTATATAAAGGGAGGTAAAAAAAATATGTCTCCATTACCATTTCAGTGGTATTTTCGTATAGTACGGCAATTTTTTTCTTCAAAATGTCTTCTTTTAACTGGTAATAAACGTGAGTTAATAGAAGGCGGAAAACGACTGCGACACTTTCAACATATTTGGGGGAAAACAAGTTTAGTTTCAGAAGACAATATAGTTTAGTATATACACAGATCTATGTATTATTAAAATTCCTGATAGTTAATAAACCTATGTTTTTTAATTGGTAAAATTCGAAGGGGTATCATCACTTCGTTTAATAAACGCTGGAGTGAAGTAGGACGCAATAAAAATACTTTTTAAAGAAATAACACAAATTGGTTGGATTCTGAATATTCCGAATCACCGAAAACGTGTCAACAGACTCAACACCGTCTACTTCTTCTGGTAAACGAGGAAGACCGTGCGTGGCATATAGAGACTCTTCAGAATCGAGAAAAAAAAAGAAGATGTACACTATTTTAATAAAATATGAATATGGTTTAGCGCACATTCTGGGCGGATATCTTCAAGGATTGCGTTCTTTAGGAGAAGGAGCTGAAGCGAAACTAGTTGAAGAATTAAGGTTGGCTGATGCCGAAAAAAAGCTTTTCGTTATAAATCACTCTTATAACGCAAAAATAATCAAAGGGCTTACAGATGAAAAAGCATTAAGTGTTTTCATCGACTTGGAACTAACAAAAGCACAATATCTGTATCTCAAGAACTAGTTACAGATGATAGAAACTGACTTTATTTCCACCATACCACAAACTACAAGAATTGAAACAGAGGTGCTGTCCACCATCATCGTCAACAATTGAAATCATAAATACTTATCAAGATCTGTTAGATCACACTGCACTGTAGCTAGAACTTTATCTGTAGATACAGTTTACAAGAATGGACATAAACATTTACTATTATAATAGCAAACGGGGTTGTGATGGGGCATCTCGACGAAGCCAGTATTTAAACAAAAACTTCCAGAAGAGTCTGAACTTATGTCCGATGCAAATTTAGTTATTACTTCTTTTGTACCCATCAGATTAATTGACGAGGACTCAGACGCTATCATATGGCAAAATCCAGTGCCTTCATCGTTCGTTTTTGTCAGCCTATATCTATAGAATTTCGCAAAGTAACACCAAAAAAACTAAATCTGTTTTTGGTGAAATAAAAAACCAAATAAAAACTTTGCTTTCGTCAATAATTAATAAAGAAGGCCAATAATTAATAAATCGGTCGCGGCTGATGTCGATGAATTGGTGACCTTTCGGCGGCTTGAAAACACTAACCCCCCCTCAATTCGCATTGTAACAGCGTGGCAGATTACGGTCTAAATAAACCCGACTTCGATTTATCCCTGCAGTGGGTTGAAATAATGATCATGAAAAAATTTTATAAAAAAAAAATAAACCGACTTCAAAAATTAATTTAAATAATATATAATTTCATGTGCTAGGTACCTACTGTTCTAATTGAAGTCGGTGCCACGCCGACGCGATCACCCGTACTCGTCGTAAACAGCCTTCCATTCATGCATGTGGCCTAGGTAATATTTCGTTTGGTTGGCACCGACTTCAATTAGAACAGTAGGTACCTAGCACATGAAATTATATATTATTTAAATTAATTTTTGAAGTCGGTTTATTTTTTTTTAATAAATTTTTTTTATTTAATACTTTTTAGTGCATTTTATACAGCGGTTTTTTAGAAGTCTGATAGAAACAGTAAACCCTGGTATGTCTGTATAAGTACTGTCTGTTGTTAAAAAACGAAACAAAATGTTATTTTCGCTATTATACTATCAAGTAATTAATAATTATCTATACTAATATTATGAAGAGAAAAGATTTGCATTTATGTTAGTAATGAATTAACTGGACGAACTACTGGACAGATTTGAAAAAAATCTTCCACCAGTAGAAAGCTACATTATCATACAACGTATAGCCACACTACTCGCGGATGACATATTTTCAAAAAAAATTGGGATATCTACGTAAACCCGTGCGAAACCGGGGCGGTCGACTAGTTCTTAATATGATGGTAATATTCGTATGTTACAAACAAAGTCGCGAGTGAGAATATAATTATGTTTTTTACATTTCTTGTTAATACATGAAATTAATTTTCTTTATTTGTCAACTCGTTAAGTTCCGCAATAATGGTTTACAGTCACGCCTGTTGGAAGTTAATTTTGTGTTAGCAATAACTAGAAATGTAAGTATTTATTCTTAGCATTATATTTTGTCGACTTTCCGCCAATATCATTGGAATAAGCTGCGTGGGGAGTGAATAAAAAAAACAATATTATTGAAAATAAAGTCTGTAAGTATCTGTGAATTTTATAAGTCTTACAAAGTTGGCGACAATAGGAGACATTGTCGAAAGTTTCCTGTGAAATACTTATTTTGTTAAATACTTAGGTTAAATATATAGAAATAACAGCGTGTATTGTATATTCTCTTAGTAATGAAAACAGTTACAGGGTCTTCAACGCGCGAGTGATACCCCCGGTGTTGCAAGCGTCCATAGGCTACGGTGATTGCTTACCATCAGGCGGGCCGTATGCTTGTTTGCCACCTTAGCGTTGTAAAAAAAAGTTAAAATCTAACCTCAATCTCAAACGTTATCAGCGTTATCTCGCTCGTTTTATTTTGTACTGGCTGGCTTCGCCCGCGTACCCGCGACTTCGTCTGCTTAGGATTAGTACTTTGAGTAGTTTATTTTCTTTTACAAGGACCTATCCTATCTATCTTTATACCAAAATCACTTCTGCGGTTTAGTCGTGTAGGCGTAACAGACAGAGTTACTTTGAGAGATACATGTTTAAAAATGGAAGAAAAAGGGAGTCATTACGTGGTGGAAGATCCACCCTGGGTGGAAAGACCCTGTGGCGACACCTATCGCCATACAGAAGAACTACAGAGTGAAGAAAAAGTTCACAATGCGAACACATGACGTCATATACGACGACACTTAGAAATCCTGAATCGCGCTATCGAAGTTTCTACGATATGGAGATATATATACAACCTCCGACACATACATTGTCGGAGCCGCGGCTCCCCAGGCATGACACCCAGCCTGGCCGGAAGATCTTCCCTTTGTGGCGGTCGAGCACATCGCCATCGCTCCCGCTACAGTGGTGACCCCGACGTGATTGGAAGCAGCCTTCTCCATCATATCTCCTCATCAGCTCTGACGTCATCACATTCTTCACTCCTCAACTTGAAGCCTCATCATCAGCAGTCTCACAGCACTCCAGCTACGGGGAAAATCAGGTTCATCGCAGCCGACTCACCGAGCTACCTGTTCCTGCGCCCCTTATCCCGACTCACTGGGATAACCCTCATCCCGACTCACTGGGATATTCCTCATCCAGACTCACTTGGATAACCCTCATCCCGACTCACTGGGATATTCCTCATCCAGACTCACTTGGATATTCTGCATCCCGACTCACTGGGACATGCATCATCCCGACTCACTGGGACACATCAAGCACGCACGCTCACGCCCGACTCACTGGGACACTTGGAGCACGCACACTCAAGCCCGACCTCACTGGGCAAGCTAACGAGAAGCACAGACTGCTGGTCATCATCTCATCGGACCTTCGATCCTGGAGGGGAGTACTGTGGCGACACCTATCGCCATACAGAAGAACTACAGAGTGAAGAAAAAGTTCACAATGCGAACACATGACGTCATATACGACGACACTTAGAAATCCTGAATCGCGCTATCGAAGTTTCTACGATATGGAGATATATATACAACCTCCGACACATACATTGTCGGAGCCGCGGTTCCCCAGGCATGACACCCAGCCTGGCCGGAAGATCTTCCCTTTGTGGCGGTCGAGCACATCGCCATCGCTCCCGCTACAACCCTACCTGGGTGCTGGGTGTAGTAAAGAACTCCTGGGTGTAAAGAACTACTCTTGAGTAGTCTTGCATACTCTTAATTACTCTGGCGTACTCTTGCATACTGTGTTGTGGCGTACTCATGCGTATTCTTGCTTATTGTGCGTACTCTTGCGTACTCTGGCGTACTGTTGCGTACTCATGCGTAATCATGCGTATTCTTGCTTACTATGGCGTATTCTTGCTTACTATGGCGTACTCTTGCGTACTCTGGCGTACTCTTGCGTACTGTGGCGTACACATGCGTATTCTTGGGTACTTTGGCTTACACTGGCGTACTCTGGCATACTCTTGCGTACTCTGGCGTACTCTAGCTTACTGTAGCGTACTCTTGCGTACTGTGGCGTACTCATGCGTATTCTTGCGTACTGTGGCGTACTCTGGCGTACTGTGGTGTACTCATGAGTTTTTTTGCGTAGGTACTCTAGCTTACTGTAGCGTACTCTTGCGTACTGTTCCGTATTCATGCGTACTCTGGCGCCTGCGATAATACACGACACGTACAGTCCTATTACTCCCGATTTAAAATCGATTTTACAGAATCTGTCAATAGATTTCAGATAATATTTTCATTATCAATCGATAAGGATTTTTCGTATCTGGCAATGCCTGTGTTTACTTTAAATGACAACAAAATAAATTGAAATACTTTTAATTAATTGAATATTGTGAAACAGTTCTGGACTTCTGGATATGCAATAAAAGCGTCTTAATTACAGAAGGAATATTTTAATAGGATAGGATATGGCCATATCTGAATTTAGTAGTCTAGTGGGGCAGTCAATTAGCCATTTCATTTCTTTATGCCCCTACAAAGAGTTCGGTTTTTACGCGATGCTTACGCGACGCTCTCACGTAAAAATACGTGGCGTGTGAATGGGGCCTTAAACTCGCAGGTATCTTTTTTAAAATAAGTAATATTTATTTATTTTTGTTCTCATGTCAACTTATTCTAAAACAAAAGAATGTCATTAATGCTCGCTTTCAAACGCGGTAGAGCTCTATCTATTATTTCTTTAATCAATTTTAATTAAAAATGTAATACAGTGTATGGATGTGTTAATAATTATATTCAAACTAGCTTTTTGCTCGCGACTTCGTCCGCGTGAAGTTCCGGACCCTTTCCCGTGGGAAGCACATTGAATTTCGGGAAAAGCCTATGTCACTCCCTGATAATGTAGCTTTCTACTGGTGGAAGAATTTTTGAAATCGGTCCAGTAGTTTCAGAGCCTATTCAATGCAAACAAACAAACAAACAAATCTTTATAATATTAGTATAGATTGTAAATACAAATAAGTTTATTATTTATTAGTATTAAATAAAATATATGTTGGTACTTACTTAATTTTTTTTTAATAATTTTATTGAATAGTGTGGATTTTACGAGTATTGCTGGTTTAGTAAATTAAAAAAAAAAATCAAAACCAAACATCTCTATTAATTTATTATTTTAACAACTGACTTTTAAGTCCTAAAAAATCTCAAATGTACTACCTTTGTTATAGTTAAAAGCTCAAACAAATAAAAAAAAACGCTTTTTGCTATTACAATTCAGTCAGCGCAAGAAGCTACCGACTTTAACATTTCATTATTGAGATCTCTTTTGTCGCTAACCCTCCGGAGCGCACCGGGCCCATTCGACCCGACATCTCTCATCCGATCTATTGTCCCTGTATACTTATTGGGATTATCCCATCCTAATTACCTGTTTTGCGAAACTGCAACGATGAGAAAAAAATATGCAATTTCTGCGTTTTAAACTGACCGACAAACGTACAATGGTATGACGAAATACTGCGTTGCTGTGATCATTATTGTCGACTTTTTCATGCAAACAATGTTGGTGGAAAGTCGACAAAAGTTTATTTTGATCTCATAATAGTTACTATAACAACCTGTGTAAACTGCATGAATTATAAAATATTTTGACGTTGGTATCTGCTTCTTACCTACTTTATGCAGTAATTGGCATAAATAAATATGTTACCTTTTTAGTACCTTGCCTAGTGACAAAGTTCGTATAGTTACTTTATCATGTCGAACGACATGGTCACTGAAAAGTGTTATGTTTTTATTTATGTAATGAAAACAGACAAGAGTGACAAATATTTATGCCGCTGACATTCCACTGATTTATTAATTTTGATGTGACAAAGTACAATGACAACATAAGTAGTTATTTCTCCCATTATTATTAACATTAATTTAGGTTTTAAATATATAAAATGTGTTTTAGAAAATTACATGTAGGCACCGTTTGTATTTTACTAATTGTATCGCCACAAGTTATATTTTTGACTATAATGCAATTTAGTTCACACGAAAATAATCATAATAATTGATTGTATATAAATGCTTAAACTATTGCCGCTGAATGGCACTCCATACTTGTAATGGCCGTTTAGTTCAAGTAACCAATGGAACAATAAAATAATGAACAGAAGTACAAGTAGCTCTCATTTTTGTGTTAAAAAGATGTCAGCGTACTGGCATTATAACAAAGGCGCGTTATTTTCTTACATTTTGTTACCTGTTGATTGATTTCTTTTTGTAACTTATTGAGTTCGAGTGCACTTAAAAACCGCAACACTTAAAATGTTCGCACGACATTGTGTGAAAATATTTTAGGGTTATTATTTTAGCACATTTATTATGTCTTTTATAGAATAATGAATATTTTCATACAAAATCCCTACTAGGTCTCCTTCTGGGCTGTATGTTTTAGTTTCCCCGCCCACCAATTCTATTTAGGAGTACGTGTTTCCAATTCTATAAAATTTTTCCATAATTTAATATCTCATAAAATCACATACCCTGAAATTTAAATCCCCAAGTATAATATTTTTACTTAACTATTAAAATGCATACCTACTTAATACATATTTATAAGTCCTAGACGCCTAGGTTTGTAAGTAAAACTTGGAGTAGGTAGGTACACATACTCCAGGGCCTATTTAATAAACGCGACAATACGACAAATTTGACACTTTTTGACAAATAAGTCGAATTGTCGCGACAAGTGGCGTTTAATAAAATGACAATTAAGTCCAAATGCAGCAGGCAAATACTGACAAAATTGACAAGCTATAAACCTGTTTAATAAAAGCGACATTTGTCAGGTTTTACCTGTCAACTCTCTAAGAAAATATTCTCTGACTACACTAAAACTAATTTCGACATATTTGTCACAACACAATATCAAGGCATGCATATGAGTTATAATTATAATTTTATCAGAAAATTAATAAATGGAAGAACATTACAGAACGATTGAGAGGATTGGGAGTATTTAACAAGCCTTGACATTGGATAAAAAGCCTGTCAATCTGACAAATATGTCTATCTGCCATGACAATTTAGTGTTTAATAAAACAAATATTACAAGTTTGTCCGTTAAATTGTCACCTGTCGCCTGTCAAGAGAAATTTATCAAACAGAAATATGTGAAATTGCCACGACAAGTCAACATATTTGTGGATTTTCCACCGTGACATATTTGTCAGTGATATTTTTTATTAAACAAAATATTGTCAAATTGTCGGATTGTTGCCTGTCACCAGTCATTGTCGCGTTTATTAAATAGACCCTCGGTAGGATGCTGCAATTTTCTTAGCTTCAGTCCACTGCCGCACTGCACATGAGCCTCCCCCAATCGCTTTACAGTATTACTTACTATGTCCAACTGGTTGGAAGCTATCTGCATCGAACGACTTCCTGCGACTTTCCTTCTTGTGGCTGAGATGACGCTGATGATGACTAACATTCTTTTATTTTAATCTTGTTACAGATACGCTTACTTCTACTTTAAAATGATGGAAATGCAATCATTGCCTACTTCTTCCAGTAAGTAATATGATAAAATCTTTTAAAACTATGTATATATTTAGTATTCAAAATAGTAAAATATTTAGAAAATGTTGCTTATTTTATCGAGTAAATTAGTAATCTGTATGAGGAAACAAGGGGTATAGATACCTAAGTCGCAATCCGTGTAATGACGAGGGGTGTGCGACTCATTAAAACACACATTAAAATGGATTCAGGCAATCAAGTCATAACTTGAAAATACTCGAAGTTTGCTATAAAATAGAATAGATAGATCTAATATGCTTTATTTGCAATACACAGACTTTTTATAGGTAACCATTACAATACAAACATAATACGATGAACACAATTTAGTGTATTAGCAACAAGGCGGCCTTATTGCTCAAAGCAATCTTTAAATAAAAGTTATATAAAAAGTCAGGGTAGAGTCATCATAGAATCTGAATAGATCCTCTCTATTTTAGTTGTCTTTTAGCTAATTATCATTGCATATCGAAAATGAGCGGTATTCATTGCACGAGATGACGTGCTCGGGTACGCCATTAGGCATTCCCACGGGCGCATCTGCCTCCGCTCTCACCCCCAACCCCCAATCAAGCACCCTGAATTAGCGTGATACTATTTGTTTGTATTTTTATGTCATTAATTATTTATACTATAATTGGTTCATATTTCTATTAATATTATAGTAAAATTGTGAGATGAGCTATAGCAGGTACGCGCCAAAATTTGGGGTTACGGTTTACAAAAACAATTGAAAATCGATTGTCGTTATGCACTGAGTGCTGAGCATAGATTTAGTATATACTAGGATACCTATAGATCGGCTTTGGTTTGATTAAGGCGTGACCAAAAACAAAATACACTAGTGTGCGTGGAATTTACATGTGTGCAAGCAAGATATATAATTTTGTGGATTTTCCTTTTTGTTTGAGTTACATCCAGGCATTGCACAGGTAACCATATTTAATCACGTCTAATTAACACCAAAACTACACTTAAAACCCATAAATTTTATAAAAATAAGTAGGATTTGTTTTTAACACGACTGACGTCAGGCCGATACAGTCCGATAGCGTGTATAGGAAAATGGTCTCGCCTATCTATCTCGCTCTAACCAACGTGTATGCTATGATCTATCTCTTTTGCATTGCCAATCTTACGCCAGTATATAATAAATCTATGGTGCTGAGTGAGTAATAAGTATGAGTTTCAAACTTCGTCTTACGTCTGCGCGAGCCAGCCGTGTTGGCGACTAGTATAGTATTTTGAGACGAATTTTGCAAATTTTATCAAATATCTAAACTTTATCTGTTAGTTTAACCATTGGAAATACACTGAATTTCACTGAAAGCAAAAACGGTAAAATCAGATGGAGATTGATTAAATATTTCAATTAAATATTTTTTTTAAAGAAATAACAAAACTATTTTCCTCAATGTTGAAATATTCCAAAGAAACTAGCGAAACTAGGAATAAGAAGACCAGGATATCACCAATTATCATTTAATCTTTAAAACTATCTTATAATGTAACATTCATTACGTTTATTTAAAACATCTTGGTTTAGATAATAAAAAGTGACAATTTGTATAATAATAATAAATTCAATTTATTTCTTCCACAATACATATTACAATAAATGCTACTAAACAATGCTTGTTACAATATTAATTTGCATTGATATACTAACAACTAATTTTATTATAAAAATAGTTGCAACATGATTAACTAGATAACAATACCAGAGTGCCTAAATTAGTGTGGGAAAGCGCATCCCACTGAGGGTCGCTCATTGTCACGCGAGGGTCCAAAATGCACAGGTGAGCGTTCGCACGGTTAACCCGATACCAATCAAGGGAAAATAGGATGCGTACGAGACCTATTTAGGACTAGCTGTTACGCTCGGCTTGTTCCGTAAAAATTTTTTATGACTAAGACAACAAACAAGCGTATGGATTATTTATAGTAAGCAATCATAGCCGACCATACTGGTTTTTTTTTTAATAATAATTTATTGTATAATAAACGTTTTAAATTCAAATGACAAAACTTAATTGAGTCAAATTCTACCGACTCGTTGAGTTGCTCAAAACCATTTTTTAGTTAATCACACATTATTATGGCTGTCAGTCTAACTAAAGAACAAAAGGGACAGCTTGACACTTTATGTGAAATTTAAAATTAAATGCTCTTCAGAAACTTTCTGACCGTCTCATACAGTAAAATCCAAACATACATACAACCCACCAAATACCGCAAGCAGTCATAATAATTTCGCAAACCGCTGATTTACAACAATAGGCGCGATGGGCAGGAAATATTGACATTCCTAACTTTACAAATAGCAGCTGCTAGCGGAGTTCATCAAAAATCGACTCGCATTGACATAATAAAGTCGTTTTTTTATGAAGCATAGACATCAAACCTTATGTGCGGGACCTGTGATTATCTCTCGCCGTTTATTGAGTCGAATTCCAGCCCCACTTCTTGGCTTTATATTGTCTATGGCGGGCAGTTTTGTGAATATATTTTTTTCTTTCGTCTTAACATTCGACACCGTGCTTCCTGCCTGCAAGTGTATTATCGTATTCTTTATTTAAAATGGGATGAATTCAATAGATGTGCCTTTGTGCCTTCTCGACTGTTTGGAGTTGTATTAATTCAGGTATTTTCTTGCCAGCCAGTATTATCTTGCTAAACGGTCCGTGGGAGACTTAGCGTAGTCTTTTCAGCAAAATCTTGCGTGCTTTTATTACCTACAACGTTACTTAAAACTCTAACCAAATTATTATTTTTATACTTAGGACACAGATTAGGAGGCAGAAACAAAAAGAATTACCAAAGTCTGTCTTATGACGTCTATACCTACCTATGTATCCTCCATTCCAATATTTTTGGCAGAAAAGCTCCAAACAATTTTTCTAATTTCGTTATGAAATGAACATGAATCCATTACAAATCACTTTATTGCGATAGCACACAATATTATGTTACCACAAATACCACAATAAGGTATAAATAAGCTAATACAGACACAAATGTTCTGATGAACCTTTACCAATACCCAACCTCATTATTAAAGCAAAAAAGAAAAACAAATATCACAAAACCATAAGTGACTCTAACACAGACATTGCTCATTTGTGTGGATTCAAACATTAGACAATGGGCGCCACCCCAAGGGGCGGAGCCCTGGCTCTCCCTGCCCAGTTGTTACGTTCTTCACGGGTGTCTATTGAATACCACTTCTAATTTGATTTATGAGATGTCGTTGTAGAGGTACATAAATAAATGTAATAAAAAACGTCTATTAACTTAATATTGACTTTTGCTTTCGAAGGAAGGAAAAAGAGTGAGTAAAATTGCAATAAGTGTACGGTGGCCTTGAAGATAGAAGGACCATTTTATAACAAAATCGCTTGCACATCTTGTACGTGGATTTTTTGTCAGCTCCGCCCTTTTCTTCGTTACCAAATAGGGTTTTTGTTTATTAGAGCCACATGTGTCCACTAGATAATAAGAGGTTAGGGGTTTTTCAACAAAGTTTTATTTTATGAATGAGCAGTCATAACCTTTAAACCTTTTGTGATGGTCTTACGGGCTATTCTATTGGTCAAACAAAAATCGCTATCTTGGATGTTGCAACCAAAAGTCATCCTATCGATGGTCCTGCTATCCTCGAGCCGACAGTACCTATGTTACTGTTATAATACTTTAGTACAAAATAGTTTAATTTAAGCGTGTCGAAAAAATTATAATCTTTCTTCTTTTTTTAGTGAAATCTTTATAGCTATATATATATATAAAAGGAGAAGCTGACTGACTGACTGACTATCAACACAGGGCCTAAAACTATAAGGGTTAGAAACTTGAAATTTTGCACAGAAGTTCCTTTTATAATGTAGGGGAGCACTAAAAAAGGATTTTTCAAAATTCCCACGGGTAAGCGAGATATATGCAAACGAAGTTGCGCGGGTTTCGCTATAAAATTCAAAGTCCTGACTGACTGACTTAACTATATATCAACGCACAGCCCAAACCGCTGGGTCTAGAGATTCCAAATTTGGAATGTAAGTTCCTAACAACGTCTAGGGGTGTACTAAGACAGGATTTTTCAAAATTCCCACGGGAAAGCGAGATATATGTAAACGAAACTGCGAGCGTATATCAACGCACAGCCCAAACCGCTGAGTCTAGAGATTCCAAATTTGGCATGGAGGTTCCTTATAAGGACCGGACCGACCGGACCGGACCGGACCGGAACGGATCGGACCTAATCGGACCGAATGGTACCGTACCGTACCAGGCCGTGCCGGACGGGACCGGAATTTGTTTCTGAAGAAAAATATGCTAATTGTCAGTAGGCCACGCGGCGGGCGAAACCGCGAGCAGAAGCTAGTGTAGACTAAAAATTGTATTATTACTTAGGTAGTTAAATTACTTGGGGCTTAACTGAAATGTATGTTGTACATTTAGTATGTAATTTTCGTAATTAATTTACCAGAATTAACGACTCAAACTAATTGTAATAATATAATTGAGTAAAATGGTGTAAACCATGTTTGAATTTTATGGATATTTTTCTAGCATTTATGTTTCTATAGGCCGGATACTCTACGGAGTGCCTTGCGCTGTATGCCGTGACCATTCATCAGGAAAGCATTATGGGGTGTTCGCCTGTGATGGTTGTGCTGGCTTCTTTAAGAGATCTGTGAGGAGGGACAGGCGTTACGCATGCAAAGCCAGAACACCTGGAGCCTGCCTGGTGGACAAAGCTCATAGAAACCAGTGCCGTGCATGTCGATTGGCTAAGTGCATCGATGCTGGCATGAACAAGGATGGTAAGTTATTGTGAAAGAAATCTATAAATAGCTCCTATTATATGATCAATCAGTTCAGTAAACAGTCAATTTTTGTATTCTATTATTAGGCACCTGGACTAGATATTTTAATCACATTTCTTAACGATTTATTCCCATCTTCCATCCTAAACTTCCACCTTGGGTTGGAAGTAGGGAATTGTTTGTCCCATCTCCCATCGCAGGGTGGAAGATGGGAATATATTATCTGAATTATTTTTGTTCCCATCTTCCAACCTGACATAAATGAGGTACAGTCAATAAAATAATCGGTTAGTATGTAATTTTGTACAAAGTGATGTTTACGTATACAATGTTTAAATCCAAGTAAATGATTTCGTTTTCCGATATGGTTCTATCACTCAGACCTCTAATAGGGTTCTATCAATTTAATCACGTTGAGCACCTCTTGTTTCAAGAGTGATGTTACCTAACCTCTTTAAATAAGAATAGTATGAAGTAATTGGCACTTCCTGCACAATTCACTACAATGACGCCTATATATGTCAGTTTATATATATATTTTTTTTTTATATATAGGGACAATTCATACAGATTCAGTGATCAGTAATCAAATAATACGACCCCCATATGTCTTGTTTTATTACCGTACCTATTAATTTCGTACTTAGTGAATTGATATAACAGATATGTAATTATTATGGTCTATAATAATTCTCACTTTCTTAAAAGAAACTTCAATCTAAACCCAAACACTTATGCACACGACTGTTCATAAATGTCAGGTTGGAAGATGGGAACAAAAATAATTCAGATAATATATTCCCATCTTCCACCCTGCGATGGGTTGGAACATGGGACAAACAATTCCCAACTTCAAACCCAGGGTGGAAGTTTAGGATGGAAGATAGGAATAAGTCTTCTTAACTTTGAAAATCTATTATTATTTTCTTTTTTTGTTTCAGCTGTCCAACACGAAAGGGGCCCTCGTAACTCCACAATAAGACGTCAAATGGCACTATTTCTAAAAGATCCCAGTCTCCCATCGTCTCAAGTTAACTTGCCTGTACCACCAGCGTTAGATCTTGGCTTGCCCAAGCACAACATACTCGCTCCTCCAGGAATAAGCTTGATACCCAATATCCCTAATCCCTATTCCTTCAATAGGGTTACTCTGCCTTCAGCTCCAATAATTCCATCTCCTATGAAGCTTACTCCTTCACTTCCACCTTTTAACCTGTCTCTGCTGCCTTCTCTAGACCCTCAATCGATGTGTGAAGCAGCGGCTCGTCTGCTATTCATGAATGTTAAATGGACCAAAAGCATGCCAGCTTTTACGTCTCTATCTCTAACAGATAGACTTCTTTTACTTGAGGAATCTTGGACGGATCTATTTGTACTTGGAGCGGCACAGTTCCTTTACCCATTGGATTTAAAAGTACTTCTTACCGCAAAGAACTCAAGATTATGTTCAAAGGATGTAGAGGGGTTTGAGATAGTTCTGACGGAGTTGGCCAAGACACATCTCGATAACAACGAGTTCGCGTGTCTCCGTGCCATAGTACTTTTTAGAACTAGCTTTGATGAGAAGAGTTTTAAGAAGCTGCAAGACCTACCAGCAGTTGCTGTGTTACAAAACCACTCTCATGCGGTACTCAGTGAGGTAAGTTTTTTATTTATAACTAGTGAAACCAGCTCAACTTCGTTTGTGTGTATCCCGCTTTCCCGTGGGAATTTCAGAATATATTTTACATACCTACTAGAGGAACCCGCGCAACTTTTTTTTTTTTTTTTAAATATAGGGACAATTCATACAGATTGAGCTAGCCCCAAAGTAAGTTCGAAACTTGTGTAATGGGATACTAACTCAACGATATTATATTTTATAACAAATACATATATAGATAAACATCCAAGACCCGAGGCCAATCAGAAAAAGTTCGTTTTTCATCATGACCCGACCGGGGATCGAACCCGGGACCTCCTGGGTGGCGGTCTAGCGTGGTAACCATTACGCCACGGAGGTCGTCAAACTACAACTCCGTTTGCGTATATCCCGCATTCTCGTGGGAATTTAAAAAAATCCCTTCTTATCGGTTGCCTACGTCAATTACGTCATACAGCACACTTTTCAGAACACACCCAAATTTAAGGTCTCTACGGTCAGTCAAAACAATTTATATGCATAAATTATTATTTTTCTATTTATATACTTCATTTCTCATTACAATATTTGGAGTGGTAGAGCGTTATAAAATAAGCTAGCCCGACCGGTGAAGTATCACCCTCTTACAGAATATTGACGTGAAGCAGCAATGCGTTTCGTTCGGTGAGTGAAACATCCCAAATTCTAACTCCTTATACTATTTCTCGTTATATCCTGGTATAGGTCGGCAACGGGTCAGAGACAAGGACCCTCGAATCTCTGTGCTCCATAGTCGACGGTAATCACGTAACATCAAATGATCAATATTCCTGAGCTTGTTTTCCAACCACTTCCGTAAAATTTCAATACCTACAACCATTCACAACACTACGAAAAAAAATAGAGCGAGTCGACGTAATGAGATTTCTTATATGTGAGAAAGGGACAATATCAATATGCCATTTAACCATTGACCAATTTAACTTGAACCCTGTCAAATATCATTATTACTTACTGTTATTTACAATCGATGAATTCGATTCAGTCCGCTTTAAAGTTAGAATTTGAGCCATTTTTCCGAGATCTCGAACAGAATAAATAGTAAGACAACATTATAAAATAATTTTGTTTGAATACCTATTCACAATTTATAAAAATGTTACATGACAGATGCACTTAACGGATGTGTGAAAATGTAATGGGGTTGGCAACTGTCAAAAGTGGCGCTAGCGTAGCTTGAACCGATGGTACTAAAATTAGTATGGAGAATTTTATGTTTGAATTTATTTAATAAAAATAAAAATAAATTTTGCAATGCCAATGACCTGTGAAGGTACCTTTTTGAAAAGTAATTGAAGTGCACAAATTTCCAAAAGACGATGTTTTACGAAAATTTTTAAACTCTTATTTAAACTTGAAATTAATAGCATATATTCTCTTAATAATAAGTGAATTAAAAAAAATATTTGCAAAATTCAATTATAAAAGATAAAGGGAAAAATATATTAAAATGTAGTTTTGAGGTTAACTCTTTCAATTAATTCCATTGTTCTTTCTCGCCAAGATGCTCCACGTTTCTATCATTATTTTTTAAGATCAGTCACCCTCCACGTAGAATACATTATTTATTTTTGGTTTACTACCTTAAAAAGAGAAAAAATCAACAACTTTTCGAACAATCGCGGCAAAAAATTTTTTGACAGGTTCAAGCTACGTGGGCGCCATCTACTTTTAGCTTATAAATACCGGCCTTCGCCATTGAAATCAAAAGCTAAGGAGTATGGAGTATGAGTATAGATTATCAACTCGAAGAAAATTACCCACAAAATAAGTTTTTTTACCCTTAAAATTACCCATAAAATAAGAATCACGTCTTCCATCAATTCTCATAAACAATTTTTAAGCAAAATATGAAGTAGATTGGACAAAGGAATCAAGTTCTCCTATACCTATTAGGTGCTATTAGTAACTTTGTCCCCCTTTTTTACCCCCTTAGGCATTGTCCTAATAGGACGCGAATGCGCGATCATCGTTGGTTCGCGCGAATTTTACTCGTACAAACTCGCGATCAAACATATTGAACTCGAATAGGTGTCCTAACTGACAATCGCGCGACGCTTATGCTGGCTTTACACGGCGCGTGATATCACGAGTAACTCGCGATGATGCTCGCATCGCTTACTTGCGCCATGATCGCGGATGCGCGTCCTATTAGGACAATGCCTTACACTTTTTCAAAAAATCCTTTCTTATCAGACGCCTACGTCAAAATTCACCCTGCAAGTTTCAAATTTTTTCGATGAGCGGTTTAGGCTGTGCGTTGATTCTCAGTCAGTCAGTCAGGCAGGACAAAGCTTTTTATATAATAATATATAGATAAGCCTTCCTCTTGAATAACTCTATCTATTTAAAAAACCGCATCACAATCCGTTGCGTAGTTTTAAAGATCTAAACATACATAGGGACTGACAGACAGAAGCGACTTCATTTTATACTATGTAAAGATGAGATGATGATGAGTATGTAAGTAGATCTAGTAAATCTAATCGAGTTTAATTTAGATTATAATAAATGTATTTTGATTCCGACATTTTTATTACAGACTCGTTAGGGTTTACCATTCACACCACAAAAAACCTAGCGTAACTATTATACGTTTTTTTTAAATTACCTACTAGGTAACTATGTATATTTTTATTTACATATTGGAGACCATTCTTCACACCTTTTGATTACCGATTTTTGGAGATGACGACCTTCGTGGCGTAATGGTTACCACGCCAGACCGCCACCCAGGAGGTCCCGGGTTCGATCCCCGGTCGGGTCATGATGAAAAATATACTTTTTCTGATTGGCCTCGGGTCTTGGATGTTTATCTATGTATGTATTTGTTATAAAATATAATATCGTTGAGTTAGTATCCCATAACACAAGTTTCGAACTTACTTTGGGGCCAGCTCAAACTGTATGAATTGTCCCTATATATTTATTATTTATTATAATAATAAAACTCAAATATTTTTTCAGTACATCACCCGGACGTACCCTCACGAGATAACGCGGCCCAGTCTGCTACTACAACTCTTGCCTCTAATCCGACGGGTCCCTAGCGCTACCGTGGTGCAACTCTTCTTCAGAGCCACTATTGGAGACATCCCCATCGAAAGGATCATCGGTGATATGTACAAAACATGCGAAATGTGATGCACGTGCAACTCTTTCTTTATGAAGAGACTTATGTAAGCAGTATCTGGGTGCTATGCCGACACTTTTCTTTTAAAGTTTTCAAAGTTTTAAAAACTGGTTAATGTCCGTCTATCGGTGGTGCAGGACATGCTGTCATTGTCGTTATAGTAGGAAAAAGAAGTAGCTTGAAAAATGTCTAGATTTCGTCCGGACAGTATTATATTGTTATGCTATGGTGTACCTAAATGTAACTTTTCCTTAGGTAATAAGTACAGTATCTTCTAAAAGATATATTTTATTGTTGATTTATTTGTATTTTGTAGATTAATTATATCAAAAATACACATTTATTTAGTAAAGACGTAATTATTATTAAGAATAAGAGGTCGACTTTATGCGTTGCGTTACCTACTGCATCATCTAGAAATTAGAAAAAATATAAATTGTATGTAAACATACGCATTTACTATTTTATTTTATTATAATAGGATTTAGTTTAATTAGATAAATAAAGTAGGTACTTTATTGTTTATGATATAAATGTTGATATTTCTAACAGCTGTAGGACAGTTTTGAATTAAAAATCTTCTAGTAATGTAATACTTTGTATTAAATAGTAACATTGCTGATGAAAGTAAACAAAATGAATTTTCTTAAATTTTTCTTTCTGTGTATGTATTATAACTTTTACAATGTGGGACTCCCTTTAATCGAAAGGTTTTTTTAATACTAAATCTTATAACAAATACAGATAAACATCCAAGACCCAGGCCAAACAGAAAAAGTTCGTTTTTCATCATAACTCGACCGGGGATTCGAACCCGGGACCTCCTGGGTGACGGTATATGGTAACCATTATACGCCACGGAGGTGGTCAGGTTTTAATTAGTTAATAGTCTGTCGGAGTGTCGCGAGATGTACCTACTTCTGTAATGCTGGTTGACTACATTTATGCTATCTCGAAATGAAATCATTTATTTAGTTAGACAGTAAGCCTTCGCATGCACGTTCTCGCGTCATACTGTAGTACATAATCATTATTAATCCATTTTAAATATAAAATAAATAAGCTACTCTTTATATCTCATCTTGTGAATCTCTATAGCTGGCGGTAGTTTGAAAGTTAACAGAAATTGTTTTATTTGTGAAAACTGACATTTGAATTGTACAAAATATCATTTTGGTCATTATAGTACGTATCGTAGATTTAGTATATACTTACTAGCGTATAGATCGGCAATGGTTTGAATGAGGCGAGACCAAAAACAAAATACACTAGTGTGCGTGTAATGTACATACATGTGTGCAAGCAAGATATATAATTTTGTGGAATTTCCTTTTTGTTCGAGTTACATCCAGACACTGCACAGGTAACCATATTTAATCACGTCTAATTAACACCAAAACTTTACTTAAAAACAATAAATTTTGTAAAAATAAGTGGGATTTGTTTTTAACACGACTGACATCAGGCCGACACAGGCCGATAGCGTGTATAGGAAGAATGGTCTCGCCTATCTATCTCGCTCTAACAAACGCTTACGCTATGATCTATCTCTTGCATTGCCAATCTATACGCTAGTAAGTAAATACTAAATCTATGGTACATACGTATATACATTACTAATTCATGTAAATGAATGTGTAGTAAGTGGGTATTTTATTATTCAATTTTAAGATTGGTACTATTAAAAAAATGAAAAAATTTTATTTTTCTCTACAGTTCTTTATGTAAGTAGTAAAGTAGGTACTATACAAATCTTATATACTTACTTACTTATTTGAATTTAAGAATTGTAACTCTCTCAATGTCAATTGTAAGTCTAGTCACAGAATGAATGTTGTAGATGTATATTATAATAATAAATATCTGATCGTATTTGCTTATTTATTTGCTAGCGAAACCTGCGCAACATATTAATCCCGTGTGAATTTGGGAAAATCTTGTTATGTATTATTATAGGTAGGTACAGTCAACAAAGGAAAGGGTTGACCCGGGTTGTAACGTAAATATCGGGACCAGCCCACCACACATTCCCACCCACCGATGTGCCTCCTGTGTAATCAACAACGGCGACCTCAGATTGACAATAAGCGATGAAGCTTATTGACGTCCCGGGGGAGAAACTACAGCTGTCTTGGAACTCGCAACGAATTTAATCAGAAAGAAGATAGTCGGAGTAGGAAGTATTGAAAGGACTTCCCTCCATAACAACTACGTGAGAGACAGCAATTTGAAGCAAAAGGCATTATACCGGGTCGTAAATATGATATAATATTTCTAAATTACATTACGCGGAGTCGTGTGTGTAATTAAAATAAAAGCAAAATAGATGATTTTGGACAATAGATCATATCATATGAAGATAACGTCAAAATTCTTCAAAACAAGTGTCAAGACCTAAAAGAATATTAACAAAAATCTCGAACTACATTCAGCACGACGCGTTGGAACAGAAATTAAACACGGTGCCAGGGACTGGTTGGAAGGTGCAAAGAGCGTGACGATCAGCAACGCGAACCTGGGATATACTGAACACACTAAAATCTATCTACGGGAACATCTGTCTCCATCTACCGTCTTTCTTCTCTGGAAGGCAAAAAAGAGCTGAAGGACACGGAATTATTCCAATTTGTGTGGTGTAAAAACGGCAAGATACTAGCACGTAAAACGGGAAAATCACAGCCTATTACAATTCGCTCGTTATAAGATCTAGAATCTAGATAAAAATAATAAAAATAATTAGGCAATAGTGGGCAGGTAGGTTAGTGCAGTGTATACAACTCGCCGCTTCGGCAATTGTAAACCCTGTTCATTTTCATTAATAAGTAGCATATATTTATTTAGGTAAGTATACTTATTACTGAATGTGCAACACAAGACACAAGTGATGAAATAAAAGAATTAACATGTAATAATTGGAATAATTTCTCTGATTCAATACCTTTCAAAAGATCGTCATTGTTCTTGTTTCACGTAAATATACGATCACTTGTAAAAAAACTTTGATCAGCTTGAATATATAATTACTAGTTCAAATTATTTACACATCATAGTGCTAACAGAGGTTAATATAAAAGAGGATTGCGCATGTACCACTTACCCGATTACTTTATATATAACTAGGGGCTATATAGAACTAAGGGCGAACAGAAGGGGAGGAGGGGTGCTATTATATAATAAGTACATAAAAGCTTAAATTTCATCAGGCATGTTTCTTATTTCAAGGAATGTGAAGAAATTTCGGGCGAAATCGTTTTTAATATACAGAAGATAGGCAGTGTATAGATAGACTACCTAGAACACAAATAAAAACAATTTCATTGACGAGACGACTAAAATATCAAGTTATTTGCACAAAAACAGTTACATTTACATATTATTATGAGATGTGAACATAAATACTAAGCAAACCAATCCAACAGTGACCCGTTATGTTAACTCGCTTAGTCAATTAGGTTTTCAATGTGGTTTGAATCAATATACAAGGGTCGAAAAGTATGGCAATACAATATCGCAATCATGTATAGATCATAATATATTCGTACGCAACGTGTCGGCGAGTACGACGTTTATACCAGTGTGGTCAAGGTCGCACTTGCCGATCACTGCATCATTGGATTAGATGCGCGCACACAGGTGCATTGCGTGCGTGCAGTGATCAGCTGATCTTGCGTATGAATAGTGAGATGTTAAAAAGCGAACTTGACCAAATGTTCTAATTAACACCGTTACAATTCACAAATCCTAACGAGATTGCTAACTACTTACATGAGAATAAAATACCGGGCAAGTACTGGTCACGTCGGGCCACGCACAATGTAGGGTTCCGTATTGGCTACGCTTTGCTTGCATATAAGTACAAATTGCCATAAATATTCTATGACATTTTGTAAGTTTTCATCAAAGAAGCTATTACTCGGTAACTACTTAGTAGAGCCTATTTAACCGTAATAGTTTTCATTGAAGGTTCAGCATATGGACTACATATGCTGTTTTTTATACCACTAAGGTGGCAAACAGCTTACGGCCCGCCTGATGGTAAGTAGTCACCGTAGCCTATGGACGCTTGCAACATCGGGAGTTTCGCGCATATATCACTCCATAATAAAGTCTAAAGAAAAGACCTCGGCGGGGATCTCATTGCACAGCTTCAGCACTTCAGAGTTCGCGGGAGCCACGCAGTACGCGACCATTTTGGTTCTAGCGTGCGTGTGAGGTTGGAAAAAAATGATTCACTTCTTACATCAACTAGATAATATAATACAGACTTCCTAGGTAATCTATAGACTAACGACCAGGCATAAGGTAAATTCCATAAAACAGGTTCTAGTTTGATTAAAACATTCTAATAATCCTATTTTTGGGCGTGGGGTCACAAGATAAACTTAACGAACCTACTATCACACATTCCGTTTTGGCGTAGTTTCTTTGTTCTCTAGTGCTAGTTTAAACGTACTTCAGAGAAACGCGTTTTCCTAGTTAGAAGTAGAATTAACAAACTGCGCCAAAACGGAATGTGTAACAGTACGTTCGTTAGGTTTACCTTGTGACCCTACACCCAGAAATAGGAGGCGGGGCTCCGTCGACCTAGCGAAAATTTATAAAAATGTTTTCAAAAGTGTCACTGTCTTCCACAATTGAATTCGTTATTACGCAAACTAAAAAGGTAAAGTGCTATATGAGATTTTTTAATTAAAATTTTATACTTTTACGGACCGTATCAGAAAATCTGCAGATTACCTAGTTAATGAACATATTAAAAAATTCTGCATTCTAACGGTAACATATACTTACAAATGGGCGCTATATCAATTTGTAGCATAAAATTTTTTTTTTCAAGAAATAACAGTTTCTATCTTGATAGTCGCAAAGATAATACAAAATGTAACATGACGTTGATAAAGAGAAAAAGATGCATTTGAATATGACCATTTACTGTCATAATTTGACACATCAAACGTCAAGTCATTGAAAAGTAAAAAATAAATAAAAAGTAAAAACAAGCGAGGGCTACTATGAAAGTTTCTATCCGAAACAAACGAAACACGTAGAACTGTGAAAAAAATTCACAGATTTCGTGCTTCACACGACTATCGTGCACATTGGAAATGAATCTACGGAATTCGAAAAAATATTGTCGCTGAGCGACGAGGAGCTCGATGGCGTCGGAGGAGCTCGATGGCGTCGCTGTGTGGTGTGTCGCACTCTAATATGAACACGCAAGTTAAGCAACATCGACCCTAGCCAGCGTCTGGATAGGTTTTGTTATCTTGAGCTTCTCCGTGCTTCGGAGGGCACGACCCGTGGGCATGACCCTTTCTTTATAAGGCAGCGGGAATATATTTCCCACCATATTTTTTTGGATTTTTTTTGAAAGCGAAACTAGTGATCGAATTTATTCCTATGGCAACAAATTGTGGATTTCATATATTATTATTTTTTTATTATCTAGGAGTTAAGAACGGACGTCATAATATTTTTTTTATCTGTGACAGTTACAAGTTTAAATCAACTGAATTTCGACACCTGCTGTTAAATCTTTATGCATCTTCAAATTTTGTGACTTTCGAAAGATAAGTTGTTATTAAACTTAATGTCTAATGTATATTGCATTTGGAATAAGTTTTATTTTTCATTATGTATTTACGAGGCTTTTCTTACACGCTTTTTTTGTGGTGGTAAAAATATTCCCTTTGCCCGTGGGGTGACCAAATTCAAATTCAAAACTTTTATTTAGAGAATAAAGCTTTCACAAACACGTTCTCTTGTCAGAGTATACAGTTGTAAAAAATAATTTGTATAAATCTCGTACCAGACGAGCCAAGCGGAGCGCAAGGGCACTACCATGGCACTACCTACCTTTTCTCGAAACGTTTCGTCGTTTTTTTGAACTCTCATAACTTTGTTTTGGATGATGCTAAATAGTTAAAAATTTCAAGATATAATAACACCAGTACAATCATTAAACATAAACTTTGAATGTCGTAGCTATTATACTTTAGATTTTATTAATGTCCTAAAACCCCCGATTTCGTCACTTGAAGGTGTAGAGTTTGTGAAGTTAGGCCTTGTAGAGGTAGGGCGTGTAGAGTTAGAAGCTTAGCTCTACATGAGATCTGATAACTTTTTGACAATGCGAGTCATTATGGTCTCGTCTTGGCAACATTTTACATGAAAATGTTTTTGGTGGGATTAATCTACTCTATATACTACTACTATTTCGGAAACAAAAGCAAAATGACCACTGGTAAAAGAAATGGCGAAAGAAAACCTGTTACGGCCTTTTTTAGCATTTATAAATATATCGTGTTTTTTTTTACCATAAAATTTAATACTAGGTACATACAACATTACGTCAATAAATAGTGCCATTAATTAATCTAAAATATAAAATGCAAAATCGGTGTTAAAGATAGGAGCAGACCAGGCCCGCAAGGCAGCAACTGTTCTCGTGTATTTTCGAGTTGACGTGAGAGTCAGTCTGCCAGCCCCCATTACTGGGCTCACCATCAACAATATTATGAACAATATTGAAAGGAACAACAGTAACCCGACCCACAACGCCACCGCCAGTTTGGACAATTTGCGAGTATGACGTGCCCGTACACATTAACATCCTTTTCACCAATTATTTAATGTAAATTATGTTAAAATGTAAATAATATAAAAAAACAGTCCCATTTGGATGACACTACGACGCGTGTACATATTACAATATTGAAAACAATTTTTTATTTATATAATTTATTGAACATTGACTGGCTTTTCACGACAAGTTTTAGCATTTCACCTTCGCAAGGGGGCCAGGGAGACCTTTCATTTAGATACTCGTTGATAGTATAGTACGCTTTACTGGTTAATAAATTTTTGACATTTAATTTAAAGGATTGCATTTTTTTATATATTCTGGAATTTTATTATACATAATGCAAACTTTGAATCATAAATAACTTGCCCGCTTTCCTAAGCCTGAATTTAGGAACAGCTAAATTATTTCTGTTACGCGTATTTAAATTATGAATATCCACACCTGGGTATAGTCATGAATGTTCTTACGAACAAACATGATGCTGTCAAGAATGCACTGTGAGCCACCGTGAGAATATTAGTGCTTTTGAAAAACTCGCGAAGAGACTCTAGGACCACTTTAAGCCTATTTCCTTTTTTGCTTATTACAGACTATCTGGCAAATGAGTAGGAGTAGAAGAATACTTAACGACTAGCTGTGCCCGCGGCTTCGCCCGAGTGGAATTGGGCTTATGACTATAATAGTATAGACAGATTTAACAGTCTCCTATTACTACTGCTATAGTTTTTCCCCGAGACGTCAGTGTTCTTTATTACTCATTGTCTATTTGCTCGCCGCTGTGTTTTATTTAATTTTATCGTACCTAATCAAAATACCTAATGTAAAATCAGTATGAAAAATTCAAATTATAATAAAATTGAAATGGTCAGCTCAGTTATACTAAAAAACTTTCATAGCGCGATTCAGAATCTAACAGTGCCATCTAGTGAATTTTAGTGGAACAAAATTTTAAATGGTTAACTCAAGTAAAAAAAAACTTTCAAACATAGTGCTACTGAATTTAAAAATGGTCGTTATGAGATATCGGGCGATTCCGACTCAGCAGTGAGTGACAATTTAAAAATTCTTAGGCTGTTGAAAATTTAAATGAGGGTAACTTCTATTCCGGACATCCGGTCCGGTTCGATTCGGTTCGATCCGGTTCGGTTCGGTCCGGTTCGGTCCGGTCCGGTCTAGTCTGTTGTCGGTAGTTATGGTGTACCAAGTCTCAAGTTTGTAAGTGCGAGAAATATTTTTCTTCTTACATTGACAGGGTAGAGACTTTTAAATGACCATAACTTATTTTCCTAATATCCTATTTAAATGCGACAAAGCCTATATTCTGCTCCAAGCCGAACTCTATCTTCCTGTGAAAACAGCATTAAAATCCATTCAGTAATTTAGAAGATGTGCGCGTTCAAACAGACAGACAGACAGACAAAAAAAAATATATTTTTTTTTTGCTTTTATTACCTTCCTCTAACTGTTACCTCTCCATTTTTGCCAAATTATGTTCAGACATATTGTCTGAACTGATTTACAAATAGTCAATGAATTGGAAGACATATTTTGTCTTCCCGATGTATCTGATGATGGTTTTGAATCTGTTGAAGACGAGGTTAGTACAATACGTCCTGTATTGAACGATCCTAAAAAACTATGACGAGCCTAATGACGGACCTATGGCACCGACACCTGATCCACCTAGCAGCATAATACCTCTCGAACCTAGCAGTTCATGTGTTGATTTTTCATCTAGCCCTCCGTCCTCCATCGTCCCATCCCAACGCGATCGTTCTAGGCGGGCAGCAAGATTTGAAATTTTACTCAATATATCTGGTACTCAGCAGACCTCAGAACCTCAAGCCACACGGGCAGAGGGAATATTTTTACCACCGTGTTTTATTAAAAAACATAAAAAAGCAATCTAAAAACATAGTTTTTTTTATCTACCCTAGATGCTTATGCCCTATAAAGGGTTAAGCCATCGGTCCCGGCTGTTATCGATGGATGACAGTCGTTAGGCCAAGTCGGTGGCCTTAGGGCGGTTTGAAAACACCGGCTTCTGCCAATCCTCATTGGAGCAGCGTGGCAGAGTACGCTCTAATCACCTTCGACTGAAGGGAGACCCGTATCCCAGCAATGGGATGATTATGAGTTGATATGATGATGATGATGAGCGACGATAAAGTCGGGATAAGGAAAAGGTTACAAAATAAAACTACAACGTTTTTGACTTTGTTCAAAAAGGTTAAGCTACAGGGCAAGCCCTTAACCCGATCATCTTTGTTTTAGGCTCAAATTATAGCTGACTAAATTGTCCAGACGAGTTTTTCTCAAATTTTTGATATCAAAAATTCGGAAAGAAATGATTTTTATTTTCACAATTTCGGCTATAACTTTTTTCGTTTTTGACTTTCTCAAATAATTCTTTTTGCACCTTACAGCTCTGAATCGTGAATATGCGTCTTTTGAGATTATGAATATCATATCTTCACAACTCTTTGAGATATAAGGGGATCGCACTTTTACGTGAAATCGAAGCCTATACTGAAGCGAACGAAAAGACATTTCCAATGTCAAAAACATTAAGTACTAGTTTAGAATAAGGTTCAAAACTGGTACGAATTCAACGAAACTTCAGTTCGTATTTTCGGAATTTCGATTTCATAGTTTTGATATGCTTCAGAACGTTGAAATATGCGTTTTTATGCTAAATAGACCGCCGTATCTTTTTTTTACGTAAACTTAGAAATTTGATTTTTTTCACAACTTCATGGGACCGTAGACCAGTACCTATACGGTTCAAATTTCAACTTGATACCTCCACGCATTCCCGAAAAAGGGTTTTGACAGACAGACAGACACGGATAACAAAGTGATCTTATAAGGGTTCCGTTTTTCCTTTTGGGGTACGGGTACGGAACCCTGAAAACAAGCAAATTAAGACAGATATTTAAAAAAACTTTAATAATTATAAAAAAAATGGTCTTTAATAACATAACTGGTAAAGTGATCAATAGCATTGATCTAATCCTATTAAAAATATTCAATATATACCCAAAAATCATAGCAATAATTTTAAAATATCTAAAAAACAAACTGGCATCAGTCATTACACATTTGATAAACTGCTGCCACAGAGTCTGCTGCCTGGATACCTCTATCTATACGAACGTGCTAACAATTGGTATTATGAGATCTATAGAACGGGTCATCAACTCATCATACTGATTACAATAACTACCGACCAATTACTATTTTATCTTGTATCGACAAAATTGTGGAACGATACTTAGGAAATGAAATCAACAACTACCTCCGATGTAATCTTACAATTAGAGATGCAACGAATAGTGATTTGGCCGAATACCAAATACCGAATATTCAGCGACGCTCTTGGCCGAATAGCCGAATATTCGGCGGTTGCCAAGCGGCAGGTCCATAAGTCAAACCGCTGCCCAATGGAAAGGGCGGAGGTATGTCGATCTCCTCAAGCGGCGGGGCATGCAGTAATGCATTTTCCGGACTTAAAATAAAAAAAAAGGTCAGTTTATAACGAACGAACAGTAAAATATGGATTTAGTTATAAACAAAAAAAGTCTCCAATTTGGGAATATTTTGAGATTTTTAATGAAAATTCTAAGTTGACAGTGTGTTTGATATGTAAAATGAAGATCTCGCGTCGCGTGGTAGAGAATGCTCGAAGGACTAAATAAATACTTCGCCATAGGTCCAGCGACCCAAGCGCGAAGTCGACTCCGCCGCCCCGGGCCGCGCCTCGCGTCACGTTGCGACAACCGAGCGTCTTTTCTTATCATTGCGCACATAGTGTAAAAATATGCAGTACCGAAACTTTAAGTTTTCTAATTTGTAATAAAATAATAATTGCCTACAATTATTTTTTAATA
Source organism: Endotricha flammealis (assembly GCA_905163395.2). Lineage (NCBI taxonomy): Eukaryota > Metazoa > Arthropoda > Insecta > Lepidoptera > Pyralidae > Endotricha > Endotricha flammealis. Next base: position 5,132,623 of record LR990852.1, on the reverse strand, counting down.
AATATGAATGAATATAAAATGAAGATTATGAACAACTTTTATTAGGAACCAAATATGAAAAATGAAATAGACATAGTTTTCAGATAGTTTTGTGATGGTTTTCTGATGTCTTTGGGATGATATTTCAATAGTTTTCGGATGGTTTTTCAATGGTTTTGTGATGGTCTCAATGGTTTTGGGATTATTTTCGAATGTTTTTGGTATGAAACTATATGAAAATTGTAACTAAATAATGCGATTGTTTACTTATGATTTTAGTTATGGTTACTTATTTAGGTCTAACAGGAAATAATGATTGAAAAATCATTATTTCCTGTTGGACCCACTGCTACGCACAACAAATTTTGGCACAACTAAAAGTATTCCTATTGGCACAACTATGGCACAACCAGATAATTGTCATTAAATAGTTCCCTTTGGTACCACCATTCATTAAGGAAGTTTAAAATAAAAATCGATTTCGAGTAATAATGCGGAAATTGGAAACCGATTTTGACGTATACAGTATTGATCCTTATCCTGTTAACTACGTTAGTTACCTTAAGCATTTCATGTACATTATTATAATCTTTACACCATCTAATTTAAATAGATACTTTAGAAGTTATAGGAAAAAATTTACGCGCTTGCCGAAATTAATTCAAGTTCTTTCTATTCTATGCTAGATGGCGCTATTCAAAAGATACATCGCGCCGCTATGGTTACGTTTACGCGAAAATTAAAGCACTTTAAATCTATTACGCTAGGTGTCGCTGTTTAAAAATCAAAACTAATATATAAAGCTGAAGAATTTGTTTGTTTGTTTATTTGAACACGCTAATCTCAGGAACTACTGGTTCGAATTGAAAAATTATTTTTGTGTTATCTGGATAGTCCATTTATCGAGGAAGGCTTTAGACTATATAACATTACGCTGCGACCAATAGAAGCGAAGCATCAGTGAGAAATATTGCAAAAACGAGGAAAATTATTAGGGCTTCCGTTGCGTGCGCTGCATAAACGGTTCAAGTTACCCAAAAAATATGTATGGCGCTCAACCTAGAAAGCTGGAATTTTGTATAGAGGTTCTTTTGACAAGAATAAAGATGGGGTTTTATAGAATTCCCACGGGAAAGGGAGTAATAGGACTATAAGTGTATTATCGCAGGCGCACAACCTAAAAAGCTGAAATTTTATATAGAGATTCCCTAAAAGATGTTGATAAAGAGAAAGACGGCAATTTATAGAATTACCACGGGAAAGGGAGTAATAGGACTGTAAGAGTATTATCGCAGGCGCACAACCTAGAAAGCTGAAATTTTGTATAGAGGTTCCCTTTTTATGATGTTGACTAGGATAAAGACGGCAATTTATAGAATTCCCACGGAAAAGGAGGTAATAGGACTGTAAGAGTATTATCGCAGGCGCACAACCTAGAAAGCTGAAATTTTGTATAGAGGTTCCCTTTTTATGATGTTGACTAGGATAAAGACGGCAATTTATAGAATTCCCACGGAAAAGGAGGTAATAGGACTGTAAGAGTATTATCGCAGGCGCTCAACCTAGAAAGCTGGAATTTTGTTTATGGGTTCCCTTTGTGATGCTGACAAGAATAAAGACGGCAATTTATAGAATTCCCACGGGAAAGGCAGTATCTACGCGGGCGAAGCCGCGGGTACAGCTAGTTATAAATAATTTCAAAGACATGATGAGCTTAGTAAAATAACAACTTCTTGTCTGTCAAATAATAAATCCGTTTGACATACACAATATCCGCAGTCGTCATTATACTCATCTCTTATTACAAGTATACAGTGATATCAAAGAATATTTTAGTATAAGTACTATTTTTAAAACGTTGCAAACGTAAGTCGTCTTTGTAGATATAGTATATCGTTTAATTCGCCACTTCCCTAAAATGTTATTTCGCCTAAAATATACATTATGTAGTTCAAACCCTTAAAGAAACCATCGGATAATAGAAAACTACCCCAAAACTGTAAATACTATCCAAAAACAATTGTAAAGCTATACCTATAAATCGAACCTATAAACCAAAAACATTCGAAAATAATCCTAAAAGAATATCTAATTCATTCTAAAAACATTAGAATATAATGTTAAAAGAATTCCTAATTCATCCTAAAACATTCGAAAATAATCCTAAAAGATTTTCTCATTCATACCATAAACCATCCCGAAACAATCCCAAAAACATCTTAATACCATCCGAAAACCATTGGAAAAACATCAGAAAACCATCTGAAAGCCATTCAAAAACCATCCCAAAACCATCCAAAAATCATCTGAAGACCATCCCAAAACCATCCAAAAACAATCTGAAAACTATCTAAAAATCATTCGAAAACCATCCAAAAACATCTGAAAACTATCCGAAAACCATCCAAAAACCATCTGAAAACCATTCGAAAACCATCCAAAAATCATCTGAAGACCATCCCAAAACCATCCAAAAACAATTTGAAAACTATCTAAAAATCATTCGAAAACCATCCAAAAACATCTGAAAACTATCCGAAAACCATCTGAAAACCATTCGAAAACCATCCAAAAACCATCTGAAAACCATTCGAAAACCATCCAAAAACCATCTGAAAACCATCCGAAAACCATTACGAAACAGCAAAAAAAGTAGTTGTGCCAACAAGAATACTTATTTTGTGCATAATAGTTGGTCCAACAAGAAATGGTTCCACACTGTTTTTCCTTTTTTTATTGCATTTGTTACCCATTTTCACCAACAATTATTCTACGTAATCGAATTGCGAGCGCGGCGGTGATGGCGGAAAATTTGACACACGTCCGACGTCGATAAGGTCTGCGACCGGACTGAGTAACGCGAACTCACGCTATGACTTCGTATTTTCGTGTATAAAATATGATATAAAAATGCCATGTAATCTTTCTAAAGTTATTTTGCATGAATTGACTAGTTCAATTAATAACTAAAAGGGTAATTAAGTTTCAAATCTTAAAACGAGTCAGAAGTAAGTTTAAAATAAGTTATTTGTTTTTAAAAAGTGGAATTTTAAATAATTTTTTTTTTCGAGTGAAGTAATTCTAATTGTGTATTGAAGATATGATTTAACTAGACAAGGTACTCAAGAATACCTATTATTTTTTTGATTCGTTATTTTGAAGAACTTCATTAAAAAAAATGGTTTTTTCTAGACCTCTTCATAGGTATTTTACGAACCGGTAGCGTCTTAACATTAAAAATGTTTTTTCGTTCACTCCAGTAGGCCCCTATTTTCGCTGGGACTCGCCCGTGATACCCTATGGTTTAGGGCCACAAGGACGTATGAGGGTTCAAAAGACGCGGAATTTGAAGGGCTTTAAGATGATGTAAAATTTCTTTTATTTTGGAAAATTCCCGATATCTCGAGAACGGAGAAAAATAAAAATGCACCTTGGTATTGAACCAAGGAATATTTTAGGTTATTACACTTTTTGTTGAGTTGAGGCTGCAGAGGCCCTTAGCCGCGTATTTTGCGCGGCGCGAGATGCGATATCACGCGGTGGCGGGCGGGAATAGTATAAAATAGGATTTGATTGGATTGGATTGGATTAGAACTCCCGGAGTGCAACCCGTTCTTTGTTCTATAATAAGTAGATTCATTTTCAATGCCCGTTCGGTTTCAATCGTGTAGAGCACGAGATCTGTGAATTTTTTGATTAAAATACGTCTTTATTTTTAAATTTTTTGGTGCCGAATATTCGTTGCATCTCTACTTACAATTAACAGTAATCAATACGGATTTCAAAAAGGGAAAAGCACAACACAGTTACTATTTAATTTTACAGTTGAAATAAAACAATATCTTGATAATAAAATGCACGTAAGTTGCATTCTCTACCAGTCAACCATTGGAAAGTGCAGAAATTCACGAATGCGGTTTTATGATAAATATTAAATACATACATACTATTGTATAAACCTACATAAATACATATAAACATAATATATATATTAATATACATGTATAAATAAATACTGATGACTTATAAACTAAAAAGAGAAACAATATCACTGCAATATAGTAATATTATGATGATTTACTTTCGCAAGTTTTCTAGCAAATGCGCTGGCACTCTCTTTTAAAAATATAATTATTGTAGGTATCTTTTATGGGATCAGGTAGGTACCGCATTCCAGAGTCGTGAACCTTGGAGAGTAAAGGAATTGGACATAAATCCTGAATAAAAAAGGGGAGTAAATGCCTGAGCGAAGTTGACGTTTATGAGAATGACCGTCATCATTTGATATGCTCGATTATTCTATATTGTTTAATAAATTGACGCGGAGTGGTATATACAGCTTACTGCACAGCTATCATGGCAATCGTTACACAACCGTGAGAGTCTCAAATGTGTACAGTAAGACGGCGTTAACCGTCTGCTTCTGCAACTGAGTATCTGTTATATGTAAACGATATGTGTAATATAATCAATCAGTGAGGGAGCTGTGTACAAGTTTGCGTACGATACATGCCTATTGGTTGCCCACAAAGATATAAACGAAGCTAAAAAAATCTTACAAAATAATTTTAATTTGATCAGTAAATGGTCACACGATGTAAACTGTTCACAGTCATGACTGTCTCCATGCTGTTGCCGCTGCTGCGGGCTGCGCGTACCCTAATCTCGAGTTCGTGGACCAACATACATATATTGGTCTTAAGATTGACAACAGATTAAACTGGGCTCCGCATAAAGAGTATGCCTGCAATAAACTTAGATCAATCCTAAGCAAATTGGTAATATTAAAACACAAACTACCCTACATATCACTCACTTTTGTACTTGGCAATAGCCAGCCACGCACTCGCCGACTCGGTAATCAGCTATGACTTGAGCTTGAGCAGTTATGGTAGGACCTATAAAACATACAATATGGACATATACTTAAATAACCTACAGTTGCGAATTCTTAAAACAATAATACCATATAATGTTAAAAATAGACTAAATAAAAATGAGCTAGATTTTTTTTTATTCTGTAACGTAATCAATGTACACCTATTCGATGGGACTAAAACGCTTATACTTTCTGAATGTAACAAAACAATACAGCTAGACGTAAAATCGAGACCAAATCACTTATGACAATAATTATTAAACTCATTGAAATAATCTGCTACCTAAATTCTAATTCCTAATCCTAAATTTAACAATATTTATGGAACTCGTATTTCAAATTATATTATACCTTGTTACATAAATTAAACAAATGAACGAACACATTCAATGCATGTGTTCTCAATGCAATGGTGCCAATTTTTTATTTTGGATTTATTTTGGAAATAAACAAAAATATATAAATAGCGTAAATGAATTTACTATTATTTGTAACTAGCTTTTGCCCGCGGCTTCGCTCGCGGTAAATTTGGGGTAACACGGTTCCCGTTTTGCAGGTATTTTTCGTTGGCAACAAAGAGTCTGTGTACAGATTTATAGCTTCCTACTCGTACCATGAAAACTGCGAAAAGTGCCATATAAAATTTCACCCCCTCTTTTAAGAAGTTGGGAGTTTGGGAGCAGATTTGAAAAAAAAAAATATGCACGATTTTTTTAGAAAGACACTAAAAGTAGCCTATGTCACTCTCCATCCCTTCAACTATCGCTCCGTTTTGCCGTGAAAGACGGGCAAACAAAAAGACACACACACTTTCCCATTTATAATATTTGTTAATAAGTATGGATATGGATTACATAGTAAGTACAATATGAATACTATTGATAAATTAATATTCCAATCGATCCAATTACGCAATATTTAGAAATCTTTAGTGATATTTACGGCAATTACGGCCCGGGACAACCCTTTCCTTTATTGACTGTACTTTACATAAAAACCTTCTTATATAAGCTAAATTCAAAAACACTGACTCCAGCAGCTTTTCCGCGGCTGATACCAAATTGTGGGGGAACATGAAAATAAGAACACCACATAGAAGTTTTACATCTATGTGTATACAGAAATAAAAAGTACTTAGTCGCTGTGTGTCTCACTCTAACACGAACACACAAGTTAAGCAATGTCGACCCCACAGGTCGACCCTAACCAGTGTATGATGGGTAGGATGGGTTTTATTATCTTGAGTTTCTCCGTGCTTCGAAGGCCGTCGATCCTGGCTATTGTCAACGGATAACAGTCGTTAATTCGAATTTGATTGAAAACACTGGCCTCTGCAAATCCGCACTGAAGCATCGTGGCAGAGTACTAGTAGTGCTGGACTGGAATGATTTGGGTTGAATGTTGATCCTTTGAATCAGGAACAGGAAACTCTTTACTTTTAAAATATTCGTAATAACATTAAAATGTTGAACATTCCATTAACATTACCCCAAATGATGGACAAATGAATGATCTGCTAACAGCTAACCTACCAATTGTGTATCCCCATCAGCGATTAGTATAGATACAACCACAGACATAAATGATGGTATGTAGATGACGCAACTATATTTTTTCAAGGGTCCGAGCCGACGACGACTTGTTGCTGTCACGCTACTATTAGCCATAGCCAGCCACCCATGGCTCTATCTTGATTGGTCGCTACATTTCTAATTCTAATGATTGATCAATTTATTCTGGCTGCCTAATTAAATGCCTTAGGAGGCTTTTGTGATTTAAAAATAAGTATTTCTTCGAACGAACTAGAAGTAGATTTTTTAAATCTATATATTATTATATAAAATTCAAAGTCCTGAGTGACTGACAGACTTAACTCTGGGTCTAGAGATTCCAAATTTGGAATGTAGGTTCCTAAGATGTCTAAGGGTGTACTAAGAAAGGATTTTTAAAAATTGTCATGGGAAAGCGAGATAAACGCAAACGAAGTTGCGAGGGTTTTACATTACTGACCCGCTGGGTCTAGAGATCCCAAACTTGGAATGTAGGGTCCTTACGACGTCAAGGGGTTTAATAAGAAAGGTTTCTTCAACATTCCCACGGGAAAGCGAGATATACGCAAACGAAGTTGCGAGGGTATATCAACGCACAGCTCCAACCGCTGGGTCCAGAGATTTCAAATTTGAAAAGTAGGTTCTTTATAAGGACCGGACCGGATCGGAATGGATCGGACCGGTATTTGTTTTTGAAGAAAAATATTGTAATTGTTAGTAGGCCACGCGGGCGAAGCCGCGGGCAGAAGCTAGTAATAATATATGTTCTAAAAGTGAGACACTATGAAGGTGAAGCTGTGAGTCCCACAGGCGAATCACTCGAGGTGTAGTTAGTTAGTTAGATTATAATTAAATTATGAGCGTTTCCATACGGAGTAGGTACTAGGGAGATATGGAAAAGATAGTTACTATTTTTCAATTCCACATATTTTATGCCTTTACATAATGGAGAAGATAACAAGGTTACAATATTACACTTTTGAGTACGTAGAAAAAAAGGCTACACCGTACACATTATTCTAGTTTTTATTTCACATCGATCGGTGCAATAGTAACGAAGTTTAAGCTTGGGAAGTTTACGTAGGTTTTCTAGATCTCGTCGTCCTGGCGAGCAGCGCGTGACGTTTTGCATTACGGCGCGGCGGGGGCGCGCGCCCGGCTCATACGTCCGTAGTACATTTTCGATGCATTTTCGCGGGTAAGTTGTTTCTATTTTTGACTTATTTTTCTCTCTGGTAAGTTGCTTGCTCAAGTGCGCTCTGGTGTTTTTTATTGATTTAAATAATGCCACAGAATAATAAATAGTTGATAATGCTGATTAATTAAGTACTTAAAGTGTACTCTTTTGTGTCGCACTGTAAAAATATTCATTTACCGATGGATGCGGGACATGCGGAATGGAAGAGACGAATTACGGGACAATTTTATTCAATATTTCAATGCGGGATTACAACAGTCATTGCGGGACAGGGTTTTGTTATCTCGAGCTTCTCCGTGCTTCGGAGGGCACGTTAGGCCGTCGGTCCCAGCTGTTATCGGTAGATGACAGTCATTAAGCCAAGTCGGTGGCCTTCGGGCGGCTTGAAAACACCGGCCTCTGCCAATCCGCATTGAGCTCTAATCACCTTCGATTTAAGGGAGCCCCGTACCCCAGCAGTGGGATGATTATGGGTTGATATATGATGAAATGAGAAAGTGAGTTTGTTTGTTTGTTATTCCTTCACGGCTTGACTAAGCAGCCGATCATTATGAAAATTTGCATACATATTGTTAGAGGTACAGAGCTTTTTATCCCGTGAAAGTATGTCGTTCCAATGGGAACATAATTTTTTCTACTATAGAGGGCGCTGTATCGGCCAACAGATGGCGCCACAAGTCGCGTATGGGTTGTTTTATTGTCAAACGAGATCTATGTATTCAATGTCTTAAAATAGTGTAAGGTCTGGAGAAGTGAGAGTGACATAGGCTACTTTTTTCCCACGGGATAAAGAGATTCCCATGGGAAAAATTATTGGCATTTTCACTTGACCACGCGGACGCCGCGGGTAACAGCTAGTAAGATATAATTTCTACTTATGCGAGGTAGTATGTATAGTCCGCGCGCAAGTGCTAGTCAGTTATTCTCGTAAGTTTTTGTACAATTTTTTGGCATATAAAACAAACATTATCTTCTTCTCCGTTGTGTGTAGGTACAAATCCTCCAGACCAGTTGCGGTATCTATTCTATATTTAGATTTATCCCTGTGGATGTTACCCTCTGTCGTCCCAATTGTCTCTCAATGTCATTGATAAACAACTGCGGACGTCACTCGAATACTCGCACGCCTGCTCCATGCCTGCTCCTGCGCACACATGTCGGGCACACTATGCACTATATTGTGTGTAAATCCTCGAATAATCTCCCAACTTTTACGAGCTTTTGTTCACTCCCTTTAAAGATTTTTTTTTGCGTCAAACTTTCGCTAACAATACGATTAATAAAACCAAAGAAATACGAACTTTAAAAGAATACAATAAAGTTTAAATTAAGTTCAATTTATTTTAAAATTGTATGAAGGATTTTTAGCTTTATGCAATGGACGTTATGATTGACTTCCAAGTGCAGTTTGACGTCGCGGACGCTCTACGTATTAACTTCGAAAGTTTAATAGTGCTTCGGTCGCGTCAATGATGTATTGTCATTTTGACATAATAGCTATGCGTCTCTTGGACTTATTGGTTGAAATCCGATGACAGTTGCCTTATTTTTTCTATAAAATCTTCTCTGTCGCACTTATGTAATGGTCCATAAAGAAATGAGAGAGATTAAAATGAAAAGCCTATAGTTTGGTTATTGAGTTAAATTACCTATCACCATCTATAACTTTATGATTTTATGATTTCTAGCGAAACCCGCGCAACTTCGTTTGCGTGAATTTTGTTTTAAGTTCGCATTCTGTTGTTGTTGACTCATTTCCGATCTTTGGTCTTGCCTAGTTTTAGGTCGGTCTGAAATGGATAATTTTTACATGATGTACCTAAGAGGTACCTATGTGCTTTCCATTCCTTGACTTTTATAAATATTTAATAATTAATAATGTTGTAGGTATTCTCATTTTAGTAAGTTTACGAATATTTACTGTTAGGAATCAGTAGGAATTGCGGTTGCTGTCAATCCTTGGACTTCCATTGGTTATATTTTTTTTCGTATTGGTATTCAATTCAACATATCTACATTAATTGGAGGAATTGATGCAACGGAGCTAAAATACTACTACTACTACCAAATACTATAGACGAGTAATACCCACAGCTTCGGAAGAATTCGGGCAAGACGCGACACTAGCGCCCCTACGGCATGAGGGCGGCATGAGGTGAACGATTTCAAAACTTTTGTATGCAAAATGTTATAGCGCCCCTAGCGGCGGCATGAGGTGAACGGAGGTTGCCAAGTCATTGTATGAGAAACGTCAAGAGCTGTGGAGTCTTCTATAGTATTTGCTACTACTACTACGATGACGCAGCGACCTAAAGTGGATCTTGACCTCAAACCCATAAATCTCAGGACATCATTCATGACACAAAGCTAACTGTGTAGTAAGTAAACTTGTTACTTACTAATTATTTTTTTGTTACATATTGTCATCGGTGTAAAAATGTTGGTGAACCTTATAAATAAATAAAATAAAATAATATGGATCCTAAATAACCGATATAAATAAGTACATGCATGACACTTTCATTTTGTAAATAAATATTTTATATAAGTACATAGAAAACTGCCCAAACCGATACAAACATACGAGTACATCGATGTACGAGTAGGTACATGTTAATGAATATTTACTAATGTTTGTGTTGTGTTGTGCGGGACCCACGAGTCCCGCGACTATTTTTTCAGAGGCAGCGTTCACCACACTGAACCAGGCTGGTCGTCTAAATCCACAAAAACAATTTTACTAATCAAACCAATATTATAAATGAGAAAATGAGTTTGTTTGTATGTTTATTTGTTTGTTTGTTATTCCTTCACGGCTTGACTAAGCAGCCGATCATTATGAAAAGTACCTATACATATTGTCAGGAGTACAGAGCCTAACATAGGCTACTTTTTATCCCGTGAAAGTATGTCATTCCAATGTGAAATAATTTTTCTACTATAAAAGGCGCTGTATGGGATGGGCAATCAGCCAACAGATGGCGCCACAAGTCGCGGTATGGGTTGTTTTGTTGTCAAACGAGATCTGTCATAAAATTAACGCGAGCGAAGCCGCGGGGAAAAGCTAGTTCTAAATACATTTTGATATTGACAGACACAAATAATGCGTAATGCAAGCTTCATTTAAACTTACCACTCTCCAATCCTAAATAACAATTTTGCCGCGATTTATTCGGCATTTTCAACAATTCCAAATCCGTTGCCAATTAAGTTCCAGTATAACGCCAAAATAGTAGATTGTTCACCAACTGATGTTTAAATTTTAAACAGATGTTTAGACCCTAATCGGCTGTTTAACCAAATTTTGCTGTTCACCGTGCACTAAACATTGATTAAGTGTCGTAATCGTCTGTTTAACTTAATTGACGGAATGGACGTAGTTTAAACATCGGTTAGGGTCGTGACGTGAGTTGTATCTCACTATATCACTGAATTTATTGAGTGCATAGCCTAGATAACACCATCTAATCACTATTAACAAAGTCGCAACCGTAGGATATGCATATTCAAAGTATTTCAAACATAAAAATGATCAACAAACACGGATATAAAGTAACATGTAGGTAATATTTAGAAACATGGATGTGGCATCATGCATCGTTAAACTGTTACTAAGTATATGTAGTTTTAATAATTATGATATTTATGTAATCATAGTATAATATGTTTGCATATATTATGTAGGTAAGTATTCATATTATATACGTAATGTTTTAAATTTAAATAAAACTAAAATACATTTTAGTTTTATTTAGATTTTAAATATTTATTTATATTCGTAGTGCAGCGTACTTTCTATTTTTTACTAAATCTCTGTACTATAAAACCCATCTCCATGAGTACGGATTTCTCGTCACTGGTAAAATTGTTAAAATTTCTCTTCCTTAACTGATACTTTTATATTACCTATATATGTAATACGTTATTAAATGATGTATTACAATATTACAAAAATAACTTCAAGATGAAAAATGTTGTAAAATAAAAATAAAACATCTGGCCACATCAAGCGAAACTAAATCTATGGGCCACATTTTTATTGACTGATTAGACTTTGACAATAGAAAAAGGATGCCGTTCCCATTACGACTTATAGAAAGGATGAATAGAGTTGTCATTTGGCGTATACCCGTAAGGGAGAGAAACAAAGTACATTGATTACGCAGTGTTACCAGAAAAGAGAATATTACCCCATGATTTACCCCATGTTATTTTTATATACGATAAACTAATAGGACTATTGATGATTTGCGATGTATTTTTTCTTATAATCATCAATATATTGAGACTTCGATTTATACTTGTTATTATTTATTTATGTTCGAGTTATAAATCGAAGTCGCTGTCCGCGCCTGTTTGTCTGTATCTCCGCTAACTCCTATTGTCTCCTATAGTAGTATGGGAAGGTTGGTGTGACTACAGATCTCTTGGCTTGTATTAAATAGATATTATTTTTAATTTAGGTTGTCACTATTTTACCTCAATTGTGGGTAATATTGCATGGGTAAATTCAAGTAAATTGCTGGTATCCCCAATACGCGTGGTACCCGACTAAATTCAGGAGACACAGGAAAGTGGCCGCCTGGCTTCATTTTACTTACCTACTTAATTTGGGTGCATAATACTACAAAATACGATTATTTTCTTGACCATTTACGTTTTATTTCGTTATTTCTGTACATTGAAGCCGTCATTTGAGTCTTAATAAATATAATCTGTATTCATTTTTATCAATTAGGGCCGAAATAAAGTCTAAATAGTGTACTTACGAATGAAAGGTTATGTTGTCGATTTTACGTTCACTGCGGCTATTGCAGCCTAAAACACTACAACGCACCATAGTCTATGAACGCAAAAACACATCAACTCAACCACAGAACCCAGTTTTCGCCTTGTTTTCACCCTGAAAATTCAGATTTTGAGAAATAAAGAAAACCGCTTTCGTTTGCTGGGCACAGTTAGCGACTGTGCCCAGCAAAAAAATAGTATACGTCGATAAGGACAAAAAATGTTTCTCTAGCTCTTTTTGGCCTTGGGAATATTGTATTTACTCATCTCGCTCACTCCTACCGTGTCGCCTCTATTCATCCTTTCTCTAAGCCATTACGAACATGACAGATTTTGAATTTTGTAGTAATACCATACCATAAAGAGATGTCGTTCGGGTAAAGACAAAAGTATGGAGGTACATTGCCATCTTTACAAAGTAGTATTAAACTATTCATTCTTTTTCGGCTCATTCAATCAAAAACGTTTGGTTATATAACCGCCCGATAAAATTGAACGGTGAACAAACGCGGCTTGTTACAACGATTAAAATGTAATCGAACGATTACGTAGGTAATCATTGATGATGTTGTAGTTGGCGAACTCGGGCCGAGGAAAGTACCTACTAGTCCGGCAGGTTGGCCAAAGTATAATCGCTGAGTGCACTGTATGAGGTCCGTAAAGTACAGTCGCCTCGAGGATAGCAGGACCATCTTTAGGATGATTTTTGGTTGCAACATCCAACATCCTAGTGGACACATGTGGCTCTAATAAACAAAAACCCTGTTTGGTAACAAAGAAAAGGACGGAGCTGACAAAAGATCCGCTTACAAGATGTGCAAGCGATTTTTTTCTAAAATGGTCCTCCTATCTTCGAGGCCACCGTACATAAGTCAAGGCAGCCAAGGTTCGTTGGAAGAAAATCGTAATTAACATGGATCGCACTAGAAACAGAAATCTTTCGCCAAACAACTGAAACAACTTCAAATTCTTTAAAACATCATACAGTGATATTTGACCCAAAAATCGGAAGTCTACCATTTTTTTTTCTATAATTGTATAGCGTTTTGTCTCATAAATGCACGAGTACCTAAAACTGCAGCGTGCCGATGGCATTTAGTTTCGAAGATTTTTTTTAAATCGTCTTTTTTGTACCGGTAAATTAAAAATTTCGATTCCAAAAAAACCATACCTAAGTGTTTCAAATGCACTCATAGTACACCTACAAAGATCCGCTTTATCTGAAAGTATTTTGAGCTTTCCAAACTGCACCGTCACAAAAATATATTTTTTTTATGGTTTTGTTCTGCCGTTTTCTACGGAATCTGGATCCGATTTTCCTACTAATTAACTAATATAAAATTAACTAACTAATTTTAGGTTGACTCTTATCCAAGGATATTTACTACACATTAAAAAAATATTCGATGTTATAAAGGTATAATAAAATAATATATAAAATACCGGTAAAAATGTCGTTAGGGTTGTCATTTTATAATAAAATATTTACCGATATTCTACCCAAAAAAATTACTTTGGCCATCTACCGGTAATAAGAGAAAATTAAGCTTCCGCTAGACAGCGCTGTTTACATGAAAAAAATTCACAAAAATGATATTTGTTGCATAGCGATGCAATATTCTTTTTGTGAGTTTAGTTAGTTTAGCCCAAACCCCCTATTGAACGGGAAATAGTTTTGGTCGGGTATGCGGGTAATGACGATCGTCATGCCATCTTTAGGAAAATGATAATTTTGCTCGACTTGGCGGCCAGATATTATTTTATTATTGTTTTTTAGCGTCATCTAGGATTTTTTAACGTAACTTTTTGACACGAACCTGCAAGTAGGTAGGTGCCATCTATTATGATATAGATTAACTAATTTGAAAATAAATCATATAATTTTTTAAAATAAAATGTAATCTTTTCATGTGATTGTAAAGATTTAACTATAAATAGTTAATTCCAATAGATTTATATGGAGTTTAAATCATGTTGAACCCAGACTAAAATGCCATAGGTACCTACATATTGACAATATTATTACTTACGGCTCGAGTATGTACAAACAAAGTACAAAAAGTAACATTGAGTACACATGAAAGCAATTTTGTATGACTTTGAAAGGTTTTTAATGGTATCAAAAGAAATTTATGAAACGTAAAGTCATCTAAAACTTAAATAATCATAAAATTTTAAAAATCAATAACAGCTGCATTTTGTTGTCGCATAGATGGCGTTACTAGACTATGGCCTAGAAACAGTATTGGAAATTTTGCTTGTGTGCCATTTAATACATGGTTGGTATGGCACGTGGTTATTGTATGTATAGAAGTCTTATATGTGTTGGCCTCTGCGGGTGATTGTGTGCGTAGTGCGCAAAGTAGCAGTAGCGTAGCTGTCAAAAACCTTTTGGCATGGATGGATAGTAGCGTTAGTGCTATTTAATTTAGCAAATTTATCTAAAACTAAAAATGATACCGTAAAAATTATTTTACTCTAAAGTTATGTATACCCATAGGTATTTACTTGAGAATAGATTACCTTATTGTTTAATAAGTACATATACTCACAAAAGACAGTATGGTGCAGTGTCATCCACCGTTGGAGTTAGAAGAATTGCCAAAAGAAGACGAAGAAAGGCTAGAAAAAGTGTTTTCTAAATTAGACAACGATGGAAATGGGAAAATCGACATTCACGACCTGTCGGTGGCCCTCAAGGAACTGGCACCACACATTAATCGGAGCTATGCAGAGGTTAGATTCCATTTCCTAATTATGCCTCGACTTAACGGTGGTTTGATTTCACCTCGTTATTTCGGACAGCGGAATGCGTGATTCATTTTTAAATTCTAATTTCGAAAAAAAAAAACTCCTATCTTTTTGACATACCAAAGACTATTTGCTTAATTTTCTGTGTGGGTTCATTTACATCTGTTTTTCTGAGAGAGAGATACCCTTCTGGCTGGATCAAATCAATTCTTAAATTGAATAAAAATAAAATATGTAAATTTAAAAAAAAATGGTCTAACTAAAGTATTTTCTGTCTTTCATTCAATTTTCAATTTGTGGCATATTCTCTATAAAGCCACATTGACATGATCAGAGTAGGTTCGGACCGAGTGGACTCAGATACCTACTCGGATGTAACTCGTATTGTGGCAACCCATAATCCGTTCACACTCGGACGATGTTTATGAGTTGCATCCAAGTAGGTATCCGAGTCCACTTGGTCTGAGCCTAGTCTGATCGTGTCAACGCGGCTTAAGTGAATTGGATAATTCTTATGAGAAATAAATCTTTAATCATATTTTTTATCCATACAAATATTATAAGTGGGAAAATAAATCCCTGAACCAATTTCGACATTCATACCGGGGGTATCACTCAAACGTTGCGATGATGTATTGATAAAGATGAGAGAGCCGGAAGCTTCCCATCCGTCCCCCTTCCTACATCTTTCGTGTAAGTATATCCCTTTTGTAAACAAATAATAAATGGGACAGATTTGCTAAATTTAGATTCTTCAAATAGTATCGTGCCATCTTCAAGTTTTACTTTTTTGAATCGAAAGAACACAATATAGTAAGAGCACTCAGCCGGATATTGAGAGGATGTAGGTTCGAACCATAGCTGGGGTGGGGAGGTGAAATTTTCCATTCAAAAATATTTTTGAAATACAATAGTTCTTTCATTTGCCTCTGAATAAGTATGATCTTGTCTATATTTAGTATACTTTAGATCATAACCAGATAAACCTTTCATAGTTATTTCTGTAGTTCATCATAACAGAATAAGATTATGTTTAAATAAATATGTACATACAATTACATATTGACATACTTGTAAATATACTATTTTGTAATCTCTGCAATCCCCATATATTTCATTCCACTATACTTGCCAAAAAAGCTCCAAACAATCAGCTGATTTTAAATATAAATAAAATAAATAAATAAAAAGATATGAAATAAACATGAATCAATTACAATACACTTTATTGCGTTAAGCACACAACTTTATGTTACCACAATAAGGTATGAAGAACAATTTTATTGTTGAACTAGCTTTTGCTCCCGCGACTTCGTCCGCGTGAAGTTCCGGACCCGTTCCCGTGGGAACCACATTGAATTTCGGGAAAAGCTATAGCCTATGTAACTCCCTGATAATGTAGCTTTCTACTGGTGAAAGAATTTTCCATTAGTTTCGGAGCCTATTCAATTCAAATAAACAAACAACCAAATCTTTCCTCTTTATAATATTAGTATAGATTTAACTGGAAATCTTGTGACGAGTAATAAATATTTTAACAAATAATTATTCATTGTTTTGTCCCTGTCATATTTGAGGAAAATTAAATGAAGGGCGAAAGTGACAAAATATTTTATAACTATACATTAATTTATGCAACATTTGTTAATGAGAGGGAAATGTAAAAAAATAATGTAAGAAAAGAAATAAATTTATTCCTGCCTTGTTTGTCATTGCTGCAAGTCCCACTACTTCGAACAACATGAGGGGCATACTGACCGACTAAATCCTGACTGTGTGACATATAGTGTTCGAAACGCATTTGAATTCCAAATAAAATCTCTGGCTATCTCCTTTTTCCTTTAGTTTGAAAGTGACAGCCATATTAATATGTCATTAACCTTCACATTCTTAGAAATTCACCATTGATTTTTCAAGTTATTTTTCATTCTACGTACTTGATGGTTTGTTTAAAGTAGAGCGTCATCACTCTGATGACTATTCGCATCATTGGCGACTGAATGCATCATTAATTCAAGGCCTAATCATCTTCCTATATGACTCACTGTCACAATATAAAGTCACTATTATTGAGACAATTTGTTCATTACGTAATTATTATAGATTTGTTACATAAACAATGAATTTTTCAAAACCATATTTAAAGTTAATGACTCATTATGTTATTGCTGTCAGTTACTGTCAAACTAAAGAACATAGCTTGAAACTTCATTCGTGTAATCGTGTGTACTTAAAACGCGCTTCTGAAACGGGTTTTTGTCACATAAATTCGTATAAAAACTTCGGAAGTCGGAAAATCATACAATAATCAATTTATCAGACAGATAAGCTATCTGAAACTTATCGTTAACATGTGACAGTGGTCAAGTTTGCCAAACATCAATCTTGCTTAAATAAAAGTATTTTAGTATTCCATCCAGACAAGTCTAGATATCCCAATTTACATATTTGGTTACTAAAGATTAAATCGGTATTGTAATCAAATTGAAACCACTTTGATTGATCACTGATAAAAAAGATTTACTTTTTCACTGAGAATAGATAAACAAGATTATCCTTGTGCTATGTTACCATATTTTTATGAATTGAAGTTGGTAACAAATATTTGTATGTATTGTGTGTTGGTATCCCGCTTCTCCGTGCGTATTTCGAGAAATCCTTTCTTATCGGATGCTAACGTCATGCAAAGAACACACCCCTCTACGGTTAACAGTTTAGGCTGTGCGTTTATACGTCAGTCATTCAGGATAAAGCATTTTAAATGGTACATATAGATCAAAGTGTAATTATCCTGGTAGTCCTGTGACTTGGATCGAGAATGATGTTTATTTTTTAACTTCACTTCGCGTTTCGTCGGCTCTCGAGCATTGTTATCCCTTACGACCTCCGTGGCGTAATGGTTACCACGCCAGGCCGCCACCCAGGAGGTCCCGGGTTCGATCCCCGGTCGGGTCATGATGAAAAACGAACTTTTTGTGATTGGCCTCGGGTCTTGGATGTTTATCTATATATGTATTTGTTATAAAATATAATATCGTTGAGTTAGTATCCCATAACACAAGTTTCGAACTTACTTTGAGGCTAGCTCAATCTGTATGAATTGTCCCCATATATTTTTTTATTTTATTTATTTATTACTAAGATATTCCTAATCTTAAACGGTTTCTTATTAAATAATAATGGTGAAAATGGGCCAAAATATAAATAAAAATACTTTCGCCATTTGCTCCATTTATTTAAATATCCTTCGCATTTATGTGGTATTCTATAAATTATAATAGTCTTTCTGAATATAACTATAATCAACCGATTACCTATGTGTAAACATTTGGTGTCTGGAAGCTCCCAAGTTTAAAGCATCGTTAACATACAATATGCGCCACGAGACTTTGTGTTTGTGAAGTTAGTGACAAGTAGCTACGCAATAAATTAAAACTGGTACGTGGTAGCCGGCAAGGCGCGAGCGACGACGCGGCCGCGTTTCCGTAGCTAACTTCACCAACACATGTCTCGTGGCGCGTATTTTAATATACGAATGCTTTAAAATGATGCGCAAACTATTCAATTAATTCTTCCTGCCTCGATGGTTTCACTTATGTAAACCGTTAACGTTTCATGTTACATATTATAAAAGTAATATTTAAAAATCAAATTATTCAACAATTTTTATAACAACTTAACGCATAAGCTCGTCCTGCTTCCTACTTTCTGTTTAGTTTTCTTTTTGATCCCGTTATAGATGGACAACACAGCCCAGATTTTCAGCCGATAGTTCGGTTGTCCTCCTTTGTCATATCCCCGGTCACTCATCATCATCATCATCATCTCAGCCACAAGAAGTCCACTGCTGGACATAGGCCTCCCTGCAATTCCTCCAATGCGACCTGCTGGCAGCGGCCTGCATCCACTTTCTTCCTGCGACTTTCTTTAGGTCGTCTGACCCCGTCACTCACATGTGCGCAAATACGCGAACCTACGAAGTGTATAACGGCATTTGCAAATAACTTTAGGTCGTCTCACAGTATAGTTTGCGAAAAATGAATATGGATTATTTTTTAAAATTAAAATTTCCAGATAGGTTTCGATCAAAAAAGTCTATCAGAATTTAAGGCCGTATTCGCAATATCTTGACAAGTTTTACCTGTCAGATAATTTTTCTGTTTTTTTATCAAATTATTCGGCTTATGTGAGGACATTGTGTAACTGTGGGAGCGGTTATAATTCAGTAAATTAGGAACCTCCATATTAAGTTATCAAATAACCCTGGGAAGAAGAGAAGAGGACGTTGAATGTCGTAAAATCTGTCAAATTATCTAGTAGTTAAGCTAACTCAAATATAACTGGAGTATGTGAAATCAATCTCTTTTATTTTTATCCGTGCGTCGTCGTATCTCGTTTATGCTACAACTGCAATCTAATTGACTTAGAACCGCTATTGTGTGTAGTGAAAGCAATACGTACATAATGTATAGGTACCCAGCATACTAATCATTAAACAACATGTACCGTTGTACATGCTTTTATAAAACGAAAGCTATTCTTCTGCTTTATATTTAGTTGGCGAGAATAAGTAAATAACATCGTTATTGTTTTACTTATTTACTTTTATTATAGAAAATTTTAATATTATAACCAAAGCGTTCACAGTTTAAAAAACAATTGAAAATCGATTGTCGTTATGCACTGAAATAAGTATGACTCGGACTTCGTCGGTTGGCGACGTATAGTTGCAATTTTAAAAGTAAAACAGAAGTTCCATCGACTACAGCGGGGACCGACGACTTAACGTGCCATCCGAAGCACGGAGGAGCTACTGATAACAAAATCCATCAAAAAAAAACTTGCTAGGGTCGACGTCTCTTAAACATGCATGTTCGTTTTTAGAATGCGACACACAGCGACGCCGTCATGCTCCTTAGAATATTAGTTTATTCATAAGTTTAAAAACATAGTTTAAGATATACATTAGATAAGACCTAGAGACTAGCTCACAACAATAAAATTTGTTATCGTATGATAATATAAAGTTATCTGTCTGTTGGTTTTTCAGAAATTCCTCGCGCAGTCCGCGGGTAAGGATGCCGACGTCATCACTTTGTCGGAGTTCATCCACTATGTGCGAGAGCATGAGAAGAACCTACGGCTACAGTTCTCACACCTCGACAAGAATAAAGATGGTAAGATTTGACCATTAATAATGGCTTAGAAATCTCGAGAAACAAGCTACGCCTAAGTGTAGTGTGTACCTAATTGTACCTCTATTCTCTGATCGTCTGTTAACTCACATGTTAACAGGAATAACCCAACAGGAACAATTTACATGTCATTCTGATGACATAAGGTTATTTCTACCGCTGAGGCGTTTTTGGTGAAAACGGGCACAATACACTTTTGTAAATATATAATACTAGAGAAACCCGCGCAACTTCGTGTGCGTTTATCCTTTCCCGTGGGAATTTCAAAAAATCCTTTCACATCGGTTGGTCACACCACACCCAAAAAATTGTCATATGTATAGATTTTTTTTGTCTATTTTTATACTTCTCATTACAATCTTTGGAGTGGGCGTTTATGAAATAGGCTAGCCCGACCAGTGAAGAGCCAGAGCCTTTTTCAGAATATTGACGTGAAGCAGCAATGCGTTTCGTTCGGGGAGTGAAATATCAAAAATTCTTGTTTGTCACCTTTGTGGTATAGAAAAAATCTAACTCATTCCTTATACTATGTCTCGCTATATCCTGTTTTTTCCTGTTATAGGTCGGCAACGGGTTAGGGACCCTAGAATCTATGTGCTCCATAGTCGACGGTAATCACCTAATATCAAATGATCCATATTCCTGAGCTTGTTTTCCAACCACTTCCGTAAAAAAAAAGTATAAGTATATCGGTAATTCAATACCTACAAAACAACACTACGCAATAATAGAGCGAGTCGACGTAATGAGATTTCCTATAAGTGAGAAAGAGACAATACCTATCAAAATGTATGCCATTTAACCAATTTAACTTGAACCCTGACAAATATTATAATATTTAATTACTTACTATTTATTATCGATGAATATGATTCAGTCCGCTTTATACATAGTTAGAATTTTAGCTGTTTTTCCGATATCACAAACAGAATAAATAGACGACATTATGATTGAATATTCACAATTTATAATTACATGACAGATGATACACTTCACTTCACGGATGTGTCAAAATGAAATGTAATTGAAATCAAAAGCACTAAGGAGTATGAGTATTGATATCAACTCGAAGAAAATTACCCACAAAATACATTTTTTTCAAGAATTTCAATAAAATAAGAATCACATCTTCCATCAATTCTCCTAAACAATTTTTAAGCAAAATTTGAAGTAGATTGGACCAAGGAATCAAGTTGTCCCATAGTAACTTTACCCCCCTTTTTTACCCCCTTAGAGTTTGAATTTCGAAAAATCCTTTCTTATCGGTCGCCTACGTCTTATAATAGTTCTACCTGCCAAATTTCAGATTTTTACGATGAGCGGTTTAGGCTGTGCGTTGATTCTCAGTCAGTCAGTCAGTCAGTCAGTCAGTCAGGACAAAGCATTTTATATATATAGATTGGTAAAATATTTTTTATTCAGATAACACCGCGATCAGTCACTTTTCTCTTATGAACTCTTATCATTATGAATAATAATAAAAAATTCAATTTTCCAGGAAAAGTTGATCTGGAGGAACTCATATCTGCCTTTGCCGATCTGGGTATAGCCATCGGTAGAAACGAAGCCACTAATTTATTGAAAAGGTCAGTGAATAAATAATATTTTTATTGATCGATGCACGTCTGCGAATTCAAATATTCATTCTTGCAATTATAAACTGTATAGTTAATTCTGTTTTAATTACTGCTTGGCGAACGTAAAACGTTTTCTTTATTGATTTTTCACAGCGAAAAGAAAAATTGTGTTATTGAAAGCGCTCGTAAGTATTTGAGTTGCACAAATAGCCTCGGCTTGACACTATTCGCCGAGGTTAGGCGAATACGTTAATGTGGAGAGGCACTTCGTCTGACTTACGTTTCCTTTGTTATCTAACTTCGTCTAACTCCGATGTCTTGACGTACTCTTTCTAGCTGTCCTTGTCTAATTAAAGTGAAAAGAGATTGAAATATATGCATTTAAAATGCGAACAATATTTACAAAAAAATGTATATATATATATTTAAATACTTTACAGTACAGCCAGTTTCTGAAAAACATGATAATACCACAATTAAGTCTCAAGCTACCTTTACCTTTTTCCTTATTTAGTTTGACAGTCACAGCCATTATAAGTACAATGTGTCATTTAAAAAAATGGTTTTGAGCAATTCACCGTATTTGTTTATTTATTAGTAAATTATGTGTAGCAAATAGCTAAACAAGCGATTGTACAGCAGTATAGCATATGGAGATTGTTCTGTTCTAAAAATAACAGTTACTCACAACCAAAATATACACGTTACGTTGTTTAGTGGACGTTTAAATTAATTGCCCGTACACAAATGTTGGTATATTTCATGTAAAATTCACTTGTAACCTTTCGATGCATTGTATCGATCAGTCTGTTACCGCATTACCGCTCAGCAACCTGACGTTCTATTCTCGTAATAAAGATTAAATTCTAGTATGGATCTCGAGCGCTATGTCACTCATACAAAATAGGAAGAGAGCGAGATAGCGCTTGAGTTTGACAGTAGATTTTAACTGTTTTGTTACGAGAATAGACCCCCAGATCGATACAATGCATCGAAAGGTTACAACTGAATTTAACATCGTCGCCAGAGCAACGTTTCATTACAAACAAATGTTAACGGCGACTTCAAAAAACTTTGCGTTAGCACAAAAACGATGTCGCCCGAGCATCGCGTCAATGTTGCGCGGACAGCACGACAACGTTCGAAAGACGCTTGTGACGCGGTGAACCAATCTAAGAACCACAGTATTTTAAACACGCAGATGACGCGCGTATCATCCAAGGCGGAATTGCAATCATTTCATCGGGAGGTCTGACATACAAAGAGCTCAATGTGGCACGAAACGCGCGTCCTGTGCGCGTTTGAAATACGCCGTGTGCTGTAGCTCTAAGGACCGAAACTACGTCACGTTGGGCCCGCCGCGTATTCATACAAAAGTGCACCGCGCGGGCCCTGCTTGACGCAGTTTCGGTCCTAAGTGATGCCCCTAATTCGTTTTCTCTGTACGGCTCCTTTAAACCACAATATTATATGCAGCTGCTAAATTAGAATTAAGTTAATTAATAATAATAATAATAATTTATCTTTATTTAATACTTAATAATATTGACTAAGGAAAACACGGCACGCGGGCGTCACGGGGTGTGATTTTGAACACAATTATGTGTGGTTAGCAAGAGTTCAGAGCCTCCATATATCTTTATTACTCAGATATAACGCGACAATAATGTCGAAAACCCGCATGAAGTGTTTTTTATAAAACATTAAGTCCAGCGTACACTGAACGAGGCAAAGCGAAGGGACAGAATCAGAAGATAAATGACTTTTTAAACCCTTTGTAAAATAAATCAGATCATATTTCTTATAACGTACGATTAAATGTCCTAGAAATATTAAGTTGTGGCGAACACCAACACGGAGCCTCGAGCGACGGAGCGTGTATGTAATAAAATTTAAGATCTACGGGGCAACGATGAACCGAAATTCCGAAAATAGGGACTGACGTTTCGTTGAATTCTATATAACTTGTGTGATTTTCTTTACATGACTACGTGTTTCGTTGTTTCGGATGGACATTTTCATGGCTTTTCGTGGCCCCTCTAGTTTAAATTCTCATTGCCTCTTCGCTTTGCCTCGTCGGAGGTCGTTAGCCCTTAAAGTAGGAATATAAAAAATGTTTCAGAAATGCTGGGTGGCCAAAGTTCTGGTGGTAAGTCAGGAGAAGTCTGGTGTAAGCGCATCGTAGTCGCTGGCTTCTTGCGCTAATTTGTATGTAGCGATGTCAAGCGACTATTGTCAAATGTTACTGTTAAAACTTTAAATCGTGAACATTGCAAATTGCCTAGAAATAATGATAAATTCGTGAACGACATTACCCGTTCATTATTCCTGATAAATATAATTTTGAGAAGTATTTAAACATTCCGTAACAAAATAGTATACTTAAATTGACGGTTAAGATCTCATAAAAATAAATAAATAAAATCTCCTCGTTAATTGGCTATCTCTACTGTGGGTGTCGTCAGCAAACGCCGAGCCGAGTCCACTTTTAAATCTGAAATTCAATTAGGTATATACCTGTAGGGTTTCAGCTAAACTACCGCTCGATGTAAGGCGCATCGTTTGACTCGATACTATAACTTAATATACATTTTATAGTTTAAAACTTATTTTATAACATCTTGATAAAGTTTAAAATCGATGGCAGTGGAAATAATGCGACCTGAAATGTCTACGCATTTTATAACTTTTACTTTACAATATTTGATAACAAATTATTTCTAGTTATTTTGCGTTTGCGATTTAATGTTTAACAGTGTCTAGTTAAGCTTCACCATACTAACAAACCAGATCTTCAAACCTGTACCATTACCATGAGTTGGGATCAAAAACTCTCGTTATAGACGGCTGCGTAAAAGCGTCTATGTAAAAATTTGTAGCGCCTCTAGCGGTCACTTCAAAAACAAAATTTTTTCAAATACATTTTTACGCTTTCTCTAGCGATAATTTTCGAAACCAACACATAGTAAGGTTACTGGTTCCACCTTGTGGTTGTCACAATAGTTATTCCGAAAATGTGGCCCAGCTTCAATTCAACGAATTTGAAACGATCTAATTTATAATAAAACAAATATTATATAGAATCCCATTGTTCTGTTACTCATGATAATATCGAAGGACTTTGAATAAGAAAATATGTGACAACGAGCCCTTGTAAGCCCTTGTTACAGTTTCGATGAAAATTTAAGAATCTTTTAAGGGAAATCTGAAAAAAGGACCTAAATAATAAAGAAAAGCATTAAAATAAGTGATAAACATAAAGACCTTTACAAGATAACTCACGGCAAAATCTCTGTGCTATCTACATGCCTCGCCACAGAGATTTCGATGGCCACCGAAAAAACGTGCAGTAGCTCTTGCTGTTTTTCGACGGGGCCATAATTTGCGTACCTCGCGCTATCACTCCGACTCCACGGCTTATGCTGAGCTGCCTTTCCATCGTTTTATACATAATGTATATAATTTCTTGTAAGATACAATTATTACTGACTGTAGTATAAATGTTAAATACAACCCTAATTTTTTATTCTTTGTATTCGTTGAATTAAAGCAGACCCACTGGAACCTTTTTAAACTCATGCATCGTCTTAAGAGCCCCTTCCCACATAGCGTAGGCGTAGCGTAGGCGTTCGTTGAGCGTATCCGAACGCGATGCATGCCTAGCATACATGAAACAACGCGGCGCGGGTGCGTATACGCTCAACGAACGCCTACGCTAATCCTACGCCATGTGTGAAGGGACTCTTAGAACGATCCATCTTTCATAAAGGACGAATTGAGGAATGACTGACCATAGCTTGTTTATTAATTCATTATACAATTTGTCCATCTTCATTTGTCTATTTTATAGGATCATTAGTCTCCATAGCTCTAAATATTTTATTTTTTCATAAACAATAACAAGTTTAGCAGATTACATTCGAAATCACGTGTGTTCATGAGTATGAAATTTAGATTAACTTTGTTTATTTCTATGCCAGGACAAATACGTGACCCTTATTACAATTGCGTGCATTATTACGTATAATAAATATTGAGTAAATATCTTTGCGATCCACTCTCGTTTATGTGTACACACACACGTATTCCGAGCGTCGTCGTTGTGTTAGCGCAGCGTTGACACAACGTTCACGCGACGTCGCGAATACAGCTGCGATACTTGTGCAAAGTTTATTGGGAACAAATGTCAACCACGACCGGGTTTATTCTCGTGACAAAAACAATTGCAATCTATTTTCATATTTTGATTGATTGAGACCTTAGAAGATCGTAGCCAAATGGCAGTGGTCTCGGCCATGCTGTGTTCCTACGGTGGGTAAGTTCTCCAGAGTTCCACTTGGGGGGGTTGGGAGGGTTGGCAACGCGTGAGTGATACCCCCGGTATTGCAAGCATCTATAGGCCACGCACGGTGATGCTTATCATCAGGCGGGCCGTATGCTTGTTTGCCACCTTTGTGGCATAAAAAAAAGAGATAGCCCATGAGATTGAGACGAGATTTTAAATGTTTTTGTTACGAGAATAACCTCTGGTCTTGTTAGCATTCGAAAAACGTAACACTAGAACGTCGACGCTCTGAAGACGCCTGTGTGAGGTAGCTAGGAAATATGAAGTGTCAATCATATTGTAACATGCCATGTAAATAAAATCATGGCTTTTGTATATCAGCTATATGTTATTGTATCATGTCATTGGCATATGTGCAACATATGACCGTACGAACACATTTATACATAACTTTATATTTCAAAATCATAAAATACTTGGTTTGAAATTTGACAGATAATTATTTTTCTATTTCATTGGTGTATGAATGATAGAGTCAGAAAATTTTATGAAGTTATCTCTTACACAATTATTATCATACACAAATAGTTTTCTTAAAGTTTTCTTACATATATATTTTTTAAAGAAAACTAACTAAAATCATTATAAACATGATAGAAGATACGTTCTTTGCGATGGCTTTCAAAAATGTTACAATCAGCTACAGATACGTTCTTTTTATGATACATTCTGTCAAATATCAAACTAGTTATTAATAAATTGCTATGCGTCTCCCTCACTCGTCACGGGTTTGTCCACAGGATGGACCAGGATGGCAGTCTCAACATCAGCTTCGACGAGTGGCGGGACTATCTTCTTCTTGCTCCGGGCAGCGACATACACTCTCTCATTCACTTCTGGAGACATTCTACTGTGAGTACCAACCATATTTTTAACGGAAGAATTTTTTGATTGGAGGAACTTTGTTCGAGATCTTTTTATAATTTTCTTTGGATTTATTTGATTTTTAAAGTTCTGGAGAGGCGATAGGAAAGAGATGTGAATAGGGGGGGAGAGACTATTTTATTTATTTACTTATTCTCACTTTATTGGCCACATTACAAAGTTATACAATTAGCGGACTTAATGTTAAATTGCATTAACCAATCAACCATTGGGAAGTGCACAGATTCACGAATGCGGTTTACTTGTTATTATTACAAACATCATCTATACACGCGAACAGAGTCGCGGTCACAGCTATGTATTAAAAAACTTTTTATTGGCTTATGAAATTAACACCTAACCTTATGACACTGTACATTCAATGTCACGATACAAGTACAAAGTTGAATGAAATCCTCAGGTGAAATCCTATTATGTATATATAATCTCGGCAGTTCCATGCCAATGTCACGGTTACGGTTACGGGTGACGTACCCGGGTATCCGGGTGACGTACCCGGGTATCCCGGTGACATAGGATATATTAACCTGGCGGGAGACTTCACAGCCGTCCGTGCATGGGAATCCTACGGATAGCGCCCGCAGTGCACTCAAACCATACGCTGTACGGGCTCGACTCGGAGCGTTTTACGTACGGACGAATTCGTACGGGATTCCGGGATAGCTGTGAAACCAACATTTTATTTCCAAATATTATTAATTTTTACTAAATCCAATGCGAAGCCGGTGCGGACCTCTAGTTAATAAGGATAGACGTTATTTAGATTGATCCAGTTATTATAATTCGGCCAGTGCGGCTTTGATACTCAGGTAGCCTATACATAATAAAAAAAGTAATTGACGCATAGCAACGACCTTATCACGCCACAAGGTCTACCTCGGAATTAATACTCATATTAAGTTCATTGTCTATGCACGACCTCAACCAAAACCATCAATGTTTTGTACCATCATTCAACAAACATGGACTTGGATATGTGATTTTTGACCAAAGCCTACCGGAATCGCGTACATTTCGGTATAAAAGTCCCGTGTATGTTAATATCAGCTACCTACATACCAAATATCATAATAATTGGTCCAGCCATTTGAGCATGAAGAAGTAACAAACATACACACAAACGCCTTTATATTGTTAGTAGGATAAAAAAAGTAAAAGTGGGCGTTTCACGAAATTCCTGTGTCTACCAATCGTTATAGATAACATTTGAAGTGATAGATTGTTTAATAACGTTTTGTAACGTTCATACTTGCATTGTTATAATTGCCGGCAAACATCTTGAGCATTAAAAAACCTGCGCAGTAGCGTTTTTTAGGTCCTATTGGTGGTGGGGTGCGGAGCACGACGGCGGGGAATATCTTCTGCGCGTGCGATTGGTTAGTTCTGGTTGAAACGTCTCACATGCGTGTCACACACCGGTCAGTTAAGGGCCTACGTCGTGAAATAATTGCGGCCGACTGAGCCCGCCCCGCCCGTGCGACACATATATCAATCCCTGCTTCGAGAGACAGAGATGGGACACCGTGAACCCGGCGAATTTTTAACACCGTAAGCGCCAAAACACATTTAGGCTTATTTAAAATTCATTAATTGAGTTTTTTAATATTTGTTTTTACAATATCTAGAAAACATTAATGTCTTTCTTTATATGAAGTTTAAAATTTCTTTTATTTACCGTTTAGAAGTTACAAGAGTTCTGAAAAAAAAAACCAGGTTACTTCGGTTTTTTTATTTTTATCGAGGAAATGTGTCACAATCGTGTTTTGGCTCTTTCCAAAATTTCGATTAAATGATGAATTAATACATCTCCAAAAATCTAATTCTAAATTTTTGTAGTTTAGAAGGTATTTGGTTTTTAAGGACCCTCCTTTTTTCACATAGCCCCTTAAGTGTACGATGCGCGGAGTTTCCCTCACTACTACAACTCTTGCTCAAATTGTTTGCCGGGAACTATATTATATTTTACTTTATAATTACTTTTAGGTGGCATTTATAAGAGTGCTATTTACTTTTGCACCCGTAAAAAAACAGTGTACACGACATAATTAAATTTGATTGTCTGTATACACATTAGACGTAGCAGACGTAGTTTATAATTCGATAAGAATGTGCCGTACGTGCGCACGCCACCAAAGTCCAGACGAATGTCCAAAGTACTGTAGAATGTACAAAGTCCCCCACCCCACTACATTAGTCAGTTTACTACATCCCTTCCTTATTTTATGAATCAAACAATTTTAAATAACTTTCAATTATATTTTAATCAGTAATTATTTACTCTGAAACACTACAGTCTGCATGCATTGCCTGTTACACTATCTCTATCTACCCTCTTGGTAATTATAGTCGTGTATATTTGCGATGATATCAGTTTGTAAAATCAGGTTCGAACTAGTAATGAGATAATAAAATATCAACTAAACTGACCTAATGATAGTAGAAACTTGTTTTGTTATTCTATACAATAAAGCTGTAAATACGAAGTAGGATCACATGAATATAATACAAAATAAGAAGTTGAAATAAGACTCGTATCCTACTAGGGTGATTATGAGTTGATATGATGATGACGATGAAGAGGTTCGATAGCTTGCAGGTATCACACTGGAACGAACACGCGAGTTAAGCAACAACAACCTCAGTCAGTATTTGGATTGGTTAAAACGTTAAGCCGTCGGTCTCGATTGTTGCGAATATACAAATCTTTAGGGCAAGTCAGTGACCATCAGATCGTTGACGTAATGACAATTGATACGAAAAGCAAAAGAAGAAAATAAAGATGTTTGATAACATTTCACAAAAAAAAAACAATAACAAACTTTTCCTTATCTACATCATAACTTTCAATACTTCCTACTCAGTCTATTATCTTTCTGATTAAATTTGTTGTGTGTTCCAAGACAGCTGTAGTTTTTCCCCCGGGACGTCAATAAGCTTCATTGCTTATTGTCAATCTGAGGTCGCCGTTGTTGATCCTGGCTTATACAGCAGGAGACACAGCGGTGGAAACGTGTGGTGGGCTTGTCCCGATATTTACATCATAACAGGGCACTGCAAAATATTAATCTATTCTGACGTTCACGCTTATTCGCTTAAACTGTCCTACTTCTGGGCAAAGTTTCTTATATTCATGGATATCAGTGCGTTATATTTTATGCGATACGATATTTTATATTAGTCGCCAACAGAGCTGGCTCGCGCAGACGTAAAACTAAGTTCGAAACTCATACTTTTTACTCTTTGTATGCTAATCGATTTTCAATTGTTTTATAAACTGTAAGCCCAGATTTTAGCGCGTATAATTATAAATTTTCACAGCTAAATGACCTAAATGCACACAAAAACAAGATAGAATTGCACAAAAAAATGTAGCTAGCCGTAGTAAATTATTATACCATTCGACCATTGGACCTGTATAACTGCGTATTTATTATAAAATAACGTAAATTTTATATGAACCAATAGAAACGCTAGAATTCAGAGGCGCGATCGGAATCGGCCGACCCGGATTTTCCTATGTTTTGACGATATAGATAGATAAACTTATTGATAGGTTATCAAGCAGATTGAAGTCCATACACCTTTTTTCGTCGGGTACAACTTACTAGAAAGTGAGAGGAAGGTTAATTACATTACAAGGACGAGGTAATAACACCGGCGTCCGGCGCAAAGTCCATAGTCCAATCAAGCGAACATTACCAGACTTATATGATAATACAAAACGCAAAATAGAACACAAATGTTTTGTTTTTTGAATGCATTAACGTACAATTCCATGACGGAGCGCACGCTGCAATTGCGACATACTTGCTTCTATGTAGCTCTATGAAAGTGATTCCAAGCGTGGCGACACTGCAGTCGGCGGCACTTTCATAGAGATACCTACATAGAAACTAGTAGTGTCGCTTGCAGTGTGCGGCGTGCGGTCCGTCATGGAATTGGACCTTTATTCTCCGTGTCGAGGTCTTAAGCATTTTAAATTACAAGAGTGCAAACTTGCCCATGCGCCTTTCATGTTCTTTGGTGAACAGTCAGGTGCACGTCGAGCTTTACACTTGCAGTACAATTTTGGCTCTTATGACATAGAACTTAAGAATGGTACAAAGTCCAATATGTAAAGGTCGACCTGCTCTTGACTGTACAAATAAATAAATAAAAATGTGAAATTAAAAAAAACTGTTGTTTCAAATTCTGGAACAATAGAGAAAACTCGCCGTTACTCGCACTCGCAGGTAAAAATGATATAATACAGAGGAATAGTCTATGAATTGTTTATGAAAAAATACGCAAATTCAGACACATCAAACTGCGTAATATCATTACATAATAATTCTGACAATACGACTGAAAGCAATCATTATCATTAATTGATTGTTCATTTCATTTCCGTGGTATTAACGATTTTTTATATAGAATTGTGACGTTGGCGCTGTCTTCCTTAGGGTCCGTTCACACAGACCGGCTCGGAGAGCATCGGCGCGCATTTTTCTTTTCACACAGACCGGATCGTATACGCTTGGAGTTGGTCGGAGCGGAGCCGCCAACTATTTCACATAGACCGGCTGGAAGCGATCTGCATGCAAGCATGCAATCGTAGCCGAACGGCTGTGCGAGGACGCGATCGGAGCCGATCAGCTCCTCTTATTATTTCACACCAAGCGCGTTCAAGCATTCTTAATGACAAAAGCAGATGCACAAATAAACCTTACTACAAATACAAAAAACTCTGTATTCAACGTGATTAGAATCTGCTCTCCTCTCCGAGCCGGTCTGTGTGAACGGACCCTTAGCGTCATCACGACGCAGGAATTGACAGTGGATGGAAAGGTGACGATTTTCAAAACTAGAAATAGAAGTAGCATTACGGGACAAAATAGGACCTAGCCCAAGACGCACTCCCACCGCTGTGCCTCCCGTAAAGCTAGTATTAACAACGGCTGACACTACCACAGAATATATAAAATAAAAGACATTGTATAAAAGACAGTGGGAAATGTTATATTTACTTTGGGCTCACCCTTCGATATCACTCAATACCTAGTTATCCATTGGGTAGGGCATTTCAAATATTATAGCATATTTATTTACTAAATGTCTGTGTGATGTTTAGAGCTACATCGGCATGAAATTTCTTTTTAACATATTTTTTTGGAAAAAAAAAAACAGCGACTACAATAAACTCTAAAATAAACTCTAAAGTATTATTGTTTTCACTAACAGTTACTATTTGAGGATCTTCAAGAAACGAAAATAATTCCTTCTTTTTATAAGGTCGATAACGTATCACATCTGGTGTTACAGTTGTGTAGTATCATCATCATCATGTGACCCTCATGCTGTTAGATTAAAGAATATTTTATGAATAATAATTGATATATTTTCTCTGACCATCAATAACCAGATATCAAGACAAGTACATACCTATTTTCGTATTTTGAAAGCATATCACTTTATCCATTTTATCATTGAATGTATTATGTACTTGACATTTATTTCTTATGTAACTATTCAAGAATGCTATTTGAAAAAAAAACAATGATACGTAAAAAGAAATTGTGGTTGTTTGCATTTTAGGTGTTCGATAACCAGCGCTAGTGGCTGGGCAGCGGATGCAATACAATACATTTTCGCAGCCCAGCGTCTTCCTGGAGGGAAGAACTCTACAGGCATTTTAGCGCTATATATCCAAGGATTTCGCCTGTTGATACGTCAGTTTAGTTTCATAATACACTGGGCGTCAAAAATAAGTAGTACAGTTTTAAAATTCCAATTACTCTTAAACTATAGAAGTTAGAGTTTTGAAATAAAAGTAATTTTATAGCAAATTTAACAAAGTTTTCTTAAAATAATATTTTATTTAGCATTAGTAAAGTTTTACACTGAAAATTAAGAAAAAACTAAAAAGCTAACCATTTTGAAGGAACTATCAAGAACTTAATTTTTACGTTTTGGGCCTTGTTCCCACTTTGGTAACTTGTGTTACCGTCTCGGGCTCTGATGACAGCTTGGAGCCGGTTTGGCATGCTGAACACAAAGTTTCGGAGGCGGTGTTGGGGAATATTCACCCATTCTTCTATCAGGGCCTGTTTTAGAACCCTGAGGGTGGCGGGGGGTGGTCTGCGTCTTCTGACTAGCCTCCCAAGCTCATCCCAGGCGTGTTCAATCGAGTTAAGATCTGGGCTTCTTGATGG
Source organism: Endotricha flammealis (assembly GCA_905163395.2). Taxonomy (NCBI): domain Eukaryota; kingdom Metazoa; phylum Arthropoda; class Insecta; order Lepidoptera; family Pyralidae; genus Endotricha; species Endotricha flammealis. The sequence goes on along the minus strand of LR990852.1, from coordinate 5,099,285 downwards.
CCAAGCCATCAAGCTGATGCCAACCTCCTGAACGTACTCATGTACGAGGTGAGCGGTGTGTGGCCGGGCGTTATCATGCATTAGTATCACTCCATCACCCATATTTACTAAATATGGCCCTGCATTCTCGTTAAGGATCTCTAATGCATATCTTTCACCAGTCAGAGTGCCATTTTCTATGACCACTAGCTCTGTGCGACCCTCTGAAGAGATGCCAGCCCATACTTGTACAGAGCCCCCGCCGTATTGAACTCTTTCCGAGATGCAACCTTGAATGTATCGCTCACCAGGTCGCCTGTATACTCTCCGCCTTCCATCGGAAGTGAATAAAGAAAACCGAGACTCATCTGTGAACAAAACTCTTGTCCATTCTTCTTCGCCCCATTGTACGTGTTGACGGGCGTAGCGTAGTCTTGCTACTCGATGTCGTGTCTCAAATTTGGGGCCATTTGCTGGCCTGTACCACTTCAGGTTGGCTTCAGCAAGTCTTCTCCTCACTGTACTCTCACTAACGTAGTCTCTTCGGGTCTGAAGAAGCTGTTGCTGGACCTCAACTGCATTAAGGTGACGATTTCTTAACACAGTAGAGACAATTAAGCGGTCTTCTCGGGTACTAGTGCACCTGAGTCTGCCATTACTTGGTCTCCTTAGATGGTTTCCAGTCTCTTCGTACCTTCGCTTTACTTGTTGGATCGTTCTTAGAGTTACACCCACAGTTCTTGCAGTACGACGCATACTGATGCCTACTTCAAGAAAAGTTATGATTCTTGCACATTCTTCTGGTGAAAGAGGCATGCTTAGTAAAGTTTATTCGCTGACGACACATTTCCTTTCGAATTGCAATTGATTTATCAGCAATAAAGAAAACAACAAAAAACAAAAGTACAAGCCAACAGGTTAAAAAAGAGTGTTTTTGTTTATTAAGTATTTTTTTCAGTCAATCTTTAAAAAATGATATTATGCATGAAGTTTTTATTAAATGAAATTAAATTGTCTTTTAACTTTTTTTTATTTCAAAGGTCTAGCTTCTGTAGTTTAGGAGATATTGCAATTTTAAAACTGTACTACTTATTTTTGACGTCCAGTGTATTATTTTTATTTAAAATAGACAAGCACACTACCATTTAAACTTTTGTTTTTCAAACAAAAAAAATGCTAATACATTTAATTTGTAACTATTTCAAACGTTTCAAATTGATAACATTCTTTTCAATGCCAATTTGTTTTGTTTAACAACTCTATTGGTAATATAAAATATAAAGCAGTAATTAAATATTATGTAAACGCATCTAAAATATTAGCGAACCTTACGCTACGCTACGCTAGACTCCTACCTACAAAAGGCGTCTGATTCTACTAGCACTCCATGTGAATCGTCTATTTAGGCTGGGGGTATCTTTGCTTAATTACTTACTAGTATTCGAAACGTGTAACGATCATGGAAGTAATAAGTACTACGTAGTACTTATTACTTCCATGGTAACGATATTGTCTGCTAGAATAGTCACTCATGTCATGACGTAACGACTGTCATCTATTGACATCAGCTGGGACGAAAATATTATCGCTGTCCCGGTGGCCCGGTTTCCACCATAGCGGAGAGGAGATGTTCCGCCCACACACACATATGCTTAGTCGCGCCCCGCTTGCTGCACAAGATTCTATATATAGAAGAATTTGACGTCTCCTCTCCACTCCGCTTTGGTGGAAACGTGCCTTCCATAGCACGGAGAAGCACGAATCTATATTTTTGACTCGTTCAAAGTCAATTTGACACTTCTTCCTACCATTATCCCATTTTACCCACACATACGCAAATAATAAAAATGTATAGTACCCAACGATGATATCGGACTCGATCAAAGCAAAGGGTGTTAGGTACTCCTGTATAATTTGGATCACTCCATTGCCGTCGCAATATGATAATTGGATGATCCATCACACCGGAGGGCGCGGCTCGTGGCGTGCTGTTGTCACGAGTATATACGTCATAAGCCTGTATAAATATATCGTCATGTTATGTTTTAACAAGGCACGGTTCCGACACCGTGACGCCTCAACATTTTTTCATAACTAAGGTAGGTCACCATAGCCTATGGACGCTTGCAGCACCGGGAGTATCACTCGCGCGTTGCCGACCCTGAAAATATTCTGATATTTAAAACGTCTGACACTTTATTTATTTAATTTTATTGACCACAAGTAATGATCACAATAAGCGGACTTAATGCTAATTGCATTCTTTAACCCTTCCTTGCTGTTTTCCTGTATTTCTTAGGCACGTAAGGGCTTCGATTCTTTCTTTTGTCCTTCTCTTGTCTTTATCTTTAGTCATTGCTAGTAGGTCCGTTCGTGACGTCCTAAGGAAGTAAGGCAAGGCGACCTCGACGGCGGAAGCCCCTAGGCCGTTACTTTTTATGGCCATCAGGTTTTTTGCTTCACCCCTCCGCGCCACTGTCAGATGACGTAGTTGAAATTGGGAAATCGCTCTCTGCATAGTCAGAATAAAAAAAATCAACAAAATAACCAAGCCTTGTAAACATATACCTATTTTTTAAATGCCCTATAGTTTTATTTATGTCTATTTATGTCGCGTTTTGGCCCAAATAATGTCCCCAAAATGATAAATATGTCTATCTATTGCCCCAAATAAGTTTCCCAAATTATTTTTGTTTCATTCTGACATCGTAAAACCCATTTTCATAAACGATTTTCTTAGCTCTTAGTTACCGATGGCGTCACCTCAATCTTCTAAGAATATGTAGGTATACATACATAATAGTGGATATTTACCTATTTAGTAATTTCTCAGAAACATCTACTAATAATAATGGTAATAAGTACTTTTAATTCAACCGATAATATTATCATTATACTGAAACGTTTTCCTGTTTTGTCTTCAAATTTTACTAGTTAGAGAAAATCTAATTTGAATATTTAGGTGCCAAAGTCAAAGTTTTTGGAATGAATTCTTTCTTTGTTGCATGAGTTTAGTTTTCTATTGTAGTGTTTTGACAAAACTCATGAAAGTACCTTTTATTAGGCAATGATTGGGCATGAACATAGTAAAGAAACTAATAGATAGACAATGTGGGCGACATTTCTCTCTCTTAAAATTGACGAATTTGTACATCTGTGCGTCTTATTTTAAAACTGTCACATTGAATTCGCGAATCCGTGCTTATCACTACATAGTATAAAACAAAGTCGCTTTCTCTGTCCCTATGTCCCTATGTCCCTTTGTCCCTATGTCCCTTTGTCCCTATGTCCCTTTGTATGCTTAAATCTTTAAAACTACGCAACGGATTTTGATGCGGTTTTTTTAAATTGATAGAGTGATTCAAGGGGAAGGTTTTAAAGTATCATACATTCCAAAATTCCCACGGGAAAGCGGGATACACGCAAACGAAGTTGCGCGGGTTTCGCTAGTTTAACATAATCTGGTTTCAGTTCTTTAGTGCGTGTTCTTACAGACATGGTACGCATACAATTTGTAGCGAACAGCATTTCTATTGGGGAGTAAAACACCCAGTTCCCAGTCTCAGTTCTGTGGGCATGAGTATATAGGGGGGCCTTTGTAACGGAAATTTTCATTCCCAATACAGATACTGTGCATAGGCAACATTATTGTGTTAAGGCATATGTGTCGTAGAACAATGTGGGTTATGCCACATCCTGTTATGAACAGGATTGCAATTTGGTTATTTAGAGTTGTTTGCAACGTTTTCTATAACAACAAATTCTGTTGTTAAACTTGTTGAACAACATTACGCTTCTGACTGCACAAATATTTAGATTTAGTTTGGATGCGGAATCGAACTCGCGATTTGTTGTATTGTCGCTTTGGGTATGTAATATAATTATTTTTTTAGTGTCCATGGCAAAAATTTACATTTCCACTATAAGTGGACAATCGAAGGCCAAGAAATGACATTACACTTAACTTCTTTTAAATAATTGGCTAAATGAAAATTTAATCTTATCATGGTTAAATGAATAGCCATTATATGAAAATTGTAGGAAAATGTGACAGGACAAACTTTCTAAATTAAATTATGTATAACTTTTTATTCCTTTTATTCTGTAACTGTCTTGAGAACGGAAGGTCAAACAATACAATTTTTTTATACGTCACAAAAACGAGTATATGCTTACGTAGATACAATAGTTACCTAAAGTACACTCGCTGCACATAAATGTTCGTGTTCTTGTCAAAACATCGGATAAACAAAACATCTATGTTTTAAATATGTTTTTCTTTTGTTTAGATTTTTTTATATAATTTTTATTTAACCCATTATACCGAGGCAAAACGGTCCTTTTGCCTCGTCTGGTTGTTGCTTTCTAAATAGACTTTGGATTTAGGATAAAACCTGTGAAAAAATATGCAACGGAATTGTAAAAATCGCATTAAAGTCGATTACTTTTTAAGAGAGGTAGGGCACAGCGGATAGTCCGCTCAAATCGGAGCAGCCCGTCTGGGTAAGGGCCTCCACCTTACAGAAGATCATAGCCAAATAGCATTAGTCTCGGCCATGTTGTGGTCCTACGGTGAGTAAGGTCTCCAGAGTTCCACTTGGGGTTGGCAACGTGTGAGTGATACCCCCGGTATTGCAGGCGCTATAGGCTACGGTGATGCTTACCATCAGGCGGGCCGTATACTTGTTTGCCACCTTAATGGTGGTATAATAAAAAATAAGTGGTCTAATAAAATGCTTCCTCCCCCCGGTATCCTTCCATCTTCCATATAAATTCTTCATAGGTGAGCAACGCTACCAAGATTCTTGTAGTCGTAGTTGCAGCGGTGACTGCTATCATCAGTTGACCCGCTAGTTCTTTTGTCTTCCTCTGTCATAAAAAAAGCATTAATTAACATGAGATGTAGTAACAATGTATTTACATTCTCTATAACATTGATTACATTCTCCATAACATTGATTACATTCTCCATATCATTAAGTACAATCTCCATATCATTGATTACATTCTCCATAACATTGATTACATTCTCCATAACATTGATTACATTCTCCATATCATTGATTACATTCTCCATATCATTGATTGCATTCTCCATAACATTGATTACATTCTCCATAACATTGATTACATTCTCCATATCATTAATTACATTCTCCATATCATTGATTACATTCTCCATAACATTGATTACATTCTCCATAACATTGATTACATTCTCCATAACATTGATTACATTCTCCATAACGTTGATTATGATTACATTCTCCATAGCATTGATTCGAAATAGCTTGTATTGTAAAATATTTGAATTGAGACCTTATCTATGACTAGAGAAAGTGCTTGTGAAGCCACTATAAATAAACGATTTCATAACATCGATCTATTTAATGTATTTTTTATTTCTTGTGATGCACAAACCATACTTTGTCTTTATCTGTACTTAATATTGAATGCGTGACGTACTTTCGAGTAATTTGTTCAGTTGTTACACCCGATACTGCGATCTGTTACTAATCGAAATAAAAGGATTTATTTTATACGCAAAGTACAATTAATAAATGGGTTTTAAACCAATTATTTCTGGTTAGGTACTGCCTTGGGTACCAAAAACTTAAGAATAAATAATCAAAACTGTATCCATACTAATATTATAGATAGGAAAGTGTGTGTGTCTGTTTGTTTGTCCGTCTTTCACGGCAAAACGGAGACGTGATTTTTTAAGTGGGAATAGTAGAATAGAAGGGATGGAGAGTGACATAGGCTACTTTTTGTCTCTTTCTAACCCCCCACTTCCCTTAAATGGGGCCTGGAAGTTGTATGGAGCATTCCGCAATTTTCAAGATAGAAAGCTAAAAGTTGGTATGCAGACTATTTGTGCCTAACTTAAAAATCGTACATAATTTTTTTTTCGGAAATCTGCCCTCAGTTCCTTAAAAGAGAGGGTGCAATTTTATGGGAATTTTTGCAGTTTTTAAGATAGCAAGGGGCAAATTTAACGCGAGTGAAGCCGCGGGCAAAAGTTAGTGTAAATATAAACATGAGTTGCATGGTCCTTAATGACTGCACAGCCTAAAGCGCTAATCGTGGAGACCTAAAACTTGAAGGGTGTGTTCTTTGTATGACCGATCCGATAACAAAAAAAATTTCGAAATTCCCACGGGAAAGCGTGAAGTTGCGAGGGAATCTTTCGCGCTATTGTAAAATAAAATTCACATCAATTCACATGTGTCCCAGTTACACACTAATTCGCATAGACGATGTAAATTTTGGTGATCCGGTTATAACCAGTTTGGTCGTTGGCGACCTGCCGTGTGTCGTCATTCAGACATTTTGATCGAAGAGGCTATTAAAATAAGGAGTTTTACAGTGTAAAATTCATTCGGCGACTAATAACTCTTAGGTTCTTCACGGGTTACTGATAATGTTCAAATTAGCCTGTCAGATAAATCGAAGTCAGCCACAAATGAAAGATGTAACCAGGGTAGAAAACTAAAAACAAATATTTTTATGATAAAAATGCATTTTATTATTTATGAAACTTTGTAAATTACAATATAGTTATAGAATAGGTATTTGCGCCCCGTCACACCTTCGCGCGGGGTTTTGTAAAGATCCCTTTTTTTATTTTATTTTATATAACCCATGTCGTTTTAAATAGTTTTAATATGATCTCTATTCCAAGTTATCTTAGTCTTCCTTCATAAATCTAGGAGTGTATAAGTATCATTAAGCGAGCGACGTAATATAAATTCAATTATGTTAAATAATAATTATAATTGTGTTGAAAAGATTGTTTCTATATTTCTATTTTCACCTGACCTGATTTTACCTAACCTGATTTTAAGATCGATCACGATTTCTAAAATAAGTGAAAATTACATTACTAATAAATAGTTATTCCAATGTTGGTTTTAATCATTAATTAATTACGGTAAATATTTGTACACATCAGTATTGAAGACCGGCTTTCAACATGTTATCGGTATTTTTGGTAATTAACTTAAATTGTTTACATTTTAAAATAATATTGAAAATGATTTCTTTAAATGATATATCGTTTAATATTTTCTATTTTTGAAAAGTATTTTATTATCTTGTAACCTTGCATCAACCACAAGGCAATATGAAATAAATAAGATGCACGTAAATGATAAAAAAGATTTTTTATACCTCTAAGGTGGCAAACAAGCATACGGCTAGCCTGATGGTAAGCAGTCGCCGTAGCCGTAGCCAATGGACGTTTGCAATACCGGGACCGGGGGTATCGCTCGCTCGTTGCCGACCCTGTAAAAAGTGGAGCTCTGGAGACCATACTCACCGTAATATAAGAATAATACTTAAAAAATCAGGCCTAAGAGATGGCGGGATGTGTTGGGTGACTACCTAAAAGATTGGCAAGACATCATCACCTTGACGGAACATTACACGCACATAGAAATTAATTAATAAATAAAATGTTTATTTAAAAAATAATAAATTCTGGACGTTAGATGTTTGGCTACTAGCATCCTCCTTCCTTTTTAACTAACTTAAAAAAAACTTGATTAGACTACTTTTTTTTTTTCAATTTTATTATTAGTATAGAATGTAGATTACAAACTTCCATTCATATATTTTTTCATAGATAAAATTTCACCTTATGCTAACTGTGTATTGCAAAGTTCGTTTTTGATAAGTTTTGTTATTGAATTGTGCCAATAACCAGCCTTCTTATCACATTACAACAGTTTTAGGCATTTAACTATTTTGAAATTATACAATTTGTTATTTTTAACATAATAATGTAATTTATCGCACTATTGCATGACACTATAACCAAAACATTGATATGAGTTACAATAATATAATGAAACACTGGCATAGCAACTTTCGTTACCCGGTTGGCTTGAATTTCAGTTAAATTTCTCTTTGTAATTGATTTATAATATCGTACATATCAGAAACTTGGGTAGGTATTTAGCATAGACCATTTGCTCACATGTGTATTACCAGGCCCACTATTCTCGTAACCACAATAGTTCAATTCTCGTGTCAATTTCAATCGCTAACCCGCTCAATTTCAAATTGCTGTCTCTCACGCAGTTGTTTAGGAGGGAAGTCTTTTCAATCTTCTTCTTTGTGATTAAATTCGTTGTAAGTTCCAAGACAGCTGTAGTTTCTCTCTCGGGACGTCAATATGCTTCATCGCTTATTGTCAATGTGAGGTCGCCGTTGTTGATCCTGGCTACACAGGAGACACATCGGTGGGAATGTGTGGTGGGAATCAGATTTTATCCGAACCTGCGAGAAGCTCGATAGCGTCACTGTGTGTCGCACTATAACCTAACCAATGTCGGTTTCGTTATCTCGAGCTTAGTGTTGGCTTAGTTTCTTAGTGCTTCTTGGAGCACGTTACACTATCAGTCCCGGCTGTTGTCGATGAAATACAATTGTTAAACCAATTCGGTAGCCTTTAGGCGGCTTAAAACACTGGCTTGAGATACGAATGTGATAAAATAGACGTGCGTCTAGGTGTCTCCGAACTCGCTTTATAGTCTGTGTTTGTACACTACAAGATACCTTTTCTCCTCGCTTCCCTTTTTCTTCCTATTCTTAAATGCCTCTTGTGATCGTCTCAATTCCGATTCCGGGTCAATAAGTGTTCACTTCCTTATGAAATTGCCTTCTGTCAACACTATAAACAAGACAGATATTCATTTCACGAAGAGTATTCGGCTGTGAATGTTGTAACGTTCACACGCACATTTTTAGTGTGCATAACCTCGGAAACGCTCGTAAAATCGGTCACGCACACTAAAACAATGTACATGTGAACAATGTTACAAGAACGCTCTTGTCAAATAGAATATCTGTTACCGGAATTCATTACTGTAGTCATAAAAAATGTGGAAGCGTTCCTGGTATCCAAGTACCGATTTCAATCTCAATGGGTCATTGTTGCGAACAAAGCCTTGTTGGTTTACAATAGGGGGCATAGTCGAAAAAAAATATACAAATAACTTTTTCTCCTACATAGCAACAGATGTAACTTATCGTAACTTTAAGGTATTTAGGTATTTAAGCACTAAATAATTCTAACAGATACGTCGCGTATAGTTGAACGCGGTTCCATATTCGACAACATCCTAGAATATTTTGTGGAAATAAATCATATCAACCCATAGTTATCCCACTGCATGGATACTGGCATGGATACAGGTCTCCCTTCAATCGAAGATTCGAGATTAGAACGTACCCTGTTTCGCTGGTCTAATGCGGATTGGTAGATACCAGTGTTTTCTAGCCGCCTGAGAGCCAGGACCGGCGGCTTACGTGCCCTCCGAAGCTCGGAACGTGGAAATACGCTCGTCGCATATTCTTAGTATGCTATAAGTCTGAAGATGATACGCTTCCTTTATATGCTGATCAAGCTACCCAGCATTCTAGAATGAGTTTCGGCGTGCCCTGGAAAGATACTCAAATCGAAAAATTTCCAATTCCACATGTAATTTTTTTGTGGACTTACAATTTATGGCTTCATACTCTTCCATGAAAACAAGTAAAAGATCTGATTTGAACCCTGTAGTGGAGCTCAAACCAATCTATTAAAGCGAGCAATCCAATTTAGGTAAAGATGTGGGGATGATTTGATGAGATTTCTAGTTTGATTCGGAGCAAACTGACTTGAGAAGCCATTTCGGACTGGCATTGAAGTATTCTGATTAGGTTTTCTAATTGAGTATTTGATTTCGGAGATAATGTTCGTCTAAAGGTTGAGAACTTGACGTTTATCATAAATCCGTTACGTAACATTTGGATTAAGGTTTGCTTAAACAACAATCGATTGTACTCAAATAAGAAGAATTAATAATAAAGTAAGATGCAGTAGAAATCTGTAGAAGTCTTTGTCTAGTCGTTTTTGTTTTTCCAAACTGCGGGTCTATTCTCGCAATAAAAACAGTCAACATTTAGACTTTATCTGAAGCGCTATCATGCTCGTACAGTCAGGTGCACGTCGAGCTTGCAGTACAATTTTGACTCTTATGACATAGAACTTAAGAATGGTACAAAGTCCAATACGTAAAGGTCGATCTGCTCTTGACTGTACAAAATACAAAGCGATCGAGATAGTCCTTGAGATTGAGACTAGATTTGGACTGGTTCTATTACGAGAATGGACCAGCTGATTGAGCTGAAAATTTGCATGTTCGGTTTAAAAGTTTAGTTCTAGAGGTTTCATTTCAATCTTCGACTACCTCCGTGGCGTAATGGTTACCACGCCAGACCGTCGCCCAGGAGGTTCCGGGTTCGAATCCCAGTCGGGTCATGATGAAAAACTAACTGTTCTGATTGGCCTCGGGTCCAGAAAAGTTAGTTCCTAGGCATCCCAAGGGATGTTTATCTAAATAATGTATTTGTTTTAAAATATAGTATCGTTTAATTAGTATCCCATAACACAAGTTTCGAACTTATTTTGGAGCTCAATCTGTGGGATTTCTCACTATATATTTATTTATCATGATTATTTCAATATAGTCGATCATCGCAGATATTATATTCCTCTCAGATATTGAATTAAAATCTGTTAATGCTCTTAATATCGCGACACATTTAACTGTTCATGTGCTAAGTAGAACACGGTGCATAACGTGTCTTGAGATAATTACGTCATCATTGTTGGCTTGGAAATGGCCTTGTCTACGAAATTCTGTCGTCTTGCCAAATTATTTTAGTCTTCCGGCATCTTTCGTTCAAATCTCTTTTCGCGTGATACTGCAGATAGTGAAATATTTTCCAAAATTGAAACCTATGAAACCTATTATAGTATTAATTCTCGTTTTTCCTGAATTTCTGGGAAGTAAAAAATAGATAATTGTGTAGGTTCACGGGTAAATATGTTATCTCTTATCAGCACCTGAAGTAGTACTACGTAGTACCCAAGTTCACTCCAATAGTTCAAGCAGTAATTGGTGTTAATCACCGTGGAGAAAAGCATTTACAGACTTAGTATACTTTAAATAGATGGCGACTAATTTCACGTTAATTTGAAATACATAATTCATCAAGTTTCTCGTAGGTATTACCAGGCTGATAGGAGCCGCCTAGCGTCGGCAAGCTATCGCAACATGCGACGTGTGGGCCGAGCCCCCAGTGAACTTGGTTTCGACCCGAAAGTGCCTTCATTATCAGCTGTTGCTCACCCCTTACCAAGGCACTTCACAATATCCGCAAACTCGACAGTGCTGTTCCAATCCTACCGCTTGTCAACGCTTAGAATTTATTCGTGGTACAAACCAGCCCGGCCGTCGACTGCACAAAACCGGCGACGCTCGGTTTTTCGCGTTGGTACAATGACGAAACAGTACAGTTTATTCGAATGCGATCCAGTCAGTGTGAGAACGCTTTTTGGCGCGGTTGGACGCGGGCCGTTTATCGTGCCACGTGAGCTACACACTCGCACAAGTGAAGTATTAAACGATCTGATAACCGATAGTTCCAAAGTAATTAGTCTGTGATCTTAATATTTATGTAGAGTTATTTATGAAATTATTTACGTTAAATTAAATCATTTAAAAATGTCCCTGGAATTGGAGGATGTAACGGGAGTGACCGGCGACGTCTTCGAGGACTTCCTGATAGTGTTTCGCCGATGCTTGGCAAAGGTAAATGCATTCTAAATTGGGGTTAGTGAGATCCAGGGCGCTGCCTGTTCGCTGCCAGTTTTTAACTAAGGCGCAATCGAATTGGTTTTATTGTTCTATTCTTTTGTGATTCGTCTTTTATAACTTAAATCATGGATATGGATTCATATGCTGACGTCTGGGAGCAGTTTATAAAGGTAAAAGCTACTCTTTGAATTGTTTTCAAAATTTATCATTTTGCACGAGTTCCCGCCATTGAATTAGACATCGTAAATCAACCTGCTATTGATTAATAAAAATCATTGAATATGACCGTCAAATATTCTTCAACTTTTAATAGACATGCGATTGATCTTTCAACGGTTTGACATTGAATTTTTTAGGAGAATGGCACAACAATTCCAAATGACTGGGGAGTGAAACATCTTTTTATTTTCTCGCAATTTATAATAAAATTTTGTGGGTGTGTGTGTTTGAAATCATTGTTCTCTGTTGCTGGGCCCTTCTAATATCATAATGTCATACGAATATTAAATTTTCACTGATTATGGAAGCCGTTCTTATCAAATCCGTTTTACAACATGTGCTTTACTTTAACAAGTTTGATATCGTCTGTTCGCCACGTTACTAAGACAAGTCGAGTATGTGCGATGCTGAGCGAAGTTTGCTTTGCTAGAATTTTCATTATACCTTCGATACCTATAGGAATATTTTTTTCTGTGTAGTTTCACAAAATTTAGTCTATTCTTTTATAATCAAATATATCTATGTCTAAACAATATTTTAAATTTACATTTTTTTATTTTTTTATTTTTAACAAAAAAAATGTTTATGTTATACCTACCTATGTTGCTATGCGAATGTGTAATGCCTGTGACCTGTCAATTTACAATGTTACTTAACTTTCACAATATAATATTGTTTGTAGTAAAATCAAAACATACATAATCTAATAAATTAACTAGTGTAGTTATGATATAGCTAACGCAAATAATTTATAGCATTAGCAAGATATTAGGTAACAAAATTGACAATTCAATTTATTTAAATTTTAAATCAAGAAAGAATATTAAACCACTAGTCTCGTAACAAAACATCCTGTAAGTTTATTAACTCGGAAATGTTTTTAACAAAGATATTGCAAACATCCCTAAATAAATAATAAAAAAGAGAATAATTGAAGTATAAAATAAGCTCTAATAGGTACTTACTTGCCAAAGCGATTTCTTTATATGCGTATGCTCGATTTGTTAGTAAAGTTTAAAAAAATGTGTCATCTACCTAGGTGTGAATCTGTCAATACCTAGTCCAGTCAAAAGAGACATTCCAAAATATAGATATATAGTTTCCATTGACTCTATCGATGTCGAATGATAAAGAATGCAAAAGCTGACTTTTGGCTTAGTATTTTGTAACACAGTCATATAATTTACCAGCCAGCCAGACATTTCTGAACGGCATTTTAATTTTAATTCCACATTAACTCTCAAGCTATCACTTTTTTTAGCTTGACGGTGGCAGCCATAATGTGTCATTAACTTTAAAAATTGGAGCAATTTACGCTTTGGAGCAAATATATGTAGAGAAACAATTTAAGTTCAACAGCGCTCTTATTCGTCTAATTTGAATTGAGTATAATTATTGTCAACTTTGGGAAAATACGTTTAACAAGTGTTAACGATTGACCTTAGGCAGGCGTCCACATATTCGCATCGTACGTATCGGACATTCGCAGATTATTATAGATTCGTGCGATCCGTATGATGCGGATCAGTGGACGCACTTGTATGGCTTTCTATACAAATAATACTACGATCCGTTTGATCAGATGCGTCCGATACGTACGATGCGAATATGTGGACGCCTGCATTTACCCGCCATTGACAATGCTGTTTAGAATAATATCCTTTTCAACCAAACATAAACAAATGGTTAATAAAAGCACACACAATTTATGAACGCATCCGTTATATTTACACTTATATGTTATATCCTGTATAAATTGTAACATGGATTTCCCCTGGAAACACACACAAAAACAAAGATAATAATATGGACTTAATTGTAATAAATAACTAGTGTACCCGTAAAATCATGTTCGGGAACGGGAACGGGAGATCCCGATAAAATAAATATACATATACATACTAGCTTTTTTCGCGACTTCGTCCGCGTGAAGGTCCGAACCCGTTCCCGTGGGAACCACATTGAATTTCGGGAAAAGCTATAGCCTATGTCACTCTCTAATAATTTAACTATCTACTGGTGAAAGAACTTTTGAAATCTGTCCAGTAGTTAGAGGAAAGATTTGATTATTTGTTTGTTTGTTTCCATTGAATAGGCTCCATTCAATGGAAACAAACAAACAAATAATCAAATCTTTCCTCTTTATATTATTAGTATAGATAGATAGTATAGATTAGTTTAGATAAAATATATAGGGACAAATCACACAGATTGAGCTAGCCCCAAAGTTCGAAACTTGTGTTATGTTATGTGGATAACAATTCAACTATACTATATTTTATAACAAATACATATATAGATAAACATCCAAGACCCGAGACAATCAGAAAAAGATCGTTTTTCATCATGACCCGACCGGGATTCGAACCCGGGACCTCGGTAACCATTGCGCCACAGAGGTCGTCGAAAACTATCCAATTTGTTAATCTAGGTCCATTCTCGTAACAAAAATTGTTTAAACCTCGTGTCTATCTCAAGCGCTGTCTCACTCATGCAAATCTTAATATTTTTCTGGAATTGAGTTGAAAATTCGTTCACATATTGACAAAATGTTATTTGGGTTAAATCTACAGAACCTGCATTTGCCACATGGCTGTTACTACTCAAAATCCTTATCAACCTTATCAAAATAGGACGAAGCTGCTAGAGAAACGGTTGACTCACAACACACGCATGCATGACAACGTATACCTAGAATTTGTATCGAAACATTACGATTATCACTATAATTTTTATGACAAAGCGTTTATACAGAGATTAGGCCCTCACAGGCACTTTATCAAGCCGAAGTGTACAATAAAATATTGATTTGTATCAGTGAGATGTAATTATTAATTTGTATAAATAAAACTATTCTATAGAAACTACCACCTCTCGGAAACAAAAGCAAAATATGCCCTGGCAAGCTGGTAAGCCTGGCAAAAAGCAAAATTGGTAAAAAAAAAAAGGAAAATTATGTAGTTTGAGTTAAAATCCCTAGAATGCATTGGATATTGCATTGGCTTCAAATTAGTATTAGTAAACCGTACACTCTGTGACCGTACTATGATGAAAATAGATGACAATAGGTATGTACATAGTATGTACATACCTATTGTCATCTATTTTAAGGGGATATGTGAAAAAAAGAAGGGTCCTTAGAAACCAAATATCTTCTAAACTACTAAAATTTAGACCTAGATTTTTGGATATGTATTAGTTCATCATATAATCGAAATTTTGGAAAGAGCCAAAACACGATTGTGACACATTTCCTCGATAGAAAAAAAATCCGAAGTAACCTCTGTTTTTTCTTCAGAACTCTTGTAACTTCTAAACGGTAAATAGTAGAAATTTTAAACTTCATATAAAGAAAGACATTAATGTTTTCTAGAGACTGTAAAGACAAATTTTTAAAAACTCAATTAATGAATTTTAAATAAGCCTAAATGTGTTTTGGCGCTTACGACGTTAAAAATTCGCCGTGTTCACGGTGTCCCATCTCTGTCTCTCGCAAGAGGGATTGATATATGCGTCGCACGGGTGGGGCGGGCTCAGTCGGCCGCTTACTCTTGTCTGGGACGGATCTACGTTCGTCGAGATCTCGCGCGCAACCCATCGAAATAATATTATTACGTATAGAAATGACAGCGCCTTCAAATTTTGGCGCCGCGTTCGGCCGTGCGGGGCGCGCCCCTCCCTGGCCCCGCCCCCAACCGAGTCATAGAATATGACATTACTACGCAGGGGCGACACTTTGTTTATATTCTGCCTATTGGACATCTAACTGATTATTTTATTTTATTACAATATTTTATTTTACTTAATAGAATAAACTTAATAGAAAATAGGTATAATATTAGCTTTATAGGTAGGAAGCTACATTACATTTTTGTTCTTAACTTAATATTAGTCAAAAATAAACTGAGATTAAATCAAAACTTTATAATGAAGCTATTTATATATTGAAGTATTTTGTAATATATGCAATAACTAGGAGACGGTCGCCTGCCAGACAAGACAACTCCTCTTGTTGAATGGTAACGTATCTTTACTCCGAAACTTGTTTGCCCGAATTTCATTTGTTCGAAAATGGTTGGTCGAAATTTAAAATGCTGTTTCGTTTTCCATCTTTTTGTTTTCTAGAAACTATTTTTTTTACTTAGTAACTTTATCCACATTTACGTATTTTTTACCTACTATATAAAAATATTTTGGAAATATAGTTTAAAAAATCAATATTTAAATTACATATTATTTTAAAAAAAGAATTATGAAAATCGGTCCAAAATTGAAGGAGTAATCGGCGGACCTCCAAAAAAAAACAATGAAACATAGAACCTCCTCCTTTTTTGAAGTCGGTTAAAAAAAAAGCAAAAAATGAATATAGACATTAAGCAATGTGGTTTGTTTATAGACGAACAATATCCGTTTTTAGGGGCCACGCCTGATGGAATAGTTTTAACCTCAGAACACAGAAAGAAGAGAAATGTAATAAGACAGTTTTTGTACCGGAACCGATGTCGCCACTTACACACACAGTTACATTTTAACACATTCATAGAATAATCTCCGACAGTCACACTCACACAAATCGTAAGCCCGTGATTTGCAGTTCGATTACGAACACAGAAGTAAGAAGTGTATTATAGTGACGGCACCTAACGAAAAAGGGCGACAAGCATTATCGATAACTTTACCTCTCTATATTTTACAATAACAATTATTACGCACTACAACTATGAACGAGATATGGTTTGTGGGCGGGGCGCATGTCGCCATTTTTAACCGACTTCAAAAAAGGAGGAGGTTCTATGTTTCATTGTATATATATATTTTTTTGTATGTCCGCCGATTACTCCGTCAATTCTTGACCGATTTTCAAAATTTTTTATTTATATGAAAGTGCATACTCCCAGGTTGGTCCCATTGTCACCAAGTCAGGATCTGATGATGGGATCCCAGGCAAATCGAGGGCAACCCTCAGATTTTATAGGCACGTACAACGCGTTACTTATGTTTTCGTAAGCTATTCAAGTTTTTACGTCTGGAAGTCATCATCCCATGTTGATGAGGTGATGATGGAAGGTACAACTCCTAAACGGATAGGAGTTAGAGGATGATTCTTTAAGTATTGTAGGTATGTATTAGATTAGACCATTTGATTTTTTTTTCCATCATAACTTGTCACCAATCAGGATCTGATGATGGGATCCCAAGTAAATCGAGTGCACTCCTTAAATTTGATAGGCACGTACAACGCATTACTTATGTTTTCGTTAGCTATTCATGTATTTAAGTCTGAAGTAATTAATAGTATTATAATAGTAATTTTTAGTTTCAAACCAATTAAATTATAATAGTAATTTTTAGTTTCAAACCAATTAAAAGAAAGAACTTAAAAAAATTAGTACATAATAATAAGCGATTTTTTTAAAACTAATCAAATGAGTTTTTAGTTGAGCTACTTTCCCCTTGAGTTTGATCCAATACTTATGGGACTGGGACACCCTGTACAAGGAATGCACTGTAGTAAAAGTTTCAAATTATTATACTTTCAAAAATTAGAAATACAAAATTATCGATACTAAAATATTCTACTTTTGGCAGCACTACATGGCTTGTGCGACGGCCATTATTACTTTGACAGATCGCGGAAGCTACAAGCGGCGGTACCACGATATTTTCACAACATTGTAATTATCGTTACGTTTGCATTCCATTGTACGTGCATACCGCAAAACATTGAAAAGCGCGTATCCAAAACAAGCAATGGACAATATTTGTAACGGAAGTATCGACTATGCCGTATATTGTTTAATAATTTCTATGTCTCAAAAATATTTCGTTAATTTGTCATTTATTTAGAAAAATATTAAATAAATGACTTACCTATGATAAGTAACACCACTATTACTTGAATTTACCGTATCACTGCGATTTTTGCACGTAATTAAAGCACAAGCCGGCATTTTTGTTGACATTCACGGACGTGTGTTCGCGGAAGCGTTGTTTTGTGAATGACTTAGAACAATCAAGTTCCTGCACATTTGTGCAGAAAATGGCGTCATGTGCCCCGCCCACAAACCATATCTCTTGTATTCTGATATCTGTGGTTTTAACGCATAATATGCTTGTAGAAATTAAGTGCCCCATAGCACCGTTCAAGATTGGGATTGATAGGGCTATAAATAGCACTAAACAAAATGCATTTTTGGAAAGAAGACAAAAATACTGGAAAAATATACATTAATAAAAAATCTGATTGGTTCTTTCAAGCACAGGGGCAAATGCATATTAGTAAATTTCCAAAATGTTTATTAGCTGTGTGGTATGGGGAAAATAAACTAAAAACAGAAATACTCCATAAAGATGATCAGTTTTGGAAGACGAAAATGGAACCAAAATTATTTTCTTTTTATTATGATTGCTTGCTACCAGAGCTTGTAGATCCTCGGCATACAAGAAATATGGCAATTCGTGAGCCAAGTTATGTCATTCGTAAAGGTAAAGAAAATAAAAATGTTGACACAAATGAGACAAATGCGGGTTGTAATAATGAGAAGATTATTGCCTTAGAGAAATTTTAAAACTATAACTTTTAAAATTTCTCTAATGCTTTATTATTAGTTCTTTTATAAATAAAACGATTTAAAAAGTACGTGATTTGCATCTAATTAGAATTTATTATTAATTAATTATATTCTAGACAACATTTTCGTATATTTCAAAATTGGCTCAGCCTGTAGTGTGGTACTGCATATGCACAGTCTTCAGAAGAAGCCACAGAAAATTTTCATAACATAACTTTGAATAAGTATTTGAATGAAACGATGAACATTCCTTATTATAACAGCTTTAGTATGTAATCCCATTGTTTTATCATTTTACTAAAATATTCCTTACAATGACATTAGCTCTTAGACTATAAAGTAAAACGCAGTGTGTGTAATGTTTTATTCGATTGCAAAAAGTATTTTGTTTGTCTGTAAAACTATTTAAAATTTAATATGTACTTATGTAAGTAATTATTTTGCTTATTTATCAATATATTTAGTTATAGACCAAATATCGACTGTCTTGTATTTCATAACTAATATTAAAATAAATAGACACAGGTATTCATTTACTTTATTAGTTAAGATAAACTTAAATAGCTACTAAACAAACAATAACAAGTGAACAGCGAAACGTATCGTATTTCCGACGAAAGTATTTTCAAAACTTCGCGGGAAAACGGCGGTCCGGCCGGCACGCGCGCGAGTGCAGCGCCGCCGCGGCGGCACTCGCGCAACTTTTGGCTAGGCCCCGCCCCTTTCGTTTCAATTATTTTACGGCATAGCGTCTTAATATATCATCTAATTTGTTGTGAGAGCATATTATGTATGTACTACATACATAATATGCTCTCACAACAAATTTAGATTTAGTGTTATAGTAATCCAAATATCCACTCGACCACCGCGGTCTTATAAAATAAACAGTCGCAAGCGTTGTACAAAGTCTAATAGGTATGTCAGATGACGCTGCGCGAGCGCCGGTTGCGTCACCCTTGAAATGTCAGAGGGAAATCCTACTGCCAGATTACGTGCGAGCGGACCTGAGTCACTGGTGTAGGATTTTTGTATTTATTCGTTTGGCCTTACAATAAATTTTTTAATGGCGATACATAACTGCTGGACCCTGCTCCAGTTTCAGATAATATTTCAATTTGTGACAAAGTAAAAACATTGTGATACTTACAGGAAAATATTGATAATATTTTAAGCGCTCGTATGGAAAAACAATGCATTTTTCACAAATAACTATAATGAGAAGATATTTATTTTATAATTTCTGTTATGTAATATTCAGTAGGTAGTATGTAGTCAGGATCGCATTCTGATCAATATGCAATGTTAAAAACCCAAGAAAAAATTAATTTCGAACATTATAGGTAGTATTCCCCGCTATCTCATGCGTATCAGGTGGTCGACTTACTCATTATAATGTATTTATCAATGAGTACACATACTCGTGAGAAAAGTACGTCATTTCAAATCGTTTAACAAATATTAGAAATACGTTCACCTTTTTAGGCGTGAAAAACGTAATAGTTTGTATGACGCGGGTCGATACGCATATTTCTCTAGTGTAAATGTTTTTTCTTTCTTTCTTAGTTATAAAGATTAAAGATAAAGGAAAAGTTCGCTGCTCACATCAATTTTCTTTCTTTGTTCACTCTTAAGTTAGCTCAAGTTGATTAAAAGTCTCTTATGATCCACCGGTTGATTAAAAGTCGCCTAGGATCCGACGGTTGATTTAAGCGGAATTAAAAGTCTCCTAAGATCCACCGGTTGAAAGTGGCCTAGGATTTACCGGTTGATTGACTCGGAATTAAAAGTCAAAGGATGACATGTCTACCATGGCAACCATTACGCCACGAAGGTCGTCAAAGTTATATGCTTGAAAGCCGCAGAGGAAAGGCTCTTACTTTTGATGTCACATGTTAGTAATTTCTCGAAGTACATATGTAAATGTAAATATTATTTATTGACCATTCTACTATTGGATAACAAATAGCAGAATACAAACAAAAACAATTGCTATTAAGATAACACGAAACGAATGTTTGTAATGCTCTTAAAACATCATTGAGTGAAGAAAACTAATGCTAAATTAGTTTAACGTCCAACATAGACCGTATAACATCATAATATACATATATTGTAAATTTTTGCTATACTAGCGATACAATCGCGACTTTTTTTGCGTGTATTCCGCTTTCCGGTGGGAATTTCGGTAGCAGTCTAGTTAGGTACCATGCATATCTGGCATAAAACAAAAATTCGATAGTAATGAAATGAAGTCGCTTCCGCTGTCTGTACGGTTAGATCTCAACTAATGAATGGATTTTAATACAGTTTCAGCAATGGATAGAGCGATTCAAGAGGAAGGTTTAAATATGTATAATACCAATGAGGTTTTATATATTCTTCTAAGACAAGAGAAGTAACGCCATACAAAGCATTCGTAAAAAGCCGCAACCACTTCAGAGTGTTAAAGACGTAGCTTTGAAACCGATACATATTCCGAGCATATGCCAAAGTAAAATATGTTTGTCTCTTTTTTTCTAGAGTCAAACTAATTATGTCAAAATGAGACAAAAGCATTACTCCCAGAAAAATGGTCAGAGTTGCCAGCTCATGAATAATTTTCCCATTGAATGAATGTTATATGAGTCTTTTTTTAAAATAAAAAAAAGTTTTTATACCATATTATTGTTTCTTAGGTGACAGAAGAATTAAAGATAGGAAGAAATAAATATATAGATGCGTAAATATTGGTACATACATATTATATTTCAAGAATGAATCCTGGCGGAATGGAGAAGTTTCAATTTTTTAGTCATTGATGAATCTAACCGATGCAGACCTACTACTATTATCTATTCTGTGCTACTACTAACTTTTAGCAGAGATTTTTTTTTGTTTTCTTCACCCATTCTGGGTAGGCAAAGGGAACTATGCCCATACAGCCAAGTCTTCAGTAGATTTTTTTTATTGTTAAGAAATGAAAATGAAATTCAAATAAAATAAAATAATAATAATATAATAAATTTAAATAATTTGAATAAAATACAACATAAAACAAAAAAACTATTGTACGCAATCGAACATTTGATAATTGCAGAAACAATTTAAATTAAACACCGTTACCACAATGAAAAAGATGAAATTGTTACTTCACTGTCATAGTAATAATATCATTATGTCAAATGTCAGTTAAAAGCCATATCAAAAAGAGGAAAATGATTTGTTTTTTCTTGTCTTGACGTGCGTAGCACTAGCGAAAGCGATTGATTTTAGTATCAATCAATTCTAAGTAAATAATTAATTCTAGTTTGAGCCTGGTTGTAGGTTTACTTCTACTGTGTTACTAATGATACATAAAGGCGTATGAGTTCGTCATTGACTAAACTCCCAACATTTGGGAAACTTAAAATCGTTTTTACTGGCAACACTGTTGGCAAAAACAATGCGTAATATATTAATTTCGATTTTAATACTATTTTGGTATAATTTTAACATAATTAAGCATTCTTATTTGTGAAAAGTGATACCACTTGCTTTGTTATTAGTTTGGGATCACGACATACATGTTTTAACAGTGCATTTAACCATTTTTGTGATATTATTGTGAGATACGCATTCACTGAACGTCAAACTACGACTAAGTCGGAAGAAATTCAACTAAGACTGTGGCCTCAGTCGACGTGGCAGCGGGTATGTGTCAAACATTACGAATCTATAGTAAATAACAAATCACTGTATAATACACACAAGGATTTTCCTTAATTCCCACGAGAAAGTGGGTTACATGCAAACGAAGTTGTGCAGGCTTCGCTAGTTGTTTTATAAGATGACGAATAAGTACAAAGTGTTCTGCATAATTAGTTACAGAAGAGAAAATCGTGTTATTAACATATTCATCATGATACATTGGCATGATGCGTTACGTCACACACGCCTCCTGCACGTGTTATATATCAGACAATTATCAGTCACATGGTATAATAAAACAAGTTAATATATAATTTGATGGGAAATAACAGATTTACATAGGGGCCTATTTCTCGTTAAACATGGTGGGGTGCGAAAGTACCACCCCCTCACAGAATATTTCCGTGAAGCAAAGAATTTTATTCTGTGAGTAATAGATCTGGAAGCCCAACTCCTCTTTTATAGCTTTATTTCTTCCTTTATTCCTGCTAAAGGTTGCCGATGGCTTAGCATATTGGTGTCCTCTTTCGCTATTCTTTACATTTAAACCTTAATACTAAAGTTTGGAATGCAGATAGGTAGTTTGAGATCCGAAAGAACAAAGGATAGTTTTTTTTAATTCCTGGAAAGCACGACGAGAACGAAAATAACGGGTTTGCGCAGGTAATATTGCAGGCGGTTCGCCAGAAGTAGCAATATAATATTATGCTAGTAACTATGTAGCAGTATAATATTTTGCTTCTTATTCTTTTCGTCTGCTTCCCGCAATTAATGTCAATTACGACTGGTGTCAGTGTTTTCAACCAACGTTCACTGACTTGACGGCCATCGGCAGCAGTCGGGGCCGACAGCACGGCAGAGCACTTTTTTAAAACCCACCCAAATATTGACTAGGATTGTCGTTGCTTACGTTAAATAAATATAGCAGTTACATCATTATCAACCCGTACCTACCCACTGCTGGATTGGGAAAAGCCTACTTTTCCCAATGCTTTCCACCAAATGCAATCCATCCGCCAGCCGCTTTTTTGAGGGCATCGGTCTATCTAAGTGGGTAGTAGCAGTTTAATATTATATTATAACTATTTAACATTGACCCCGATATTTGTTAACGTAGTTAAGAATCAATCCGTTAATTAGATTATCATAGTGTCCGTGTTATGACGCTGACTCATTAATTTATCTATTAAAGTTAATGAGTATTAATGACACATAAACTATAGCTGTCCCTGTCAAACTAAAGAATAAAATAGAGTAAGTAGCTTGAGATTTAATTAAAATGATGAATGAATGCCAAAGAGCTAATTAACATTTTGTTTGCCACCATCGTTGTATATAAAATACTAGTGAAACCCGCGCAACTTCGTTTGCGTGTATCCCGCTTTTACGTGGGAATTTCGAAAAATCCTTTCTTATCGAACGCCTACGTCATACAATGAATACACCCTCCAAGTTTCAGGAGTCTACGATCAGCGGTTTGGGCTCTGCGTCAGTCAGTCAGTCAGTCAGGACAACGCATTTCATGTATATAGATTATGTTAATTAATGGTCTCCGACTAATATTATGAAGGCGAAAGTTATATGTAAGTTGTTACTTCTTCACGCTCAAATAGCTGGGCCAATATTTATAATATTTGTCATGTAGGTACTAGGTAGCTGATACTTTGGACTTAACACATAGAGTACGTTTTATCCTGAAAAGTACGCGATTTGATCAAAAATCAAAATCTTTGATCAAAAATCGGATATAGATGGCGCTGCTGTGTATAAATAAATACATGCAAAACGAAGTTGCACGGGTTTCACTAGTCACAGATAAAACTCTACCTCTCTTATTAAAAAAAACTAACTTTTTGGGTGTTTCCAAACATTGAAAAGATTTAATTATGTAATAGATAAATGTTAGAATCTTCTTTTAAAAAAGACAGCCATTTGTACAAACGCAACAAGCTATCTCTTTTTATCTTTCTTAGTTTGACTGAGACAGACATAATTTAATGTGTCGTTAGTAATTTTTTTGTGCAACTAATAGTCACTCGGAAATCAGTTACTCATAAAGGTCAAAGTTACAACCTTGTAGTACCAATTGGGCAATGTCTTATACCTGGCATTGCCCTTGACATCAATTCACGCACGATAAAATCTAACTTAAGGATATTTCTAACGGAAATACCAGTTCTTTTCCAAATCATCCAATAATCGTTTTAATAATTTGAAAAATATACAGTTTCATAGGACCGAAGTAAGATTTGTAGTCGATGTATTAGAATTATTAGCAGTGCCTACCGGGTCCTATTGATAAATCTATATTTTTATAAAACTCTGTCCTGATAAACATTGTTAAGCCCGGCTGTTGTCGATAGATGACCATGGTGATGATGATCATGTCATGGTAGCCTTCAGGGGCTTGGAAATACCGGCATCCGACAATCCGCATTGCAGCAGTGTGGCAGAGTACGCTCTAACCCCCTTCGATCGAAGGAAGAGCGATATCCCTGCAGTGGGGTGATTCTGGGTTGATATAAAGAAGCAAGTCTTGTACCAAATTGCTGATCGATGATTACAGGTCTAAAATATTCAGACAATAGGAAACAGATATATTCATGCATACAAACTTACGCGGGATTCGGACCCGCGACTTGCGACCAGTGACTACTTGGTATAAAGTAGCCATTGATTGCGACTTGACCGTCTGTCATTAAAGTATCGATTAAAGAAATAAGCAAAAGAGACATAAAATGACATTGCACGTGTGATTTCTAACGAGTGAGACCTTTCTAAAGTTTCTAATTACTTTCAACAAGTGAATTTAACCATTCACCATCACGGACATTCAAACAAAGATCTTCTAATACCGGTTTTGTGATCGACTTATCCTCGAATTGAAGATGATTTCACCAGCATACTTTGACATGATGGCGGTCCGTGAAAGTTTGATGATATGTCTGTCTCTGTCGTACCAGCTATTTTTTCACACCTCTACGTTGTTTCTTGGCTAACTATAATCATAGTTTTACTTTATACTTGCCTATAAGATGATTGCTAAAGTTTTTAACAATAAAGTATTAACTTTAATTGATGCGTCCAAATGTCGGCTTCTACCGAGCTAATTCAGACATTTTGAAAAATAAGAAACTACATACATAGATCGTTCAAAACAATGTTATAATAATGTAAATATTGTAAAATGTGTACATAACAAAATCCCTTTTTTAGTTATTTAACATGAGCACAATCAGGCTATCGTTGGTCTATTTAGCTTGTCAGTATACTTATTATGTGTTCCAAGTACTAATAGTATGAATAACAATGCTCCGACGTCGTACTATCAGTGAAAATTTAAGATGCTGACAGACGAACGAACTTGGTCCATTCGCAATCCGAAACCGAACATCATATTCGTGAGCCACACGATCGAACATGGTCCGCCACCGGACGGTTCGATGGTCCGCAACCGGACCAACTTCGTTCGTCTGACAACAAGGTTTCAAACTCATATTCTGCGAGTGGTATATTCCCTGCTCCAGTAAGACCGTTTCGTAACGTATTGTATGCGGATCTTCAAAAGAATACTCACAATTGTTATAATTTCGCACTTGTAAATCTTTGATGTGCATAAAGGGGTTAAACCAATTGCGACACGAGTGTAAAATAATACGAGCGAAGTGCGACACAATTCAGAAATAGCTCGTATATTTTATTCAAAGAAATTGGCCAGTTTTTATAAAATTTATCAATAGAAATTGTTATAGACATCGATATTTAAAAAAAATCTCTTTATCCTAGATTCAGACAAGTCTGAAGGAATGAGGCTATCTTTTTCAAGATGGTTATTAAATAAATTTTGATTTTTTTTGTTATTATTCTATGCTCTCAATCTCTACCTAAACTAAATTGGACTATTTTTATTTCCTGACTAAGTGATAGAGTTAGACTATAATTCTCCTAGGGACATGACTGAAAACCTATCTGTCTGCCAACATCTTCGCTTTATGGCTGGTGGGGCTCGGGAAGGTATTTTACTAGGCAATTAACATTTTACGGTCATAGACTAAAAAATTAACAAAACCTTAATTTAAATGTAAGAACCCATAGAAAAAAAATAACGTCACCTCATGACACCTGCAAAGTGTCAATTGATCAATGTTTTTAGTGCCGTTACTATTCATTTTATTATTAATATATATAATGAATAGAACGGCACTACTTATGCTTAAATTTATTGTTTACTCAGGCCTCATAAAGAAAGTAGCCATGCATTGGAAAGCGTATGTCGCTTTTGTTACCTTGAGCATGGATCTGCAATGGTGGCAGAATACTCTAAACTTTTTAAAAGATGATACGGTACTTTAACTTATTTTATTTTTATTAAATAGTCATCATATCAATCATTTTGATCAATCAATCCTGAAATGCATAACGCCCTGTACTCATGAAGGCGCATTTGGTTTGGTTCTACATCATGTAACTCATTGTAAGTTAGGCCTAACTGCCGTATGATTAAATCTATGAAATGGATTACGTAACGTGGCCAGACCACACTGGAAGTGAAGTGAAATTACATTCTGTTATCTTCTTTTCATACATTAGTCTATAGTTAGTGCTTGCGCTGGTGTAGTATGTCAACATGCTATGCCGATCGATCGGAATTACATATTGTTAAAAGTAACCAGCCAAGTGAAGGGCTGAATTGCGTACATTCTCCTCCAAAACCTCCATACAAAAATTCGTTTCCTAAGGTTGCTTTGAATAGATGACTTTCAGCAATAAGCCGCCTTGTTGCTAATTCACTAGTCTGCAAGTTATTTATGTTTGATGTGTTATCTTTGTTGTGTATTGTAAATAAAGCATGCTCTATCTATCTATCATTCTTATATATTAATTAACTAATTAATAACATTTACAACAGGCCGATTTCTTTACATTAAAATTATGGGCAAGAAATTCAAAAACAGTGAAACGGAAAAAGAAATGTTGCAAAAATGAAGACTGTGGCACAGTGTAATATCGTCTATTTTAACTAAGTAGTATAGTAATTGAATAGCAAGTAAACCATATAAAATTGTAGTATAATACCATGATGATGATAATTTACAAAAAAAATATCCAATAGCAGCAGGATGATTTTTTCTAGTGACCATGGATGAATCCCAAGTTATTAGTAATAACAAACGCTATACAAAGAGATCACGGCTGCGATTTTAATAAAAACAAAAACTGCATTATTAGATTTTTGATAAACTCAATTGTTTAACCACACAATTGTGTTTTATAATTGGCTAGTTTTGGGAAATGGTATATACCTATACCAATGCAAAGAGTTTATTTAGAGTATGGGTTGATGTTGTCGACAGAAGTAAAGAGACTTATTGTACTGCAATTTTTTTATCAATGTCAACTTTTAGTTAAGGTATTAATGGGTGTCTAAAAGATATAAAATATGGACCAACTTTAAAACTCGCGCGGACGCGCCAGAGTGTTTTTCGTAAAAATGAGAGAATTTAGTACGTTTAGTACGGGCACGGGTTTTGACAACCTCTCGAGTTGTAGCGTTGGCCATAAGCGATTTATCTATATATAACGATGATTTTTGTTTACAGTACCTGGACATCGGGGAGGATATGAACGTCCCCGATGACTTCACACAGAGCGAGTTACAAACGGGCAAGTGGTGGCGTCACTTACTAGCGGGAGGCATCGCCGGCGCAGTTAGCCGGACCTGCACAGCTCCTCTCGACAGGCTAAAAGTTTTCCTTCAGGTATTTTGCTCTTTTTTCACATTATTTGCTCCTAAAGTTATGGTGGCTTAGTTGTTAGTGATCATCCGATACCAATGGGTTGTAAGCAATTAGTGTCAACCGCAGGCCTCAGTGCTTTCAAGTCACCTAAGGGTCACTGACTTGACGGGATCGACAGCTTAACGTCCGAAGGACAGGAACTAGAGATTTTTTAAACTCGTCCAACTTTTTACACAGACAATGAGGCTATCGTGCTCTTCATTATTTGCTCTACTTGTTTCACATTATTTTGCTCCTCCTAAGTGCCTTAAGTTATACCTTTCGATGGCTTATTTGTTAGTGAGCATTCGTTGCCGATATTGCCAATGGATTGAATGTTTAATCACAAATCTACCTATTCATAAGACACAATACAAAACTCATTACTGCACTAATAAAAAGTCATAATATTAAAAGTACAATAGACGGCATTATAGCTCTCTGCAATTTCTTCCTGGCACATTTAAAATAAAACATAATAGTCAACCATAAATTGAATGAATCCGGATCAAAATGTCCTTTCAATGAAACAGTTCCTGTTCCTGTTACGTGTTCTAGATAAAATATTCACTGCTTCCAGTACAACGACCTTATGCATAACAAATAGACGGATAAAAAGCTAACACACATATACTGCTTTTTTTTAAAAGAACACGAAACGTAACAGCCTATGTGTGCTGCAGCCACCCAAAAAGGTCATTCGCCCCGTGCATACCCTTCGTTGTAGGTGGTACAATAAATAGAAGCAAAATAGTAATAAACTATGTAATATTTCCAGGTGAATCCAACTAGAGAAAATATGACAAAATGTTTAGCAAAAATGATACAAGAGGGCGGCATAAGCGGCCTGTGGCGAGGCAACGGCATAAACGTGATTAAAATTGCCCCAGAATCGGCTATTAAATTCGCCGCTTATGAGCAAGTGAAACGATTGATCAAAGGTGAGAAGAGAAACCAGCCCCTGGAGATCCACGAGAGGTTCGTCGCTGGAGCAACCGCCGGAGCCGTCAGCCAGACTGTGATCTATCCTCTAGAGGTGCTAAAGACAAGATTAGCTTTAAGAAAGACCGGTCAGTACAGCGGCATCCTTGATGCGGCGCAAAAGATTTACGTGAGAGAAGGCTTGAAATGCTTTTACAAAGGATACATTCCAAACATATTGGGTATTGTTCCGTATGCGGGAATCGACTTGGCTGTCTACGAAACCCTCAAGAAGAAGTACATAAGTAAATATCAGGCGCACAACGAGCAGCCGGGGATACTGTTGTTGCTGGCCTGTGGCAGCGCCTCCTGCACGCTGGGACAAGTGTGCTCTTACCCGCTGGCGCTAGTTAGAACGAGGTTGCAAGCCCAAGGTACCTTGACTTATTTATTTGGGTTATATTACATAGTATTAAATTAAGATTTAGAATTGCCCACTTAGTACTACACTCAATATCTGCTGAACTACTCTTCATTTTTTCAGCACATTCTCTGTTTTAAGTGCTTTACGGCCAGCGTATAGTTTAATACCCCCTAATTTTAAGGAGGAAAAGTAATTTAGAACCAATAATAAAACAACATAATCCTGTGGAAATAAATAACGTCTCATCCATTATGTCTGATTCACCTAACCGCATAAGCGAAATTGACCTAGCAAATTTTGATGAGAGCAATTTTGAATAAATTTTAAAAATAATAGTATTGTCATAAACAAGGCTGACCGCATTATCAGCGATTTGCCAGATTCAGATTATTTGTAGTGAAGCACTTCAAAAAACTATCTATACTTATTGTTATAGGATTTGATTGTTTGTTTGCATTCAATAGGCTCTAAAACTACTGGACCAATTTGAAAAAATCTTTCACCGTTGGGAATATATCCCGGGATAGTATCCCGGCTGACATAGGCTATAAACATACTTTCATAAACATCAGGGGTGCTTACTAAAACCCGTACGAAGCTGGGGCGGGTCGCTAGTTCATACTAATTTGAAATCGATACAAAATAATGTAAATAAACGTGGCGTATGCTATTTCTTAGTTAATTATTTACTTTTAGTATTCAGTTTATAGACTTGTATGTCGTTTACGTATGTTATTATGATAGTGCATATAAACTCTCGTCATCATACACGATATAAATTTACATTTATTTATGTGTTTACTAATATTTAGCAAACGTAAAATACATACATGATTGCATATTGTTTTGTAAACATTGATGGAATCGCAATAATTCCTTGTACAGACTAGAATATCGTTGTTAAGATAAAGTCTAAATAAGAATGTTCATTATTTAGGTGTTATTGCAACTGTAAAGCAAAAACCTATTCCCTGGGAATAGATTTCTGAGTCTTGTTTCCCATTTTCCTATTGAAAAACAAGCCTTTCTTTCTCCACCCTTGTCCATCTAACGCTGGAACCCAATATCTGATCTCAATCCTTTTCTTCCTATGTCAGATTGCAAAAGACATCACGCGTCTTTATAACCAATGCATTGTGTGCTCCCAACATCTTTATGAATGTGAGTGACGTTTGTAGGAGGGCGTTACTGTGGCATATTTTCATACATTTTGTCAAATGCGAACTGTAAAAAAGTGACATACAATATGAACGGTAGTTGTAGTTCCAATTTCGGCCACGTTCATAAAGATGTTGGTAGATCTGTATTTATGATACATCGAAGTAAACTATCAATCAATACTTCCGTCAATCACGAACAATCATCGATCGAGGATTGAGATCGCATATTAGGTTCCAGCGTAAGGTGATGCCGTAGCGTACCAATCTTTTATCCAACTCATCAGTCATCTCTTTCTTGGTCTGCTACGCTGTCCTCTGGAAACCATTGCGTAGTTAACTTCGTCAAAAGATAATGTACAAATCCTATTCGTATAAGTATTGTACATTGTACGTGGAATTTTAATTTCTTATCTGACATTTTTATCTCTTATTATGAGGAAGTTCGAAATTCCCCCGATGTGACGTACATTTGTGAATAAATTCTATTCACACTATCAAGGGTAGGATATACTGTTGTGTGGAGGGCAGGACTGTGTAGTCTTGCAAATGTTGAAAATAGTGATGTAATAAATAAATATAAATAAATAAATATATAGGGACAATTCATACAGATTGAGTTAGCCCCAAAGTAAGTTCGAAACTTGTGTTAAGGGAATGGTAATAAATATAAACAATAGCGAATAAGCATACGAAGTACTAAATACGTGGATCAAGATCGCCGGCTGATTTGCGCCCCTATTAATAAAAATGTTCCAACCCGTTTTTAACGTTGTACCATCTGTTGTTTACAGAGAAGGCAGCAAAAGGTGCGGAGGGCACGATGCGCGGCGTGTTCCGCGAGATCGTGCAGCGCGAGGGCTTGCGCGGGCTGTACCGTGGCATCACGCCCAACTTCATTAAGGTCATCCCCGCAGTATCCATCTCGTACGTGGTGTACGAGTACGCCAGCCGCTCGCTCGGCGTCAATATGACGTGATCGCGACGCGCGCGCCACCGCGCTCCGCCCCAGGCTGCGACACTAGCGCCGCTCCCGCAATACCCTCGCGGCCGCGAACGCAAACTCGAGCTCAAACCTCACATCGCATTCTAATCTAAGCGTATTAGCGAATTCTGCATTTTATTGTATATAATTCTGTTAATTTATTGTCGAACTTGAATCCCAATTCAATTGATTGTATGTTGTGTTTCAAATTAATGCAAGTTATGCATGACAAGATGATGGAAATCATGTGAACGTTTGCCCGCTCGGGGGACAACTGTGATTATAATAAATTATGTATTTTTTATATTTTATTTTGTTTTAGTTTATTTCCTTTTTTTATATTTCTACTATTCTATACGAGTTATAGAGTAGTCAGAGAGGATGTTTTTTTTCATTGAGTTTTGCGCTCAAGTTTCGCTTGACTTCATAACTCTAGGTAGAGGGTACCGAGGGGTTGTTTTGATGATGAGGTGGAAATTATGCCAAATGCGATGGACTTAGAGCAATGAGCCATCTCCATAAGGAAAGGAGATGCAATACAAGGAGAGCCGCGAGCACTCCGACGACCGCAGTATTCACATTTATATCATTTATGTTATTGTTTAAAGGTAATTTATAAAAAAAATCATTTAATAGAGAGAGAAAGACATTAAATCTGTAATTTAAATATACATATACTAATTTTATATGAAAAATTATTTTTAATTCAAATCAACTTTCTAGTCTATGAGTATTATCTGTGGTCGCGGTGCTAATCTCCAATATAGATCGTTCAGAGTCTTCAGAGTTATTTTACCGCTGACAGCTTAAGTAAAAACAGGTCAAAATGTATCACAGGAATAATCTTAATGTGAGAGCCGTTATAGACAGACGAGCAGTTAGCTATTAACAACATTACACGGATCGCTCTTATTTTAAAAAATGACATAAGTCAAAAATGTAAATGTCATAAATGTCAAGGTTTTTAGCCTCTTTTTTTCTCTTTAATTTTTTTATTTTATTTTTGTCATTTTTTAAATGAAGAGTGGACATTATGATACTGTGGACGTAACGCTACGGTGGACATTATGATAGAGTGGACCACGTGGTACTGAAGGGTTTTAACTTATATGTTTTTACATCAGCTGTCAGAGATAAAATAACTCTGAACGATCTATAGCTGGGTGAGATAATACAGGTTTAGTTAGAGATAGTAATGGTTGATGGAATGGTGGTTAGTTATTCCTATTTAAAAGGTATGAGGTACCCCTCACAGTTACGTGATCGATTAATTCTGGGATAATTTTTGATATCTGAGAGCCAATAAAAACATTTCAACGTTCAATTCAAATATTCCCAGATTATGGATCAAAGCTAATGTCAGAAAAGAAATGCGCGGGAATAGTTCATTCCTACTTGTTTCCTACCAATTTTTTACAATTTTATTTTAGCAATTTATCATTCTCACATCTATGTATGGAATAGCTTCCAAAATTCGTTCTATAAAAAAAAGAATCATTTCTATGTAGCCAGTAAGAGTCGTTTTACACGGCAACGGCATGGTGCCAGAGCAGTACCGTTGCAGTTTCCTGCGTTAAAAATGCATGGTTTAATGGTATGTGTGGTACATACATCGCTATAACCATAGAGATTTTATATTGTCTAGCTGCTGCCCGCGGTGTTACCCGCGTTTAATTTTATGCACAGCAGCGCCATCTACTTTATAAAGCTCCATTGATTATCAGACTTGACCTACGGGAATCGCGTAGGTACTTTTCGTGATAAAAAGTATATATGTTTTAATCCAAAGTATCAGCTACCTACATACCAAATATCATTAGAATGGGCCCAGACATTTGAGCGCACATACGCGTTGTGTGTGACGCTGCACCATACCGTGTGGAACGGCTCTAAATCACATTTGATTTTTTTTTATCCAACGTTTCCATGTGGCCAGGATAACGAGATTGTTTTTTTTTTGTTATTAAAGTTCAATTTAAAATAATGTTCCATGTGGTAGTTACAATTTTGAATCTCTATACCCTAACGTAATATTATTGGAATAGTTAAAAATCTTTCAAAAATCGTACCTTTGACTTGAAATATTTCAGTCTATTATTATAAATAGTGTAAAAAATGTTTAGATAGGCTTTTAATAATGTCTTTTTGCCTTTAAATGTTTCTCTATTTTAGGTAGCAATATTGTAGTTGATCTTAGCGGGTGAATAGATATGTCCACTAATTACCCCTACTTGAAATCTGCTAAAGGACGCATGTACTCCAATTCAATTGTGTATTATATTTCCAAAAGTAATTGTTTTTGATTAATTTAGCCTATAATGGCCACAATTAATCATTAGATAAAAGATGTTTTTGTTTAATTAAAAAATTCTTAGGGAAACATTATTTTATTTCGTAACAAGTAATTAATTTCTTAACTTAATCGGTACAGATTATAACAATAGTATTTATACTAAGCTATGTTATTACAAAGTTTTGTAATGACGCTAATTACAACAATTTGTTCATATACCTTAGATATATTTAGACTGACTGCATACCTATTTCCTTTGCTGTGTGTAGTCTACTTGGCTCTCGGGTAACCAGATGGGTTTTAGTGGATATTTCAGTAACCTTTAGGTAGTGTGTTCAAAAGAAACTCTGCGATTTTCTCTCATTAGTTAGTTAACAAATAAACCTGCAAAACGCCTTTTTAATGTACTTATTCTTAAATATCTACTCCTGTCTGTTATATGCACGAGATTTATACCTGTTTACTTCCTTAGCATAAGAAGATTTTTATTATGACTGATTATATAAACAATCTAGGAGTTAAAAGTAACCCCAATAAATAAAGTCAAATGTTAATTTTATTTTTTGTTACAAATTATTGGATGAAAGATTGTTTAAATAATGAGACATAATGGAGTATAATAATTGTTTTCGCTATACCTACTCATAGACATATTGATATATAGCTTGGCGCTGCAGATGGCTTGAATGTACAAAAAAAAAATAGATTACAAAATATCCACGCCAAGGACTAGAAAGCATTTGTAATTTTTTATTGGACAAGAGTTTTGTTACTGTGGGAGTGACTGAAATAGGTATACTGGTTTGAGTGAGTTATATAAACTATAGTTCGATAAAAAAAAATACAAATCCGTTCTAGCCCTAAATTGGAGAAATAGTGCTGGTCCTCTGTCCCGGATAGGTTATTCGTTAAACTGACAGTCCACTTTTCGCGCGTTGATGAGTACTAACTACTAAACTATGTACGTAACGTACCTACCTAATTCTTAACGACCGCAGTACCCGTGCAAAAGTATTACAAAATCACTCGTCCACTACGCTTCGTGTTCATCATCTGAGGGTCGTAAAGCCCCCGCAGATTCACCTCTCTTACCCCCACCCATTTAGCTAAGTGAAAGGGTTTCTAAAGCTATGTTTCGAGGGAGGACGAGACTGGTCAAACCATTTTGTGGGGCTCCCTCTTTGGTGTATGCCATCAGCCATCTATCTGACCTGTCACCATCAGCTATTCAAGACTATGACCGTCTTTTCGAGCGAAATGGCTGAAGAACTCGATAATATTCCGAGATGATATATGGTGGACGGTCTGGTTTTCATGTTGAACTCCCGCGGAATAGAAGCAATCCAAGGGATTATTAGGTAACATCTTCTACCAGCACCACAAAAATACAAAGTAACAGCTTACAAAAAAAAAACTCCTTAGTTAAGATAACAGTCTTACGTTTCCATAAATAAATAACTACTTTCCATGCACCATAAGTTCTTTGTTACTAGATACTTACCCAAAACCTATGTCCAAGTGAAAGGAGGGCAAGAGAACCACTGAATGACATCCTGTTTTGTAATTGGAAGAAAATTGAGATAGTGTGAGACAATTTGGGATGAGACTTGCAATTGAGTCACTTCCTTTATGCGAGATAAATCGCCAAAAACACTGCCCCTATTCCTAGTATCTAACTACTTTCTTATTATTTTTAGTCTAAACTGTCCCACAGCAGGCCAAAGATCTCCCTACCCCCATTCCATTAGTTTCTTATATTCGAGGATACGATAGAGGTTTGCCAAGTTTGGACGCCCTTTTGTAAACTAATCCCGTCAGTCAAAATATTCATAACAAGCCTACACTAAAACCTTCAATACAGCCTGAATCTGCTTTAATATCTAAGTATGTGTCTCTTTATTTTGGAAATGATTTCTGAGTTTGATGTATTCAGTAAAACTATGTGCGCCATACGAATAGAAATCTAAGCTATTTCTGCTGTAAAAGTTTCCAATTCTAGAAATAAGTATTTAGACAATTTAATTCGCAATATTAGGTATACATAGTAATATAATGCCTAAACTTTACATGGCGTTGCGTATTGGTTATTTGGGGTTCGTTACTTTTTCCGAAATTAAGCAAATAATAACTCTATACTTGCCCGTTGATGTGATTAACCGACAAGCTTGTGGATACACGTATTTGTGTATTTGCTATGGGCAACAATTAACAGCTATTTTGTCAAATATATTGTCCACACATGACAAATACTGCAAATAAACCAATACTACGCCATGTGAAGTGCCACCATAACAAGTGTCTTCAATTGTCATACCTCAAGTGTAATTTGCAGGCCTTAGAGCTAATTATGGATGTTAAATAATAGAATCTAAAACCTGTTGTCCACCAATTCGGAGATGAAGGAAATAATCGGAGCTTGAACGTTACTTCGTAGCCGATTTGAGGGCGAGAGAGTGAAGGACTAGGCACACGGCGCATTTTTTAACCCTCAGACGCACGACCCGCAGATTACGGTCGTAAACCTATAGCGCGCTATAAAAGCGCTTTGTTAACCCGTTTGCACCTAATGTTTCTTCAAATACCTTAAGGGCCGGATCTGCGTCACGCGGGGTCCGCTTACATACACAAAGTGCACCGAACGGGGGCCGGGGCCCACACAATTTCGGTTCTTAGAGATCTTAATGCGCGTAAACGCTATACAAATGCGCGTTTCTCTGGAGCGTTTGCATCAATATAACTAAACAATCTTGTTCTTTCATGTACAGCGCTGTCAGCGCACGATCTTGAACGCTCGTCGTACGCACGTTAAAATATGCAGTGTTATGAAATCCTATCGAATGTTTAAAACACATATCTCCTCCTCGCTTATCTCCGCCTTGGTGACTACCGGACCTGTTGCCTGACTGGGGCAGTAGTTTCAGTACTTCCATCCCGAAAGTGTTCTATTCGTGTAGTAGGTACCTAAATGTCGTATAGAGCACCTTGAAATGTTGTGTTGATAGACAGGATGTCCTAGATTCGGCTGTAACATGCTAAAAAGCGTTGTCGCGCTGTGTTATCATTTGAGGGCCTTCAACAGGGTGTTTTAAGGGGATCATTTTTATCAACAAGTATAATCTAGAAACACCTACGTGTCGTGACGCGTCAGTTTATCAGGTTCAAACGTTTAATACATGTTGAGAACACGGATATAGCGCGTTACGATACAACACGACCGTGCTTGCATCATAACACCATTTTTAGTTTACAAAGTACCTAGCACGTGAACTTTTTACTAAATGAATGAAAATAATGTGAACTATCACGTAATGATAATGTAAACACGCCTGTTGAACGCGCCTAAACTGCAATAATATTGAAATAGTTATACATAATAAATTATATTATAATATTCATTGTTTTACAAATGAAAATAATTGGATGTAAATTATAGAAAAGAATATATTTACATGAGTTCTATGTTAAAAAAATATTATTTTTACTATTTCTTTTAATAATGTTAAAAAGCAGTTAGTAATAGTAAATAACAAAATAATTGCCTAATACTAGACATAACCATTTATCTTTGTAAACCTATCTTACATTTTCCTTGTGCTGTTTTACGACTTGTGCGAAAAAAGCTTCTACGATCTTCGTGATAGCAGTTAAAGGGTTCACTGTGATTATTGATATAAGTACCTATTATTGTTGTTTTTTTATTTTATAAATAGCGATTATCGGTATGGGCAAAATAGTTACCCTCTTCTCTCTACCCCTACACACATCTCCAAAACATTAGAACGAAGTCCACTTGGACTTCGCATGTGTATGGATTTACTTAAATCCATAAATCCATCGATATTCCAAAAATAATAAAAAACATACTAACTTCCATCTGAATTTTCATCCCTTTATGGAGTGGTTTCCAGGCTAAAAATCCTTTCTTGTGTATCTAACTATCCCCATACCAAATTTCATCTTAATCGGTTCAGCCGTTTTAACGTGAAGAGGCGACAAACAGACAACTTTCGCATTTATTATATTAGTAAGGAATTATCATTTCATTGCAGTGGATCCTTAGTAAAAACCATCAATTTAACTGTATTTAGTAAATAAATTATATTTTGTATATCAAAACATGTAAATTTTTACAAATAACCTAACATCCCAAACAAGAGATGGCACAGAGATTTTATAATAGTATCTCTGTGAGAGAATCTTATCTATAGTCGACTGCACAATGAGCAACTCTGTCAAACATCACTCGATTTTAGACAGACATAGTAAGTTTCATGTACTGTCGACTATACATTAGCAGAGACTGCTAACCATCAGATAATCTTTCTGATAAATAAAGTTTACGTGTTTTTATGCACAAATCAATAATCATTGGTACGAATATAATCATTTTCAAGCTACGTTTTATATTCTCGGCGTCGCTTGTAGGCGATTCAACTAAAACATGTACTTACTAGTTATTCTGTTAATCTATTGACATGGAAATAAACTTTATCATTGTCTGTTAAATATTATCTAATAAACTTATTCTGAAAGTCATTTTTTATTATTATTTAATACCTTTACAAGGCATTGGGTAAATAGTACCCACAATCAATTATTCTTGTTATAATCCGTCAACGGCGTTCAAAGGGTTAAATGAATCCTATAGCCATGGGGGTTATCTGTGCATGCAGACTACGATGAGAAAGGAAACCATAATGTAATCTATCAATACTTTATTACTTAATTAGCTTGATGAGAGTAATATAATCCAAATTAATGTATAATTCATTCAACAGTGCTCCACGTGAGCGTCAGTAGATTACGTCCATATATAACCACACCACACACAATGCACTATACTACTAGAATGCATGCGCGTGCCAGGAGCTTTGGCGCCCAACATAATATTGAATAAATGATGTCTGAGCGCGAAAGACACGGTTAATAAATATGGATCGGCGCTCGGTGTTGGAGCGGACTGTCGACCATAAATTTGCGCACTTGACCCTCACATCGTCTTGTGTGTTTCGCGCATAAATCATTTATCAGCCACATAAATTACAGCTACAATTATCGAAAGATATTCTATTTGACGATGTCCGTTCTGCTATGAATGTTGTAAGTACATGCACTTTTTAGTGAGCGTAACCTGGGAAACGCTTTTAAAATCGATCACGCACACTAAAACAATGTGCATGTGAATGTTACAACATTCATAGCCAAACAGTCTTCGTGGAATGGAATATCTGTATCAGCCACACAATTACACCTGAAGTCGGATCGCCAAGCACGAAGAAAAAGTGGTTACCTGTCTCTGTTACTCCCGCGTGATTATATTGCCCTCCTGGTCGCATAGATGTAATTACCAGGAGGTCATTGCTATTGTGCAAGAGTGACTCATGGACTTGTGCGAGGGCGACAGAGATAGGTGATGGCGGGTCATTGTACGGGTTTCTTCGTGCTCCGCGACCCGACAATTAATTATTTACTACATTAATCAGCAAACATGTCCTCAATTCTCTTATGCACCTCCGTCTCTGTAGCTGAATTAAGTTTCTCCGGTATGAGATCGGCAGCATCCAGGTCTTTAGGTCTTCGACTTTCCACATTAGCTTCAGCTTCAGCCTAGAACAAGGTATAAAGGTAATTAAATCTTACATAGTATAAAATGAAGTCGCTTCCGCAGTCTGATCGCTTCAATCTTTTTAACTTTTTTTATCGTAGCCAAACAGCATTGGTCTCGGCCATGTTGTGTTTCTACGGTGAGTAAGATCTCCAGAGCTCCTGGGGGGGTTGGGAGAGTTGACAACGCGTGAGTGATACTCCCGGTATTGCAAGCGTCTATAGGCTACAGTGCTGCTTACCATCAGGCGGGCCATATGGTTGTTTGCTAATTTTATGGCATAAAAAAACTATTCAAAAGGATTTTAATTCCGT
The DNA here is from genome assembly GCA_905163395.2 of Endotricha flammealis. Classification (NCBI taxonomy): domain Eukaryota; kingdom Metazoa; phylum Arthropoda; class Insecta; order Lepidoptera; family Pyralidae; genus Endotricha; species Endotricha flammealis. The sequence continues at coordinate 5,059,719 of LR990852.1, read as the reverse complement.
TTTCAATAGATAGATAGTGATTCATGAGGAAGGTTTACCTTGTATAATACATACAAGGATCTTCCAAAATTCTCACGGGAATGCGGGATACACGCTTTATGATAACTAGTATTTTATACAAAAACTAAACTAGGGAAGAGACTGGTTACCCACAACACAAGGAATCCTAGTGTGGTGACCAGGGCTATTACTATGTACTTTCTAACACTTACTTTTGGGTCAATAAATGGTTTTTGATTGTTTTTTTATGATAAAATTTCTACAAAAAATGAGATTTTATACTATTATAGATAAAAAGAGATGTAAATTTTGCAACAGTAATAACTGCTCTTACAATTGGATTATAGTCTGACTCCATTTATTTGAACCTAATAGAGATAGGGTTGAAAAACGATGAAAAAAAAGGCGTTCCACACAGTTAAGGGTTAACTTACCTTTTGGACTTGTAACTCTAAAAGCATCACGGCTCTTTCGACCCGGTAGTTATCTGAGACAAGTTGTGCCCAACGCCGCCGAAGCGCGCGCAGTCTTGCCCCGCTTGCTGTCTGTGAACGCTTACGTTCCCAATTTACTGCAGCTATATGTTTTCTGAAATATCGACATAGTTTATATTTATATAATAGGTTTTAAAGACTTTTGTATTAATTTGTATGGAATGTAGCCGCCTATCCACTTGTATTTTATTTCACACTTTTCAACTGCTTTGTATTGATAATGACTGGAGAAAAGGATGGGGTAGTGAGGGTAAGGACAGGTCTTTGTCCATTAGGAAATAAACAGCTGGGAAACAAAATCTATTCAACACTTACGCAACAAAAGATTACATTAAACAATACTTTAAGTTTGTTGTAATATAAATTATAACATTATAATTATAATGAATTTTTGAAGGTTTGTTTAAAGGCAGCATTTTGAGAAAATTTAAAAGGAAGGTGTGGCCTCTTCATAAACAAAAAAACATTAACAAGAATATTACATCTATATAAAATTCATACTATTCCTGATAAGGAGGCAAACAAAATTCTTACCTTAACTGTGAATGTTTGTTTTGTGACTTTCCTACTATGGATTGTAATGTGTGGAGATAGGCCCTCCATGCTTCTGTACCATATTGCAGTTGTAACTCCAAGTTGAGCACTCTCGTGGCTTGGTGCGACAGCTGTGCATGTGAGTTGTCCACAGATTCCGTCCATGCTGTGGGCTCACTCAATCGTCCTGCCGGCGGTGGTGGTAACTCATATCTGTTTGGTTTAATTTATATTATAGGTTTACAATACAATATTCTTTATTGCACCAAAATAAATAACAATAAAATAGTACATAATGGAAAGAAAAGTACAACAAGCGGTCTTGTCGTGAAAGCAATAAGCCATACAACTTTAGGGTAAAGAGATAATAAAAAGAACAAAATAAAAAAAGTTTAATGTCTAAATAAGCAGTCTGTGTCAATAAGGATAACTTGAGTAATTTACGGCTTCCAATCTTCGCACGAAAAAAAGGTCACATCAGCTGCCTATTTTCGGAAAAGGCCCGCAAGATACATAAAAGGAGACTCCATCTCTACACTATATTGTAATTTATAGTTATAAATAATAAAAAGTTTTTTTTTCGTAACAAGCCTAGACAAATTTGAAACATACAAAAAAAACTCTCTAACATTAACTATTGAGGATGGTGAGGAAAGTAAAGAGTAGAAATGGGAGAAAAACTTGTATTTTGGTGAGTGATAATAATATGTACACCTCCATAAATATGTAGTCACTTTAGTACCTTGTCACTTTCGTATTACAATTACTTAAGACATTTGAGTGAACATGTCAACAATGTTATAGTGACATGGTACTAAAGTAATTACATATTTATGGAGGTGACTGTACAACACAAAAACATAGTGATTACTTGCTCAGTGCAACACAAGAGAAAATATGAAGGAGAAATGACAGTGTAAAAAAAACGATCTACAAAAAAACATAGACAAAAAGGACAATAATAATATAATCTTTACATAGAATAAAATTATCTGTCTGTCCCTATGTATGCTTAGATCTTTAAAACTAAGCAACGGATTTTGATGCGTTTTTTTATAGATACGAGTGATTCAAGAGGAAAGTTTTTAAGTATAATACATTCCAAACATTCCCACAGGGGAAACACGCAAGCGAAGGTGCGCGGGTTTTGCTAGTTATTTATAAAAAGGAGTTTGCTTCTAACCTTTTCATAGACAATGGCTCCATTGGCAGGCGCTGCTGTACGCGCTCCATTTCTCTCTGCAGAGCAATAGTTTCAAACGCTGTGATGATCTCCGGTCCATTGTTCTCTAAATAATTCTTTGTGGGTCTGTACCTTCTGCATTCCTCTTCCACCATTGACAGAGCCTACACAGATATAATGAGTTTATTTTCATAACAAAAACGTAAATAACATAGTCTACCTTGCAACAACCACACCTACTGTTAAACGCACACATATACTCACGATACAGACCTCAAACGTCTAGTGTAAGTATTGCCAGAAAACTTGTTGTAAAAGTGTTTTTGTTAAATAAATAAATAATTATTAGTTCAGTTTCGATGGTCGGATAAACTAAGGAAACTGTCGGTCTATACATATATATATGTTGCAGTCAAAACTCTTAACCAGTCAAAAGTACTATTGACTAGCAAAATCAGTCAAAAGTACTTTTGACCGAATGCTTTAGTCAATAATACTTTTGACTGAAATAACAGTTAAAAGTACTTTTGGCCAATGGAGCTGGTTAAAAGTACTTTTGACTAAGTGATTCCGTCAAAAGTGGTTTTGACTGATTGTATCAGTCAAAACTCTTAAAAAGTTAAGGTGGTCGTTAAAAATAACGACAAACGCACATAAACTTTTATATTACTCATTATTAGTGGAGAACGTGCTGATATTAGAACAAAAATTTGCGACTACGAAAAGAAAGAACGCTTTTTGCAAAGAGTTTTAGCGATAGTTTTTATAACCTGTGAATTTTCTGATTACCTATTTTAATGACAATTTTTAAGTATATGTTTTCTTTGTAGTGATTGTAATGCCAAATTTTCGTAATAAACGATGTCACATTTAATAAATATCTTTTTTATTCACATCTAACGAGTTAATAGTACTTTTGACTGATGCTTTATCATAAATTAATAATATACCGGGAATTAACGCGATCATACCTTGATTTTGCCTGACGTTTCGACCAGGTTGCACCGGCCGTGGTCACACACAGGCGAACTGATGCTTTATTGCAGTTAAAACTACTTTTGACGAAGAGCGTCAGTCAAAAGTACTTTTAACCGCAAATTTGCAGTCAAAAGTACTAATAACCAATAATTTTCAGTCAAAACCACTTTTGACCAACCTGTTCAGTCAAAAGTACTTTTGCCTGATTTTGCTAGTCAATAATACTTTTGACTAGTTAAGAGTTTTGACTGCAACATATATATATATTATTATATCCTCGTCGATTTCGACGACGGCGACCCATGGCAAAAAAAATATTATTTTGTTCCTTGCATGAGCCCTCATGCTCGCTAGATCAAATTTTGATTTAAAAACTCTGTCACACAGCTGGCAATACAGTTGGCCGACTGAGTTGTACGTGTACGTGTAGGAGGGCTTAGGTCTCTCTTTAGGTAACTGGTCTTTCATGTCAAATTACTCTAAACGGTTTTCTTCGAAAGATTTAGTTTTCGTGAGGATCGTGAGGAGAGCGCCAAGATGTTTTTTTTGTAGCAAGCTCCTCCCAACACTCTGGGTCTATATGGCAGGCATTCAGGCATCCTTATATCGCAAATATGGACCACCATGCTTACGTTTACCCTCTGCAATTTCAGAGGAGAAAATGGATGGACTATGTTTAGGTCACTTTTTCTGGACCCCTCCTCTGTGTAGAGGAAAGCAGAGCGTTCCTAAATAGGGCTGCTTTGTCGTCAATCGTGCTGCCGAACCCCGAGTCTTGTCTCAGTTGATTACGGGAGCGACCACTCTCTCTGAACTGCCTATGTGCAGAGTACTAACTTCAGCTTCAACACATCATTGCTGACGATCCCACCGCAAATACCCCATCGCCGCAGGACTTTTGTTCTCAAATCCCTGACGAGTTTGCCAAGGGTCATTTGCATGTGAAATTATTTATAGTGGACAAGCGGTTGCGCAGGCAATCTCACTCTTTCGGTCCGCACTCTCTTATCCAATGGACCAATAAGATTGGTAGAGATTATGTTGCAGCAAAAGTCACTACATGAATTTACCCTGCTACAATCAGTAGTGCAGAATAGTGATTGACTTTTGCAAAACGGGGATCATCCGTTAATCGATCTACGGATGGATGTAGATGGTCTTCTTCTCTAGGTTTAGACCACTAACGTGGTTTCCCGAGGTGTGGCCGTTGCAACTGCAACTTCTAGGAGCCACTAGAGAAGAGATTGTGGAGGTGTAGTAAAAATTCAGCACACTCCACAACTGCCGTTCTACTATGGCAATCAACTACAGGGGAAAGAGACAGATAGAAGTTAGAGGGGGCCTTTGTGTCTAAAGTACAAGCTAAAGGGAGGACTCTGTTAAACCTTAGTTACTTTAGATCTATTTCATTTTTATATTTTGTACTCTTTTTGTTAAATAAAAGCTTTGAATTTAAAGTAACACAGTGCATTCCTTTATAGACTAATATAAATGACTCGCAGGTTATGTTTTTATTTTATTTGTGCTAGTAATCGCACGTAATACCACCACTGTCACTTGAACAGCCAAGATGCCCAACAGGTAGGAAATTATAGCTGTCGATATTTCACTATAATCTACAGTTAAGACGATCCCTGCCCTTCAGGCAGCTCTCTGACCCGAGGTCCAAGAAGCTTAGATTCGAATTTCGGTGGATTTTACTAGAACAAAAAAATTAAGGTTATAAAAAAAGAGACTCACCGCATCCCTGACTCCTGGATCATCATAACCTTGGTCAATGTAAGGCAAGGCATCTACAAGCACTTCTCCAGCCATATTTTATAAGATAATTTAGTGTTTCAAAAATATACACAAAATTCTGTGGCTAAAACTGTGCTGTGACAGACAAACAGAACACACAAAAGCCAAGCAACGCAACAAACAAAAGCAATACCTAGTCAAACTTCACTTCAATCTAGCAGACAAGTTGACATAGACAAACTAATGTTTTTTTTTTCTATAAACTGGCTCGATGCTCGAACGATAGACAAAACCAAACATCCAACAAACCTGGAGCGTTATTGACAAGTAATGTAATGTTAAATAAACTAGAAACAATTAAAACATGTTTGTAAGCTATACAAACAAGGCAAGCCCGCCATTTTTACTTTTAATTACAAATTCCTTGTTGGCTTGTGGAAATATTTCCTTGCATTTCTGTAGAGGACATTCTACGCCGCTTGTTTAAGTTGCTTATTATGGTACCCTTTTACTTTTTAGTTCCCACAATCAAGTTTTCTCTTTAAACAGCAGGATAAATTCTTACCAAAACTTTTGATCGTCGAACGATACTATTATAGGTATGGTATACCTAGTTGTAGGCAGAGTTGAACAAACAAACAACTCAGCGCGCGATGGCGAGAATGACTGAACTGACAAAGTTCAGATGGCTCCTCTTCACATAGGACCATGATGGCCCAGCCCAAATGATCGTCCATCATCGCCGCCATGATCGGGCACCTCTCTACACAATCGTGAATTTAGAGAAAAAAAAACAGCTCCCGCTGCTGGTGGCAGATATCAGAAACTACGTTATTGTATACTAATCCATGGTAATCCAATAGTAATCGGCGGTTGTGCAGACGTGCACACAATCATGGGCCATCATTCCTTGCATACTACACATTCCGCACGATAGCCTAATTTATAATACCATAAACAAGAGATACTATGAGAAAATAAGGAATGTTCCAACTGCCTATGCCTATCAGTGGGTCAAAGACAAAAAAAAAATCTTTGGATATTTTCTTTCTCTTTCTGTCTTGTCTTCGGTTTCGGTTGCATTGCAAATTTTGTCTTTCTTTTCAATGCAGCACGTGTAGACGCGAGCAACTAACTTATTATTTCGATAAAACTATTTAGGTAAAATGTTGTGTTTATAATTTTAATTGTAGTTAACGATAATCCAGTGTGTAATAGGTATTTATGATTAACGAAGTGTCCTTAAATACGATTATTATTTAAGTGGATCGTTAAAATCAGATTTGCAGGTGTCGTGTATAATCGATTTGGTAAAATACGATCTAAACGTGTTTAATTTTATTACAGTTAGTAAACATGCCTTCGGACGCGAAGAAACGGGCACAACAGAAGAAAAAGGAGCAGGCGACTAACAGGAATAAGAAGCCAGTGGCGAGAGTAACGACTGACGAGAATGGTTCCGCTACCAACGGCGTGGGCAAGGAGGACCGTGAGCTCACCGCCGAAGGTACGCACCAAGCGACAACCCTAACACTGAAATCGTAGAATAACTAAGTTTCCATTGCCACCTAACCTCTAAACAGTCGTGTCAGCAGTTTTTCATGATTCATCTCAACAAATTGCTTTAGTAGCATGCCTTTATTAATTAGTGACAAAGAATATGAATTGTTTACATTACTTTTAAGTAATTGGTTTTATCTTATCAGTACTATGTACCTGATTTATTGAACTTAAATAATAAACATTATTATTATCTTAGGATCTAGGAAATGAAATGACCAACTATTATATAAAGCATGGTTTACATTAGTTTACAGTAATCTTTGATTGTTATAGTACCAGTTCTAATGTTAATGTTTAATAAAATATTCTCATACAAATAAGGTCATATAATGTGAAATATTCATACTTTGTGATGATATTACTTTTTAAACTATTGAAAAGAATATAACTTATAAAAAAGAAAATAAAAAGGCTTGGTAGGCCAAGTCCTCATTTAAATATTTTGGGTTTAATAAGTATAGCATCAATAAGTTCCAAAATTACTATTTAATGACTCATTAAGTCTTATTGATCATTAAAGAATCAAGTTCTTTTCATTCTTAATAATTATACAAGGATTTAATTTTACTTCACAAGTCATTGTTATGTTATTTTAAATAGTAGTTATATTTAAAAAAAAACTAAATTTAATCTGAAGCCTCAAAAATTTCATTACAAAGTGTTGCACTGGATGTTTCGGTGTTTAAAATTTAGGTTAAAAATAAAGAAAAAAGCAAACCGTTACACCACTTTTAGAGAAAGGTGTTATTGTTACATTGAATCAATGTAGTTGCAGCTGTGTGCAGTGGTGCTTGACATTGCTTCCATTTCGTCCATTGACATTTTTTTTACTACATTTTTATTTCAATCTATTTGATTAATTCTGCAATAGTTCCAATATAACTTTTCTTTATTTCCAATAATTTGTTGTTGTTCCAATATCCCTTCCATATTTCTAATCATTTGTAGTTGAGGCCTAGTACCCCAGCCATCTATACTATTGACTATATTACATTAACTTATCAGTGCTAACACATGTTTTCAAGGGGTACAATACTCCGAAATATGTAACTCCGATTTTGTAAATTCCAATGTTCAAATTTCCGAATTTTATATTTCATTTATAATAAATTACGATAATTTAAAAACACGAATTTAAAAATTCCGAATATCAAATATACATATCCGATTAGGGAATGCGAATGTCGCGAGATTGGAGCTCAAGCGAGATCCTACAAAAAAAATTTTTTAATATAAAAAAAAAACATATTTTCCTTTATTTATTATTTTCTTTTTATTTATTTAATTTAAAATAATATAGATATGTACTTATGTGTATATTTTTTTTAATAACAATTTTTTTATTGAATGAAATGAAAAATAAAATTTGCCAAGAAGTAAGCTACATACAACTAGTGCAAGTAAAGGAAAACGATCGAAAACAGTCAATTCATTTATACATTACTTAAATTAATTTAAAAAAAATGCAGTTGGCAAATTAACCGCGAGTTATACGGTTTGTCCCGTCGATGCACGAGTCTGACTCGCGCTTTTATTTTGTTTAGGCTGTTTTGTAATAGCACAACTAAAATTCGAAGTAAGCCGAGTCAATTGTTGGTATTTTAGTTGCTGGTATGCGAGATTATCAGGGGATGATTAAGTAGGACAATTTCGGTCTTTTAAAAAAAACGAAATTTTAATCATCGGAGTTCGAACTTGATGTATCGATTTTTTGTCGTGTCGGAATTTTCATTGATAGGTGTATTCAAATTCGGAATTTTCATATTCGTGATTGTAAACGGTAGACGTTATGTTATGTAGGAGTTATAAAAATCAGGATTATGTTAGATCGGGGTTGTTATATTCGGAGTTTTAAAGCATTCGGAATTTTAAACATCAGGAAAAGCTAGTACAAAATAAATTATCTAACTATTAGTAATCAAATTTGATACCGCACTTTATCCATGCACACAAAGCTATTCATCTACTCTAAATCTGAAGGCCTAATCTGAAAAAAATTTACTTTTTATTTTCATTTCAATAAAATGATGATGATGACTTTCAAATAAAAAAGGAATGTTAATTAAGAGCGCGCACCCAAATCAACGCAACTCAAAATCGAAGCGTGTTATTTTACGAAACTACTGAGCCACGAACATGAGCGTGCGCCGGCGAAGACAAAATGATTTTGATACTTTTATGATAAGACTTCACTATTCAATATAATAGTAGACTCGAAGTTCATGTGATTTTAGCTACAGATCTATTTCTATGTAGAACATAAGTATTGTTATTATGTAATTGAATTTTTTTTTCGGTATTCTTCATGTCTCGTTTGGAAATAAATACAAATAATGTATCTTTACTCGTGTATTATGGAGAAGTATAACAATAATGTACTCATAATAGATATAGGTACATATAATTATTTGTATTAGAAACATGTGTTTCTAATTGGCATACATAGACTCTACCATCTATCTACCAATTCTGGTAAAATACATTTCTTGTAAAATTTCACCAATTTCGATTCCATCTTTGATGACCAAAATTCGTCATCTCTTTTAATTCTGGCAATCTTCAGACGAAATTCGGGCCCAGTCCATACCGCAAATAGACACAGTTGCTTATCACTGAAACATAATTAGTAATTAAACAGGATGTTACAGAAAGGGGGTTACAAGCCGAATAGCTTAGTAGAATTAGATATTTAATTAACAAAACGTGATGTAGTTCTTCATTTTTGGAAAGTTGTATGGGTCTGTAAGAGTAGTAGTGTGAATTCCAATTTGCAACTTCGAAAAACTTCTGGAAATTGAGAAAACCGAGAAAAACTTCGTAATTTTGGGACTTTTTTCGTTATTTGCTCTCCAAAGCCAAAACTATGCGTTTTTTGCGAATGATGTTTTCTAGACTTATAGACTGTATTAAATTACCTACAATTTGAATCCAATTTCCGCTGTATTGCTGGTGTAATTGCAGCTGTATTGACCTCATAGAAGCCAAGCTATAGAACTTCGAATGTGACCCATTAATCTCGAAAACTGCAATTTTTAGGTTTTACTTACGTATTTCGCAAAATATTTGCAAAACTATTTGCCCTATGAAGAAAGGTCACTAAATATTCTGTAAAACATTTATTTAGCTTTTATTTGAACTCAAAACGAAGTCTGTGAGACCTAATAGTTTACTTACAATCTCAAATAAACAAAATGAAGGTATAATGGGTAATATAGGCAAAAGACTCAATGTATACAGACTCAATGTTTATTAGAAATTAGACCGGAATGTCATATGGAGTGATGGGGGAGATTATTTACAACATTATTGACACAAATAGTGTAATGCAAAAGTGAACCATTTTCAAGAAATTTTAAAATATAAAATATTTTTGAATAATTACCTCAATCATTCATTCAAAATTTAATTTAAAAAAACCTTGTAATTCGTTTTTTTTGCCATATTTGGAGAGTTATGATATTGGTCTGTAATGCACAGTACAAAATCGTGTTATTTTTTATCCATACGGAAATAAAAGCAAAAAAATTTTTTTTTTACGATTTCGCAATAATCGACCTCCTTAGTAAAACTTGTCATATATTATAATTTATAACCATTATATTAATTATAGGTATGTACCACCAGCCTTTTAGCCCTTGCTTTATTTAAATTTTCAACATTTCGTCTTTTTCTTTTTTTTTTAAAACTGCTTATTTTTGTTCCCCATAATCTGAAACATATTATGTTGTTGTCACTAAAAAAGTAAATAGTTCGTCGTCATATCATCAAAAAGTCATATTTTACTTACCAAAGTATCTAGATTGTCGGTCGCGCTACACGGTTTGCACTGCGTATGGGCACAAAAATTACGTGAGGTCAATCTTGCGCCGGAGCGACGTGACCTCTCTCCGCAGAGCCGGCGGCTGGACTGAGTCGTAATAAAAGACGCGCGCGGTTTTATAGTGGTTTTATGGCTATATTAAAAAATTGGTAGAAAAATAATGGTAAACATTTATCATAAATTTTGGAGCCTAGATTTTAGGGAATACCTTTATCTCTTAGATGATGATAATATTGACATAAAATAACTAAGATTTAATGGTGAAAACAAACATAACAACGACTTGACTTTCTTCGTAATTTCACTTAGTTTGGATGTTAATATCTTATTTATGTAACAAAAAATTACAAAAATGTTCTACTAACTATATGCTTAAGTATATTTGCCGTTAGATTTTATAATTTATTTCTTACAATTGGCAGCATTACGGGGATATTTTGACATCCGAAGTTGGCACTGAACGTGAAATCGAGAAAACACTGTTCGGTTATCACGATAGCATTCATAAATATTCCATTACATGACAAAATGTTTTCTACTAACTATTTAGGCAACAATATTGTCTAACATTTTGTGTAATTCATAAGTCTGTTAGAAAAGTTTTTTATAGATATTAAGAGCTTCGAAAAGTTCAGTTTTCGCTAAACTGAGCTAACGCCTGTGTGCGCCCTCTTAATGTCAGATTAAAATGTTTTCTGTAACTGGAAATTATAAAACAAACAAAAAAACATTTACCAACATTTTTACTATTTAAATTACAGAGGCACTATGTCTCAAGCTGGAAGAAGAAGCCAAGATGAACTCTGAGGCGAGATCATGTACCGGCTCCTTAGCTGTTCACCCTCGCTCCAGGGATATCAAGATAGCCAATTTCTCCATCACATTTTATGGCAGTGAACTTCTTCAGGACACCCTCCTCGAGCTGAATTGCGGCCGAAGATATGGTCTAGTTGGTCTTAATGGCTGTGGTAAGTACCCTGTCAATATCTTTTTAAATTGAGGAATCCTTCCTCCTCTTAAACTTTCCTGGACGGATGTCCAGTGTACGAGTTGGGAATGGGATGGAAGCATTTGCTTTAACCCATAAGGTGATTAAAGATGACTAAATATTGCGTAAATAAAATTTACAATTGACTGACATCAAATCAACCATTTAGAAAATCATTTTTAGGAGATAAATAGACAGGTCCAGTCGACCACTGGATTAGCTAGCAATGGTCAGTTTTCCCAAGGGCCGCGGGTTGGAATCCTGCGAAAGGCAAACATTTGTGTGCATGAACATGGTTTGCCTTGGTCTGGGTGTATGTATAATAAGTATTTATTTACAATAAAAACAGTATTTAAGTATATTTATCAGCAGTACAAGCTTAGTCCCTTATTTTGGGACTAGATGGCGTTGTCATTCGTCTAAGAATATAAAAAACAATACCATCTCCTTATAATCATAAAATATATGATTCCAAAGAGAGCTTGTAATATGCGTATTTGAATAAAAATATTTGACTTTGTCAGTCATTCTTTAAAAATCGTGATTTTTGAAATCAGCCCAAAATATACTTCAATAATGATGCAGCGAATTGTTTTGTCTAACTAACTAAACGCACAGACAGAATGTCAATTCAATATACTATTTACAAAACAAGGTTGTAGCTGTACTCAATGAGCACAAGTATGCTGAATATTTAAAACAAAATGTTTAAGTATGACAGCTTGGCGGCGCGTTGGTAGTGTACCTTCGGGACCAGAGGGCGTGGGTTCGATTCCCGTTTAGGGCAATTATCTGTGAGATGGATGGCACTTGTGTTTGTCTCTCAATTATTTTATTTAAAAGTGAGGTACAGGTAAAATGAGGGTGTCACGAGAAAATCAATTCCTTGTTGATTAAAAATGTTGTGAATTCCATGAAATCATAGAAAATGCACTGCTATATTACTGATTCCAACCATGATACAAGCGATATATCTATGCAATCGCGAGATCATTATTCAAACATCAACTTCATACATAATTTGTCAAATAGCGATTTATTTTTAATAAATTATAGCAAATAATAAAATTGCTTGAATGCTAATGTATTATTGCAGCTTAAATTTTACGAAACCAAAATGTAATAAAAATGGTGTAACAAAAAGGACACATTTGTTTGGTCCCATAAAACATTATGAATTCATTATTCTCAACACTTGGGACGCACCTATCTTTGGATTTTGTTTACAATTCAAATGGAGCTGTCTTTTACACTGTTCCTGACATTGTCAAAGACAGCTGCAATGCATCAACAAAAAGGAAATATTTGTTTATAAAATATAGTCTTTGAATATAATGCATGGCGAATTTGGGATATAGCTCCCTAACTGTATTTGCTGTGTATTGAGTATGATGAAGTCAAAACAATGAAAAATAAATAAAAATGTACACTTTTATTTATTTGTTTAATTATTTTTCAGTTTTGTTGTTTGACAGTCCCGCGGTGACCTCCAGTTTAAAAAAGACAGGGGTTCGATCCCCGCGCGGGACAAACAAGTGATAGACATCTGTGTTTGTCTGGAGTCTGATAGTTTTCAATATAACGTAAAGTATAACTTACAAATAAAATATTATAATAAGTATAAAATTGTTATTGTTACTGTTACAGTAACAACCGTATCCACACGGGAATAGGGTGTAATGAGTCCAATTAGCGACTTGAGCACCCTATAATAATAATAAGTATAAAATTGTATAATTATTTTTTATAAAAAACAATAAGTTTATGTGCTACAAGTTCAGTTAATAAAGAGTTCAACCCTAGTATTAAAATTTAATAAATGGTAACCTGAATAAACAAACATTATAAAGTGTTCTTTTGGCCACCTTCCTGCGCCATCAAATCAGCTCCTTATGATAATATTGTCTATTTCATCAATAAATAAATAATCATTACTCTTTAAAATTCAGTTGGAATGGTTGGTCTTAACATACATTGCAATTTAAATTACAACTTTCATATACACGACAACATACATTAGCCTCTCATGTTTATATTGGCAATATTCCGATGGTTTATGATCAATAAATGAATAAATTAAAAATTACTATAAATATACAAGAACAGTATGATAGGAAAGCACACTGGCTATGTAAAAGGAAAGAAAGGCACGGGCGATGGAATTATATTATGTTTATTTAATAGCTGAATATAATAAATAATATTTTTATAAATAGCTCAGCGAAATAGAGCATGTATTTTAAAGTTTTTTATGGCTCAGCAAAAAAATATGTTCAGCTCAGCGAATGATTGTAAAATAATTATTGGCTTTCAATCAACGTTGGTTGACAGCTTTCTTTTTTTCTTGTTCTCTATCTTTTTTAGTAAGTTGCTTGACGTCATTGACTCATTTAGCTGCTGGATATAAAAAGATTGGTTTGAACTAACTTAAATAAGGTGGCCCACTGAAATTGCAATACCCTGTCGGGTCCATGTCTTCTTAGATTTAAGCTACTTTATTACATGTGCAATTTAAATAAATAAATGAAATAATAGAAATTTTTTGAGAATGTATGTAATATTTTCAGGCAAATCGTCATTGCTCTCCGCTCTGGGTCGACGCGAGGTGCCGATCCCCGAGCACATCGACATCTTCCACCTGACTCGAGAGATGCCGGCCTCCGACAAGACCGCGCTGCAGTGCGTCATGGAGGTCGACGAGGAGAGAATCAAGCTAGAGAAACTAGCCGAAGAGCTGGCCCAGTGTGATGACGATGGTGAGGTTTCAAAGGATAATTATTATCCTTATTGTATTTTATTGTGTTATTACAGAACAAAGAAACGGGGAGTTCGACTCCCCAGTAGAAATGTGGTTTGCTACGTGTATGCAAACCATGTCTGTAAGCTAAACGTCAGTTAATCATCAAAGAACCACACCCTCAAAGAATCTTTGTATTGGCAGTGTATTTTTTAATTTTAGTTCAGACAGTTATGCGAAGTCAAAGTGACAGTATCCCTACAGTGGGATGATTCTGGGTTGATATGATATGATACTAGCGCCCCGTCCCAGCTTCGCAAGGGTTCAACCAAGGATCCATAATTTTTTTGAAAATATAATATAGCCTACGTTACACGGGTGTAATGTACGTACGTTCCCAGCGGTGAAAGAATTTCTGAAATCGGGCCAGTAGTTTGTTTATTATTTGTTACAAACCAAAATAAAAATCTTTCCGCTTTATAACATTAGTATAGATGATGGTTATTATTGTGAACAGACGCTCAGGAACAGCTGATGGACGTGTACGAGAGGCTGGATGAGCTGAGCGCCGACACGGCCGAGGCACGTGCTGCTCACATCCTGCACGGGCTTGGTTTCTCCAAGCCAATGCAGCAGCAGGCCACTAAAGACTTCTCCGGAGGTAACCATACTAAGTACATACAAGGACATGTTCATACCAGCTTTTTGTCTGTCTGCATGTTATTACAACCGCTTTTTAGGGTTCCGAAGTAAACTACAATGCACCCTTATAGTTTCGCCATCTCCGTCTATCCGTCTGTCCGTCCGCGGTCTAGCGCCTAGACGCTTGATGCTAGAAAGCTGTTATTTGGTATATATACTCAAATTTATAATGCAAACAAAGTGGTAGAACAAAATATGGCATAATAGTCATCTGCAAGCAAGAAATGCGTAGCCAATACGGAACCCTACATTGTGCGTGGCCCGACACGTACTTGCCTGGTTTTTTTGTATCGTTTATAGACAAATCAGCTAACCAACTGATGGAAAGTGGTTATCGCGTATGACCATCAGGGGCGCTACCAATGCATTGCCCGCAACTAAGAAAGATGGGAATAAAGAGAATAGAGTTGGGCTTCCTTATTTCTCACTCATCGAACGAGACGTATTACTTCTTCACGCTGACATTCCCTGAGAGGGTGTTATGAGCTAGCATATGTTATAAATGCTTTACCACTCCAAAATCATTATATATTTTCTTTTCTCTTGTATTAAAAGTAGTGTTTATAATGCAGGTTGGCGCATGCGTATAGCTCTCGCTCGCGCGCTATACGTCAAGCCCCACTTACTGCTACTTGACGAACCCACAAACCATTTGGATTTAGACGCCTGTGTATGGCTTGAGGAAGAGCTCAAACAGTATGTATTAGATACTTATCTCCCTTATTAACGCCTGCAGTACATGGTTTAAAACATTGATTGTTGTACATGCCATTTCATCCTTACTAATATTATAAATGAGAAAGTGAGTTTGTTTGTTTGTTTGTTATTCCTTCACGGCTTGACTAAGCAGCCGATCATTATGAAAATTTGCATACATATTGTTAGGGGTACAGAGCCCAACATTTATCCCGTGAAACCCATACTTTTTATCCCGTGAAAGTATGTCGTTCCAATGGGAAAATATTTTTTCTACTGAGAGGGCGCTGTATCGGCCAACAGATGGCGCCACAAGTCGCGCTATGGGTTGTTTTGTTGTCAAACGAGATCTATGTCATAAAATTAAGGGGCTCCATATAGCCGATGACCTTGAAGATTTGACCTCTAAGTAACGTTACTTCACCCCTTCACCCCGCTTTAATATTACGTAAAATGCCAAAAACTTGACATCTATTGAGCCTTTTGTAGTACTAAGTTTTGTTAAAAACCTTGCCTTTTTCACCACTAGAGGGCTGGCAATGACGCGCGGCGCGGTAATATTAACGACATCTAGTTGAGAAACCAATTATTAAAATATTTGAACACTTTCCATAGACCTCTAGAACTAAACAATATCAGTTGACACTTTTAAAATTATATATGAATTATGATAGAACTAAATATATATTATTAAAAACAAATCTTAACATTGCAAATGAAATTTTGCAGGCGATGTATGTTATGTCGTATTTGGTTGGTTACACAAAATTATTTAACAAATCCCGTTTTTTTGCTCTAGTTATACCATACTATCTCAGGAACTATAAGCCCTATCAAAATATGGATTAGACAGAAAAATTGGGTATTTTTCTCTGATTCACATTCAATGAAAAAGGTCATTTTGCTACAACTCGTGTTGTACCGGTTTTCACACATTTTTTAAAAATATTGATCGGCTGGATTTTACTATCGATACAGTACCAAAATAGTCATTTTCAACAAAAAAAAAAACTGTACGTCTGCGTGTTAAACCGTATCACGCAAAAACCACTGAATTTAAAGAATGAATTTTGATGAAATTTTACACGGAGATCTCAAGTCAACATTTAGAGTTGTGCTTTTTATCCCAGAAATGCGTAAAACTAGAAAAACCAAACTCCACGCAGGCGAAGCCGCAGGCACCCACTAGTATGGTATGAAAGGCACTATAAGTCAAATAAATGACGTAATCCATATCATAATTTTATTTGCGACATACAATACATAGTTAAATTTCGCCATATCTCTTATTGTTTACTATGGCTTTGTGGTAAATAATGTCTAGTGTCCAAGTTCAATCCTTAGTTGGTGCTCATGTTTTTTATTTGATTTTTACACTTCTTTTTAGCAATATAATTTTATGTTTTACTTTTTACCTACCTAACAATAAGTTACGTACGAGCAGCAAAAAAATATTATAATAAAAATGTCCTCAAAATTTTAAATTGGTATCTGATATTGTCTATTTTTATACACATTAGTAAATAATATTTTTCGTTTTATCTCTTTTTTTTCTCGTCTAAAAAGAGATAAAAAGAAAAATATAATTTTAATGTGTATAAAAATACTTCGACAATTTCAGATTCCTATTTAAAAAATTTAATGCATTTTATTACATATTTTTATTATAGTTTTTTACTGCTTGCAATTGTAGGTAGGTAAAAAGTAAAACATAAAATTTTATTGTAAAAAAAAGTTTAAAAATCAAAAAGCATGAACACCAACCTAAGGATCGAACCAGGAGACACTGGACTAAAACTAGCGATTTGTTGAATCTATCAAAAAACCATGTAACCAATAGGAGCAGTGTCGAAATTTAAGTATTGTATGTGGCGCTGTAATGCGCCGCAATCATTATCGTGGATAAAATAATATACGTCATAATATATAATTCAACGTATTTGGTTTGACGACCTCCGTGGCGTAATGGTTACCACGCCAGACCGCCACCCAGGAGGTCCCGGGTTCGATCCCCGGTCGGGTCATGATGAAAAACGAACTTTTTCTGATTGGCCTCGGGTCTTGAATGTTTATCTATATATGTATTTGTTATAAAACATAATATCGTTGAGTTAGTATCCCATAACACAAGTTTCGAACTTACTTTGGGGCTAGCTCAATCTGTATGAATCTGTATGACGAAAATATCCAAATATAAAAAATATCAACTAAAAAAAATACAATAAATGCATGAAAGTTATTTATCTTTTTAAAAATAAAATAAAATATTTATTTTATAAAGATAAATAACTTTCATGCATTTATTGTATTTTTTTAGTTGATATTTTTTTTATTTGGATATTTTCGTCATAATAATAAAAAATCGAGAGCATGCATGGTGCAGCGAAAATTTGGCACACGTCCATCCATCCGAAAGCGTGGGAGCGCACTGATTACCTTGTGTCCAGTCACCAGCTATCCAGAAATTACGTAATTGACGGAAAATTGCTCGTGACTTGGTGGAAATACACTCAAATTCAAAAACCAAACAACAAATAAGTAGATAATATTATTGCCTATGTATAAATGTAAATTTTACACGAATCGATGCATAAATACCCAAGTTGAATCGCATTCTTTCTTTGATTACTAGGTTCCTTAAATATTTTATTACTCCATAAATATTCAGTAATTTCAAATTTCGAACAGCATAAATGTAGTACAATGACTATAGCACAACATATTTTTTTTTGGTGGTTATTCGTTATGGTAGCTAGGAGTAGAGACAACTTGAAAAACAGCAAAATTTTAGCGAAATTTGTTGGTACAGCCTTAAAGCGAGCGAAGCCGCGGGGAAAAGTTAGTACAAAACAAATTGTAATTTGGTATGAAACCATTGTTTATACTGTTTTAAATCTCGGTTTTAAACCATTTTTTTAAAACGTGTAGCGATGGCTTTAGAGCTCATTCACAACTGTCGTAGGCGTAGCGTAGGCGCTCGTCGAGCGTATACGCAGCACTGGACGTCGACGTCTTTACTGTATGTAAAGAACGCTAGGCGTACGTTGTGTTATCGCAGCGTCGAACGTTTAGAAATAAAGATCAGCTTATTCTTAACTAGAATCTGTCAATATCGTTCTAGGTGCAATTTAATGGCGTGCGAAACAGATAAAACACTTTTTAATTTTTTCAGCTACAAACGAATCCTGGTATTGATATCACACTCGCAGGATTTCCTCAACGGCGTGTGTACCAACATTATCCATATGAGCAAGCGCCGCCTCAAGTACTACACGGGTAACTACGAGGCGTTTGTGCGTACGCGCATGGAGCTGCTAGAGAACCAAATGAAGCAGTACAACTGGGAGCAGGACCAGATTGCTCACATGAAGGTATTTTGTGCTATTAGTAAATCAAATAATAATAATTTTTTTTTTCGGAAAACTCCATAAAGTCGTTAGTGAAAATTTGAGATTTAAAACCATGATTTATGATTCATGTTAGGAAGTATAATCTTACTTAAATCTACATGACTATATTCTGCCCCGTATAACCAACAGAGTTAATATAACAAGTGCCCCTTCACATATGGTGTAGGCGTAGTCGTTCGATGAGCGTATAACGCATTGCTTGGTTTATATATTCCTCAACAATTACGTTATAAAATTGATTGCAATCAATTAACTATCAAAATTCGAACTTTACTATGATTGTATAGATTAAATGGTCTCACAACCAGCCTTTTCACCTATATACCATTGTATTTTTTTTAAATGTTTTAGTAGTAATGCGTTGTGTGAACTTGTGTGCATAAATAAATAAAATAAGAATAAATGTGTTTTTTTGTTTGTAGAACTACATCGCTCGGTTTGGTCACGGCTCAGCCAAGCTCGCTCGTCAAGCGCAGTCCAAGGAGAAGACATTAGCTAAAATGATCGCCCAGGGTCTCACTGAGAAAGTGATCGATGACAAGACCCTCAATTTCTACTTCCCTTCGTGCGGGAAGGTGCCGCCGCCCGTTATTATGGTTCAGGTTAGTTCAATTTGAGATTATTGATGCCTATTAATTTAAAATAAAGGTTGGAAAGTGTGAAACACACTTCAGTTTACAGTTTCTTTCTATTTACGTTATTATTATTTGTTACAGAATGTATCATTCAGATATTCAGACACCGGTCCATGGATCTACAAAAACCTAGAGTTCGGCATAGATCTAGACACGCGACTTGCCCTCGTGGGACCCAACGGTGCCGGCAAGTCCACGCTACTTAAATTGCTCTATGGCGACGTAAGTTTATACTCTTCTAACCTTTATATTTCTCTTTCTATAAATTTATCCATCACTACAATCACAAATTATTAAATATGCATATATAATGAGTTGCACAAAACCATTTTAAAGTTCGACTTCTACAGCCAGTTTCTGAAACGAATTTTATTATAGCTTTCACTGTCAAAGTAAAGCAGAAAAAACGAGATAGCTTATGACTTAATGTGGGGTTAAAATCAGAATGCGTCTCCGAAACTGACTGTTACACTTATGTTTGTCACTGTGATACTAAAATTGAAAGTCTGTTTCACTTAGAGCCGGACTGCTCGAGCTGATAACCATTAATCAACATACACGAATCGCTCTTGCCGTCTTAGGTGTCGTCCTAATTGGCAGCGATCGTACGAGCAAACGATGCGTTGATCATCGTACGATGGTATGGTATGGTATGATCGTACGATCGTGCATTCAAAACTACAAATCTCTTTTGAGTGTCGTAATTGGCAACCGTATCATCGCCGAAGCACAGCCATGAAAAGTCAATCGCACGTTGATCAACGCATCGTTTGCTCGTACAATCACTGCCAATTAGGACGACGCCATAGTCAACAGCTTGAAGTTTTTACTGCACGCCGGCCCGAAACAGTTGCAACTGTTTGAGCTGTGCAGTCAAGCAGTCCATGTATGTCAGCCTTAACCTGAAGTATACAAGTTTCTTGACAACTGAATCACTTCGTCCTAATCACCACACCACCCTTATTTTTCATTTAGGCAAATTAATGCCTAAATGAGATCATTCCATACAAAATTATGAACACCAAAACATATTTTTCAGTTGGTACCAAGCACGGGGATGATCCGCAAGAATTCCCACTTGCGCATCGGCCGTTACCATCAGCACTTGCACGAGCTACTCGACCTGGACTTCTCCCCGCTGGATTACATGCTGAAAGAGTTCCCAGAGGTTCGCGAGAGGGAAGAAATGCGCAAGATTATCGGGCGATACGGCCTTACTGGCAGACAGCAGGTAAAAACAAAAACGATGTTATTTTTATGTATTATACCAGCTTCGCACGGGTTTTACTAAGGATCCCATATAAAAAATAAAAACATAACATAGCCTATGTGAAACGGGGCTAATTTAACTTTCCTATGGTTATTTTTTTTTAATCGGTCCAGTAGTTTTTGCGTTTATACATTACAAAAAATACAAATCTTTCCTCTTTAAAATATTAGTATAGATAGATTTATTTATAAGCTCCTATTATTAAAATAGTTCGTTAGTATGTGCTTCGGAGGGCATGTTAATATATATGTATAAATATTTAAATATATATATAATCTAACAATTGCCTTAAAAACTACGTTAGTATTCTACAACTTATAATTATATATAAATTAAAAAGCAAAGACGAGGTTAGCCCTCCCTGTCGCACTCCACATTGTGGCGTAAACGGTTCCGATACCTCGCCCACCCACCTTACATACCAATACCTTAAGAGAGACGTAACATCTGGTACGGATGACGAGTTTAGTTTATCCCAAAGCTGATCGTATGATACTAAATCGAACGCCTTCGGGAAATCCAATGAATAAATTGATGTTTTTCTCTGTGTGTAATAACTGTATTGAGCACACTGTCCATAATCTTTACAATAATTGTAGCCTGAGAAATGGGCCTATAATTAGATGCATTCGATAAATCACCACAGTGCATAACAGACAGTTTTGTCCAGTATGTGTCATACTGGACAAAACTGTCTGTTATGTGCCACGCTCTTTAGAATGCTAATTATATCCTCAATATCTTTTTGCTCCTTATTTTTTCGACGAGAAATATTTCGGGTAGTTGTACTCACTGATTCAAATAACAAATCCTTAGCAATTGTAATTTCAGCAGTGGAGTAAGCACTCACGGCAATTTTAATTATACTTTCTTCGTCCGCCACATTGATCTGGTTTTGCACAAAACACAATAGCTCGTTTATTACAATATTGCACGGTGTACCTACATGTTATTTTGTCGGAAGACATTTTTTCTGCACCAAACGCCACCGAGTTCGCGCGTAGACTGACGTTGTTATGCTGGTCTCGGCTGTTGTTAATGGTTGACAGTCTTTAAACCTAGTCGGTGGCTTGAAAACACTAGCTAAGCCGAATTGGAGCAGCGAGGCAGAGTACTTTCTAATTCTCTTCGATTGAAGGGATACTGGGACAATGTCCCTGATTATGTTAATGCCTAATTTCAAATTTTAAAAGAGCTAGTGCTTCTTGCTCTTTCTTCTTAGTACAAAGCCGTCTGAATAGGTGGTAGGAAAAAATTGTGACGATTTGAAAGAGTATTAGGTCTATTTGAATGAAAATAATCATCATCTTGATCATGGCTCGAGTGAAGGAATGGGCAGGCATCGTGCCTTATAGTTGAAGGAGCTGGCACAAGAGAGGAAAATGGAGGCTACACAGACAAGAGCGCGGCTTTTAAATTCATAGAGAGAAATATATTTGACTTTGTCTTTTGTGCAATTCCAGGTGTGTCCAATGAGACAGTTGTCGGATGGGCAACGTTGCCGCGTTGTGTTCGCGTGGCTGGCGTGGCAGACTCCCCACCTGCTGCTTATGGACGAGCCCACCAATCACTTGGACATGGAGACGATTGATGCACTCGCCGATGCTATCAACGACTTCGACGGTGGCATGGTGCTCGTCAGCCACGACTTCAGGCTTATCAATCAGGTATGATTTGAAATTTAAACTTTTTTAGGTTTTCTACCTGAAATAGAAAAACGGAACCCTTATAAGATCACTTTGTTGTCCGTCTGTCTGTCAATACCCTTTATTTTACTAGCTACTGATGTCCTACTGCTGGACGGGCCACTCCTCCAACTATCCCTAGTGTCTCTCATAATTATTTAAAACTAAGCAGGCATATATTTTTTAATGTTTTTAAATTTACCAGTTCATGGTTTATCAGTGCTTGTTTAATATATAGTGAACGGGTTTAATGTTGACTGTAGAGGAAGTACCTGTAAAAATCTAGATTTCTTAATAATCAATAGATTTTATTTTTCAATGTCCTTAAGGGGTTGCTAAGTTCAAGAATTTTTAAATATTAACGAAAACTATAGATTTAGTTATTCCAGTTTGATGAAATTAAGACCTAGATTAAGATTATCCTAAAGCACCCACTTTCTTATTTCTAACATATAACTGGCCGCGAAAGGCCTTGACTGTAATTTTACAGTTATCTGCACGAATCTCTCAAAACACCACTGACATAATTAATTTCAACTTTTCGATTTTGTTATTATAAAACATTAAATTTATTTATTATTATTTTGTTATAGGTAGCAGAAGAAATTTGGATTTGCGAGAATGGCACTGTCACAAAGTGGGAGGGCGGCATCCTCAAATACAAGGACCATCTGAAGTCGAAAATCCTCAGGGAGAACGCAGATAACGCCGCCAAAATACGCAAATAGTCAAATAATTAGCCTACTATAGACATTTAACCTATTGGCTATCTCTGCATGAACCACTACGGATATAACATTTCACGAAGGGCATTCGGCAATGAATGTTCTAACGTTTGCATTCACATTGTTAATGTGTGCGTAATCTCGGAAACGCTCGTAAAATCGGTCACGTACACATTAACGATATACATGTTTTAGATTCATAGCCGAACGCTCTCTGTGAAGGAGAATATCTGTATTTGAAACTAGACTGGGGGCCGATTACTCAAATTCCTGATTATATTGCAGTTCGTGTCTCAGATAAATTATCAAAAATCATACGAAATTCTATACTACTCAAAATAACTTAAAAGCCACAAATTTTAAGTGCCTTAGAGCAATTTTTTTTTTTGTGGAACCTTTTGGTTCCTATAAACATCAAGGCGATTATAACAACTGTTTGTGAACTAAATATCGGGAATTACATAATTTAAATATAAAAAGAAGCTTTATAAAAAAAAATGGTTAACATTTTGGGTAATGTTAACCAATAAATAAAATCATGTTTTTCTTCTTCTTACAGTATAAAGGTTGTTTCTCATTGCAAGTTGAGTTTACCTTTAATGGTAACTAACCTGATAATGAGAAATTAAAAAAAAAACGTTTTTCCGTATCTTTAACATTGTAACATTAACATTTGGCTGGGAACTTCTTAATTATGGAACTACCTGTGTTAGGATTCCCGCTCTTTCTTTAATACTAGCTATTTTGACTTCGTTCCCGTGTAGTTCCGGACCCGTTCCCGTGGGAACCAAATTAAATTTCGGGAAAAGCTATGGCCTATGTCACTCACTGATAATGTAGCTTTCTACTGGTGAAATAATTTTTTAAATCGGTCCAGTAGTTTCGCAGCCTATTCAATGCAAACAAACAAACAATCAAATCTTTCCTCTTTATAATATTAGTAAAGACAAAAGATATTTTTAATTTCAATCAAATATTGCCTGAAAGAAGAAACTGCATGCGCGTGCGTGAGTAACCTTAAACATAACAATGTTATTGTAAACTTTAAACAAAAGTTGTTTATGTAATTATTTTATTTTGAGTAATATTAAATAGCTGATTGGAGCTTACCAGGAGCAAAAACGCCCTTGAAGTCATCCTGATAAAAGGGTCTCCAAGGCAGTAAAGTTATCATAATCACATTACAAAGCGTTATTTATTATTAAACACAAGTTGTAATGTCGAAGTGCTTGGGGCATGTGAAATCTTTATCAGTAATTATATTGTTTTTTATAATTTATAATCTTTTTGTTTCATTAGTGCAGGTTTTCAGGTTACTGATAAATTTCAGTTAGCTATCTGTTAGATTAAACTGTTCATTAGGCTATCAGGGACCAGAAACCTGTGAAATGGGCCTTTAATCACTTTTTCCATTAGTCCAAAACATTGGATAGAACCAGTGCTCCAGATATATGCGTTATTCACAGCATTGTTATATTTCTAATTATTGTCTCGGATTTTAATTATTATCTGTTCCTTTATACAAATACTTAGCCTAACATCTGACAAATCATGAAAAACTTACTGACTGACTTTATAGTCACATCTTAAGTTTTTCATGATTTGTCCGATTATTTTACAACAACACTTGTGGATTTATATTAAATTTAGTAGTTGATTCCCGCAGTTTTCCGTTGTTCCTGTCCTCGGACTGATCCGGGATAAAATCTATCGTATGTTTGCCCAGGTTACATATCAAATTTCATGCAATTCTGTTGAGCCGATTCAGTAACAAACGTCCACACATAATATACACACTTTCATTTATTCATAATATAATGGTGAAGGTGCTAGTGTCATCGGAGATAGTCATATAGAGTGGTTTGTGATCTACAATATTATAGAATTGTGATTCCTTAAGTTGCCTATTGAATAATAAAAGTAATAGATTATAAAGCAACGGTAGTAAGATAGAAAAGAGAAATCGTTACGGTATTTTTGAATCTTACAGACATGCGAAAACAGAAACAGATATCAGAAACAGGATGTGTCTATGGTACCTGAACGAAATGTCCTTATGACATTTAATCACACATGCGAGGAATCAAAGCGCCCGACGAGAATACTGCGCGAAGTAGGCAACAAGTACTTTGGGGCACCGTATAGAGCTCGAGAAGACAAACGGTCTAGCGAGACTGGCTCTTGTGGCAAAGCGGCGAGAGGTCACTACAGCCGGGAGGGCTTCGACAGATTATGCACAAACAAACAAGCATATACGGAGGCTGATACGTCGCGACTATCGCACCTACAAAGCAAAACGCATAGAGGATGCGATAGCGCGAAACAAAAAACTAAGGGTGTTCTCCCAGCCTCTAAGAAGATCACATCTGTCGAAGCTCAAGAGGGCAGACGCCCAAATCGTCACTACGAAGTCGGAGATCTTCGCCGAGGTAGAGGATTTTTATAGTAAGGTCTATGCTGCGCACGCACCTGCCCCCACACAAGCTGCTCGCGCATGTGATCGTCGGGCCCCGTTAGAGCGACACCACACTGACGATATCCCGGACATCTGCACGTGCGAGATTGGTATAGCCTTTGAGCAGCTGAAAAGCGGCAAAGCTCCGGGTGAGGACGGAATTACAACTGAGTTGCTCAGAGTAGGAGGAAACCCAGATCTGAAAGAACTGCAGCATCTGTTTTATTCCGTCATTCACCACGGGACCACACCAGCAGCGTGGGCTGAGAGTGTGGTGGTCTTGTTCTTCAAAAAAGGTGACAACCCTATTAAAGAACTACAGACCTATTTTTTCTCTCTCTCTCAACTTTTCTCAAGGGTTATCACAAACCGACTCGCTCGAAGGCTAGATGAGTACCAGCCGCCGGAACAGGCTGGGTTTCGTAAAGGCTACAGTACCGTGGACCACATTCATACATTGCGGCAGATTATACAGAAAACCACAGAGTATAATCTGCAGTTATGTATAGCATTTGTGAACTACGAAAAAGCTTTCGACTCCATCGAAACATGCTCTGTTCTAGAATCCTTGCATTGCGACGAGAACGCGGCAATTGAAGTAGTCGAAGACTATGTCTACCTCGGACAAGTGATACAACTTGGCCGGGGTAACTTCAATAAAGAGATCGAAAGGCGCATTCGACTGGGCTGGGCAGCGTTCGGGAAACTTCGTCACATCCTTGTCTCGCAAATACCGCAATGCCTGAAGACTAAAGTCTTCAACCAGTGCGTGCTCCCAGTTATGACCTACGGCTCAGAGACGTGGACTCTGACCGTCGGGCTGGTCCATAGATTACAAGTCACACAGGGCAATGGAGGGAGCTATGCTCGGAGTTTCTCTAAGGGACAAGATTCGAAACAAAGAAATTCGAACGGAGAACGAAAGTCTTCGATATAGCTCTTAAAGTCAGCAAGCTGAAGTGGCAATGGGCCAGCCACATCTGCTGTGCTAGCGATGGCAGGTGGGGGAGGACAGTCTTGGAGTGGAGACCGCGCGTGGGGAAGCGAAGTGTAGGGCGCCCTCCCTCCATCCCTCCAGATGGACAGACGACCTCAAGAAGGCGGCTGGAGGCGGATGGATGCGAAAAGCGGAGGATCGCATTTGGTGGAAGGCATTGGGAAAGGCCTATACCCAGCAGTGGGTAGATACAGGCTGATGATGATGATGATATTATACAAACATTTTGCGTGCAATGTCGATAATAAACATTATAATATCAAATCTCTGTGAGTCCCGGTATAAAATTGCTTATCGCTTTTGTTTCTTATGTCTAAAGAAAGACAAGGCCGTCCGCACACGTAATCGTGTGCAAGCGTTTTTGCGTATACTGTAACCCTAAAATCTAAGGCTTATTTTAGAGTAACGCGTTAAAACAATGTCGTCCAGATGCTGCCTGAACGTGCGTCCAAGCCACTGATGGCTGTTAGCATTTTAGAGTGACTAAAGACGCGCTGCTGCAGTTAAAAATTGAAAATATACAACTGTACAATGCAATGAATTGCGCGATTATAGTAAAACCTTGTTTCATAGTGATCCGGGGTTCAAGCGCGCATTGTTGAAACACGTCTGGCGGCGCTGCTGAAACGCATTTCTCTGAAACCAGCTAAGTGCCTATCCGCACTGCGAAATTTTTTGCGCTTGCGTTGCGAATCATTTCCGCGTGAATGTTTTGTGTAGTATCAAATCAGTATGGCTATGTCCGCTCTACGAAAAAGTCGCAGTGCGGTCATTCAGTATTTCGCTGCTGCGGGTCAATAAGTAGTTTAATATCGCTTTAACTCGAATTCAGAAGGTACTTATTAGGTGTTTCACTGGACTGATAATTTTTGTTTTTGTCCTAAGTTCCATTTGAAATCGAGGTTTATCATATTATAGCAATAAAAGTAGCAATAATATGTTTTATATATAAACGTAACTCTTCTCATTTAAAGGAAAAAATTTATTTATGTAATTAATATTGGTTGATTCTATAGATTAGAAATGATAGCAATGGCACTAATGATTTTTAATGAGAAAACTTTAATTTCACCATTTACATCGATAATTTATTTTGTTATAAGAACATTTTTTATGCTCGATTAACTAAAGCACCTCCTAATACAATAATTTCTTATCTGCGAGCTTCCTACGAGCCGGTTTTGCAATGTAACGATTTGATGAATGAAATCCATTCAAGAACTGTCATTTCATCCGGCATATTGTGAAACCGGCCTTAATATATTTTCATTCGTTCTTTTAACTTTTTTTACAAGTTGCAGTTTGTCTGCTTTGTACCTTGTACGAATGCCACTTAGATAGATGACAAATTAATTATTTACTGACTGAAATTTTATGTCTCCAAGGTAAATTAGAATGAGGTGCGCTACGAAATTCAGACCTAATTAAATCAATAGTGAGCCGTTGTTAGAAGCGTGATCCTCGCGTACTGCTTATAATAATATTTTTACATAAATTAGTTTTGTATAAAACTTCCAACTGATAGTTACTTTTATTAGTGAATTATAATATTCTTCATTATACATGCATAACAATATAATTTTACAATTATAAAAGCAAATGCCTAGAAAGTAACCACGGAATTATTTTGAACTCTGTATAACATTAACAATCTCATACAAATCATTTGTCACCTTTCACACAATTTTGATCATGTCCTTGTAAATATTAATAAAGGATCAAGATTACCTCGTGTTTTTATTGCTTAGCATGTCATTAGGAATATTACTTCACAGTAATATTCCGCCTCGAACTTATAATGGTAGATATCATTTCACGCTTTCGATGAATGATTTTATTATAGTTGGTCTATACCAGGACTAGATTACTTGTATGATAATAATGATGATGACACTGAGGAGGAAGACTGCCAAAGAACTGTTGACTTAAGCCCTCTACGCATTATCTATCCGCGCTGGACGTCCGTGCATGATGCACGACGCAGAACGGTAGTGCGTAGGCTTGCTGGACGATAATAATCACTGAAATAATTGTCATTATTGTCGTCCAGCAAATCGCACAATCCTGCACGGGCGTCCAGCGCGGATGGATAAAGGTAGGCGTCCACATATTCGCACCGTACGTATCGGACGCATCTAACGGATCGTAGTATTATTTGTATAGAAAGCCATACAAGTACGTACACTGATCCACATCGAACGACGCACGAATCTACTCAATATGTTTGTTGCACAAAAGTTACATAGTCTTAATTCTAAGGTCTTAAGCTAAGGTAGTAACATTGCACCCTGTTGGGCACTACAACATTAATGGACACAAGAGGGCGCTATTTACATTTATATTAGTACAATTTATTTTTAAAAAGTAAATGGAGGTGAGTTATTTATTTATAATTATAATATATTAAGTTGCAAATTCGTTTCTTCCATAAATTCTTTAATTGAATTATAATTTTTATAATGCAGGTAGTCTTTTAATATTTTTATAAATTGTATTTCCTTTTTTTGATTTCGTATTATTTTTGGTATTTTAATATATATTTTTAGGGCCATTACAAAGGGACTTGAAAACTGTGATGTGAGTCGTGAGTTGGGCATTATCAGTTCGTTTTTAGGGAGGAGTCTCGCGGGTTTCAAAAAAATTTGGATATTTTCTGACAAATTTACATATTTCCAGAATATAAATACAGGGGAGAGGTAGAATTTTGAACTGTTGGAAGTATGGTTTGCAGCTGTCGGTCGGATCTATGTGCGACAGTACACGTATAAGTTTTTTTTGTGCTGTAAAGATGGTAGGTGCATCTGTGCTGTTACCCCACAAAATGACTCCGTAGCTAAGCGTAGTACATGGCACGTAGTACATCTATAATAATCAACGAATGCGATGCGTTCGATACGTACGATGCGAATATGTGGACGCCTGCCTTAATGCGTAGCTGGCTTAATTTTCATTCATAGCGGACGGTCGCACTTTGGATGCGTTTTTGTACGAGTTCCACTCTGAATTCTGATTTGTGACGATAGCTGTCGCCACAGTACGTAATAGTCGATTCATTTAACAAGAAATATTCATTTTGTAAGTACGTAATTGCAAACTTTCATAACTAAACTATGCTTACATAATTGGTATTAAAATACTCTTTATCCTGATTATCACTTATTTTGTTGAATGTACGAAGAAACAATACTTACTACGTGTGCCTCGTATATTCTATACTGTGATTCTATACGAATACTTTATAGTAACTTGCACACGGTAGTATGTTATTCGTCTTGCCTGGTCTTGCCTCAATGAAGTTAAGAATTGAATAGTTTATGGAAATGAAAATATCTCTGCTGTCATCAATCGCATTAGTGTTTAATTTTATTCTGCAAAGCAAAAGATATTAATTCTTTGTTTGCAGGATCTAACAATAATTTTATTATAATCCCTAGTCATAGACCTAGAAAACGTGCTCTTTCCAGCAGAAGGACCGGGATTATTGGGTTATTTTTAATGCAGTAAATACTTCAGCGTCATAAACTTCTTAATCAATTCTAAATTCAAAAGAAAACATCGTCTTTTGTAATATCAACCAAGTCAAAGTGACATAGATCCACAAATTAATCTGTTGAAATTTTGCAAATTTCTGTTTGTTGTGTTGTGATGGAAATAATAAAGCACAAGAAACTTGGTGTAAAAGAAGGTCGTGTGTAATGTAGTAATTTCGACTTCAGGTCACCAGGCTTGTCCGGACATGTGTGTCGTTCATACATCTTTTACACATAGAAGATAGTGTGAACTTTAGAACTCTGAAATCATTACAATTATTGTGATATTATATGTTTGATTAGGTGAATATTGAAATAGCAACATGTCGGACAAGGATAAAAAAAAGAAAGAGTCGAAAGGTCCGGAGACCTCCGCGTTTATGAAAGATTTCATTGCCGGCGGAGTGTCTGCGGCGGTATCTAAGACAGCGGTGGCGCCGATCGAGCGTGTCAAGCTGATTTTGCAAGTGCAGCACGTGTCAAAACAAATTGCTGCTGATAAGCGGTATAAAGGTGAATGATACAGATTTAACCATCTGAACTGATAATAAAGATAAATTATAACTGCTCAAAATACTGCTTGACTACACATTATTTGTATTTTCCAGGTATTGTTGATGCATTTATCCGCATACCAAAAGAGCAAGGCATTGGCTCGTTTTGGCGAGGGAACTTGGCAAACGTGATCAGATATTTCCCGACACAGGCTCTCAATTTCGCCTTCAAGGACGTGTATAAAGGGGTGTTTCTCGAGGGTGTCAACAAGAATACCCAATTTTGGTCATATTTTGCGGGAAATTTGGCGTCGGGAGGCGCTGCGGGCGCTACATCGCTGTGTTTTGTATACCCATTAGATTTTGCTAGGACTAGGTAAATCTGTTTTGAGTTCTGATTATAGATACTTGTATTGTGCTGGCCGGGAATTAAGATTCACTCTTGAGCATGAGGTCAATTTGTACCTTCAACACTAAGTTACATAACTTGACAGGCCCGGTGGTCAAGTAGCTAGCAATGGTCACTTTATCCCAAGGGCCGCGGGTTCGAAACCTGCGCAAGGCAAACATTTTTGTGCACGAAAATCTCTGTTTGCCTTGGTCTGGATGTTTTGTATGTATAAAAAGTATTCAATTACAAAAAAAAGTATTTAAGTGTATTTATCAGCAATCTAGTACTCATAGTACAAGCTTAGTTGCTTAGTTGGCGTTGTGTGATTCGTCCAAGAATATTTATTTATTTAATAAAATTTGAAAGTACCTATACGAATTTAACCAGCCCAAATTCATCGTAGATTGTAAAAACATGGCATACTGAATTTCCAGGTTAGCAGCAGACGTCGGTAAGGGAAAACAGAAGGAGTTTAACGGGCTAATCGACTGTTTAATGAAAACTATGAAGACTGATGGCCCGATAGGACTGTACCGCGGTTTCGTAGTGTCGGTGCAGGGTATCATCATTTATCGAGCGACGTACTTTGGGTTCTACGACACAGCGCGCGGAATGCTACCCGACCCTAAGAACACTCCACTGCTGATCACGTGGCTTATCGCTCAGGTAACGTCTATCTACCATTATTGGCATATTAAATTATTTATTAACAAGTATTTAACCCAGCCTATGCGGCGGACGCCTATTAGCGTCAATTTCGTGTTCAGGTAGATACCTGAACACGAAATTATTAGTAGTATTGATAGTATTAACATTGTAATAATATGTTGCAGTCTGTAACGACCCTTGCGGGTATCACTTCGTACCCACTGGACACGGTTCGGCGGCGCATGATGATGCAGTCGGGCAGGCCGGCCAACGAGCGCCTTTACAAGAACACCATCCACTGCTGGGCGGTCATCATGCGCACGGAGGGCCCCGGCGCATTCTTCAAGGGCGCTTTCTCCAACGTCCTCAGAGGCACTGGAGGAGCATTCGTGCTCATTCTATACGACGAAATCAAGAATATCCTTTGATTCGAACGAGTAAGCGATGTAGATAACATTACAATATTGGTTTTAACCATTTAGTGCTTCATCAGTTGTCTGTCTTGTGTATAGGTCCTGTGAGTTTTGTGAAATGTCTAAAGATATGAAGTTTAGAAATGCTGAAATTTTTTGATGTCTTCTACATCCATTATTCGTAATTTCTTTTTAATATATTATACCGTTTTCTTTTTCTTTTATTTAATAAGTAAATGAAACGACCATTATTGGTGAACATCTATTTAATTGAAATTTATTTACTTGCGTTATTAAGAGAAGGAAGTATAGTAAAATTCCACCACAACTGACCTGACTGTGCCCACGAAAACCCGACGTAATCCATTATCTACCAGCGACGGGTTACACCATGCACTAATAAATACCAAAGCCACAAGACTTGTATTTTTCTAGAAAGCTATTCTTGGTAGACATTGTTACAATAAATTGGAAATATGAAAAAGAGAAAAAGATAGATTCTACTTGATGTCGCACAACAGGGCGACTCCTCTCAATGTCCAGTGTTTTGGATTGCTATCCGTCTCGAAATCTATTGAGCCGATATATTTCGCGTCAGTTCTCTGTGGTTTTCTGTATATTGGGCACTCGTAAAGCCTTGGGTCCTTGCCCGCTGTGGTGTTGATCGCAAAAATGTAAATCACTGGCATCTGCTCGTAGAGAACTTTGGGTTTAGACTCTATAAGTTTGCCTGATTTTCTGTCCAATGATGCTCCTGTGAAATAGAAATAAACTTGAAATATGAACCATCATAATTAATCATTAATTTACGTAGATGACATTTTTGAGAAATTTCAGCTATTTCTTCTGCTTTTAGCTGATGGCGTGTATCTTAGATTTCTCTAGGAGGTAATTCGTGCTGACCATGATTTATCCTCATCTAGTAACTTGCTTGTTTGTGAGGTCAACAGCCATTTTTATGGGTACTATGTAAAAAATATCAATTCTTTACCTTCAAGGAACAACCCGTATACATACACTCCCTCTGCAGGCCCTTCGTGCACGTCTTCTCGATTAAACTTTGTTATGAGATTTTGAAGCACGACAGAGTCCAAAGCCCAGCCCTTGTGACTGCGGGTTACTTCCTAAAACAGCATTTGATAGTACGTAAACAATAGTATTATTTTTCTGAATGGAGATTTGCAAATCATTTTTCCATCAACAAACATCGCACCATCTACAGAGATTTTATGTGCGCCATCAGTATAAAATTGACCTAACTCCTAGATAATTAGGAATATGTCGTTATGGTAAACGTGAAATTTCCATGAATTGAAATTATCTTGTTGTAAAATGACCAAATTAAAACACAGGTTTATGGGGTCGGTTAGGTACTGAACGCCAAAAAACTTTCGGAAGCACCTGTCTCATGCCGGTAAGGAACCCTTGCGGGTTGAAAAAGCCTGTCATCCAGAATGTTGTAGGTCTTCCATTGCGGAGCCAGATGCGGTACTGCATTTCACGCTCCAACAGTTCGGTATACCAAAAACCTAGCGTTGCTGACTCCCATGACACCTGCAAAGATTTTGTTAATATATTTTATTAAATGTCTAATTATTCACAATGTTTTTTCTAGAAGAATTTTTTCTACCTACCTTTAACCATTGTTGTGGTATACGTGCGTCGTACATAGCATCAAGTGACTCTCTCAGTCCTTGACTCATGACAATGGTACCGTCAATCGCAAGTTTTAGATTGCACAACGTAGATTGTACAGTTTTGATGACACGCTGAATTCTGTCAATTTCTTGTCTGCAAATGCAAGTCTGATAAATTTTCGGAAACTTATACAAAGATGTTAGATAATAGATAAAAGTTACCTTAAAAATATATTCATAGGCAAAAATGCACCCATTTTTTGCAGAGCTTCCTTTACTTCGAAGCTAACGTATTGTTTAGGTAATTTGTCTAACATGTCTTCAGCCAAACGGTACACTATACTCTCCCTCGTTTCTCCGCCCTGGCTGCCGCCTTCTTTCGGCTGTACACTCAGTATTGTATCCAAGATATCTTTTGCACTGTTGATCTGATACGTAATGTCCGCATTGCCATGCAATCCAAACACCTCGGGTGTATCAGTCAACGGTAGCTGGTTGATGTAGTCTACATAACCTTGCAGATTTCTCGTTTGAGGTACTTTGTAGCCTTTGTAAAATTCAAATCCGGGCCTCAGAAGAACATCACAGAACCAGACGTTAGTAAAAGTAGTAAGTAGTCGTTTATCAAAATCGTCTGTCACCCGGCCGCCATACTGAACCTCTCCCAGCATGTAGCAAATGGTCGGCCAGGATATACCCTTTTTCGGGTCTATTTCGTCGAGGTGGTTCTGTACAAACTGCACACTAGCAGCGTAATCTGCTTGGTTGAATTCATAGGGGACGTTCCAACCTAGAGGCCCGAATTTACGTCTTTCTTGGACTATCGTATGCAAAAACGCTACGGCATACAACAACGGTGGCCACTGCGGTAGTGATGAATAGTCCAAAGAATCTTGTGTTATATTTTGGTAAGTTCTTTTCATACTGGCCCTTATACCTTGCGGCGGTTCATTTGTGAACTTTATCGCCATTTGTAGCAGACCTATGGGAAACTCTGTGTGTACCTCTGTAGTGAGCCAAAGCCGGAATGACTCTTGTATATGCTCTGTTTCAATGAGAGCATCCATAGCTTCAACACAAAATGGTAGTGAAAGGTGAATGTTTTGTAATAACACCCAGCCTCCTTCATTCATAGAATCCGAGATCATCTTACGAGCAACGATTTCTTGGCCTTGGCCCATTGAGACCGCTTTTAGAACTGGAATGTAAAGTATTAAAGTAGATAACATTATTTTGTTTACTTGTTCGTCTATTTATTACTAAAGCAAACTTACCGATCTCTTTAGCTTTAGATAGTGCAGAGATCTGAGCCGATGGATCAGATCCTATTGATAATATGCATATAAGAGGAGTGCGTGGTTCCGATTCCTCCCAGGTTGCTTCTAGATTTAAAATACACCCTTCTCCATATTCAGGGCCAAGGGAATCTGATACAGTAATAGTTGTTATGGTATTAGGTACAGACAATAGCAAGTTGACTAATTGGGTTGGGTGCATCAAGGGTGCAACCCAGTAGTACCCCATACATGTAGTTGTACCTGTAACTGTTGAGGCCTCATATTAGTGCTTAATATCCCATCAGTACTATATTGTACTAAATTTGAAAGCATGGTGAATATCCCAACAGTTCTATAGAACTACAGGTATGGGGTACTACTGGGATCAACCCGACAAATTTTTTAGACAGATGCTTTGTATTTATAGCATAAATTTCAAAGTCTCTATCGACTTTTCATATAATGTTTTTTTTTGCTAAAGTAAATCTTACCAACGATGTATTTCCTGGCCTGTGAGAGGGTGCGATCAGGACTCCAAGATCTAATAAGAAGGAGTTTCCGAAAAACGTCAAGGCTATCATTGTAACCACTGGGTAAAATCTCTTCCTCGGGCTTCGCTTTCTCGTACCAGACCCGCCACTCCTTTTCGTTAGATGAAATCTATACCAAAATAAAAGCAGTAGGTAAATAAAAAATATTTAATTTAATTTGACGACTGGCTTATCTTGCTCTTTGTTACTTACTCTGTTAAGAACATCAGAAAACATCTTTAATTTACTTATCTCAACCAAATTCAACCATGTGATGTCCAGAATCCACCTGAACGGCTTTGGAGTGACGGCATTCAGGTCGAGTGATGCGCCGCCCTTAACGAATGCCGTAAATTCGTCATGAGATATAACACCTCGATGACAATCGATTTTCATGGCCAACATTAACGTGAATAAGGCCTTGTGTCTTTCATACAAACTTCGTAAAGTAAATGCCCACACTTCGTGAGTTAAATATTTCAGGATAATATTTATCCTTTCTTCAGTAACGTTGCTTTTTGTTGACTTTGTTATGGAATTATCAAATATAGTTAAAAATTGTTTCAATGAGTTTTGATACATAATATTCACGTTACTCATTTCGACAATTAAAAAGTACAATATAGAGCCTCTAGCGGCTACTGCTCTGAACTCTTCTCTGGCTTTTATAATTTTCTTCTCTGTAACTTCCGCCACTTTTAATTTTTCATTGACTTCTTCAGATGTTGTTTTTGTTATTTGCAATACATGAATGAGAGCTTCGTCATCGACGAGTGAGCCCTCCGAAGACGTTAGGCGACAAAGCAAGTTGCTTTCTAGTTCTTTCATGCTTCTTTGGTTCTTCATTACGGACTCAAATAGAGCTACGCGCTCTTCTTCTAAATCCGATTTTTCCATCAAGATTACACGACCGAGTAATTGGTCCTCGAGACCCCGCATAGTGACTGTAAAGTCTATTATAGACGTTTTTGCACTTATCTCTGGTGAATATGGCGGGTTTGGTAATTTCGTCGTGATGTATAACATAAATCCTGGCATTACATCACATTCTTTGTCACCCACGATTACTTTCTCAATTGAACCTGATTTAATGAAATTTTTCTCTAAAACATTGTCTATGACGGGGTCTAGTTCTACTCCGA
Organism: Endotricha flammealis; assembly: GCA_905163395.2. Lineage (NCBI taxonomy): Eukaryota > Metazoa > Arthropoda > Insecta > Lepidoptera > Pyralidae > Endotricha > Endotricha flammealis. The sequence continues at coordinate 5,023,045 of LR990852.1, read as the reverse complement.
CGTCTTCAATTAGAAGTGGTCTACCCAACGACAAACTGTCTTCAAGATGTGTTCGGAAATATTTGTGGTTTAATGAGGTGATTTGCAGTTCATTGGTGCTTTCTTTATTCTTTATCCAATTTTTCCCCTGACTTTGCGGATCTACCAAGAGAGGATAGGAACTAGCTTTTGTGACTATCAAGGCGTTTTGAACCGATAAATCGTCATTAGGGAGACCTTGTAAGGTCCATTCAGAAATAGTTGCGTTCTCTACTAACATGTTTGTTATATTCAAATTGTCTGTTACTGGTATTTCTTTTTTCTTTAATATTCCCATCCAGGTGTCAAGGAGACTATTTCTGAATTCTTGATTGTACGGTCCGCAATAAGATAAAAATCCAGTGGCCAAGACGACATCTCCAACTAGTCGTCCCAGCTGTTCCTTGAAGTCTTTACTTTGCTGGGTCCATCGGATCTTCTCTCCCCCCAATCCGTTAATGAGTGCTGTAGCAGCCGTCATTTTTCTCAAGCACACATTGGCTGCATCTGTTAACTGTTGTTTCTCAGAAACAGCGGATTCGTATTGCTCTTTCACCTTTCTTAATGACATCTCCCTTTCTTCTAATTGTCTCTCTGCTGATGCTAAATCTTCCATGGCTACCTGGAATTAAAATAAAAAAGTAGTTACTATTTTACAGGCCATGCTCAAAGTTATCAATAATGTGTTGCAGTTATTCTTGGATATAGAAGATAATAATAATAACCTTTAGCCGCGCTTCTTGCAACAACAGGTTTGCTTTTAGTGGTAGCACTTCCTTATTGACGCTATGAAAGAACGCCATGGCTTTAGTCCACGAGAGTAAACCGGCGACATCGCCGCACACCCGCTTCGCTGTGTCCATGTTGTAGTCTTCCATCTCGAAGTAAGGTACCAAATGTTCAACCATTTCGTTGTTAATGATGTCTTTTGGGTAGTTTTGGAGCTGAAGAAGAAATGTTGTGCTGGCCATCATCTGTCGAAGGAAAAGTATGGTTACAAATGTATCTTACGTTAAGTTTTATGAAAGCACATAAATGTTACAAAAGTGAATACCTTAAGTGACTCTGCCCAGGACGGCTTAGGACATGGTGCTGCTGTGTCCGGAATGAGAGGATGTAACCTCCTTTGGAACAAAATCAGCACGCAGTCCATAATCCTCATAATTAAATGTGGCGGACGACCAAGTTTTCTTACTGTCGCAATATGAGCTGGTTTTATAGTGTTCAGAGCAGATTCAGCTTCTTCTAGTGCAGGCTTAGCAGCCTCTAGCTTAATTTCAGCTTTTTCTTTTTCTTCGTTTATATATGCTACTAGAGCTTGTGCCTTTTCTTTCACAATTTGTACTTGATTTTTTACTATTTCAGCTTGCATTGCTCTTTCTGTCACTTCCGTGAGTACGCGTCCGGCTTTTTCAGAAGCCAGTGCTAAGTCTTGTTCCATTACAGATAAATCTTTTTTCAATACTTCAACAGCTATCGAAGCTTCGCGTAGTTTCTCCAAACCAGTATCCATTCGTAAAGCTCCGTCCCCTAATTCCTTCTGTTTCATTTGATATATATTTTTGTAGCCACCAATAAAACTTAGATACGATTTAGGGGTCACGTGGGACGATCGTCGGAATCTTTGGAAATATTCTGCCGATACTTGTGATACTACGTCTTGTATGGTTCCTAATACAGTAACTAATTCCTTTTTTACTTCTTTAGTACATTCTATTTCAAATTCAGCAAGAAAATGATCAGCGACAGAAACGAGCGCATCTTTGGGCCAAGGTTGAAACCAGTCAATAGTACAACCTGATATAAGTGCAGGAAACCGCATTGCGCGATACCGAAATGCTTCACTGACCTGAAGTTACAATGAAAATTTTAATTAATTAAAAGTTAATTAAAACACAAAACAGTTTAATGGCTTACCCACCGGTGAAAAGCATAACACAACATGCAAATTCTGACACGTTCTATTCAGAAAATATTCCATCACCAATTCGTTGGTTAGCGTCCGTTTCTGATTTTCCCGCTTCATGATAGGTGTCAGCTCTGAAATTATTTCTTGCTGTTCGTCTTTGGTAAATAAATTTGAGATAACTCCTGAAGATAAAATGTTATTAAGATATTCTAGAAAACCTTCCTCCTTTATATCTAAGTCAGTAAAAATAAAAGTTGTTCCTTTTCCTTGTACTCCACATGATCTATACAACAGCTTCAAGTCTTCTAAGAAATTGCCAACATTATACGATCTTGTCAATGCGATCTGGAATGACCTGTATCCAGCAATGAACGTTGACAACTTCGTTAATGACTGTTTTCCAGAGCCTCCCACTCCGACAAGCATGACGTTTCCTCGCGGATGCCTTATAACCCTTGAAATTTTGACCAAATGATACATGGCGTCGGGGAAGAAAACGAGGTCCATGCCTGACCCGCGAACCATTTCATTAAATTGAGCTAAGAACATATCTAAACGTTCACGCAGCTCACTGTAGTCAAACACTGGTTCATACACTTTGGGCAATTCCATATCGGCGTCTTCACCTTCTTCACCAGTAGGCTCTGGGGCATCTCTGTAATAATTAGATTATGTTTAGCGCTTAACCGATATTAAGGAATTAAGACATATAATTTTATTACCTCATAAAATCGACAAAAACAGGCTCTTTTTCCATCATCTTTTTGTATTCTACACCCAACATTTTTTCTACTATATCATTGAGGGCTTTATCAAACCAATCCTTGTCGCCTTGGTGGGTAAATCGGTCAGAGAATACCCTCGAACATTCGTGTTTCCACAGCAGCATGAGACATTTTTCCGACTCAATCACCGTGGATAACGTTCCCACCATGCCTTGCCACACTCTAGACAAATCCCGCAAAGAAAACACATAATGGAACTTTGCAGGCGTCGGCAATAAATTTTGTCTCGTCCTCATCCATAGCTCTCTCGTCAAGGGGATAACCTTTTTAATGAGAGACCTGACTTCCATTGCAAATCCTCGTTTCGCATTATAATGGCCCTCACCTATCACTTTAAATATTTTGTCTATGGTTTCTACATTGGGCAATGGGCAATTGAATATAGCAAATAGTCGTTTTAGCCGAGATGGAATGTCGTTTCTGCCTCCACCTATAATATAGATTATTTTATTAGTTAAGGTAAATACTGGGAATGTTGTAATTTAGTTTTAAAAGAAATATTACCTGGTTGGCCCATTGCACCTAAGAATTGAATATCAACAATCGTCGTAAAATCACCGGGTTTCTCTAAACTATAGAATCCACCCATACTCATAACTTGTCTTACAATTTCATTCGTAATTTGATCGCCCCATTCATTTATTTGAGGCAAATTGATGTCATCTATGAAAACCAGCATTTTCTTTCCTCCGGGCGGCCCAAAGGTCATACCGCTCCGCTTTTCCACATAACTTTCAATTGTTTTTTGGAACTGGTACGGACTTGTAGCCGAGGAGAAATTGAACGACCGGCCCATAAAATGTTCAGGGTTAGTGTTTTTCATATATGCCTTCATCATAACAGTTTTCGCCGAACCTTGTTCGCCGAGTAACAATACTGCCTTCCCTTGCTTGGCAATACAATGAATAAGGTAATTAACCCTAACATTATCGACAATTGGAACTAAGATGGTCGAATAATCTGGGGATGCCGTATCGGGATATTGATAATTTGTAACCAAGTCATCCCATAACTCCCACTTACCGGGATGCTTTACGTAGAAATCAAATGTTAAGCATGGTTTGTTGTTAGGATGCTTGGGCAAATCTAGAATTTCGGCATAGTTTTGCTTAATGTAGGCGTCTAATCGACCTCTGTCTTTTGTTTCTAACAATGAACCAAAACCCCAGAACAACGTAAATACATAAATTTTATGCAAATGTTCAAGCGTGAAGAGAATGATTTCTTCCGCCTTTTCTTTTTCTTCTTCGTCATCTACATCTCCGTTTACTGATTTTGATGCAGATGGATCTTCTGTTGCCACGACCTGTGGCGGGACAAGACCCTCCAAGAGACTTAACATTTGCAATATTATATTACTTTGCAGTACTTTCATACAAAATGCGAGGTTTTGGGTGCACCACGTATAAACGGTTGGAAAGGTTTGTTCAAATAAAGTGCTAAATACTTCCACTTCCCTTTCTGATCGTGACTTGAGCCATGCGCGTAATACTACAATTAAAAAAAGGACTATCAAGATAACAGATTATTGAAATTCATCTAAATTATTTATAAGACCTTTTGTACATTTGGTTCGCAATAAAACATTTGATTTAAAAAAAAACACATTACCTGGATCCCAGTCTAACCCTGATGAACTCATGTACACCATTCCATTTCTAGATACTGTCGCAGGTGAAGCGTTATCTATGTTCTCAGGTTCAAAGATAATTTTAGATGTTGGTGACATCGTCAAACGGTCACCATTAGCAAGCGTCAAAGTTTTGTTATCGTCTAGTACGGAATTTAAATTTTCAATCCATATACTGTCCACAGGACCATCTAGTACAAGCCAAATATGTTCTCCGGTTTTGATTTTTAAAGTTTTTCTCCAAAGAGCTGAGAAAATTCCATCTGTCCAGTCATTCGTTGCGACATCTAGACGACCGAACATCTGAGCAGCTGTTATAGCTTTCGGATTCATGCGCATTTCCCTGAAATTTTTATACACATAAATATTTTATTCCTTTTGGTAATCTATATTGTTTCATTCTTGTAATTATTATTTAACTCGCCTATGAGGGTCTTCTGTTTCTGATAGTGCATTCATTAGGGTATGTATGCATGTTGTTTTACCAGCTCCAGGTGGGCCTAGCGTCATTATGCCATGACGCACACGCTGTGTTTCATACAACTATAATAAATAAAAGAAAAATGTAGTTATTTCCAATCTTCTTTTCGTGTGCTTCCCGCAATTGATGTCAACTGAGGGTAGTTGGTAGGTTTCTAGCCATCTAACAGTTACTGCTTGGCTTAACAACTATTACCTATCGACAACAAGCACGAAGAATCTCGCTTTTTTAAAACCCATTCAAGTATTGACTGGGTTGACAAATTAACATACATAGGTATAATTTAAATTTTCTTTAAAAAACATTACCTGTATGATCTTCAGCACCCACGGAGGATGAAAAACCAATCCGGTCTGTTCGACTTGCTTCTGTATACTCTCCTCCAACTCCGCATAGCTGGTTTTTTCTAACGCCTGGTTCGGGAAGAGGTCGGCAACGAGAGATATGAATAGCGGCTCGTCTTCGTCGATCAGTTTCGACAAGTTCATGTCCCTGAGGACTCTCATAACTATAGTACTCTCGGTGTCTTTAAAGTTGACCCGCTTTACCGCACCAAGTGTCCGGAGGACGGAGAGGATGTTACGGAGGCCAAAGTCGTAGTGGACCTAAAATCAACTTTTCATTGTTTAATGTGGGTTGGCCAGTTGATGTTGTGTGAGTCGCATGAACTTACACCGCGACTTGATTGAAAGTAACTTGAGGGGAAGGCCGAGAATAATATGGATCAAGTGAAAGTAAAAGACGTCGTTTCTGACTGGAGTAAAGGTTGCCACAAGAGCAAGGCTCAATTTTGAAAGAATTAGATATTTTTTTTAACGTTACCTGTTTTGTGAGTTGTTCCTCACATAGCTTGTATAGTGTGTAGAATTTCCTGGCGAGCGTAATATTTTCAAGAAACCCACAAGAGGCTAGTTTCACTCTGATGATAATTTGCCGGTCGGGTACCATCATGGAGACGGTACGGAACTGAATTTTCAAGTTTTCTGGTAGCTCTTTCCGGCCCGCATAGCCAGGATTCTACGAAAAAAGTGATAGAAAATATTGCTAAACTTAAAAAAAAACATTTGGATTTTCTTTTTAAAGTTCATGCAGGAACATATATTATGATTATTACCATTGTTATAAATATTCCGAATTCGGGACACATTTCCGAAGTGTCTCCGTCTGTGAAAATGAAAGATTTCTTCTTTTCTTTTTTGGCGGATAGTACTACGGAGACCTGCTGCGCGGCCACCGATAGCACTGGGAGTTCGATTCTGTTGAACTCGTCGAAGCATCCCCATGATCCGGACTGAGCTAGGCCTTTGTATATACGGCCTAGACCCCTGTTGTTGGAAATTAAAATGTATTTATTGTAATCCAAAATACAGTTTATCAGAAAAACAAGATGTATTTTATTTAAAGTCTAAATTGTGTCTCCTTAATGATGTCATAGAAGGGCTATGAAACATCACAGTGATTTTATGTAGGTAATATAAAATCACTGCTTATCATCATATTTTAAATAGTGACTAACTGTCCGCGACTTCGTCATGTGTGATCATTATTTGCCGATACACCTAAACTTAAAGTCCTAGTTAGAGTCACACCCGTATTTATAAAGAAGTAATTACTTGTTACTAAGTAATTACTTAATTAAGTCATTACTTGAGGCTAGAATTCTTAAGTACCAAATCTTTCTATATTCAAGTAATGTACGTTACTTATTTAAGCAATTGCTTAAGTAAAAGTCGACGCTTGATAGTTGTTTCTCACTGCAACACTCCGTTGCTGCGTATCGTTTCATGAGAAGGCAAACGTCAGGTCTAGATTGTTTCCACATAGAATTGCCTAAATTAAATTAATATTACATTAAACATATTTTACAATGTAATTCTGATAAGATTATCGTTATACAAACTAATTTAACTATTTTTTTAAACTATTAGATAAACTAATTTTCTTAATGTGCATGATGTCTTCACATACAATTTGGAAACTACCAGTAGCATAAAAACGTAAAGCAATTAGCATCTGGCACGACTGGCACAGTGGACTGATAGGAAGCCCTCTTTGAGTCTCTGCTTGTAATGAATCAGTAATTCTTGGTAAAATCACGTCCATCACAACACATTTGGAGAAGCGAAATCTCTTTTTAAAATTATCTTCCGAATAATCATAATATGGATCCACATCACGAAAGTAAACTTTGGGATTTCTAGGCTCAGCAACTTCGATCTCCCCTAATGTATCGACATCGTCTACAATAGCAAAAGTCGCTTCGATGCTTTCCATAATAATATAAAGACTAACAAAATAACCTCACAATAATCGCAAAATTGACGTATTCTAGCGTGTTCTCAAGTTTTAAGTAAAGGAAATGGTGACTATTACTTGGCTGAGAATTCTAACTTTTGACAGTTCTAACTTCACGCAATTACTAAACTATAGAATGAAAATCGCTACTTGAGTAATTACTTTTACTCAAGTAACCACGTTTACTTCTTTATAAATACGGGTGTTAGTGTTCGACTATTTTTTATAAACATTCAGAATATCTAATCAAATTAAAGGGTTGACTGGAGCTTTTGGGATTGATGAAACTTAGTTTAACTATCTCACTGATTTACCTGTAGTCCATTTGGTCGGAGCAATTGAATACGACAACATACTTGGCGAGTGTCTTGCCCATGTCTTTGACGGTCTCCGTTTTTCCGGTCCCGGCGGGGCCGCACGGGGCCCCACCCATACTCATTGCCAGAGCTTGAGCCAGGGTTATGTAACATCTATAGTTAATTATATCTATGATTATAATCAATACTTATTGGATGACTATAAATAGGTACCAGAGATTTTACGTAATAATCGATACTTCTTTTTTCTTTTTGTTTCGTTTCCTTATCCAATAGGATAGGCGGGGATCGACTGTGGTTTAAAAAGGGTTGAACAGCATTGGACAGGGGTAAGAAAGTCTGAGGCTTTTGCCCAGAAGTAGGAACCAGATGGTTGGATGATAAAACAGCTCAAAAAAGGAGACGAACCTGTCAGTAAGCGGCGTGATGACCAACCTCTCGGTACAACCGAGGTATTCGTTCTGATATGTGAACGTGACGTCAGTGACGGATATCCACGTCTTGTCTACGTCCTCTTTGAAGTAGAAACGGCATTGCTTCAGCCATTCGAAGTCTGTCGCCGAACGAACGTTCAAGCGACACTGAACATACGGAATACATTATAATTGAAAATTGGTGTTTGTGTTGTCTACTCAGAAATTTCTAAGTTATAAAAGGTGTTTCTTATTACTGATAATCTAATTAACATGATGTATAGTTTATCCCGATTTTTTAAATACAGAGAACCGAATACAAAACTGGAAACAGTTAACGAATTTACATTGATCTGTCTGAATGAACATAGATACACACATCTCTTGAAAAACACATAAAAAGCTGTCAAAATTATCCAGTTTTAAATACGCGCTCCTTGAGGTCAAAATAACTACCAGTATGGATACTCATATGCGTTCGCCTGTTTGAGCTACGGTATAATTCTATGCGGTAACAGCACAGACTCACCCACACTTTTCATATTACAGAAAGCCCTAATCCCAATAATATTCAATATCCAACAGACAGTTGTAGACCATATTTTCTAAAATATAACATACATAATCGTACATATCAGTTCTTAGGTAACCAGTAGATATTTTCCTTCAATTTTTGTCCCGCCAACAATATTTCTGCATTACCCGATGGTTGACTGGTAGAGAATTGGCGGACTTAATGTCTTTAGGCATTAAGTCCGCCAATTGTACTCTCAATCGTGCAATATAGAATAAATAAATAAATAAATTTAAAAACATTATGCAAGGGAGAGTCCCTTGCATAATATACCTACATCTTGGAGTATTTAAGGAAATTCTTGCGCAAATACCCCGAGTACTACACAAAACGAGAAGACGTCCCTATAAAATACAGCTTAAGGCTAAAGAGAAAGCTTATACAAGCGACATATATGTCCTAAATACAAAGAGCTATATATTTAGGACCCTCACGTATTGCGCGATGAGCTGCCATGTCGCGAGTGCGTTCTAGCATTTAGTATTTACGATCCTCACGTATTGCGCGATGAGCAGCCATGTCGCGAGTGCACTCTATCTCTTTGTATTTACGATCCTCACGTATTGCGCGATGAGCAGCCATGTCGCGAGTGCACTCTATCTCTTTGTATTTACGATCCTCACGTATTGCGCGATGAGCAGCCATGTCGCGAGTGCACTCTATCTCTTTGTATTTACGATCCTCACGTATTGCGCGATGAGCAGCCATGTCGCGAGTGCACTCTATCTCTTTGTATTTAGGATCCTCACGTATTGCACGATGATTTACTTCCTTCTACCTACATTATTAGTCTAATACAGTTGGAGTTTTAAATTATTTTGTTTTGGTTTTATTTTTGTAATATCACTGAATAAAAAATATTTCTAATCCAGTATTATTAGCTACCTAATTATGAAAGGAGACGATAAGCATCAGAGTGCTTAGTACGAGTTTTTTGGTCACATTCGAACGTGTCAACGTTTACAAGCCGACCAAAATGTAAAACAGTTTCATATTGTGAATTTATCAGACGCGTGTTACATATCCAAACTAGCCGGGTTACTCACTTCGAAACGTGAGCAAGTAAGCCGCATAGTTTTGATATGTAGCACGCGTCTTATAAATTCGCAACATGAGAGTTTCTTCTCTATGTGGTCGGTTTATTTACGTTGATCGTTGACGTGATCGAATGTGAATAAAAAACTCGTACTAAGCACTCAGCTTGATACTGACGTATCTTTAAATACTAATTATTAATTATACAATTGTTGTTATACATTGTGTGTTTATACAAATCGTTATAGGAGATAATATGAGACTTTTCTTCTTGAGATAACTTACCAACATGTCGAAGATGTCTCTCTGATGCACATGAATAGTGATGAGCGTCTCAAACTTGATGCGCTCGATCTTAAGAAGGTCCCTCGTAGTCTGATCGATGAGGGTATTCAGCAACTCCAGGAACTTGTTGTTGGTCTCCATCATAATCTTTTTGTCTTGCCGTGCCTGCATCAGGGCCAGCTCGCCATCCCGTGTCCAAATTATTTGGATGCCCAGCAGGCCTACCTGTATTAATTATTTCATGTAGGTAAATGTATGGACGTAGATACATTTTGCAAAGCAAGCTTAGAATGACACCGGCTTTGTACAAATGTCATGGCAAAAATAGTTAACCGTAAAAAGTTATTGACTCTACAGCTTTTATAATTACACTATATTAATTATTATCAGTTAGAAAACATTGTTTAGGATAAGGAGTAAACCAGTATGAACCTGTGCGGGCATTTTATCGAGAAACATGAGGAGATTGAAGGCTGGGTCGTTGATGAAGGAGACGGAGTTCCTGATGATAGAGTGAAGGCTTCCCTGCGCGGACTGAAGCAGAGACGTGAGCCACGTCTCCACCGACCCTTCAGCACGCACAGGTCGCTCCAACTTTATCTCTTCACCTTCGGATGATACTATTGCTATCATTTTATTGTATTCTGAAACAAAAATTTTTGCATTAGAATTAAGATCTGCTTCTTTTGATAGTACTCGCAAAATAAATATTCTTTAATTTTTGTGATAGGTACGTACCAATGTCATGAAATTTAACGTATCGTGTATTATCAAATATCGACAGTAGATGATTTTGAATGGTGTGAGAATCGGACGCCTGTCCCAATATCTCAAGCAATGCCGGGTCTGATACGAAGAAGAATCTAGGGAACATAGTCCTTTTCTTCTCCAAATAGCCGCTTAGACTTTTCTGGCAAAGTTCTAGCTGTTCTTGCAGATGTGGCAACAGCTGCCTTAGGAGATCGTCTCCAACACAACAGGAGACTACGCCAGGAGTCTCGTGTGCTCTCTGCATGATCTTCTGCCACGATTTATCTATCTTCGAGAATCGTTTTGCCTCTTTGGGCAATTGTTTTGCTATGTCGCCGCCAACGAATACTGCCTCTAAGTACACCCACATGTTTTGTACCAACAACCACCGTTCTAGGATCTCGTTGGTGCTTTGCAAATCGTATAACCACTGTTGGATTTGTTTTCTAAATGGTGCGTTGTATCTGTTGGACAAAATGAAAGATTGTATGTATCTGGAGTAATCATCCCTAAGTCCTTCGTCCAAACCTAGTTTTTTGTACTCATCATACTTGTAAGTACTTGTCATTCAAATAATATGAAATTCAGCGTTTGAACAGTACTGTACATTAAACACACACAATTCTCACTTTACAATGTACATTGTAGAGTACGAATTTCAAAATTAAACCAATTAAATCTGTGACGTAATCTTATATTCTTGTAATCTTACCACAGACATTTACAGAGCTTGCCCGTTACCGAATAGATATGTAACGAGGTTGGGACGATATTTTTTTTTAATATGTAATATTTACCGATTGGACAACAATGATCCCAAGATCATAAGACTGTCTTCTAGCTGACCGATGGTTTCAGCCGTGGTGTCTCCCCTCAGGAGGAGCTCACCACGGTTATTGAACGTCTGGAAGGTTAACTCGTGCACTGACCACTCATTGGTCACTTGTCGCAATTTCGCTTCTATATCCTTCTCTTTCATAGCTGATATGCAGATATCCTGGAATGTGTTTATTATGAGAATAAGAATTATTATTGAAAACAAACTCGTGGTTATTTATTTTAGTTAATTACAAGCTATTTCGAAACGTCTCATATTTTCTTTTACACAGCAGATAAACATTTTTAAATATTAGTATTTCTTTAAAGCAGAAAAAGAATCTGAAAATTACGTTTCATGAGAATTTACAGAGCATTTACACGAAATTACTTTTAGGTCACCTATTGTCTGACACCATGTTTGTCTAGATTTTGATTACCGCTTAACCGCCGAATTTATGAATCTCTGTACAATAGTAAAAGAAGTGTAACCAAAACTCAGAATAATAACTTTATTATTCTGAGAACCAAAAGTCCATATCTTTTTTAAATATTGACACTTGTTCATGATTGGCTGCTTTGGTCTTGGTGACGTAAAAAGAAATTCCTATTGTATTCTGTAACCCTAGTAATCAGCGGGCTGTAAAGACCTGTTACTGCACATGCGCCCCGGCGCGAAGCTTGAAAGCATTATTTTGTATTCGAGATACCACGTGTTGTTAGGAGATATATATTTCACCGTAAAATTGTAAAATCCGTTAACATACTGCTAACCTGCAACTTGCAACCGACACATCATAGTGCGAGTGTGACGGTAGGTTCGTTAGGTTTTCCTTGTGGCCCCAAAGCCCAAACCCAGAAATAGGACGCAGCGGGCCTTCGTCGACTTAGTGTAATTATAATTTTACGCTGACAAACCTATACAAATTTTAGTTACGCTACTAGGGCATTAGAAACAACATACATTGGTAGAATATTTAAGAGATTCGTCTCAAGTAGGTTTATTATAATTGCAATTTATTTTTCAATATACAATTTATTAAGTATCCTCCATGTTAGGATCTTAATACCTTGACGACCTCCGTGGCGTAATGGTTACCACGCCGGAACGCCACCCAGGAGGTCCCGGGTTCGAATCCCGGTCAGGTCATGATGAAAAACCAACTTATTCTGATTGGCCTCGTGTCTTGGATGTTTATCTATTTATGTATTTGTTATAAAATATAGCATCGTTGAGTTTAGTATCCCATAACACAAGTTTCGAACTTACTATGAGGCTAGCTCAATCTGTGTGATTTATCTCTATTTATTTATTTAATAATTCTAATCGTAGCTTGATAATATTGGACTTTATTGAGTTGCAAACTTTATAATTTATTATTGCATATTTTTTTACATATCATATTTAATCAGATGATCTGATTATGTAAGTAATTGTATTTAAAAAAAGTACGGCACAGCGGATAATCCGCTAAAATTAGAGCAGCTCGTCTGTGGAAGGACCTCCTTTAGGAGATAGTATCCAAATAGCATTGGTCTCGGCCATGTTCGGTTCCTACGGTGAGGAAGGCCTCCAGAGCTTTTTACAGTGTGTCGGTAACGCGCGAGTGATACCCCCGGTATTGCAAGCTTTCATAGGCTACGCTTACCATCAGGCGGGCCGCATGCTTGTTTGCCACCTTAGTGGTATAAAAAAAATTTTACTTAAGGTACTTTGACCGTTATAAAATCATTAAAATAATGACAAATAGGAATAGATTGTAGTTGGGTTTTTAACACGTGAACGGGAACGTGGCGGATGTACAACAACGTGCATAACATTGGTTATGTTACCAGGCATTCATAGAAGAATGGAGTAAACTGCGTTGTAGAGTCAAGATAGTACCGAAATCTCTCAATGTGAGCATTAATTGTATGCTGTGGTGTATGTAGCATAGGTAGCTCGAAGAACGTAATGTATTTTTTACAATTTAGCTGCGTTTTAAAGAGGGGTAGGTATTTATAATAATATGATTGATTATAAATAGCAGTGAACTTTGTGGTTATTATAAAATTAGTCTCAATGTAGAGTCTAAATCTATAAATTACATTATGAAGAACTATTTGATGACTATAGTATGGTCTGGGAAAAATAATTATGATTTTCAGGCAATTTAAAATCTGAATTTCATTGTTGAGTTGATCCACTACGTTCGCCGCCTGTCAATCAAGCGTCACGTGCAACAAATTCCCTTGGTTATGGTACCAGGGTAGCATGAATTTATAACTGGTTTCTACATTTTATATGAATGTGGAGTTGATGATATCTTTATCGTTATTTTCTTTGCTTGCCCTACCCATGATCGTTTGTCTCTCTACAAGAGCCATTAAAGCAAGTAAAATTATTCTTCCTACAATAAAATGCTTTAGTAAATACAAATAATAGCGACTAATGGATATTTTATATCATTTTATAATCTGATTTAAGTCAGCTACGAGAATGCAATATACCAAACATTATAATTTATTTTTACATATTATAAATAAGTCGCGCTGTCTGTTTGTCTGTCTCTATGTAGGCTTAGATCTTTAAAACAATGCAACTGATTTTTTAAATAGATAGAGTGATTTAAGAGGAAGGTAAGATTTATATGTCCACGGGAAAGCGGGATACACGCGAACGAAGTTGCGCGGGTTTCGCTAGTATGTGTAATAAAATAGCTATAATAGGTATAATATTTAGGTAATGCTGTTTCGGACGTGAATCTATATATATAAAATGCTTTGTCTTGACTGACTGACTGACTGAGAATCAACGCACAGCTTAAACTGCTCATCGTAAAAATCTGAAACTTGGCAGGTGGAACTATTATATGTAGGCGTCCGATAAGAAAGGATTTTTCGAAATTCGAACTCTAAGGGCGTTTTTCCACTACTCCGGCATCCGATTTTTATCGGTCCGGTGTAGAAATTCATACTTTAGTATACGCGCTTCTCCACTACTCCGGCATCCGGTTTTATGTCTAAAGTATGAATTTCTACATCGGACCGGCAATTACCGGACCGATAAAAATCGGATGCCGGAGTAGTGGAACAACGCACTAAGGGGGTAAAGTTACTATGGGACTACTTGATTCCTTGGTCCAATCTACTTCAAATTTTGCATAAAAATTGTTTAAGAGAATCGATGGAAGACGTGATTCTTATTTTATTGAAATTCTTGAAAAAAAAAGTATATTGTTGGTAATTTTCTTCGAGTTGATATCAATACTCATACTCCTTAGTGCTTTTGATTTCAATTACATTTCATTTTGACACATTCGTGACGTGAAGTGTATCATCTGTCATGTAATTATAAATTGTGAATATTCAATCATAATGTCGTCTATTTATTCTGTTTGTGATATCGGAAAAACAGCTAAAATTCTAACTATGTATAAAGCGGACTGAATCATATTCATCAGTAAGTAATTAAATATTACATTTAATAATATTTTACAGGGTTCAAGTTAAATTGGTCAATGGTTAAATGGTATGCATTTTGATATTGTCTCTTTCTCACTTATAGGAAATCTCATTACGTCGACTCGCTCTATTTTCGTAGTGTTGTTGTAGGCTGAGGTTGTAGGTATTGAATTACCGATATACTTATACATTTTTTTTACGGAAGTGGTTGGAAAACAAGCTCAGGAATATGGATCATTTGATATTAGGTGATTACCGTCGACTATGGAGCACATAGATTCTAGGGTCCCTAACCCGTTGCCGCCGTATAACAGCTAAAAACAGGATATAGCGAGAAATAGTATAAGGAATGAGTTAGATTTTTTTCTATACCACAAAGGTGACAAACAAGAATTTCGGATATATCACTCCCCGAACGAAACGCATTGCTGCTTCACGTCAATATTCTGTAAAAGGGTGGCTCTTCACTGGTCGGGCTAGCCTATTTCATAAACGCCCACTCCAAAGATTGTAATGAGAAGTATAAAAATAGAAAAAAAAAATACATATGACAATTTTTTGGGTGTTACCAACCGATATGTAAGGATTTTTTGAAATTCCCACGGGAAAGGATAAACGCACACGAAGTTGCGCGGGTTTCTCTAGTATTTTTATAAATAGATAATATTCAAACAAAATGATTTCATAATGTCGTCGTACTATTTATTCTGTTTGTGATCTCGGAAACCAGTAAAATTCTAACTAAGTATGTATAAAGCGGACTGAATCATATTCATCGATAATAAAATTAAATTTTATAATATTTGACAGAGTTAAAGTTAAATTGGTCAATGGTTAAATGGCATATTGATATTGTGTCTTTCTCACTTATTGGAAATCTCATTACGTCGACTCGCTCTAATATTTCGTAGTGTTGTTGTAGGGATGGTTGTACGCTGAGGTTGTAGGTATTGAAATACCGATATACTTAAGTATACATTTTTTTACGGAAGTGGTTGGAAAACAAGCTCAGGAATATGGATCATTTGATATTAGGTGATTACCGTCGACTATGGAGCACATAGATTCTAGGGTCCCTGACCCGTTGCCGACCTATAACAGGAAAAAAAGGATATAGCGAGAAATAGTATAAGGACGGAGTTAGATTTTTTATATCACAAAGATGGCAAACAAGATATAGGGATATTTCACTCCAAATATTGTAATGAGAAGTACCTATATAAATAGAAAAATAATCATCTTTACATATGAAAATGTTTTGTCTTGACCGTAGAGACCTGAAACCTGGGTGTGTTCTGAACAGTGTGATGTATGATGTAGGCAACCGATAAGAAAGGTTTATTTTAAATTCCCACGGGAAAGCGGGATAAACGCAAACGAAGTTGCGCGGGTTTCTCTAGTAAGGTATAAAGCCATACTTTGACAAATGACAGATAATTACGTACGGGTGACAGCCGAACTTCGAGTACGTAACCCATGCAGCTGAAGCAGTACAGTGTAGTGTAGCAGAAAGCGGACCTGGGGCATCTAGGGGGAAAAGCGGCGCCTCAAATAAGGATTGTCGGTAACCGCGTGAATTTAGGATTTCCCTTATTATTATTCAAACAAAAAGAAATTTGGAAAATGTAAACCAGATTTCTCAAAGAAAACATGTTTATTTATTTATTTAATTATCTTTATTGACCTCAATAGACAAAGTACTAATACAACAGGTGGACTTAATGCTAAATGCATTCTCTACCAGACAACCTTGGGAGTGCAGAAATTCGCGAACGCGGCTTGTTATAATAAAATATTCTACAATAAATATAAAATATATGTTATTATTAATTAAAAAGTTAAAGATCTTGCTTGAAGTAATCGAAAGGTGTCCCTTGGTCCCGAAGGTAGGATACTAACCATTCAATGACACCAACATATAAAAAAGAATAAAAAAACAGTCAAGTATCCAATTTCGGAACTGCCCGTCAAGAGTCATCATTTTTAATTTATTAATGCTTGACATCGATTTGAGTATCTACCTATTTTAATAAATGCTGGAAAATTGTTACTGCGAAACTCCGTGTAAGAAAGTTGTTCCGAGTACAGTTTCACTGCGAATACCCAGACATAAATCTTTTAGGGACATAGGGACTTGTCGATTGCTTAATAAAATTGTTACATCGTGCAATAAAATACTTTTTGTGTTAGTAATATGTATCAGTGATAATATTTGTAAATTTTTGTGTTTTTTGGGGAATATGTTAACTAAATTATAATTGAAATAAGGTTTTTTAAAAATGAAACTAAAAATTAAACTAACAAAAACATTAAGTGAAAGCTAAAACAAATATTAAAAAGACACTAGTACTAAAAAAACACAGATCCCTGTGGCTGTGGGGTTACCCCACAAACGCCTGCAGCGTTACCTTGCTGAATGGCGATAGAAATGCGTTATGCGAAGTAACTTCCAGTCTTTGGGTCACCTGTGATTTTACGCAGTCGTTTGGCGGTGTCCCAAAAAGCATAATGCACTGGGATCACTAGGGTTTATACACCAAAAACAACGAACTCAAAAGAGGATGGTAATATAAATACATAATATATTTTTTACAAACATTTATTCAGGATCCGAAGAGAAAATAAACATACGCAATTGACACGCATACAACAACACACAAAAGCGTGTTGAAGGCTTTATATATAATCATTATACTTTTAATCTTTATTCGACAATATTGGCCAAAGTAATTCGTTAAATGTAATTACAGAATATCCCATGCTCATTTGTTTTAGTTATACTTCAACTGAGTTGCTATTTTGTGATTGAGAGTTTTTTAAATCTAATAAAAAATATTTTTTTATTTTACATTTTGTTATTATAATAAGTAATAATAATAATAAAATCTTTATTCAGATTACTTATTGCATAAACTTAAACAATTTAGGTATAGTAAAATTAAAAAGGGGTACAATTTATAGGGTGTCTGTGCTAGGTTCTAACGATCCTGTAAATGATTACAGGTTGTATAAAGCTAATTTCATTCTATTAACAATAAACAACCACTATGTCTATGGGAAATTAAGTGAAAAAATAATCTATATATATAAAAATGAAACCCGTTTTCCGTTGTCACGACATAACATGAAAACGGCTTGACCGATTTGGCTGATTTTTTTTTGTAGTTTTCTAATACTCTGTACAAGGTTCTTACGGAAAAAAATATTAAGAAAATCTCTC
The DNA here is from genome assembly GCA_905163395.2 of Endotricha flammealis. Lineage (NCBI taxonomy): Eukaryota > Metazoa > Arthropoda > Insecta > Lepidoptera > Pyralidae > Endotricha > Endotricha flammealis. Next base: position 5,005,073 of record LR990852.1, on the reverse strand, counting down.
AGAAAGATTGAAAAAAAAAACGAAACAGTACCCGGGCGAAGCCGGGCCGGGCAGCTAGTATAAAATAAAAAATGTCAGTAAAAACTGGAAAAAACATACCTACATTAAAAATGAATTAAATTAAAATCGTAAATGTCCTTTAAGCGTTGACTAAGCGTAAAAATAATAACAAAAAATTAGAAATAGATTTATGTAAACATTGACCCAGTTTACAAATTCTGCTGATGCGGATTTCAAACTCTTCGTCATACTTAATAAAAATACCAAACAAGCTATATATTTTTATGTAATAAACATTAGTATTGTAAAACAAAATGTCGTTTTTTTTGTTTATTTATAATCGAATACGTTACGGAGTGTTTCCTGGGATTATTGGTAAAATGCTAGCTCTACACTCTCCGAACGTTGAGCGAAGTGACATGAAATTCGATACGAAGTTAGAAGACAAGAGAAAACTGAAGACGAAGTAGAACGAAGAGCTCGTCCACACTTTCGTTTTCGCTCAACCTCGCGAGAGTGTAGAACAAAAGATTCACCGTACACAGATTTATTAAAAAATATGAAATGTATTGATATGCGACAAAAAAGCCCGTACGTAACTGGTTTTCTTATGCCATTTCTTTTTATTTAATAATGACCATTTTACTACATGGTGCAATGGTCATTATAACACTTTCTGATTTTATTATAAGGGCATGGATATCAGGTAAGTAGTCCTGAGCCATGCTCTGCAAAAATTTGCAATCACATTAATTGGAGTTTAATGTGTGTACACTTTGTAAACCTGAAAATATTCGCAGCCGTATTAGTATCCACCCGAAAACGAAACCATAGCGCGATTTAACTTGACTCCAACGCCATCTAGACGCCCTATTGATAAACTTATGCGAACCCTTATTGCGTACGGGGCAATGGCGAGAATAAAGCTATATTTGCCGCTTGTTACATTATAAAACCCGTCGCCGCGTCGCCGCCCTCTGTACATTGGTTTTTACCCACGACGGAACGGAGACGGTATATATATATGCGTTTGGGGTGAGAGAATGTTTGTGTTTGTGCAAACCAATATTTCCATTTATTTCCAAAACTATTAGATCCGATTTTGATGCGGTTTTCAGTGATAGGTTCGGGTTTGATTGGAGCATGTTCTTAGATAGATGTTACGGTGACAACTCACCAGGGGCACTGCAGTAAACATTTGTTTGTGTAAAACAATGTTGTCATTTATCTCCAAAACTACGAGTCCGATTTTGATGCGGTTTTCAGTGATAGGTTCGGGTTTGATTGGAGCATGTTCTTAGAAAGATGTTACGGCGACAACTCACCAGGGGCTGCAGTAACCATTTGTTTGTGCAAAACCAAAACTACTAGTCTGATTCTAAGACCGGACCGTACCGTACCGGGCCGTGCCGGACCGGACCGAACCGGACCGGAATCTATTGTATCTGGAAATATGTTATTTTGTAAAGAAGCACATTTATTTGCAACACATGGCGATTTTCTAAACTCCCGTACTAGGCATAAACAGATTATCTATGTATATCTATCTATATACAGGGAAATACGTTAAATTCCTTGCTAGGGATTGAAGTAGAGCTCATTTGCAGCTTATTTATACTCCTAGCAAGGAAAGTAACGTATTTCTGGTCATCTGTATAAAATTCAAAGTCCTGACTGACTGACTGACTTAACTATATATTAACGCACAACCCAAACCGCTAATCTGTTAAATTGTAATGTGGTCCATAACATGAGATTTTTCCTTTTTTGCCCATGGTCCCTGGAAGGTACCACGGGATTTTTGTTAGGTTAGGTTAAACTTACGATTATCAACATCGATATAGTATTCGAAAAGGACTGCTAAAAAGTGCGCTAGAAAGTTTAGAAATTTGTACTATTGAAAGGAAGTGGGGCCGCATATAATGTTCGTTTCTGAAGAAAAATATGCTTAGGCCACGCGGGCGAAGCCGCGGGCAAAAGCTAGTTAGATATAAAACAGGACTGGTGCGAGTTCGGATGATCTCTCTATCGCAGTAAAATGGTAAAAACCGTTAACATACTGCTAACCTGCAACCGTAACATCATAGTGTGAGGTGAGCGTGACGGTAGGTTCGTTAAGTTTTGCTTGTGGCCCCAAAGCCCAAACCCAGAAATAGGACGAAGCGGACCTTCGTCGACTTATACAATTTTACGCTGACAAATTTTCGTTAAATTATAGGCTAAGTTCATATGACCGCGCGGTACAAGACCAGAGTAAACGGTAATTATCGTCTACATTACCGCGCGCCAACGCGCGATGCGCTCCGACCCGCGCGCCGTACATATGCCATCATGTGAATGCCCCAACCGCGCGCCGACGATTGCAAGCGTCCATAGGCTACGCTTACCATCAGGCGGGCCGCATGCTTGTTTGCCACCTTAGTGGTATAAAAAAAAATTTACTTAAGGTACTTTGACCGTTATAAAATCATTAAAATAATGACAAATAGGAATAGATTGTAGTTGGGTTTTTAACACGTGAACGGGAACGTGGCGGATGTACAACAACGTGCATAACATTGGTTATGTTACCAGGCATTCATAGAAGAATGGAGTAAACTGCGCTGTAGAGTCAAGATAGTACCGAAATCTCTCAATGTGAGCATTACTTGTATGCTGTGTAGGGCTTGGTATTCGAATATTCGTATTATTCGAATATTCGCCTCATTTACTATTCGAATATTTTTCTAGTTAGTATTCGAATAATACGAATTTTTCGAATTCTTTGTATTAATACAACAATACAAATAAATGATGAATTTCATTGTTGAGTTGATCCACTACGTTCGCCGCCTGTCAATCAAGCGTCACGTGCAACAAATTCCCTTGGTTATGGTACCAGGGTAGCATGAATTTATAACTGGTTTCTACATTTTATATGAATGTGGAGTTGATGATATCTTTATCGTTATTTTCTTTGCTTGCCCTACCCATGATCGTTTGTCTCTCTACAAGAGCCATTAAAGCAAGTAAAATCCTTCTTCCTACAATAAAATGCTTTAGTAAATACAAATAATAGCGACTTATGGATATTTTATATCATTTTATAATCTGATTTAAGTCAGCTACGAGAATGCAATATACCAAACATTATTATTTATTTTTACATATTATAAATAAGTCGCGCTGTCTGTCTGTCTGTCTCTATGTAGGCTTAGATCTTTAAAACAATGCAACTGATTTTTTAAATAGATAGAGTGATTTAAGAGGAAGGTAAGATTTATATGTCCACGGGAAAGCGGGATATACGCGAACGAAGTTGCGCGGGTTTCGCTAGTATGTATAATAAAATAGCTATAATAGGTATAATATTTAGGTAATGCTGTTTCGGACGTGAACCGACGACAATAACAGTAGCTACTGCTGCACAAGCTCGCAAACGTTTTCTGTTTTTGTATCTACATTACAAAACATACAGGTGAAGATAATAAAAAGCGTGTGAATAAGGAAAACCGGCACCAGAAAGAATACATAAATACTACGTACAACTACCATTGAATTGTTCTTGAACGTAATATGTAAACATTAGAGGCGCTTTTCATTTATGATCGCTTAGTACCTGAAAGCGCTCATTATCTGCCACGTGGTACAACAATAACAAACATTTATATTTAAGTATGTATGTACAAACAGATGTTGTTTGGTATGTTTAGATGATAATAATAAATAATGAAACCATCAAATCACAATCTTCGTGTTTGTGTGATAAAGCATGATTAATGATTAAAAGTATAGAAAAAGATTTACCGTTCACAGCCTCATCACCTCATGCGTGCTTTCATGTAAAGGCATTCACAATACTTCTTTTCTATTTCTCACTCAGCCTATATAAACTAACCCTGATCACTATAATGGAGTCAAGCTACGTTTTCAAAAATTTATTTGCACAAAGGTATGTACGCACGCACGTATTAATGTACCTACAATAAATAATTAGATATAAAACGGGACTGGTGTGAGTTGGGATGATCTCTCTATCGCACAGACAGAGACGTCGATATTTCAATAGTTCCCGATATTGTGAGGTGCGATAGACATACCTATCGAAAGATAGTGTTGGGTTATAGTTTGCATCCGCTTACGATGTATGCGGTCCTGGTACAATCTTGGCTCTTTAGTGTCTCTGGTTTATGGATAGACGCGAAAGAAACTATTTTTAAAGGACTAATATTGATTTGTACACTAGACTAGATGATAAGGTTAAGAATAAAATTTTAATGCAAGTTGGTGAAAACGGACATGAATTTACCCGCGTTCACGCGTTCACACAAACTCTTCTTACCTTTATTTTATTAGTAACATTTTGGATAAATGGCGTAGTAACAATTGAATTATACTTTTTTATACATTCGTTTTTATTTAAATATTCACTCTCATTGGTTGTAATGGATGTTTATGACTAAAATAGAATAAGTTCCTGTGAAGGCCTATTCTCTGAATAAAATATTTGATACTTTGAATAAAGATAATTTTGTATTGCTTTTGGATTATTTTTGCATATTGCGTGTACATTACATGCCATTTTCCCGTGGGAATTTTTATTTTTTTCTCTCCGTAAGAACCATCCTCGTATTTTAAGAAATATTCTAAAAAAAGAATTAGCGGAACCGGTGCAGCTGTTCTCGAGATTTGCGCTTAGCAACAGATTCAGCGATTCATTTTTTATATTATAGATTCATGACAAAGGTCATGGTACGCTCTGAATGAATGATATCCCTATACACGGGCAACGTCACAAAACGACTATAATACCTAATAGACATAGCTAACTTACGTGCATACTCGTAAGTTTGCTTAAAGGAATTCTACAAGAAGAGTTAGTTGTATCATGGCTTACCTCTATATCCTCTTTATTCGGTAACAAAGGCGCTTCCAATATATTCTTCAAACAGAAATCTTCGTTGTCCAATTCGAATATATATTTTGTGACTTCCATTATGCGTTGCCAATGTCGAGGCTTCATCGCTTTGTTGGCCATCAGCTCCAATAGTGGGCACATGTCGTTGAAATCATCTATCGTCTTCTTCAGTGCGAAGAATGCAGGCCATTCTTTAAGACTGTTAAGGACATGTTTTATTTACCTCAAAAGTGTAAACTACTGTTTTTATAGGTAATGGCTTCGGGTCTGTAGGTAAGCTCAAGTAGAAGATAGATACCTAATTAAAATTCTTTCATTCTTTTTTGTCAAAGATTACCAAACATTATTTTGATTGACGAATATGTTTGTGCGCTTCCCGCAATTGGTGTCATTGCGGGTTAGCTGGTATCAGTATTTTCACCATAAATAAACCTTACAGAAGCAATTAATAAAAAAAACCGGGCAAGTACGTTGCGGACCACGCACAATGTAGGGTTCCGTATTTGCTGTGCTTCGCTTGCCTTCAGTTGAGTCCAATATCAAATTCTATCAACATTTGTAAGTTTTCATCAAAGAAATTTTATATTATAAGTTCGTCGGCTATTACTTGGTAACTAGTAGAGCCTACTTAACCGTTATAGTTTTCATTGAAGGTTCAGCATATGGACTACTACCATGATTTTTTTCAAATTTCTAAACATAAGACTTTCGGAGATAGAAGGGGGGAGGGGGAACCACCGTGCAAAACGAAAATTGACACGATAAATGTAAATAATTCCGAAACGGATCATTGTATCGAAAAATGATCTTCCCACACCCTAAATGTTTTGAAGAGACCTATCTACTTTACCTACGATAACCGAAAAAAAAAATCATTTTCACTTTATATGTAAGGGAGGCACCCCAAAAAAAAATTTTATTTAAAATTTTGTTCCAGCACTTTGTTACTATTGTTAATATGTGAATACATATCAAATTTCAGCTTTCTAGCATTAAGCGTCTAGGTGCTAGACCGGGGACAGACGGACAAACGGACATGGCGAAACTATAAGGGTTCCTTGTACTACTACGGAACCCTAAAAAACCTTTTCTAATCAGTTCTTAACCATAATAGCCTACAAAGTACTTCTACTACCAATAAAAAACCAAATGAATATACATTATAATGTTCTTACGAAGTTAATAAATCAACACGTAGCTCAAAGCGGTACGCTACGCATTTGTACATAGTGCAGGCGTAGCGCGTAGCAAAGAGTTACAGGCGTAGAGGCTCTACGACAACGTGTGTAGATCTCTACACAATTTGTCGTAGAGCCTCTACGCGTACGAAAGGAAGACTACAAATTTCTAATCCGAATTTTGCTTGGTATGATTATAATAATATGAATAAACACTCTCATTTATTTTGGAGTAACGCATAATGCTATTGATCCTCGAATCCCATGAAAAAGTAATAAAATACACCCACCCTTTAGGCAATTTCCTGCATCTATTCTGGAACTCCATGAGCTCGTTATTGATTTCTTCAATGTTCACCTCACCCCAAGGTATATCGTAGTAGCTGCTGACTCTGTCGATGACGTCATTGTACAGCTTGTACAGCTTCTGTAGCAGATTCAGCTCTTTCCTGATCTGTACCAACTCGGGGTATTCTGTATGAGGTTGCCCAAATAACTCTTCGCCACTCTGGTATGTTTGGAGCTTGCGCCACATTCCATCAAAGCGATTCTGGGAAATACAAAGTCGATATAGATAACCACTGCGATATATAAAGAATGCGATAAATAGGTACATTACATCTAGTTTTTTAACCTTGAACTCTATGATGTATAAATATACATAAGCTTGCATTTATTTTAAATTTTAGAGTTACCTTATCTACTTATTTTTGGATCTAAAACTATGTTACCCAAAGGTTGCCTCCAAAAGATTACTTTTAGCAATAAGACCGCCTTGTTGCTATACACTACTATGTAAGCACTTTTTTGTATGTGTATTGCAAATAAAGCATATTCCATCTATCTGTCTTATTTTGGTCTAATCCTAAAATCATTATACTAACTTGGAACAATATGAGTTTGTCCGAAGCCTCTCTAGGTGTTAAACCTGATTGCATGGGACCTGCGTGTCTGTATTCATGGCAATACTCCATGTTGTCCTCCCTGAACCGGTCAAGGTTACTATTGAGGTCTGCCTCAAATTGCGGTTGCATTCTGAGGAGTTGTACATGAGACCCCAGGGCTTGGGCCTGGAGCTGTTGCCATGTGTACCGCAGGTTGTCCACTTGTTCAAGGTCTTCTTTACTCACTGGTAACTCGTAACGCGTTATCACGTTGAAAGCTTCCTGTAATATAGATTAGAATTTTTGTAAAAAATTTAAAAGACTATAAATTACAAGACTTCTTAAGACACACCAAAAATATGAAGAGCAAACTAGCTAGAGTATCATTATAAGAAAAAAGACAATAAGAAAAAACTAAACTGCTGGTCAACTCATCAAAGTCAAGAATAAACTGCTTTTTATGACTGTCGTAACAAACAAAGTTTCCAAAACTTGTCAATGGCATATGACAATCTCGATGTCGACTGTTCGGAGCTTGAATATGATCAAAATAATTTATGAAATTCAACGGTATCATGATTTTTTATAAGCTCGTCTACTGTATTATATTTATCATTCTTCGATGACAAGCGTCCTAATGGCGAAAAATATAACAACGTGTACTTATACCTCAACGGGATCAATTTTCAATTCCATATCAACTTCTTGTTCTCTGATCTTCTTGAGTGTTTCCATAATTGTGCGAACGTCGTCCAAATCACGGATCGGTCGCTCAAGTTTTCTTTCCAGGTCGTTCATTATAGCGTAGACATAGTCCATTTCACGTTTGTATTTCTTGCGCATGGCTTGGCTTATTCTATGGGTTCCGTCTGGAAATATAATGATCAGTTTTGGTATGATTGTTTCATAGAATCTCTAAAAATAGCTGAATCGATTTTAATAGTTACACTGGCTGATGGTCTTCAAATGGTAATAAGCTATATTTTATAATTTTTAGACTTTGTCGCGGGAATGGGATGAGTTTAGAGAAACCGTATGAATTAACTCAGGTACCTATGTCTTATATTAAATCTTACTTTTGAGTTCAGTCGTAAGGCCCAGCTTGAGTTTCTCGGTAGACACAGCGAGGCAGTTCCCGATAATAAGCACATCGGGCTCAGTGGCCAACTTCGTCTCAAGTTCACTGTGCCTTTTCAAGGCTAACTCAAAATCGTTGAGATTCCACGCCAATAATTGTCGCAGAGTTTTCTCACATTTCCATAGGTAATGGTAGGGTCGCCAGCGCTTCACAAGGGTGTTTAGTTCCTGAAATACTTTGTGTTAGTTATAGTTTATTTAGTTGGGTTAAAAAGTCACTCTTTCTCAACTCGTCAAGGTTTAAATATATTTTTAGGAAGTACGTACGTAATATTCGTCAATCATTGTAAGTAACGCTTACCGTAAATATTACTTATTTGATGATTTTTAACTCGTCTCAATAAAAGGCATTATGTTAAAAGGATACTTACAGATTTAATATTTTGAGAACAGGTCGAAAGTAAAGATAGTGTCTTCACTATTTCCTTATTCTCCATCACGTAATTATAAAAGTTCTTTTGTTGAAACGGAAACGTTGGTTTTTCTTCCGATTCCAATCTGTAGTGTTTCTTTCTTTTCATCTTCGCAGTATCCACTTTTAGCGACTTCATAGGCACCGACACTGACTGTACCTGTTCGTCAAGCTTCGTGACTACCTCTAGCAGATGGTTCGATTGAGGACCCGCCAGTTTCTTCCAGCTAACCTGGAGGGGGGGACGCCGAGGGGAAAGCCAAGCGAGATGTCGTGATAAAGGTGAAGGATCCAGGTACAGGAAGAAGCGACATCGAGTGTTTGCGTAAGGACCATGCAAGCACAATAGGTGTATTTTGCAGACGATATCACATACATACAAACACACGTGTAATGTGATTGGTTAAACGAAACACAAGACATTCAACATCACAGATTGGAAGAATAAAAGAAGTATAATATATTACTATGGTGTTATTTTCGAAAATTATTGATTTTGCATGAAAATAAACTTTCACATCATTTAATTCGAACATGCTAAAATTGTTTTACTAAAATTGTAATGCTAAACATACATACAAAACTAGTGAGCATATTATTTGTGTAAGTACACAATATTTCTTATAACGTGTCAAATTGCATAAATTGAGAATAATACTTGCGAATTTTTTTGATTGTGATTTATCAATCTTGCTGTATTTACAAACATTTTGAATGTGTCGTAATCAGGTGATTGCAAAATTTTTGGTATTTGTAGACATGCAATTTTTTCGACGACCTCTGTAGTGTTATGATTACCACGCCGGACCGCAAACCAGGAGGTCCCGGGTTCGAATCCCGGGTCATGATTAAAAACATTTTTTTTCTGATAGGCCTCGGGTCTTGGATGTTTATCTATATATGTATTTGTTATAAAAAATATAGTATCGTTGAGTTAGTATACCATAACACAAGTTTCGAACTTATTTTGGGGCTAGCTCAATCTGTATGAATTGTCCCTTTATATTTAAAAAAATATTGGTAAATATATAGGTATACCCTAGATGTCTTTCCGCCGGTCCATTGTGCTACTCCCTTGGACAGGCCAGATATATGCCGTCCAGCCAGCACTAGAACCTCTTGAATATCGTCCAGGGTTGGTTTGACAGAAACATTGGGGATCATCAGCGTCGCATGCAAAAGGAATATTGGTTTCTTTTGTGAATCTGAAAATTTGTAAAAAATTATTGATAAATCAACATATTTTAGTTACAGAACTTGAAAAATATTATGAATAAACTAATGTTCTTCCTAAAAGTTTCGTATTGAAAACTGCTTTCTTATCATGGCTCGCTTCACCTACAAGACACCACTCGTCTTTTAAGATTTTTTTTATTGATCTGATACATATTTAAAAAAAATTATATTCAAAAATACTTATTATCATCACCGTTTTCATGCGACCGGTTGTTTCGACATGTTACTTACCTACGATTTTGCAGTCTACCTACCTACACTACGTCAACAAGGTCAAATAGTTACTGGGTTTAAAGGGCACCGCTTATTTTGTTACCTCAGAACCTTTTAGTTCCCGCAACTATTTAGCCTGAACTCGTTTTTGCCCGCATCTACACCAGGATGGCATGAAGCTAAGGCAATACAGACAGACATCTACGCATTCTATGTATGTGTGTATAAAATTATTCTAGGTGGAAAGAGATGCACTGTGTGTGTGTGTGTTTTCGTTACATATCCATATGTTATACACATGTCGGCCTCTTCATTGATGGTGTGGGTAAGATAATGTAAATAATTCGCTAACGGATCATGTTTGCAAATTATTTATATTTATCGTGCTAACTTTTGTTAAACACTGTGGACCGGGCCCTCTATCTACGAAAGTGTTGTGTATAAAAATCTTTGGAGAAATTCATGGTACTTAGTAGTCTATAAGGTGAACATACAAGGAAAACTATCACGGCTAAGTAGCCTCTACTGTTACCAAGTAATAACCGACTTTAGAATACAATTTATTTTATGAAAACGTACAAATATCTTGGAATATGACATTCCACTCATCTGCAAGAAAGCACAGCGTAGAAGATACGGAACCCTACATTGTGCGTAACCCGACAGTCCCGCCCGACACGCACCTGCCTTTTAGTTTTTTTTTACATTTTGCATAAATACTTATGACAGAATCAAGCATAATCTATAATCTCAGCGAGATCGACATTAGGTAGTATGGAGTATCCTGTTCTACTCTAGATATTCTGGTTTGACGGAAAACCAAATTCAAAAATATTATAAACTCTTTGTGAGGTAGGTAGAAGGTAGGTAATTACGGCATTAAATAATTTGTGTCACCCTGGCTTCAACTGCGCATGTATAAATTAATATTGATTGCGCATGTGCCAATATCTAAAATACAAGGAAGCAACGAGGAATCCTACTAGGCGTTCATGACATTGAAAAGGTCGATCGCTGGGTTCCAAAGTTTTAAAAGTATTGATCGACGACGACCTCCGTGGCGTAATGGTTACCACGCCAGACCGCCACGCAGGAGGTCCCGGGTTCGAATCCCGGTCGGGTCATGATGAAAAACGAACTATTTCTGATTGGCCTCGGTTCTTGGATGTTTATCTATATATGTATTTGTTATAAAATATAGTATCGTTGAATTAGTATCCCGTAACCCGTAACACAAGTTTCGAACTTACTTTGGGGCTAGCTCAATCTGTGTGAATTGTCCCTATATATTTATATTATACTAGAGAAACCCGCGCAACTTCGTTTGCGTTTATCCCGCTTTTCATCATACACCATACTTTTCAGAACACACTCAAGTTTCATATTTATAGATTATTTTTCTATTTAATTCTCTTACAACCTTTGGAGTGGGCGTTTATGAAATGGGCTAGCCCGACCGGTGAACCTCTTACAGAATATTGACGTGAAGCAGCAATGCGTTTCGTTCGGTGAGTGAAATATCCGAATCTAACTCCTTCCTTATACCTACTATTTCTCGCTAAATCCTGTGTTTTCCTGTTATAGGTCGGCAACGGTTTAGGGACCCTAGAATCTTTGTGCTCCATAGTCGACTGTAATCACCTAACATCAAATGATCCATATTCCTGAGTTTGTTTTCCAACCACATCCGTAAAAAAAATGTATAATATCGGTATTTCAATACCTACATGCATCAATACAACTATCCCTACAACACTATGAAAAAATAGAGCGAGTCGACGTAATGAGATTTCCTATAAGTGTGAAAGAGACAATAGCAATTAACTTGCCATTTAACTTTCTATATGTCTTTTCTCTTTGCATTTAACCATTGACCAATTTAACATGAACCCTTTCAAATATCATATAATTTAATATTTAATTACTTACTGTTATTATTGATGAATATGATTCAGTCCGCTAGGATGTAGTTAGAATTTTAGATGTTTTTCCGAGATCACGAACAGAATAAATAGTACGACTTTATAATATACGAATTTATAAAAATATTACATGACAGATGACACACTTCACTGATATGTCAAAATGAAATGTAAATTGAAATCAATAAAGCACTAAGGAGTATGAGTATTGATATCAACTCGAAGAAAATTACCCACAAAATGCATTTTTTTCAAGAATTTCAATAAAATAAGAATCACGTCTTCCATCAATTCTCTTAAACAATTTTTATGCCAAATTTGAAGTAGATTGGACCAGGGAATCAAGTTGTCCCATAGTAACTTTGCACCCCTTTTTTACCCCCTTAGAGTTAGAATTTCGAAAAATCCTTTCTTATCGGACGCCTACGTTATACAAACAATCCACCCTCCAAGTTTCAGATTTTTACGATGAGCGGTTTAGGCTGTGCGTTGATTCTCAGTCAGTCAGTCAGTCAGTCAGTCAGTCAGTCAGTCAGTCAGGACAAAGCATTTTATATATATAGATTTATATGTAAATTATTCATAAAAGTGGAGGAGCTCCATGGCGTCGCTTTGTGTCGCACTCTAATATGAACACGCAAGTCAAGCGTCATCGACCCTAGCCAGTGTTTGGATGGGTTTCGTTTTCACGAGCTTCTCCGTGCTCCAGAGGGCACGTTAAGCCGTCGCTCGGTCCCGGCTGTTATCGGTAGATGACAGTCGTTAAGCCAAGTCGGTGGCCTTCGGGCGGCTTGAAAACACCGGCCTCTGCCAATCTGCATTGGAGCAGCGTGGCAGAGTACACTCTAGTCCCCTTCGATTGAAGGGAGTATCCGTATCCCTGCAGTGAGATGATTCTGGGTTAATATGATGATAAAAGTAAGATTCAGACGATTTATTATATTTATATACTAGCTTTGCCCATGGCTTCGCCCGCGTGTCACATTGTTCACGTAAATGAAGATAATTTTTTTTCCTAATATTCGATAAAAATGAAATAAGTCTAGGTATACTTTGCTCCAAGTCATGCTCTATCTTCCTGTGTAAACAGCATTAAAATACGTTCAGTAACTACGAAGATGTGCGCGTACAGGCTAAAAATAATTTTCGCTTTTGTTAATTTTCTTTTATTGTTCCTTATTCATTTTTGCTAAATATATTCATTGTACAGACCGAGGTCTACTGTATATGTGTGTACATAGACATCGTGCATTAAATTTGGACCACCCTTTATAAAGTAACTTGTGAAACAAACGTGACTTCGTTTGCGTGTATTTATTATTTTTCATTCATATTCCGCCATCTATATCAGACTTTTCAATAAATCCTACGGAAATTGCGTATTTTTCGGTATAAAAAGTACCCTATGTGTTAATCCAACGTATCAGCTATCTACATACCAAATTTCATAAATATTGGCCCAGCCAGTTGAGCCAGTTGAGCGTGAAGAATAACAAACATACACATAACTTTCGCCTTAATATTAGAAGGATATTAATCTAAATATATAAAAATGAAACCCGTTTTCCGTTGTCACGACATAACATGAAAACGGCTTGACCGATTTGGCTGATTTTTTTTTTGTAGTTTTCTAATACTCTGTACAAGGTTCTTACGGAAAAAAATATTAAGAAAATCTCTCAGAAAGATTGGAAAAAAACGAAACAGTACCCGGGCGAAGCCGGGCCGGGCAGCTAGTATTTTATAGAAAATAATTTTAATTCCACGTTAAGATTCAAGCACTTTTTTTTCTTACTTCTTTTGACAGTGACATCAATAATTTAATGTGCCATTACATTATTAAAATTGATGATACTTTAATATAGATGGTGATGAATGATTATTTATTTTAACTAATCTGAAATATTGATATGACAATTATTGCGTTTATGTAAATAAACATACAATTATAAAATTATTATTAATTTTGACGACCTCCGTGGCGTAATGGTTACCACGCCGTACCGCCACCCTGAAGAGGAGGTCGCAGGTTCGAATCCCGGAACCGCCGCCCATTGGAACGGAAGTCCCCGAGTGTTGCGGCGCGCCTAGTCTTGTGCGCGCCGCCAACCGTGCCGTAGCCCAACGAGTGGGTCTTCGGACAACCGCCGGCGGGGTCACGGATGTATCTTAGTTCCCGTGGCCCCGCCCATCTAGGCGGATGAGGTGGCAGTCAGTCAGGTTTTTAGTCGGTATACCCAAGTGGTAAAGGGGGAGCCCGACAGACCCCCGTCGCTTCCCCAGCGGCGGGACATGCAGTAATGCATTTTCCTGACTATAAACAAAAAAAAAAAAAAAAAAGGTTCGAATCCCGGTCGGGTCATTTTCTGATTGGCCTCGGGCTCGGGTCTTGGATGTTTATCTATATATGTATTTGTTATAAAAATATAACATCGTAAAAAATAAAAAGAAGATCGAAACATTTTATCGTTTTAAAATAACGTCGCAAAATTTACAGCGCGTTCTGCACGTTTTAACGAAAATTGTATCGTTTTAATATAACGTCGTTAATTTTATCTGCACGTTTCAATTAAAATTTATCGTTGAAACATATCGTTAAAAATAGCGCGCCTTATATAAAATATAGCATATTCCATGTAGCACGCTATCGAGATATAGCAGTTGCCCGTTAAGGACATACAATAGTCAATACAACCGGAACAAAAGTTCCGGGTTTCAAAAATTGCGATATTAATAAAATGATAATATATGTATTCCACTGAATCTGGAACAGTGGAAATCTTATATGCCGAATGGAAAACGAAACCATAGCGCGATTCAGGAAGATGACGCTTTTATACAGCGCCATCTGTTGATCAATATAATTGTGTAGACACACACGCTGTTACGCTCAATCCTGTGAATCTTGATCAAAATGTATCCCCGGAAATTAAATTAAATAATTCATTTATTTTAACAACAAAGGTAAAATAATTTTAGCATTCTTTTAGCTGCAGTTTCTAATATGAGAATTCATAATAAGTCATGATTTACACGTTCAGTCCCATTATTCCCGTTTCTGTGGGAGTTTCGGGTTAAAAATTCCGTGTTATTCCAGATTAAATTCTACCTGTGTACCAAATTTCTTTACAATTTTTACAATCCCTTCAGTAGTCAGTGATTTACACGATCAGTCCCATTATTCCCGTTTTCGTGGGAAATTTTGAAAAGAAACGTACACTAAATGTTAAGTTGAACAAACCGCTACGTATTAGTGAAAAGTTTTGCCGTTTGCACAGAATAAATAATAGTCTATAAGGGAAAGCTATTGTTTGAGGTTGTTTATTTGGGAAGAATATAACATTGTTTCGTTTTTTGTTTTTTAATTTATACCTACATAAATAAAAGACTATCTAGTTATTTAAATTAACACAAAATATTTTTTAAACCCGTTTTCCGCACAGAATGGCCGTTTTCTGAGAATTTTATCCGCACCTACACTAGGCTGTCATAAACAGTAAGACATCTTGTTTTTCGTAGTATGTATGTGCATCTTGCTTCTCCATATTCAACCGTCCCTTTCAAACAAACGTGGCTTCCATTGTCCATTAAAGTGAGCTTGTTGAAAATGAACCTTAGGCTTATGGGCAAGAGTCACATTTTGTCTAACGGATCTTCGGCATTTTAATGTGCATAATCATGTGCGTTTTAAGACCTAAAAAATACATATTATAGGTATTTTAAATTTTTTTTTGCCCCAATTTTTTTTAAATTTCCGTTTTACTTATTATTTACTTTTTTTAAACAGATTTTTTTCGCATAACAATTTCTGAGAATTTCGTCTGCACTTTTACTAGGTAATCATTATTCATCATTTTACCACTTTTATTTATCTTTTTCCAACAAATATGACATACCTACCATGTTAAGGGTATTTTGTAAAATAAGTCTTAGTTGAATTTGTGCAAAGTAAAAAATTAAGTTCAGAAAAAATGTACGGGAAAGTTGACTTAAGGCGCATGTCTGCAATGGGAAACTACTGCGCAAGTCTGCGCAAGTCCATAATGGCGAAAACAAGGGGTGAGCTCCGACAAAGTACCAGGCAAACAGGATTGATAAGGATGTGTTTTGTAAGGCAGTTGGAAACATTATTTGAGGGTGAAAAATAACTTTGAGTTTCTTTGAATATGAATGAAAAATAGTAAATTATGAAATATTATTTATTATAAATACAATTAAAAAACGAAACTATGTATCATTAGAAATTAAATTATGTCAAAACATAAAACTACTTAATAAAACATTTAAAAGGCATGGTTCCTGTGGCATGGATATAATTAAAAAAATATACCTATCATTCTCATCGTACGTTCCAGAGTTCCTTTATAATGTTTAAATAGATATATAGAGAGAGACAGAAAGAATCATCCTCATCGTACGTTCCATAAGAGTTCCTTTAAAATATCATACTCTAACAGACGAAGATCATATAGAGAGAAGAACAGTAAAATCATGTAAGGGTTCCGTATCTCAAAGGCCTCAAAAATAACAAAGACCACAATAAAATTGTTGTTTGACTGTTATCAGCCAAACAATAATTTTATTGTGATTACCTTAGAGGGACTCATGGTGTTAAAGTCTGAATTGAATACTATAAGTTTCAATTACCGTCTAGGTTATCTTACCTACCCTAGAGTTGTCAATGTAAATGCTCACCGTCAATTTCAATACTTTCAGCTGCGAACTGCTTGATGATTAAGTCCAGAGTTCTACGGGTAACCCTGATCAAAACATCGATCACTTTACGGCTGTAGTACCTCCTCATTTCATTCACTGCATTCTTCACCATTTCCTAATATAAAGTATGGCAGCTCAATAAAATTAACTCAGAATGCAAGCTCATAAGATCTAGGATGGTTCTAGGTCAGTAAAAAAAAAATTAAATAAATCTGAAAGGTTTCTTCGGTCCTGTCAAATATCTTATAAAAACAATGCCATCTACTAAATAAAGGTCTGTTCTTGGTATGAGGTAGTTTTTTTGTGAGGGGAAGTTACGAAAGCATTCGTCATAAAAAATGTATGAAAGTAGCCGATTTTCAAGAGAGAACATAATTGTATATTATTGTAATAAAGCTCTTGCTTTCTTGTGCTTGATATGATGATTGTAGATTTGTAATAAAAAACTTATAATTTTAATCACTATAACGACCAGTTTCAATATATCCTAAAATCCTAATATCTTCAAGATAGATGCTAGATAAATTGGCGTTTTGATGATTTTTCATCAGAGATTACTGAAAGGGTAGAGCAATGGATCCAAGTGGAATGAGTGATGTTACTCTATTAAACTAACTTACAGTGTCGCACACTTATTTGTACCGATGGCGGTGGCGCTACGATCGAAGCTATTAAAGGTAAATTGTCAAGGTATTCAGACGTATTTATTAGTTCTAGTTTTGGCCACCAGCACAGATAAGTTTGTTATACTACAGTATGGCAATACATTGATAAAAATGCTATTTTGTAGACAAACGGCTATTTACATGTGCCCAAATATTTGTCTTCTATGGGATTGAACCCAGGATCGTTGAAATAATGTAGTAATTGCTAACCACTCGACCGTAAGGTCTGTCTGGATATCATTGTTGTGATCTTGACAGTTTTAACTAGTATTGAAATATGGCTTTGCAGGTTTCACAGGTTCTTGAGAAATTCCAGTATCTGTCGGTCATTGTTTAACAATTTATCTGACAGATAGATTACCTGAAGCTTATCAGGAACCTGTAAAACTAGTGTCGTTTTACCTGCATGCCCTTAGATAGACCACCAGCAGGCATGGATAGTAGTCTGTGGGGGCTTTCGAAGCACTCCCACACTGCAGACCAATCTTGTTGACCGCTGGATGTCGACTCGTTGGCTGATGACGCAGCCGCACTTCCTCCACCAGGCTCGTCTGTAGATCAAAGTAATTGGTTAATATCATCTTAGAATTAACTTAACTTATGGGCATTAACTTTTCAATGACAAAGAGCGCCCTCCCTCCAGATGGACAGTTGGAAAGCGGAGGATCGCATTTGGTGGAAGGCATGGGAAAGGCCTATATCCAGCAGTGAGTAGATACAGGTTGATGATGATGATGATGACGAAATTCACACTGCGCCTCCTGGTCCCAAAGAAAGCTAGCCTTAACCTGTTTGTATGGTAATGGAATGGGTACCAGAGAACGGATATATTCATGTAAATATAACATACTTATAAGTACATACATAGAAAACACCCAGACTCAAGAACAAACATGAATGCCATCACATTTATGTTGCCCCAAGCGGGAATCGAAGCCGCGTCCTTTTGTGCCAAAGATAGGATATCTACCAACACACCAACGATCTGTCAAAGTGTCAATTGAGACTTATTATTTTAAAATGCATTTCTGCAACTGGCTGTTGTTACCTTCAGCTATCAGAAATTCGAAATCCGGGTTGATCTCCGTAGGCTTGATCTGCTGTGCGGCCTTCTTTACTAAATCTAATACTTCTTCAACTGCTTCTTCCACCATGAGGCTCTTGCGGTTCAGCTCCACACATGCATTCCTGTTAGAAATTTAAAAATTATTACTCAAATATTTATTTTGGGTCTTTCAAACTCGAACGTTTATTTTATTTCAGTTCCAGTTTACCTATTGATAAAAATTTACAAAATACTGTCAAAGCTATACAAGAGCTGTAAAAAATCTGATAGCTTATTTGATATATTTTACATAAAACACAAAAATAATTTTAAAATCAAAATGGAATCCAAAATGTATAAAATATTACACACTTAAAGCGAGTTGCACAAAAATATTTATTTATTTATTAAGAATCACCAACGTTTGTTTACATTGTTACTTAATTAAAAATATAAGAACAATAAAAATAAAATAAAAATTAATGTAACAAACAATTACTGGTAATTATAGTTACAAGAATATATACTTTACTACTAATGTTCAAATAATACTGGCCAGATACTTGGCCAGGATATTGCGGGACGCAAAAATGTGTAATTATATTGTAAATTTAATGACATCTAAATTTATCTATATTTTTTCCTCTATTTGACAAACAGCGTCAAACAGATGTATTCTATTCACAAATGTCTTTTATTGAGAATACTTTCTCTATATTTCATCATCTCAGTCACAAGAAGTCCACTGCTGGACAAAGACCTCCCTCAAATATTTCCAGGGTGACAGGTTGGCAGAAAGCACCGGCGGCGGCTTCCTGCGACTTTCTTATATTTAAGTATTCAATATAATAATTAAAGGTAACTCACCGACACCCTGTTTCCACATTATCAATGAACTCATCAACTGACCAAGGTGTTTCTTCTGTAATGATGGCAACATGAATTCATTTTAAATAAGTACTATCTTCTATATACCGTATTAGAAAGTAAAAGACAGTAGGTGGCTTATCTAATAAAGAGGAAAGATTTGTTTGTGTCTTTGTTTGTTTGAATTGAATAGGCTCCGAAACTGCTAGACCGATTTCAAAAATTCTTTCACCAGTAGAAAGCTACATTATCAGGGAGTGACATAGGCTATAGCCACACATTGAATTGAATTCAACACATTGAATTTCGGAAAAAGCTATAGCTTTTCCCGAAATTCAATGTGGTTCCCACGGAAGTAAATATATATATATATATATTTAAAACAAGCTTTTATTTAATTGCCCTAAAAAGAATAAAATAAACTTTTCTTTTACAACTTTTACTATCAACTTATAACGTCACTACACAATTTATACGATATAACGCTTGTCGCGAGATTTAATTACTAAGTTTTACCAAGTTCGATAACAATGTTCTCTAATACAGGTAAATCTCGCTACAAGCTTTTATATCATATAAATAGGCTATTTGACTGATTTTGAAAAACTGTTTTAAATTATTCGTTGGTATTTGATTAATACACCACATGTATATTTCTGCGAAATTTGCAGTATTTTCCGTAAAATATCGGTTTAAAATTTCAATTACAATATTCGCGCTAAAAACGCTTTTTCTGTAATGGCGGACGCCGTGACGTCACAGGCAAGTAAACTTGTACCAAAGTGTACATTCAGCGTGTTTAGAATATTTTTTCTGTTATTTTACTGGAAAAAATGGTTTATAAATGGTGTAATTGTGCCACAATGTACAAATACTTCTATAAAAACTCCACAAAAACTGTTTGTTTCTGTGTTAGCTCGAAGAGACCCAAACAGCATTTTATCTCATACAAATGTTTTTATGTGTGAAGATCACTTTGATGTAAGTATGCCAGTAATATTTGATTCGAATAGTAATAGATAAAATGATAAAATCACACAAAATGTCGTAACAATGAACAATGTTGACTTGCGTGTGACGTCACGCGAGGCATAGCCAATCACAGAGCGTTCTTGTGGCTGAAGAAATTTAAAAAATAATTTGGATTTATTTTGTTTATTTTGAAAAATCTATAAATATTTTTGGATATAACAGAGATAAATATGTTTTTTTTATGTTATTACCTAATAGGATGACCACATTTCGTAGCATATTTTTAATAGTGTCAAATAGCCTATTGTGTTATGACGTTAAAAGTTTATGGTAAAAGTTTTAAAAGAAAAGTTTTTTTTATTCTTTTTAATGCAATTAAATAAAAGCTTATTTATTATTATTTTTAGTTATCACTGGACAGATTTCGCAGTGCCATCTATTGTCGAAAGGCGGTACTAGCAGGGGGAGCACACTTAGGGCTTTTTTCCACTACTCCGGCATCCGATTTTTATCGGTCCGGTAATTGCCGGTCCGATGTTGAAATTCATACTTTAGACATAAAACCGGATGCCGAGAAGCGCGTATACTGAAGTATGAATATCTACATCGGACCGGCAATTACCGGACCGATAAAAATCGGATGCCGGAGTAGTGGAAAAACGCCGTGAGTCATCACTTAGTATTACCACATGAGTAAATAAACTGACGGAACAGAGACTTCACTCGCCGAGGACACGCACACAAGCATGTGTACGTGACGAGCGCTTTGAGGACACGCAATATACGCCTCATGCTTGTGTGCGTGTCCTCGGCGCGCGACGTTGTATGGAAGTGAAGCCTCTGTCCGTCAGTTTATTTACTCATGTGGTATTACCGTGGTTTTATTTACTCATGTGGTATTACCGTAAATTTTCATAGGCGAAATTTAAAAAGAAATATCGACCATTACAGAGGCCTATTTGACTCTTTAAAGCATTAAATACTATAAAATCGTCTATAGCATATGGCGTTCTTCTGGCACGACAAGAATTTCTGACTGGATTTCTGGGATTTTCCTTTGACGAAAATTCGTTCGGCATCCTGTCTAAGGTGTTAGGAATTTAGGATGTATTACATCACAGTATGTATGATTTATAGGAATTATTTTCTTTTTCTTACCTGGCAAAGCTATCAGAGAGACTTCCTGCATACCAGACAACACATAAATGATTCTGTTCGTGTAGATATCGTGGACCCGAGTAACGAGAACGTCAAAGCATTTGATGGCAGCGTTGGCGCGGTCAATGAACTCCTTCCAGTCTTCGCTGGTCCAGGAGACCGAGCGGAGACCAGGGAGCAAGAGGGAAGATAGTCGTACTACTTGCGGCAGAAAGAGAGGGCGAACTTCAAGTTTCACCCGACGTACAGTTTTTAGGTAATCTTCAAGGAGAAACTAAAAAGGTGGACGAATTAAAGATCAAATATTAAATTAAAAATATTGAAGAATTATTTTGAAACTATGGCGAAGTTGTGTCCATTTTCTTATTAAACAACCGTACCTACTAGAAATTTATTCAATTTGAAGCATTTGTCCAAGACGCGGCCATAAATAGTCTGAATAATGATCTTCACAGTTAAACAACAAAGGAACGTTAAAAATAAAACTTAAGGAATGACAAGAGACTCAAAGACAGAAAATACATATAATTCGGTTTATCGACCACTGCAAAGGATTTTCTCCACAAGTTTACGATGCAATCTTTTAAAAATACATTAACTTACTTGCAAGGAGTCATTGACTAAAGTGAAGTAATTTTTCTTCGCGTACAACGAATGGCATACAATTGGCATCTCGAGGCCCATCTTCACGAGGCAGTCAGACTCTCTGATAAGTAGTTTTATAGTATGGTCCAAGTTTACAGCAATCCGACCCGCTTCATCAATCCTCAGTAGAGCATTGTTTAGACTGTCGTCTACGTCCCAAAGCTGGAATTATAACAAATGTATATACATAGGAAATACCACTCACTGATTCGTGACGAAAGATCAGAAACTATATCACCTACAAACTTGAAATTGGTACTATCATTGGCATTCTCATATTTCGGATTTCAAGGTTCGCTTTTGTTCGCTGAACCAATGGATTGAAAGGTATCCATTATGTTCGCACACCTACCTGTGCTCCGCGCATTTCCAACTGCTCTGATGGATAAGGTACGTGCTCATCTCCACCAGAAACTCTCATGTTTATGCTAGAACACCCCTCTGTATTCGCACACAACGCCCCACTGAAAATATCATTGTCGTACGTGCTAATAAGTCTAAGTCTTTCGTTATGCACATACCTACTAAAAGTTCATCCGCATGATTAAGGGGCATGCATTGTGTAAAGTTTTAATAACCCTTAGACTCACTCTCAAAACCTTAAAGCTCCCGATGAAAAAATTATGTCAGTTAAAGATAAAAGCGTGAACGTATGTATGATCTTGAGCTTAAGATACACTATATTTGCCATTGAACTTACATTCTGATTCATCCAGACCGCTCGCATGGTTTCCTCATAGTTGCATATCAGTGACCTGGTGTTTGTGTACTTTCGCATCATATCACCAGCTGCTGGGAGAGCTCTCAATACAGGGTGTGCACATACACTCTCCACAGTCTCTGTCATGTTGTGCAACAGACAACGAGCCCATTTAATACGACCTAAGCACGAGAATGATTCTGTTTTACAGGTACTATAAAAAAAATAGTAGCATCACTTTTTAATACAATGCTACAAACTTCTTTCATCATCTATACCGTTGGCGGGGGCGCAATTAAAGGAATTGACAAGGTATTCAAGGCGTATTCATTAAAATAAATAATATAATATAGTTTGGCAGATATATTGAAACTGGTCGTAATAGTGATTATTAAAATTATAAATTCTTTATTACAAATCTACAATCATGATATCAAGCACAAGAAAGCAAGAGCCTTAAATACAATAATAAACATTTATGTCCTCTCTTGAAAATCGCCCCCTTTCATACATTTTTTATGGTTAATACTTTCGTAACTTTTCCTCACAAAAAGACTAACACGTAACCAAGAACAGACCTTTGTTTTTTTTTTTGTTTATAGACAGGCAAATGTATTACTGCATTAAACCACTGTCTCACCATCCTAAATGAGCTATGAGAACTTTGATACTTCCATGAAACCAAGAACAGACCTGCAACGGGTGAATAGTTTCTTGGCAACGGCGGATCGTCCTTCTGTCTTTTGAACATCTTCATAATCTTGTCGACTTCTTTCTCGCAATATCTCAGTACTCTGTCGTATTTCTCGGCTAGTTTTGTGATTTGGATTTTTTGGCTTACCTGGAAAAGTAGCATCATCTTAAATCACCAGCTGTTATGAGATTGGAATTTCATTGGGCAATGATGCTTAAAACATCCTTGTTTTATAGCATCACCAATCACCGCACGACCAATAAAGACATCAAATCATGTATCATGGGCGCCATTGGACGCATATATCAATGCGTGAATGATGCTGTACTACCCAAGCTCAGGGTGACGAAACAATGTCGACGTCATCAAACTGTGATTTTATTTAACAGGTTGCCTGTGGAACTTAGGAGTATACGATGTTCTACAACTTTTACCAATAAATTAAAATATCTATTACTGGAGAAATGTTGTCATTAGATGATTTTTAGGTTCTTAGGTTATTGTAAAGCATGATCAGCAATGTAGATATTATTTTGTTTAATTTAGGTTATTTAGTTAATGAGTACTTATAATTATGTAATATTAAAATACGAAAATTGTTTGTTAATGAATAAATAAATACAAAAATGCCAGATGATCAAATATAAGGCTTATCTTTCCATACCTTTTCAAACCGAGTTAGAAACTTTATGCCTTGCGGAGTTTCCCATACGCTGGAGAAGTTTATTTCTATAGTGTTACCAATAGATTCGCGCAGCGAATTAGTCTTTTCCTCAAAAATTTGGTAATCTTTGTCGAATTCATTGTTTCTGAAGTCTAAATAATCATAATTACACGTCGTTACTGCTTTTTTTGCTTCATCGAAAACTAGCATCGCTTCTTCTAGATCTGTGTGAAAATTTATATTTGTTTTAATAATCTTTTTAATTTATACTATAGTTTAATTTACATAGAGATTTAGTAAAAAAATTAGAACAGTTCTTTAAATAATATTTTATTGTTCATCAATAACAGAACTAACAAGTGTAATAAGTTTTTGAATATGTTCCAGAAAATGTAAGTTTACATGCTTGAGTATTTCAACTTAAAGGTTGCTTTTTTGACTTGCCTGCATTACCTATCCGTACATTAAGTAAAATATCATTTACGTTTTTCAACTTTCTACATATAACTGTTTCATCTACATTGTCATTATGATTTTGTTGACTGTTGATAAATTAATTACTTACCTTCTCCTAATAATAAGCCTTCCATTCTTTTTGCAAACAAATGATTATAGTCATCCATAAGATCGAATATGGCAATAATTTTATTCAATCTCTTACAAAATGTATCAAATTTTCCAAAAACATAATTTTCTGAAAAACTAAATTGCTCCGTGTTTGGTAGAAATGGTTGATTCTTTACGTAGAGGTAGGTATCTCTGTATGTTCTGTTGAGATTTATGCAATGTATCAATTTGTCCCTCACTAGTGCCCTCTCTTGGGACCAAATTGTCTCTTTGAAGCGACAGGTTATGTACTGCTTGCACGTTTCGATCATTTGATTTGTTATCTATTGAAACAAATTAAAAACTATGTACTATATACATATAACGGACTAGCTGTTACCCGCCGCTTCGCTCGCGTGGTCCAGAGGATCTGCCATAAATAATAATACACTTTATATTTTCCCGTGGGAATAAAATGTTTTTCCGGAATAAAAAGTAGCTTATGTTACTGTCCAGACCAGACTATCCCTCATCATGTCAATCCGATCGTTACTTTCGACGTGAAAGAAAAAAAAAACAAAGAAACACACTTTTGCATTTTATAATAATTATTAGTATGAATATCATGAGACGATTGACCATCGTCCACAACTTTTGTATATAATCTTTAATAGTTGATACAAAAATCTGTACAGCTTAGTAAAATTGCATCGAAAATTTTCTTCCATACCTTGACCATCAAAGAAGAAATCCTCTCTGATGTGTTGTAAAACTGCGACACACTGTGTATCAACCGAACTGTCTGCAAGAGGCTAAGTATTGAGTCCTTGATCTTGACAGGGTCATCCAGGTATAGAGAATGGCAGCACTTCTCCATCGCTTGGATGAACTTGGCATTGTCCTTGGCCTCGTTGTAGCAGAACGTTATTTTGTGGTCTGTGTCTCGCCAAACCCGTATTACCTTCGAGTTGGCCAGTTGGAGACATGTCAGGGTAAGTTGAACTTCGTTATCCTGATTAGGAAAAATTCTTATAAAAATTAAGATATAAAGTTACAGCACGATTTGCAGAACACAAACGTGTATCACAACTTACAGCGACTAATAAATATAAAGCCATCCAATTAGACAATGATAAAGTACCTTATAATAATATAGTTAAAACTAGGGTCACCAGCGTCTTTTTTCTGTTAATGACCAAAATGCGAAATAAAAGTCACTCTAACAGTAGCTACCTAGTTAAAATCACGTTATAGAAAATCTCAATTATGTTAAAATTACCTGTAAATAAGACACCAGCTGTGAAAATTGGGCGCCCCTCTTCTTCCAGTACTCTAATTCATCTTGAGGTCCACTGGAGTCCACTTCGCGTCTCAACTGCTCACTTTCACTTAGAATCTATAAATAAGTATATCAACATATTTTACATGATAGTTGAAGCTATAGATAGTATTAATTCTTTCTTAGTAAAATTTTGTTTGGGACAATCAGGCTGTAATTTTTATTTTTAAATAAATTGATAGATGTTGATTTCTTGAACCTAAAATATTTGATTTATATAGAATAGAAATTCTTTAAAGTTCTCCATTGATTAAAGTGGTGGGTGAAAATCAGTGATTTGATGCACGAGCTGGTGCCTCTTTGTATCACTGCGGCACACATTCCTACTACTACCTTGTTAACATTAACAGTTTATTTTAGTCATTTTGTGTGCCTTGGAGATCATCATCATCATCTTAGCCACAAGAAGTCCACTGCTGGACATAGGCCTACCGCAAACGCCTCTCATTTTGGTGGATTTTGCCAATACTCGACATGCTTGGCAGGCGGGTTGGCGAGCGCAGTTAGGTTGGCGGTGTAGTTTAGTTAAGGAGAATGCTGCTCCCCATTCTTTCTTACTATAATACCTTTAGTCGTCTTTTACGACACCCATGGGAAGAGAAGAGGTGGTGTGAATATTCTAGTCTGCCGTCACAGTCTACAGATAATAGTTATGTCACAAACAAATAATTTATCTATCAAAAGTTTTCTTACTATCTTCGTAGATAAAATTCATTTCAATACAAAGAAGTTTGTTTGAAAGTTAGAACTTTTATATTTGAGTTCTTAAAATATATAGAATATTATATAGGTGATTCCTACCTCCATAACTTTCTTAATCCACTCATTAACACGATCCTCCAAAGTAGTAATCGTGCTAAGGTTCTTGGTCATTTCTTTCAGCTCATTGTGATCTTGAATGTTACACATGAGAGCTTGGCCATCGTCGAACAGATTCACTTGATTGCATACGTCTTCACACACTGTATAAAAAGTTGAAACATATTACAATAACACAATTACTTAAAAATATATTATACTAGTCGGTACCTGCGGTTTTACCCGCGAAGTCCAGCTATTCCTGTTCCTAGACCGGGATACAGGTAATATCCAGGGTATAAACTACCCGTGTACTAAATTTCAAGCAAATCTATGAAGCCGCTTTCACGTGACAGACTAACAAACATCCATCCAACAAATCTTACAAACGTTCGCATTTATAATATTAGTAAGGGTCTTACTTAAAACTCTTAAATCTAAGATATTATTTACACTATTGACATCACAGTTGCAAATCATCACTAGTGTAATTACTTGGAATAAATAAATAAAAATAAATAACGACGAGAATTAAAATTATGGGAGCAGAGCACCAAAAAACAAAATCAGGAAACGTACCTTTCAATGCACTGCAAAAAGATCTTAATCCAGGTAACAGCTGATTTTTTACTATAGGAAATCGAGTTTCGTCCTCGTCACCATCGCTACTCGGATGCGCCAGTGCATTCATGTACACGTG
The DNA here is from genome assembly GCA_905163395.2 of Endotricha flammealis. Lineage (NCBI taxonomy): Eukaryota > Metazoa > Arthropoda > Insecta > Lepidoptera > Pyralidae > Endotricha > Endotricha flammealis. The sequence continues at coordinate 4,977,685 of LR990852.1, read as the reverse complement.
TTCCATGACCCTCTCTATTGCTGTGACCAATCCCACTTGCTCAGCGTTGAGAATGCCACAGAATCTAGAAAATATTATTAAAAAGGTGGTAATGTATTTTAAATTATTTGTAATGAAGTCTCAAGTTTCATTATTATGCCGTATGTTTTGTGTCAACACTCATATAAAAAATAACACAACTTAATCTGAAATGGTGGTAGCAAAAATGGGGCTTTACAAAAAAAGTCTATTAGGCCTATATAAATAAAATAAACCGAGTACAAACTTACAAATCTTTATGAAATCCTTCCTCGGGCAGTTGTTTGCTGACATTAATTCTGAACATGTAAATACAGACTCCAGTAAATCTCACATCCCATCCGTCTGATAAAAACAGTTTCTTCTTCAAAGTAACTAGAGGAGGAGGTTGCTTCCCTTGTCCTTGTTGCCTTGGCTTGGTGCCTTCCGCTTGTGCTCTCGGTTCAACTTCTTCCACGTCTTGATAATACCAGAGCAATTTGTTCCTCATGTGTGGAAGGAACAGTTGGTTAATGTCATCCAACTATAAGAATTACATTAATGAACTTGCTTTGTAAATTATTAATAAAAAGTAATGTTTTGGATTATTTACCATATTTCCTTCGAAGACATGGTCCATTATTGAGTGACGTGGAAGTCCTGTGCCATCTATCAAGAGTTGGAATGTGAACTCCAGCCGGGGGTCCATCTCCCCTCTTCTTGCCTTGCGCTCGCATTCTTCCCGTCTTTTCTAGAAATTTACCGAACAGCATTACAAATAATTAATGATTTCCTCTTTTATACACATTACAATATTTTGGCTTGGATTTTGATTGATGGTCATTTGTGACAATACATATAGACACCTACGAAAATGTGGTCGATGTTTCCACAACCTATTTATACAGGGACGAGACGGAGACATTTGGCAGACCTGCAGGATGTCCATAATATCTTCCTCTTCCTCCTCACTAGAACCAGGTCTAATGCCTTGCACAAACATTTTGTCCCTAGACTTGACGAAGGCACTGGCAATACCCAACTGCCACCGTCTGGCTCTAATCAATTTGGTCTAATTGCTTAACAGAAAGCAAACAGTCGTAATAAGTTTCCGAAAGAGTTGTAAGCTTGCGAAACTTCTGTAATTGATTCATTTTATTATGATCAACTTTTTAGTAGTATAACTTCTTATTTTGTTTTATATTTTTTAGCCGGGACAGTCGCGGTTTGCTGTATGCTCCGAACTATAGCGCGACAATGGTTGAACAAGAATAGGCGAAACTATTGTTGTAATATGCAAATTAAACGGACAGGTAGAGTGTCATTATGAGGTCGGGGGTGGTACGGGGTCGCACTTGCTCGAATTAATGCCAACGGTGGCACGCAATGTTCTAAAACTAATCGCCATTTTATTATTACGCATTTTAACAAGGCGCTAATAATAAAATTGTATTTAAAGACTTTGCTCGGTACCCTACCAACATTGTATCGAGGCTGATTATAACTGGTTATTGAGCCTGATTTACTAAATGTTTGCATGATTATTGGGTATTATAATTTCTGGCTCGTTCGTTCGTTAATCGAAATTAATCCAATTAAAAAGTTTAACAAAAATAAGACAGTTTAAGTCACAGGATGTTACAGAATTGGTTGCTTCAAAATGACTTAATATTTTTATACAGTTGCGTCAAATAAAAAGTTTAAAGACGGCGACGATTAAATATTCCTTGTTGGTAGGATTGGATTGGACCTTCTAATTTACAACTAACTTCGACGATCTCCGTGGCGGTCCGCCACCCAGGAGGTCCTGGGGTAGAATCCTGGTCAGGTCATGATTAAAAACGTACTTTTTCTGATTGACCTGGGTCTTGGATGTTTATCTATTTATGTATTTTGGGGCTAGCTCAATCTGTATGATTTGTGGATATATTTATTTATTATTTCATTAACTTTTAATATCTGTGCATATAAAAAAATTGACAATGACACCGATTTTGCATTTTAAATTTTAGATTTAATTTTATATTAAGACAAATTAATGGCACTATTTATTGACATTCCGAGTGCGTTATGTAGTATGTATCTAGTTTTAAATTTTATGATAAAAAACATACGATAATATATTTATAAATGACGAAAGAGGCCGTAACTGGTTTTCTTTCGCCATTTCTTTTACCAGTGGTCATTTTGCTTTTGTTTCCGAAATAGTAGTAGTTTGATAGGGTAGATTTATAGGTACGTACATCATTTATTACTGTATGTACTCTGACAAGAGAACGTGTTTGTGAAAACCTGTTCTTTGAATAAAAGTTTGAATTTGAATGTGTCTGCTTGTATGCTTGTCTGTTAAAAGTAGCTAATCTACTTATCGATTTTGATCGGGAATGTCGGGAGGGACATAAGGAATTTATTAGATACTTTGCCACAGTGAAATGCGGTATTTTTTTTATGCACAATGTTGGCAAACATGCATACGACCCGCTTAATGGTAAGCATCACCGTAGTATATACATGCTAGCAATACCGGGGGTATCACTCACGGGTTGCCAATCCTCTCAACCCCCCCCCCAAGTGAAACTTTGGAGACCCACCGTAGGAATACAACATGACCGAGACCAATGCTATTTGGCTTGAAATTTTGGATTGCGTTTTGGCTGTGTTAACTTGTTCTTTTTGCTGTACCCAAGCGATTAAAAGTAGCGTGTCAACCCGACGGTGAATAAAAATGAGTCATTCTTAAGTCAAGTCACTCACTTAACATCCGATTTCAGAGTCTGTTTCCCTATCTGTCAGATAAAGTTTATTCACGTCTAACACAATTCAGTGACACTTTCCCCTGACCACGCGGACGAAGCCGCGGGTACAGGTATCGATAGTAATATTATAAAGAGGAAAGATTTGTATTTTTGTTTGTAACGAATAAACTCATAAATTACTGGATGGATTTCAAAAATTCTTTTACCGGTGGGAAGGTACATACATACCTCCGGATAACAAGCAAAATTAAAAAAAAATATGAATCTTATGTAAAACTTGTACGAAGCCGGAGTGGTCCGCTAGTTAGTTATAAAACATTGAAGAAAATTACTTTGTGGCGTGTCAACGATGACAAAAGTCGTGAAATGATCGCAAAATAGTTCTCATGAATACAATACACATTAAATTATGTTGAAATAGCTGTTATGATCTTTGAAAATAGCATCACTTTCCCGAAACGTGTCAAATATGGAGTCATTTTAAAAGACATAACATCATTGAAAGCCATAGGTGCAAGTGATCCAACTATCAATCCAAATATTTGTAGTTTTTAAAATAAATTCGGAATAACATTATTATAGACCAAAACAAAGTAGGTAGACACAATACATAATAATAAAATTGCCACATAATAAACATTTTAAAGTTAATGACACAATAAGTTTCTACTTTAGTTTGACCATGACGGCGTCAGATTTAAAGTCTCATTAAAAAGTATTTGTGGAACTCACCGTTTAACTTTTACTTATCTACTTCAGGTTCACGTACCATCACAGATGTAGTGAGCATTAGTGTAGTGAGCAATTTAAATACACAGTACACATTATGATATTTTTTATCACCATTATCAATGGTAAAATATCGTCTTGGGTCAGAAAGAAGCAGATTGACAAAATGGGGAGATCCCTGCCCATGAAACAAAGTATTGCGTGATTTCAAGTGGTCTATGCTCTGCAATGAAACGAGAGGCGAGAGATACAGAACAGAGTGGGAGAGAAGAAAGACTTTTTCCCTACAATACATGTGTGTTCTATGGAGTGTAGCTACATAGTTATAATAATGTTTTACACTTACAAAATTACTAATAACTTTCCCAAGTATAGTCAAATCCATCTTGATGTTGAACACACAATGAAAACTTTGTACTTTTATAAAAATCTAAATTCTTGTCTAGACCAAACCAATTCGCTCAGCGCGGAAAACACACTGTTATTTTGTTATTTTAAACGTTTGTTACGATGTATGAAAATTAATCTAAAAATGGTTGTATGCGTGCGAAAGAAATGTCAAGACTAACCGCAGGGGTACGTGATACGCCTCAAATTCTTTGTAGAATTTTTATGCTCATATGCGATAAGATCTTCCGTGATACTAGAAATAGTGGCGCTGTGCACGAACCACCGTAACTCAAAAACTTTTATTGTACAAATTCCAAGACAATATGTTGGCAATGTCGGCGTTTATTGAGTCGCGTCACACGACACTTGTCTGACTAACGTTTCATGGTCAAGCCAACAACTTAACCGCAATTGATCTATCACCTGAGCCATCTGCTAATCCACATTGGATCGGCTGAGTAAATTTTTGTTCCCCTTCGATTGAAGACCCGTATCTCTGCAGTGGGATGATTATGGGTTGATTGATATGGTATGGTATGGTATAATGGAGCTATAACAAAGTAAAGGTGATGCCGACCAAGTAAAAATCATAATGTTCTGAATGTCCTGGTAAACATAGATACCTAACGTTAGAAATTGACAAAAAACCGTACAAAATAACTATTTATCTGATAGACCGGCTATCCGTAACAGATTTTACGAAACTTACCAAAAAATCTATAATAATTATTATTATTTTCTACTTGACGGCGCGGTGGGGGAACAATTAGTAATTGTGTAATTACGTTATAAGTTGATAGTTAAAGTTTTAAAAGAAAAGTTTATTTTATTCTTTTTAGTTAAGCTTGTTTTTGAATATATTTTTTTACTTTTAATTTATTTTTTACTTTTTAGTTATCGCTCTGGTAAGGTTTCGCAGTGCCATTTATTGTCGAGAGGCGGTACTAGTCTAATGAAATTATTTGTTATAACTAGCACCAGCAATTTGAATACCTATACAGGGTGCCCTGAGAGCGACCGACACTCCCGAAATATCTTAAGAGGTTTATACATCTACTTTATGCTCGTGAAAGATTTTTTCTCTAAGTGTAATAGTTTCGGAGTAATTGACTAACAAACATTCCTTGAATAACTGTGTGTTTTCATCCCTAAATCAGCTGTTCCTTACGTACAGGCAAGAGCAGGTCGACCTTTACATATTGGACTTTGTACCGTTCTTAAGTTCTATGACATAGGAGCCAAAATTGTATAAAGCTCGACGTGCACCTGCTATGCATAGTAATTGTCACGGTTACCATATTGACAAATAAATAAACTTCTGTCAATAGGTAAAATACTAAAACTAAATTATGAAAATTTCTAGTTTTATTTGTTATTTGTTAAATGGATTAGGCGTTTTGAATGGTGTTTAGTGTTTTATGAGTTCTTTAGTGGTTTTGAGTGTTGTGTGGCATAAGAGGCGCTCGTACACATCGAGCATTGTGTGTAGTAGATACTTTCCGGTACGTACTTCGGTTTTTAATGTAAAAACTTTGATTTTTTAAGTGATAATAAGAATTTCAATGAATAGGTAGGCAGGTATGTGTGTGTCGTGGCCTACGGACTGTCCGTAGCGTAGTAGTTTCTGTCCGTGTAGGTATTTTTGCCGTATGCACTGTTGTTGTGTAGTATTAGGGATACCTACACGTAGAAAATTAGCAGGTCAGTGCCTTTTTTTTCAATAAACTATTTTTAAATTAAACTTGCACAAAACGCATGTATGTAAGGTACATATCATCAAACTTTCGGCTGTGTTCGTCGTTTTTTTCCTCCCTGTATATGTAATTTCCTGATTTTACTACAGTCACCTTGCGACAAACTAAACGGGTTTATGTACCCATCAAAAATAAAATACCGACCAAGGGCAAGTAGAACTCGCGCATGAGGGTTCCTTCCCATAATCATACTAGTCATACTAACATACTAATATTATAAATGAGAAAGTGAGTTTGTTTGTTTGTTATTCCTTCACGGCTTGACTAATCAGTTGATCATTATGAAAATTTGTATATATACTGTCAGGGGTACAGAGCCCAACATAGGCTACCTTTTTACCCGTGAAAGTATGTCACTCCAAAGGGAAAATATTTTTTCTACTATAGAGGGCGCTGTATGGGATGCTATCGGCCATGGCGCCACAAGTCGCGCTATGGATTGTTTTGTTGTCAAACGGGATCTATGTCATAAAATTAACGCGAGCGAAGCCGCGAGGAAAAGCTAGTAATAGATTTAATACATTTTAATTCAAAACCGTTATAAAAAGAGCCATGTACCAATGTAAAATCTACCAAGGGTAGGGTTACATTATATTGGTTGTTTAAAGATGAAGAAGTAACTACAAATTTACGATTTTCAGATTTATTCCTGTACTTGTGCTACATTATCTTGCTTCTTGCCAAATTTCGTGATTCTAGGACAACCGGAAGTACCCTATAGGTTTTTGGTCGGAACGGTTTTGTACGAAAAACGGAACACAAACGGCTGTATCGTAATTTTGTTATCATAATATTGTATTGTCATCTGATCTACAGTTTGACCAAAATTTCAGCTCAATCGGTCTTCGGGAAGTGGTTCAAATTTTCGTTCCAAGAATCCACCCTTACATACATTACATACAGGTCAAGTTAAATAAAAGCTTTTAAAATCAGTGATGACAAATAGGCATCCCGAATAGAGGTAACTCCTTTTAACGGTTCCGTACCTCAAAAGGAAAAAACGGAATCAAGGATCACTTTGTTATCCGTCTGACTGTCAGTCTTTCAAACTTTTATTTGGTAATGACTTTAATTTGGGCCCGACGACGGCCGTCACGAAAGTTGAGGACTTTCATTTTTATTTGAGTGTTCAAACTTGAGCAAGAAAAAATTTTCATGACATGAATAAATAGTATTACATACAGAAAATCCGTACATGCCATAAGGAATTTGGTAAAAATGTATTTTGGTAGAGAAGGTCAGCAATAAAAGTAGATTAACACTTTAGTACCATCATCATGTCATTAAAAAGATTCAAATAATTGACAGCTGTAACATTAGCTAAAGCAACAGTTGGATCTATTGGTGAAAACGGTGAAAACCATAACAAAATACGTTGTGTAACTCATGAGGAGCTAACGGTTAAACAGACTGAACTTGAACATTGAAATAATAATTGGAAATAGGCGAATCAAAAACTTTCATATTCAAACTTTTGGTTGTTTAAATATTAATATTCATCTCTTTAAATTGTGTAATTAAATATGTGTAAAATGTTTTTTACTAAGTTGTAAAATAATAACAGAGTACATTTATTGTAAACATGGTATGCATAATCTTTGCAATCAGTCATAATAATATAATATGTAATATCTATCCTATAAAAAGGCACAACAAAAACATACTACATTCTGAGGTACATACACATTATTTTGTTTCTAATAAATGCACCAGTACCTGCATTTCCGGATCCATGTCGCAAAAAGCCCCCGGCTGGACCACCACAAATATTATAAATATATATAAAAAAATAAATATTACTGATAACAAACATCAGCGTATAAATTCCGTTATTTCCGCGTGTATCTCGACTCGGTTGCTTTCAAAATGTTTTTTCGAACAGAGATTCGTGTCAAATCCATGTCATGACATATTCGATTGCTGAGCTTACGTAAAATAGGGTAATTTTCTTTCAAGATTACGGTTGCGTGGCCAGTAATGAAAGGTTTTCTCTTTTTATTGGATCTAAAACATGCTGATTGACTGATAAGGCCAGCGAGTCCTCGAGTTTGTTCCGATCTATTATATTCAATGGTTTAAAATCGACTAGGCGGAATGCAGGTTGAGTAGTTTGTTTATAAATATCAGAATTAATATTCTGTATAGTAGAAAATAGCAAAGTAGGTAAGTAATTTTATTATTAAGTTAAGTTTAAATATCAATGTCATACTCATACCCTAAGCAATACCTTACTCGTATTTAATGAAAACGACAAGCCAATAATTTTATTAGTACTTATTCGAAATTTAATTAGTTTTCTTCTTAAAGTATGTTCATAAAACATTAGCATTTTTAAAAAATAATTAATCTTTCTGATTGTACATCGAAGGGTTACCTATTCATAAATTAATATGTCTCTTTTAATTAAATGTATATTTATAAAATTTATAAAACTATTTTTTTGTATTTACTGTTTAATTTGTGTGCAATAATATTTTAAAAAATAAATAAAATCGAAGCAAAAATATTTTAAACTAGCTGCCCGGCCCGGCTTCGCCCGGGTACTGTTTCAATCTTTCTGAGAGATTTTCTTAATATTTTTTTCCGTAAGAACCTTGTACAGAGTATTAGAAAACTACAAAAAAAATCAGCCAAATCGGTCAAGCCGTTTTCATGTTATGTCGTGACAACGGAAAACGGGTTTCATTTTTATATATATAGATAAAAACGTCAACATCGACAGATCTTTGTATGCTGAGCTCTCAGACCAAATAAGAAGTCAAGACGGAGCGCTGCGAACAATACAGTGAAGCAGACAAAACTACACCTCGCGCTGTACATATACGGTCTCACGCACACATTCACAACCAAACTACACCTCGCCGATTAGTTTGAGCTAATTCGTCAATGACGTATCACGTCCAAATAATTAATTCTATTAATATGCAAAAATGCCGAATTGTGTGGTGAAAGGCTGCAAAAACCATTCCTCGAAGAATAAAGAGCAAGATGGAATCACATTTATTACGTTATTATACTTAAAAATACATCTTTTTAACAAATCAATTTTATTAAATATTATGACAGCTTGGAACACAAAACCTCCACAAGTGTTGCCGCTATAAGCGTCACAATAGTCCCAGTTTATAGGGGTAGTTATTAATGTGACGCGAAACGTAATCTAACACGTTCTTTTACATATTTCTATTTTTACTGTTAGTTTTCATAAAATTATTGTAAGTGTTAATAGGCGTTAAGTTTTTTTTTGTTTTTTCGTATTTTAACATCACTACAAAAACCTTTATTTTTAAGATTCCCGTTGCGAAATAAAGATAATAAAGGGAAAGTGGGTAGAAGTGATTCGAGTTAGCCGGAATCAGTTCCTTATCCATTCATCCTGCTAGTACCTAATACCTTATTAGGGTAATTAGTTTTTACTACACGGCAACACTCACTAAATGCACACATGTTTACAAAACCGGCTTCACATCATTGTTGACAGCGCTCCGTCTTGACTTCTTATTTGGTCTGAGGCTGAGTTGATGATGACGATTTCGTCATAGTCAATTGCTGAAACGCATTTTTAAAGTTACACACACACTAGCGCCCCGCCCCGGCTTCGCACGGGTTTTAATAGAGATCCCTAATTTTTTTGAAAATAAAATATAGCCCATATTATTTGGGAATAGCGTAGTTTCCCAACAGTGAAATAATTTTTGAAATCGGTCTAGTAGTTCTTGAGTTTATTCATTGCAAACACACCCACACACACACACAAATACAAATCTTTCCTTTTTATTATTAGTGTAGATTAAATTATAGCTGTCACTGTCAAACTAAAAAAGAATAAACGAGATAGCTTGAGAATAAAATCTGAATTAATAAGAACTAGCAATATGTCATGTATTCAGAATAACTGTGCTAATAGTAGAAGAGCCGAAGAGGTGATTTTTGTAGTTATTAGAGCGCGTCAGACAAGATATAATAAGGGGACACAGCCTGGTATCCTGTTAAGTATCAACACTATGGTGTTGAAAATATGTTTTCAACTCTTTAATTTATAAATTTTTACATATGTAAAAATTTGTCGATTTTAAAGCGGAGTGGGGAAATTATTTATTTATTTATTTATTTATTAAGGACCACAAACAAGTTCACAATATATTTTACTATACAGGGAGGAAAAAAACGACGAACACAGCCGAAAGTTTGATGATATGTACCTTACATACATGCGTTTTGTGCAAGTTTAATTTAAAAATAGTTTATTGAAAAAAAAGGCACTGACCTGCTAATTTTCTACGTGTAGGTATCCCTAATACTACACAACAACAGTGCATACGGCAAAAATACCTACACGGACAGAAACTACTACGCTACGGACAGTCCGTAGGCCACGACACACACATACCTGCCTACCTATTCATTGAAATTCTTATTATCACTTAAAAAATCAAAGTTTTTACATTAAAAACCGAAGTACGTACCGGAAAGTATCTACTACACACAATGCTCGATGTGTACGAGCGCCTCTTATGCCACACAACACTCAAAACCACTAAAGAACTCGTAAAACACTAAACACCATTCAAAACGCCTAATCCATTTAACAAATAACAAATAAAACTAGAAATTGTCATAATTTAGTTTTAGTATTTTACCTATTGACAGAAGTTTATTTATTTGTCACTATGGTAACCGTGACAATTACTATGCATAGCAGGTGCACGTCGAGCTTTATACAATTTTGGCTCCTATGTCATAGAACTTAAGAACGGTACAAAGTCCAATATGTAAAGGTCGACCTGCTCTTGCCTGTACGTAAGGAACAGCTGATTTAGGGATGAAAACACACAGTTATTCAAGGAATGTTTGTTAGTCAATTACTCCGAAACTATTACACTTAGAGAAAAAATCTTTCACGAGCATAAAGTAGATGTATAAACCTCTTAAGATATTTCGGGAGTGTCGGTCGCTCTCAGGGCACCCTGTATATAGTAGTTACAAAGTTGCTGTTACTAATTGTGGACTCAGCACAGTTGGTCACAATATTGTTAACAAGATTATTACAATATGGATCTTCTTGTATTACTTGTTCCAGTTTGCAAATTTTAAAGTTCAAAACAATCAATCAACGAAACATTGAAATGAAGCTCAGCTGACCGAACCCATCCAATAGCAGCCCCACGGCGTTGTATCCTTGTACTCAATTTTATAGATTATTTACAAATAATAAAAAAATACCTATCAACCACTATTAGGCGAGTTCGATCCGCCGAGATACTTGCACATCATAAATAAGTAATTTAAGTATTACTTTTAAGTTTGCTAATAACCAACCTCCTAAAGGCACCACTTGACAGCGCAAAGATATCAATATCATTGAAATCAATGTTGTAATTAAGCATCAAACGAGTCATGGGGTTCCGAACGCCTGCATTAGTCCTAGCAAGTGCAGTCGAGAAAGTCAGTAATCTATTATGACATCTTGATGGTATACGATAATACAATTTAGATACGAGTTCGTTACAGTCATATCTATTTTCACAAATATCAAAAAGTAGCATAAATTCTAATTGTTTTCTATTTTATTTATTTATTTATTTATTTATAGGGTCACCAACATAAGTACAGTAATATATATGTAACATAGGATAACTAAATAATTTTTAGGCTAACTGCACTTACAATTACAGGTTAACCACAACATGCGTTAACATTTCAGTTTACAAAGCTATTATATGTATAGGTATAGTTAAAATTATTGTAGTAGGTAACCAAACAAAACAAGAGAACACCACAAACAAAATGAGACACGCAGTAACGCCAACCTAAAGTACGCCACCAATTTTCAGCAGTTTTAAAAATTTTGGAAGACTCTGGAAATTAATACCGAGCTCCGGCAACTTATTTGTCAAATCGTTGTACAGACGGGCCAAGCGAACAACTGGTGAATTACGACCCATTCTTGTTCTGCAAAGTTTGACTTTGAACAATTTGCATGGGTATCTAGGTATTCTTGAAGGCACACTGAATGCAAGTAGTTTAGTCAACATAGGACTGTCAATTTGATTGTTCATTATCCTATGCAGGCACGACATGTCGAGATGTAGACGGCGCACAGAAAGAGCATCCAGACGGAAATTATTTAATTTTTCTGTGTAGGTCTTGAGTATTTTGGGTATCCTAAAACGGTAGGCAAGGGTGCGGATCATCTTTTTTTGTACTCGCTCTATTCTGTCTATGTGTATCCTATAGTCTGGATGCCAGACCGTACTGCAGTATTCCAATTTACTTCTGACGTAACTATTATAGAGTAGAATCACTGAGGAGGGCTTTTTAAAGTCTCTACTATTTCGCAGAATAAAACCTAGTGATTTATTTGCGTCTTTTATAATTTGGTCAATATGATCCGAGAACCGTAATTGATTATCAAAGATAACTCCGAGGTCTCTTATGGCATTCACTTCTTGGAGACTATTACCATCTATTGAATACGCAGTAAGATCCTTGTTACGCTTCCTGGTAAACTTTATGTGTTGACATTTTGAGGCATTTAGGAACATTTTATTAGTAACACACCATTCTTGTAGATTGTCTAAGTCGTCCTGCAGACATTTAGAGTCTACAACACATGAGATCCTCCTGACCAACTTAAGATCATCCGCGAAGAGATACACTGTGCTATGCTTGATACCCTTTGCCAGATCGTTGATAAATATGTTGAAGAATAGTGGTCCCAGTACAGAACCTTGGGGAACACCAGAAAGCGCCAAAAATGGTTCAGATTGTTCATTGTCCACGACCACTCTCAACGGCCGTTTTGTAAGGTAAGATCGGCACCAGTTTAAGATGTTGTTTGTTATACCGAATAAGTACAGCTTTTCCAACAGTATTTTGTGGTTCACCTTATCGAACGCCTTCGAAAAGTCGGTGTAGACTGCATCCACTTGTGACCCCTCATCCAGGGATTCCATTAAATCTGAGGCAAACTGTATCAAACCCGTGTTCGTAGATCTCTTCGCCATAAAACCGTGCTGTTCATTGATAATGTATTTCTGTACATGTCTATAGACGATAGCATGCACCATTGATTCAAACACTTTTGCCATTGTAGAAAGTATGGTTATGGGTCGGTAATTAGTAATGAATTCCCTTTTTCCATTTTTATAAATAGGTACAACCCTTGCCAACTTCCAAGCATCAGGAAAGATGCCCGTTTGCAAGGATTTGTTAAATAGTATACATAATGGCAAAGCTAGTCTATTCGCACATTTCACTAGGTAAACAGGGTGAACATTATCGGGACCCACTCCCTTCGTAGTATCAATCTTCTTTAGTTTCTTAGTAACTTCATCTTGGGAGAACTGAAAAGGACCGAGTGCGTCTAGAATATTTGAGTTTGATTCGGAAACATCACTATTAACATCATTATTGAGGCCATTGTCATCTGCCTCATAGACCGAAGAGAAGTGGGTAGCAAACATGTCAGGGATTCGATGCGTATCTGAATTCAAGTTGCTATTCAGGATCATTCTACTAGGATACGAAGAACAACCTTTTCGTAAATTTTTTATATGGGTCCAAAAGTATTTCGGATTTTTTGTTAACTCAGATTCTATTGTATGTATATATTTATTGTAGCATTCCCTAATAATCCTGTTGCAATCAGTTCTTAAATAATCAAACTCCAATTTATCAAGTGGATTTCCATATTTTTTGAACCTTTCGTGATACTTAAATTTCTGCTTTAGGAGACGTATTAAATGCGGTGTGTACCATACAGGATAACATTTTTGACGATTTCTTGACATGGGTATGTGTTTAGCAATAGTCTCATGTACCACCTTATAAAATCGAGCTACCATATCGTTCACGTTTTCATTGGGTTCAAGTTCCTTCTCCCAGTCAATTGTTTCAAGATACTGGTTTATAGCTATGTAGTCACCCTTGTGGAAGTTTTTGCGCGCTACTGTAATTGGTTTCTTCAGTGATTCCACTTTTAATTTTAGTTTAAGTTCTAGTGCGGGATGGTGTTTATCAATTTTTTTTATGGGTTGTAAACATTCGCTAATATTCAAAATGTCTTTGTTGCAAATAATTAAATCTAAGATCTTATTATTTTGGTTAGTAATACTATTAAATTGCTTTAAGTTATTTAGCATTAGAAAGTCCACGAGTCTACAGAACAATTCAGAATTACCATATCCTACCGGTGTCAAGCCAGAACTATCACTGCCACTATCACCTTCCCAGGTTATGCCGCTCATATTAAAATCACCCGCAATCAATGTACATTCTTGATCAGAACATTCCTGCAATATTGGATTAACTTTATCTGTAAATATTTTAATATCATTGTCTGTCACTGGTGGTGGTAAGTACACGGCGCAGATATTAAGGGTTGATGATTTCCTACCTGATTTTGCTGTAATCGAGACCCAGACATCCTCACAATCGCTCTCACGTTCATTAATCCGAGATGATGAAAAACGGTTAGATACCGCTATTAGGACACCACCTCCCCTTGATTTGGTTGAGGTAGTTGTTTCTCGGTCACGTCTGTACACATTATATCCGCCCTCGAAAAATTCACAATCAAAACACCCTCCATTAAGCCAAGTTTCGGTAAATATGCAAACATCGTAATTATTATTACTTATTTGTTGACGTACTTCAGCTGAACTTGTATTTAGTCCTCTTACATTCTGGTAATAAATGCTCAAACAGTCAATTGACATATAGTCCACCAAACACCAACAAAACAATACAATAAATCCTAAACAATACAAAACAGGAACAGTTTAGCAACAAAACAAACGGTAAGACAAAAACAATTAACAAACAAGCCACTAATCTAGGTTAGACAAGTCCTGACTATTCTTAATTAAGATGTATTCGGACGTTTCAGTTTTTCTCATAAATATTCTACCTCCCCTTACCCAGACAAATTTGTAGTGCAGCTCCCTTCCCTTGGCGCGTGCCGCAGCGTGCAATGCCTTCTGTTCCGGTGACAAATGCTCCGCTACGAAAACCGGTTTCTTATCTCCACCAATACCGAGCTGACCAGTATTTAGCTTGTCACTAGGATTTCTATTTTTTCTATTAAATTGTAGTGTTGCAGCCAAAAAATGATCCCGTGTTCTTTGCGAGTTAAACTTTACTATTATTGACCTTGGACGACGGTTCTCCTTGTTGATTTTGGCTATTCTTGTACACAATTGAATGTCTGTTTCTTCTAGTTTGCAATTAGTAACTGCAGCGACCTGCTTAACTATTGAATATAGGTTTTCTGACTTATGTTCAGGTACATTTTGCAGTTCCAAGTGGTTGGCTCTGGAGTACTGTTCCATCCGAGTGACTCTAGACTGGAGACAATTTACCGTCTCCTTAAGAGAAATGTTTTCTGTTTCTAACACTTTGATCCTGCTGCTATTCAATGTCACCTCTACTTTTAACTTCTCTTGCTCATACTCAAATTCTTTTTGTCTATCTGATATTTGATCAAAGCGATCCAGAATTTCCTTGGTTTTCTGCTCAAATTCTTGCAATATGTTTATCTTGAAACTATTTAATATGTTCTCCAGTTCTTCCTTAATAACTTGTCTGATATTCCCAGTCGTCATGCAGCCAGTCGCAGTGCGTTGCTGTGGCTGACTGCCTCTCTTACTATTAACGTAATTAGTAGCAGGCTCACCCGATCGAGTGCAGCTTTCTGATTGTCCACTGGGCCTAATAGGCGTATTAGTATTGTCTAATTTCGGTAATTTACTGTGACAACTAGGACAGGTGAATTTCGATTTAAAATCTTCCGTTAAGTCCTCCAGTTGCTCCTGTATGTTGACGCAGTTTAGGTGGAATTTTAATTTACAAGATTGGCAGTTCAAATAGCCCGTCGTTGATGTCTGTCTATTGCAGCAACCGAATTTCAATTTTGCTTGTGACATACTTAACAATTAAGTCAATCAAACACTTTTTACCAATGAGTTTTTTATTTTTTTTTTATTTTTTTTTTATTTTTATTACTACCATTTATTGACGTTATTTAAGGAGAAAAATAACTCAATAAATCAGATAAAATTCCGTTCACAAAAAGTCGACCCGGCTGGGGTTCGAACTTGGTACTGTAGGATCAAAGTGAGAGCTTCTATGCCATTTGTCCAAGCAGGTTGATACCATACGCTTTGAAATTGTCTATTTGTATAACTCTCTAACAAACGCGTTGTCAGTTACAACTTGGTTGGGTCCAAAGTTCAACTTTTTAAATTTTTTGACAAAATTACCCACTAATATTTGTGATGATCGCAAATTTAGTTTTTCCACTATTTCACTAGATTTCACTGCACAAAATGTTTTTTATTGTCTTTAATAATTTTGTATGTTAATTATATTTCTATAAACACGTCTTTAAAATGGTTTTTAGTGATGTGTAAATTCAAAATTTTGCAATTAAAATTTCTTATTAGCACGTAAGAGTTAATTAAATCCTACACTGTCACTTATTTATTGTCCCACTATTAACAGTTTTTTAATACTTTTTGGTTAGATTATTGTATTTGTAATTTTTTTATTATTATATTAGCGCAGCGACTTGTTTACCGTGTTACGGCCTCTAGCTGTCAGATGCTTTTATGTTATTATATGTTATGAATTTGCAATAACAAACACAGTGGCATTCTCGAACGCGGTATATATATTTTTATTTTCACGTAAATAGTTCAAGGATAACGGGAAATATATAATCTGATCTGATAGGTTTGTGTAACTGATTTTTTTAAATATTTGAAAACCTCTCGACGCTCCCTCCACCGATGAACGGGTAAACATCATTTAACATTTTTTGCTCTCCTTCGCCTAATCTTCGAAATTATATATAGAGATCTCTGATCTAAAGGAAATAAAAGCTGGAGTACCGCAAGGTAGTGTTTTAGGTCCGGTCCTGTACTTATTATACACCTGCGATTTTCCAGAATTAGAAAATAATACAGTTGCCACTTTTGCAGATGACACTGCTATAATGTCTGTCGGAGACTCGCATGAAGAGGCAGTTAGTAAAATCCAAGTTGCTGTTACAAAAGTTCATAAGTGGGCTCAAAAATGGCGAATCAAACTTAATGAATCAAAATCTGTTCACATTGATTTTACAAACAAAATTCCGCACTACCATCCAGTGTATATAGATAGCCAACCAATACCGTATTCTAATACGGCCAAATATCTTGGTATGACCCTAGATGCGAAACTACACTGGAAAGTTCACGTCAAGAAAAAAAAGAGAAGAGCTAGAAATACGTTATAGAGACATGTATTGGCTGCTCGGTAGAAACTACAACCTGTCAACATACAATAAACTACTATTATACAAACAAGTCCTCATGCCAGTGTGGATGTATGGCGCACAGCTTTGGGGCTGTACCAAACATAGTAATAGACAAATTATTCAACGATTCCAAAATAAAGTACTTAGGGGCATTGTAGGTGCACCTTGGTACTTCACAAACGACAATCTCCATCGGGACCTTAAAATGGAGTTCGTAGATAAAGTGATTCAAAAGTGTGCGGAGGCTCACGAACAAAGACTTCGACATCATGTAAATCCTGAGGCAACACAGACCTATTGAGAAGGCTCAAAAGAACTAAACCCTTTGAGTTAGTGTAGTGTAGTGAAAACAATACTAGTGATAGTGCAATAACATTTATAACACATGAACAAAGTGTTTTCAATTAACAGACACTAAGATAAGTCGATGGACAATATTCTTAGACTATACGTTTTATAAGTTTATTTTAAAGTTAAATTACTAATTAGCCAATAGCTAGATTGTAATATTATAAAGTAGGAATTACATATTTATACTTTACTTTAAAAAAAATATATGGAGCGCCGAGTGACTGCACAATTAGCATCATCGGCTACTCTACTATAAGGTATATTCTTTACATTGGCGAGAGAGACAAGAGCAGTAGGAAGGTTTATGAATAGTTTTTGATAAAATGGTATTTTTGTTATTTAGAGGTAATAAATAATTTCAAGCTATGTAATGCCAAGTTTTCAGCACACAAGATCTGTAAGGCCCAAATATTCCGTCGGTCGACAACGTCCCCCCAACAAAACAAGATAATCAAATTCAAAACTAAGTTGTCAAGCTAGCTATTTTTAATCGCGATATCGGCGTTTTATCCACTTTTCACAGCTAAATGCAAATGAAAAACAAGATAGAATTGTTCAAAAACGCCGATTGCCGCTACTTACATGTAACTAGACTGGCCAGGTCCTTTTATACTAAGGGCCTGGTATTACCTAGGTAGAACTATTTAGGTGATTATTTTATACGCACCTAGTTAACATTTTAGTCCACGAATACACTAACGCACGGTGTACTTACTCATGTGTAAACAACATATTTTGGTTAGGTGGCTAGAACATTATTTATTACGTGACAACTAATTTTCGCTTAAGATTACGTAAAAATTAATCTCATATTTTGTAATAATTTTAAATAAAAATACCTCTGAAGTTTCTTCATCATCCTCTGTATGGTTGTCGTACTTCACAAATGCGTATCGCAGTTGATTTTCGAAATTTTCCCGCGCTTCAGCCTTTTCTTGTGCACTTAGCTTCTTCATTATTATTTTATAAATAAATTAAATGTATATGTACATCCATAGACAGATATATTTAATTTAAAAAAATAAAAATGTTATTCTTTTTTTCATCACGAGTGGCCAGTCTTATTTTTTTATTGAAACACATTTAAATTCCGAACTGGTCTTTTTTTTAACTGGCCAGATACTTATTGATATTTTGTTGTATTTTTAAACGATTTGCTTTGTTGTTCTGGCACTAAATAGTGCAATTTTAAATTTATCATTTCAGATCACTGACTTACGTTTGAAGGTGTTAAGTTATTGATAAAACAACGCTGTTCACACGTAGCTCAGGGGAATGGCACGCCATGCGTTGAGTTATTGAGTGCAGTCGAATGGTGTATATTTGTGTGTGCAAAAACCGCGAAAAATTTTATCATATTTAATTGATGAATTTATATATTTTTGTATAATCTATTAAAAATACTTAATTATTAAGATATGTTTTGTAAATATTTTTACGATAAATTTTTCATAGAAAACTTTTTACAATATGATTATTGAAGTACACAATACAATACAATAAAATGAAGTGATCTTCACATTATTGTATTGTAAATCCATAAATAATTTTATTTTTATTTTATATTCTAAGATTATACTCTATACACTGACTCTAGACTTTTATTCTTAATTTTCACATAAGAACACATGAAGGTACTTAGTTTATTTAATTGAGGAATGGATAAAGATTATTAGTATTCAGGAAATACTTGTTAAAGTACGCTTTTACGAGAACATGTGCGTCGATACCAAAAATTTCTGCGTAAATACAAGTATTTTCGTGATCTAGCCTAGCTTATCACAAACTCATAGGGTAATCTTTTTATTTCGTACCAAAAAATTTTTGTTCAGGGTCACTAAACTCGGTTTTATTAGAAACGACGGTAGTTCTAAGCCATAAATGTCGAATTCACGACACATAAAGTCTATGATACAAGGATATGTCATGTAAGTAACGTAGGTAGATTGGGTACTGTGTTCCATTTTATGTTACTTGATGTGCAGTCAGATTGAGCGAAATGGAAAAGATTAGGGTGATTCTTGGAAATGCGATTATTCGGTTGATTCCACTGGCTAGTTTTTTTTTTCAAAATATAATGAAACCTGGTACTACACGTAAAAATAGGCTAAACCTGAAGTATAAATTTCGAATAGGCACTCATTTTGAACCTATAAATTCCAAGATATTAGACATTAAAAAAATCATGACCAGGGGAATCAATTAATAGTTACAGGGGAATCAAAAATCAATAACTCTGTACTTTTTTAAAAGAAATTGTAAGATTTTACATATCAAAAATTACATAATTAATTCTCAGTTATACATATCTAAATAAAATTAACAAATGTGAACATGTATTCTTCAATTTTCAGATATTATTATCTACTTTTGTAAACAATCGTCTGACATAGGTACATAAACATCTAATAATCTATTGGTGTCGTAATCACATCCGTGTTCCTTGAGAGCACCCCATTTGTACAACATTATTGTCATATTCCTGCAATAAAAAAAGGAATATTAGGAAAATTGCGAAATTTTAGAAATGTTTTACAAAAATAAAGTTTAAAAAAATGTTACTTAATCCAGCTTAAGAACAACAAGGCACCAGGCGAGGACGGAATTACAGCAGAGCTTCTGATAACGGGTGGTACACCGGTGCTTAAAGTCCTGCAGAAGCTCTTTAATTCCGTGTTGGTCGAGGGCAAAACGCTTGAGGCGTGGAACAGAAGCGTGGTGGTTCTGTTCTTTAAAAAGGGCGATAAACACATCCATACGCTGCGGCAGATTGTACAGAAGACCGAAGAGTACAATCTGCTATTATGCTTAGCGTTTGTGGACTATGAGAAAGCCTTCGATTCGATCGAGACATGGGCCGTGCTACAGTCTCTCCAGCGATGCCGCATAGACTGCAGGTATATCGAACCTTTGACGTACATATACAAAAACGCCATCATGTCAGTCCAAGTACAGGAACAGAACACGAAAGCAATCTCATTACACAGAGGCGTGAGACAGGGAGATGTCATATCTCTGAAACTGTTCACGACCGCTCTGGAAGATGCCTTCAACTTTTGGACGAGAAAGGATGCGGCATCAACGTCAACGGCGAGTATATCACTCACCTTCGATTTGCCGATGACATCGTGGTCACTGGAGGACCTCAGCACCATGCTCGGAGGCCTCAATTGAGTTTCCCAACAGGTGGGTCAAAAAATGATCATGGTCAAGACGAAAATCATGTCGAATATCCATGTCGCACCCGCCCCGGTCTCAGTTGGGAGCTCGATCCTCGAAGTTGTTGACGAGTACGTATACCTTGGACACACCATCCAATTAGGTAGGTCCATCTTCGAGAAAGAGGTCAATCGACGAATCCGACTTGGCTGGGTAGCTTTCGGGAAATTACGGCATATCTTCTCGTCCAAAATTCCTCAGTGCTTGAAACGAAGAACCTTCGAGCAATGTGTGTTGCCAGTGATGACCTATGGATCGTAAACGTGGTCGCTCACTATGAGCCTCATAAGAAGGCTATGGGTCACTCAGCGAGCCATGGAAAGAGCTATGCTCGGGGAGATCGAATCAGAAATGAGGAGATCCGTAGCAGAACCAAAATAACTGACATAGCCACTGACATAGCCAAACACTGAAGTGACAGTGGGTAGATCACAAAGCGCGCAGAACCGAAGGCCGATGGGGCAAAAGGGTTCTGGAATGGCGACCACGTACTGGCAAGCGCAGCGTAGGACACCCGCCTACAAGGTGGTCAGACGACCTAAGGAAAGTCGCAGGAAGCCGCTGGATGCAGGCCGCTGCCAGCAGGTCGCACTGGAGACGTTTGGGGAGGCCTAGTTGACTTCTTGTGGCTGAGATGATGATGATGAAATAATTTTTCAGTCAAAAACTTTATCACATTTTGATTTCACTGACCTTAGAAACAGAGTAATCAATGTCAGGGAATCAAAAAATGTAGCAAAATTATCGATTGTCGCTAAATGACTGTATCTAGTACAATGACCTTTACACCCTAGGTAGTCATTAGAGTGGCGATAGTGCATTATTTTTTTTAGTCGTCTAATAAAATTAATTGATGGTGAAATTGAGGTCAAAGTAATCAACGATGTACCAAACCAAACCCAGTGGAATCAGATACTTACCTTTATATTTCTGGAATGCAGCAAGCAGCCGCGCATCTCTTCCCTCGACACTCAAAACATGACTGACGGTTAACGCTCGGGGGGTACACATTGCTTCCAAATTGTGTCACTAAGGACGTACGTACATTTTAGTGATATACCAGTGGAATCACTGCTAAGGCCCGGACAACATTTAAAAAATTCATATAATTAAATGTACTATAAATACGTGGTTCATCTATTTTATTTATTAATTCTTATCAATTTGGGATCTAATATAAAATATTGAAATATCTATGAACTGAATGGAAAAAATGATATGGATGATATTGTGTACAAATTTGGAGTACGGACACGCCAGTGGAATCAATTTTTAACACTTCAGATATTTTTTTTACTCACTTTGTTTTATATTTTTCTTAATTATCGTAGTGACTCAGTTAGATTACAGTTTAAATTTTAATAAAAAAAATACTTCATACGCTTATTTCAATTATACGTACACTTTTTACTTCCGGACAACGAAAATTTAGGTTTTCAAGAAACACCCATTAACATGTTGTATCGAAATTTGTTTGTACTGACTGTACACAAACTTTGGGGCTCACTTTTGATAATAAACCAGTGTTAAATTCAATAATTTCTGACTAGTACTGTGGTCTAGGGGCGCATTCACATAGCGATCCGTTTTACAGGTCCGTTATTTGATAGCGTTTGTAATTTGTATGAGCAAGTTCACACATAATACAGTATTCCTGACCGCGATCCACATAGCGATGGATCCTGTAAAAACGGACGTTCTATGTGAACGCGCCTTATGATACAGGTTTATACCGGCAGTCGTCATCGTAGCGTCGTCTATACGTCCTTTTCTAGTTAGTCCTGTGTGTGATTTGTTGAAGTTCAGTAATTTCAGAATGTAGATAGTTCGAAGTAAACTTTTGTCGCAATTAAGCTGCATATTGTCGTAATTAAATATTGTCGTAATACAGTTTGCCGAAACTCAAATTACAGGTCGTATCAAAAGTACAAATTAGTATTTGCTATCATACTTAATATTATATTAATATTATAAATGAGAAAGTGAGTTTGTTTGTTATACCTTCACGGCTTGATTAAGCAGCCGATCATTATGAAAATTTGTATACATATTGTCAGGGGTACGGAGCCCAACATAGGCTACCTTTTATCCCGTGAAAGTATGTCATTCCTTTAATACTTTTTCTACTATGGATGGCGCTGCAATTCGCAATTGCCGGCCAACAGACGGCGCCACAAGTCGAGCTATACGAGATCTTTATCATAAAATTAACCGCGAGCAAAGACGCGTAGAAAAGTTATTTATTTATAAATTGAAATTAAAAATTCTTATTTTATTATTGAGTAGGTAAACTGTAAAGCCGGTGGTTTAGTGGTTATTTTGCCTTTAGCTCAAGTATCGCAAGTTTCATTACAACACATAAATTAGTGTGCATGAAAGTTTTTCATCATCAACAATCATCACCAAGTTTGTTTTCTACGTATTTATCCATAAAATACATAATTTTAAGGATAAATACATAATTAAACGTCTCTCCCGTTCGATCAAAAAGAAGATTGGTCAATTCTAATATTTCACCGGTCTATCTCCAAAATTACGTGACCATTAAAACACTCTTAAATCTAGGTACTTTCATGTGTATAATACTATTACTTTTTAATCTACTGTTAACCATTGGCGGAATTTATTTTTGTAAGAAGCCATTCATAAAAAAGCTTTTAATTATGAACTCTCACTAGTCAAGTTAAAATCAACACAACTAAATTCAATAAGGTTGTGTTAGTTATTTAAAGGGACCTATTCCTTCCATTTCCATAGCCAAATCCATAATTTATGTTTTTTTTAATAGTTGTTAGGCAACTAGCCATTCATATTATTGAAATTGATTTTTTGATTCGATTTGATTTGATTTGATTCGAACCCACGACCCCTCGTTATCCGGTCGAGTGCTCTAACCACTGAGCTACCTGGAAGGTTAGTAATGGTAGGTGAAATTTCTCATTCCTTTTAAACTGCGTAAGTCGCAGAGCACGCCATCTACCTGATAGTTTTACAACCAAGCAGGTTTAGTAGCCCATCGTTACAGATTGAGATTTTACTATTTTTAGATAACGGTCAATATACAATTTATGATTTTTTATTTATAGTTGTTACCCCACCTGGGGGGAGGAGGTGAAATTTTTCTTTCAAAAAATCAATTTCAATAATACAATGCCTTAATCTCGGCAGCATAGGTTAATTTGTTCTTACATTAATATTTTTGAGGAGCTAGCGTCGCTTTGTGTCGCGTTGCGCCCTATTATGAGCACGCGAGTTAAGCGTCGTCGAGCCTAGCCAGTGTTCGTTATCTCAAGCTTCTCCGTGCTTCGGATCGAAGGGCACGTAAAGCCGTCGGTCCCAGCTGTTGTGTTATAAATGACAGTTGTTAAACCAAGTCGGTGGTCATAGAGCGGTTTGAAAATACTGGCCTCTGCCAGTCCGCTATGGAGCAGCGTGGCAGAGTACGCTTTAATCACATTTGATTGTAGGAAGACCCATATCCTTGCAGTGGAATAATTATGGGTTGATATGAGCAGTGTCGTCGTCAGTATGCACCCATTCAAAAGAAAATATGGTTAGGTAAATTAATCTAGGTTTATATAGTAGGAATCTAAAATAGGTTCAGCCCGACAGCGGACGACGACGTGACGTATTGACGCTGAATGAATATTTTGAATAATTTAGTCGGCTGTCTGGCCGGTCCATTCGACCGGTTGTAATATTGACTATGATGTTAGGAGTTAATAGCTGTAAATAGAGGAAGATTTTTCGATAGGTTAATACCATGTTGTGTTTTTATAATATACTAGCTTTTCCCCGCGGCTTCGCTCGCGTTAATTTTATGACATAGATCTCGTTTGACAACAAAACAACCCATAGCGCGACTTGTGGCGCCATCTGTTGGCCCTCTATAGTAGAAAAAATGCTATTGTATTATGGATGGTATTGTATTGGAATGACATACTTTCACGGGATAAAAAGCCTATGTTGGGCTCTGTACCCCTTACTATATATATACAAATTTTCATAATGATCGGCTGATTAGTTAAGCCGTGAAGGAATAACAAACAAACTCACTTTCTCATTTAAAATATTAGTTAGGATGCAAATATTACAATTCAGGGCAGACCGCACTCCGTAGACTGCAGCTGCGGACTGCGAGCGACTCTACTAATTTCTATGTATCTCTATGAAAATTAGATAGATAGATAGAATAAGCTTTATTCGCAAAACACACAGTGATACAGTAAACAGTAAAAGTAACAAACAAAACATGTGTTTATGCAACCAGGCGGCCTTATTGCTCAAAGCAATCTTTTCAAAAATTATTGCGGTCGGCGGCACTTTCATAGTACCTACCTACATTTTAACAAGTAGTGTCGCTTACAGTCTGCGGCCTGCGGTCCGTCTTGGATTTGGATCTATATGAGGAACTCGATGTCATCCTTGCTAAGTGACAAAGTGGAACGATCACCCAAATATTTTCATAATAATATTATTATATACTTATAAATTTCTTGAGATATAGATAACAGTCGATAAGCTGTGACCGTTGGTTGGCTTGAAAAAAACTGACACCACCTATCCTCTAGGCACACAAAAAGACGAAATTAACAGCGAAAGTAGGTAAGAAGTGGCAACTAATGTCTACATTTCGCAAAGAAAGATAACTTATTATCCAGAATATTCCGAAAATTTAAACGAGACGGTGAGAAAGCTTTTGTTGTTCACTATAAAATATCTGTAATAATTGTAAACCTTACGGCTACCATTATAATTTTACATTTGTACACCTTGTTAATTTTGCAAAATGGGCTTACAGTTCCTAAGATTATAATCTTCTAATCTCTAATTATTGTTTTTAAATGTCATACAGTAGGTACCTATCCTATAAAAAGTGTTGGTTAATATTGCTCATTGTTTCGTCTGTTCGAAACCTAAGTCAATATTTACGTTATATAATAATCCAACTCCTTCAATTAACATTCGTACCTCCTCGATCACTGCATAAATTCAAGCTATCATTCTTGTCATAGGTACATAAACATTTCATCGTTCAAAGAATAGGGCAAGTTTAACGAAAACTTCTGAAAGTATGTATCAAGCGACGCGTGTTGGAATGAATTGGCGTGCCAATTGGCGATACACGCGTTTATGAACCAGCTCAGAGGGCCACGCATCTCGAACACAACAGCACGTCGTAACCCAACGAAATCATCGCGACTCACCCGGCTGATGTCCTCTTCCGTCAACTGTTTGGGTTTGGCGGCCTCATCCATCATAAATAAAGATTAATAACAAACGATTAAGAACAATTAGGCAAAACAATAAAAACCCGAATTAATGCGAAGCCAACATGAAATTAATTACTGTCATCCGATAAATAAATTGTTCAACCGAAAAAAAAAGCCGCCAGCGTGACGGCGAGGTAAAAAACAACTGAAATACAATTTACGGGGACGTTTTCCTGAGGTTTATTAAAAGAAGCAGAAAGTGAAGGCAAATTAGAGCAATATGGTTTATTAATGTTAAAAGTAATTTTGTTGGGATGCGGGTAGGGCAGTGCTAACGTCGCGGAGACACGCGCGCCGGAGACGTCGCGGGCTGGCCCCGCATCGATCCCGCTCGATCTTATTGCAACTAATACATAATACCAATGTCGCCAGACGTGATAGTCGGCAGTTGAATTTGACGATTTGCCTGCCCTAGGTCGCAAGTACCGTTAAGCCACAATAACAATAAGAACTTGTACTAAGTGTACTATTATCGGCTATAGCCAATTTGTACTGAAATTTAACTTACTACTCAAATCACGAAGACCATGCTTTATTTGTCAATGTTATTTTGTGCTGTAGGTAAATTTGAAAACATCCATTAATAAAACAAATTTAGTATCATATCAATTATTTATTCATAAATGGTACTGATAATAATTTGCATTTTATAAAGTCTGTTAATTAGCAACATTTAAAACTACAGTAAATGTGTATAAAATATTACATTACGCTTCTAGGAATATAAACTAGTCTAAAAATATATGACAATTACATACATAAATTTGTACGCTTTGGCAATATTACGTATCACACAGCACAATTCATAATCCATTTGGATTCTAATTATCTAACTAGGCTATTTTCAGTTTCATCCCAATAAACTTGTAGCCCCCTAAAGCCACACCACGCGGCGTATTAAACGCACAAAAGAGGCTCGTTTCGTGCTAAATTGAGCTCTTTTTATGTTACACCTCACGATGAAATGATTGCAACTCCTCTATGGTTAATCATACGCGAGTCATCTGCGCGTTTAAAATACGCCGCGTTCTTAGAACTGACATACGGCCGATCCCAATATCCGATCTCAATGCTCTATCGACGATTGTGATTGACGGAACTATTGATTCGTAGTTTACTTCCATATATTAAAAATGCAATGCATCGATTGGTTAAAGAGATGCGCATTGTGACTTTCAATTGACATAGGAAAAAACAATTGAGATCGCATATTGAATTCGGGCGATAGACGGACTGCTCGAAAATTTAGCCATTGATCAACATGTTACACAGACCATATTCATAGTCAACAGCTTGAAGCTACGATCGCACGACCGTCCGATGCAGTTGTAACTGCTCGAGCGGTTCGTAATTCATAATAATTCATAATTCATTTATTCGTTCGTGAACATGGGTTAGTAACAATATTGGTCTTAAAATTAAGGTTCGTATATGTGTGTATGTAGAAGACTGTAGTTCACTATGCAGTCGCAGCTTGAAGTTCATCCTGACTGCTTCAAGCAGTCCGTGTATGTCCGCCCTTAGGCAGTGGGTACATAAACAACATATAATTTTATAAAGTGCACTTCACTCAAACACTTGTATCGATGACTTGCGCTATGTGTGATCTCGAACTTACCTGAGAACACACATAGCGTGTCCGTTACAATTTTGAGAACACGACGCGTGCCCCTTTTACATATGTTAATTGATATATAACTTTGAAGTATATAACGTTAATATAATGATATTAAATATTTAACATTGTATAATTGTATAGATTTTAATAAAGCTAGTTCACTATTTAAAAATGCATAAATATGTACTGATTTCAAAAATCATGTTGAACGAATGGTACTCTTTATTACATTTTATTATTTTCGATAAACAAGACGACATCGTTAATTTTTAATCGTTTCACAACAGAAGATGTGTAATTTGTAATCTACAATTTACAGTAGTATTTATAAAACAGGGCCATAGTACAGACAAACAATGAAAGAGATAACCAGGTCCATGAATATGATTCAAGTGTTCTAATTTTTATTATTTTTTTCTGTTTTTTTATACCACAAACTTTGCAAACAAGCAAACGGCCGCCTGATGGTAAGGAATTAGATCTAATTTAGATTTTATGAAAAGATTAACCCGAATTTTTATTTATCAATAGTAATTTGGTATTGGAAGCGTTTGGTTGGGAGGTCAATTGTTAATAATTAATTATAGTATTCAAACTGTACAGTCAGCAGCATAAATATATTGTCACTGTACTACCATGTCACTGTCACTATAACATCATTGACATGTTCGGTCAGTCTTTAGTAACAAAAGTGACAAGGTTCTAAAGTGACAACATATTTATGCCGCTGTAACATTGTAACTGCATTGTACAGACAATGCAATTACAATGTTACATAACGATTCTTAGGTACATTATTAGTATAAAAATGTTTTTAGTTACCTGGATACCTATTTAATTAATTGCCTGTACTAATGACAATTTCAATTTTACAAATATCCGAACTTATATATAACTATTTAAATTCGTAAATTATTTAATACTATTTAAACATGAATTTTATAATTATGTGCGAAGGAACTATATTTTCATTGTGTGATAGTTTATAGCACCGTGTCAGACTTATTCGAATTCAACTTTCAAGTCACAGATTACAACATTTACTTTGATAAAATTAAGGGCTTGTTACACTACGCGGTATTCTGACATTCTTAGTTAATAACACAGCAAGCAAACAAGTATATTGCTACATAGGTCTTATGAACGTGGCCGAAATTGGAACTACAACTACTATGTCACTTTTTAACAGTTCGCCTTTGACAAAATGTATGAAAATATGCCACAGTAACGCTCGTACAAACGTCACGTTCTACATCCTTGAACATCGGTAAGCACGGCCGAACCCATTCGGTCCGTCTAATTAGACAGGCTAACTTGCGAACTCTTATTACACTATGCTAAATCTTAGTAAGACTGTCTGAATACCGTGTAGTATAATAAGCCCATCAAATAAGGATCGCACATATTCAACACAAACTGGTGTCTGATGAATCTATACCAGACGATACAACGCGTGTGCGTGTGGCGGATCTCGACCCAATGGAGCGTATGCAACCAGCTAGTGCGATCCGCGATCCTAAGTACCTACTGGATCGCCTCGTGTGGATCCGGCTATTGAATAACTAAATACCACCTATGGTAAGTGGTCAGCACCGTCCAGTTAATTTAGCAGCGTCTGAAGAGAGTTTTAAAGAGTAAGTTTAATACTATTATTAAAGATTTGTACATACAGGAATATTTTTTTATCACCATCCAAATTTTGACAAAATATCTGTTGTGAAAATCATGACATACGTGTTTTTTATTTTAGTATCACTTAGTACTAAAATATGAAGTTACAACATCACAAAGATATCTGAAACCAAGCAAATTTGAAAAGTGTTTCGGGAAAATGATATAATTTTGAAAATTTGACCTACTTTTTTCTCATAAATTAATCTTTTAATGTACACACCGCACATAAAAACATTTGGTTGGTGAAAAAAAATTCATTCTGTATTTTTTTTATTTTACCATACATTTCTGTCACACTGCTGGGGAAAGATGTTCTTTCTTTCCATTCACTATGAAAATATCAGTTCGTCAGTTCATTGTTCTTTCATTAAACGAAAAAAAAAAACATTTTCAAATCACTTAATAAATTGCGGAATGTTTAATGAAAATACAGTGAGTTGTACAAAACCTTTTGAAGTTAATGACACATCTTTATAATGTTATTTAAATTAAATCTTAACTCATCTTTTCCTCTTACTGGTAGTTTCTGAAATAGATTTTTAACGTTAATGAAACATTAAATTAGAGCTGTTGTCACTGTCAAACTAAGTAAGAAAAACGATATAGCTTGAGACCTATGGGGCAATTCACGTAACAAGAATCGATTTTACTTCGATTCTACGAAACTCGCTGTCTCACTCATACATAATAGGAATGGAACGGGACAGCGAGTATCGTTGAATCGAACTATAATCGGTTCTTGTTACGTGAATTGCCCCACTAATGTTGTCAACATTGAAATACGTTTCATAAACTAGCTGTTTATTAGACATTCCAGCATCAGATTTAATAAAAATTAAAGTTTAACCTCAGTATTGTTTTGTGCATCTCACATACTCATTCAGATTTTGAATCGAGTGCGTTCACTGATATAAAATAAAATATTTTGCCTAATTCTAATGTATTTAATTAATATATTTAAAGCTTAAAATACACAAACACTATAATAAAGGTAACTTAAATATAATTTGCCACTGTCTGTGTAAACCACTGTTTCGACTTTTAATTTAGTTAGTTTTAGTCTGTAAACTATTTTATCTTGATATGATAATAATATTTTTTATTACACACAAGCCCTGGATATAAAGGCAGAATTACACGGTTCACTTTTACCTTTCAATTTGGTTAAAGCAACCAAATTGAACAATGTTAATTTGTGACATTTCGTATTGTGTGTCCAAGGGACAGCACATACTAGTTTAGTGAATATTTAAATTATGCATTTTAAAATATAAAATGCACTTTGCCGATTGTTTCAACAGGTTTATAATATTACTAGCTTTTTGCCGGCGACTTCGTCCGCATGAAGTTCCGGACCCGTTCCCGTGGGAACCACATTGAATTTCGGGAAAAGCTATAGCCTATGTCACTCCCTGATAATGTAGCTTTCTACTGGTGAAAGAATTTTTGAAGTCGGTCCAGTAGTTTCGGAGCCTATTCAATGTAAACAAACAAACAAACAATCAAATCTTTCCTCTTTATAATATTAGTATAGATTAGTATAGATAGTCAGTTGATTTTTTTAAATCTTATTCCCATAAGATATTATTCAGTTTGTGAAACGCATTTTTTTTATCTTTTTTATACAGTTACGGGTTTTTTGTTATACGGCAGACATACAGGCAAGCGGGCGCTACCAATGCGTTGCCCACCTCTGACGAGACCTCTAATGTACCTCTTAAACAGTTCCATGTTATAGTCCGAAGGAAACACAGAGGCTGGGATATCATTCCACATCCATATAGAGGGAACTTTAATTTAAGTTCTAACTGAAGCCATCTCTTTTTTTCTTCTTAAGTTTGAGAGTGGCAGCTATATTTTTATGTGTAAAAATGCGTTTCATAAACTACTTGATTGTGATAAAAGTACTGAGAGTTTCTTTATGTTTTTTATAGTTCTAAATAACATTTATATGTACCGATATAATTCATTTAACGGACAATACAATTTGGAAGTCTTATATTTGCAGAATAAGGCTCAATAGGCATAAGGCAATTTAGCTCATTGTAGATCGGCCCAACGGCAAAGAAATGAATTATACTGTCGCCAACACGGCTGGCTCGCGTAGACGCAAAACGAAGTTCTCATACTTATCATAACATAACAACAATCGATTCTCAACTGTTTTATAAAATGTGAGACCAGATTTTGACGCGTACTACAATATTTTTTTATCATGGCAACTATTTCTGGCCCTTATGTGTCGATTAGTCGCGGTGTTGGCAACACTTCCGCATGCTCCGAAAACATTAGGCCTGCTATCCACTTGAGATCGTTGTCTGCGACGATGCCCGCGAGTGTACTGCCAAACCACGGTTTGTCTTTACTCCTGGAATATAAAAAAAAAATCAATCAACTCTCTAAATAAATTCAACACAATTTATTATTCTGAAAATCTTGGTAGTACTCGCATGCCTGTATAGGTAAAGAGTGCAGAAAACAAAACTTGTAACATCATTGTACCTAACCACTTTCTTGCAAATGAATTTGATATGATTTAAAGAGTCCTACTCGAGTCAAATTTCTTTCTGAATAAATTCGTTGAGTTCCAAGACAGCTGTAGTTTCTCCCCCGGGACGTCAATAAGCTTAATTGCTTGTCAATCTGGGGTCACCGTTGTTAATCCTGGCTATAAGACTCAGTGATGGGAATGTGTGATGGGTTTGTCACTTGATATTACGCTCAAGACAGCATACGCTTTAAAAAAATGGATATAAAGTTTACCTTTTCGGTTTGTTATTTTTGGGTATAAAAGTAATGGACCACAATACAGCGGGGGGCCTCTTGGGTTCGTGGCCTATGTACCACAAATAATCTTTTATCTTCCATTCTTCTACTTTTTGAGAAACCTGAAAAGGACAAAAAATATTTAAGATTATTTTCTATCTTCTGACAGACCCGGTGGGTGAGTGGCTAGCAATGGTCACTTTATCCCTAGGGCCGTGGGTTCTAATCCTGCCCATGGCAAACATTTGTGTGCATGAACATGTCTGTTTGCCTTGGTCTGGGTGTTTTCTATGTATAATAAGTATTTATTTAAAAAAAAAAGTATTTATGTATATTTATCAGCAATCTAGTACCCATAGTACAAGCTTAGTTGCTTAGTTTGGGACTAGATGGCGTTGTGTGATTCGTTCAACAATATGAGTAATGTTACACACACATACAACTCAATGATTTTGTTATCCTGCCAATCCTTTAATGGGATTGAAGGGAAACCCTTATCCATGCAAAGGGATGATTATAGATTGATATGATTAGTAAATAGGGTCGTGTCGACTACTTACATGTTTGTCTTTATAATAACAGACGATTTTGTCGTGCAAACTAAAATTGAATGATTTAAAATTCTTCGTGGACTCGTTAGCGTATTTGACCATTCCGTTTATGGTTCTCACTTCGTGTTTCATTTTATCAATCTTTTGTAAAATTGAATTTTCTTTTATTAACAGATAATTGTCCTTTCTGTCCTCCTCGTCCCAATAACCCCACCTTAATACTACATCTAGTACTATCTCGTCAGGGTGGACGATTCGTCTCATAGAATTGTCGTATATTACCTCCTCGAGCATTAGGAGGTGTGAGTATGTATTTGCTTTTTCGCACAACTCAATGAGCACGTCCGAACATGTCTTGTTTGGTGTTAGCTGTGGAAAAGAAAAAATATAGTAAGTCACAGATAAAAAAAATATATTTCTTCCTTTGAAATTAAAATTATGTGGCTTATTTGCTCACATTTTAAAGTGAACAACCCAGCTGATTTGGATATGAAGCACGCGTCTGATGAATTCACAATATGATTTTTTTCTCAATTTGATCGGCTACACATTAACGCATTCGACTGTGACCAAAAAACTCGCACTAATCACTCAGAACTATACCTACTTAACGCCGAAGCTCCCAGTTTATAAAGCAATTGAAAATCGATTGTTATGCACTGCGTAATAAGAACCTATGAGTTTCGAAGTTAGTTTTGTGACTGCACACGCCAGGAGAATGATGTTCAGTATAGTCGTACTTACAGCAATTTGAGAGCATTGGTTCTTGTCATGAACATATATCCACGCTTTCAGATCGCCGGCCGCTTTTGGCTTAACTCTGGTCGGTGAGCCGTGAACCTTCACGAGAACCCTTCTGATAGCCTCATCACGCCTCTTTTCTGATTCTGTGGGCTCCCATATCTGCTGAGAGTTCACTATCAGGTCCCTAATAACGTGTAGGTGGGTGTTCCACGAACTCTGCAACGGGTCGGTGGTCTGTAAAGTAATGTAGGTTCAAATTAATCTTTGTTTTTCCATACTCCATCCTTCATTGCACCACAGTAAAGTACATTATATAGGTAATAGACCATATACGAGTATAATGCCATAGGTACTGTACCATCTACAATACAAAACGGAAGATACATACATTCAGACACATTCGGGTAAAATATTCTGAACGAATCACAATTAAAAGTTACTTGTACACGAAGATAAACAGTCCTGTTCATGCAAACACATACGGGGTTCGAGCACGCGCAAAGTAGGTTAGTAGGTTCGGGCAAAGTAGGTAGGTAGCTATTACTAGCAACTCGGCGAGCGGAGCCTATCACGATATATATTTGATATTAAATATAGGACAATTTAATTCAACGCCATCTAGTTAAAACTATCGGTACTAGACAATGTACAGAAATAATTTTGTTTATTGTAATAAGTTTGACAGATCTGCTGCTAAGTTGGTGGTCATCATCTGTTGCAGAAAAGCGAGCTCCATCTGAAAATGGAACCCATAGTACAACTATTGAGAAGTCTGCGACTAGATGGCGTTGTGTAATAAGCGGAGTTTATTTTTATTATCACTAGAGGTCGCTAGCTGTGATAAAAGCCCGTGTATACGGTATCGAAACGTGGCGTTAAAAATACTCGTACATTCTATAAAAGATATTTCGCATCTCCTTTTTTCTAGACAATTCACGCAGGGCCACCTGTTCCTAAAGCAAGCTAGGCTTAACCTGCTTGTTGTTACCGGGACAACGGATATATTATTGTAAATTATATACTTACAATACATAGAAAACACGCAGACTCGAGACAAACACAAATGCAATCACATAATCGAGCGAGAGTCGAACCCGCCGCGACTTCTGGTGCAAAAGGTACTACCAACGCGCCCCTCGGGATGTCTCTTTGTTTTTCACTATTTGCTATTTTGATTGATGAAGTTCTGCGTATTTGCAATGTAGTATACTACCTAGTTTTTTGTTTAAATGAAGTTAAAGGACAGAAACGGCTTTTCTTTAGTTTTTTTTATCAGTGGCCACTTTGCTTTTCTTTCCGAAATGGTGGTAAATATTGAGTAGTTTTATTTATGCAAACCAATATTATTTGTACACTAAGTAAGACAAGAGAAAGTCCCTGAGAGGGCCTAGTCTCTGAATAATTGATTATATGTTTTTTAGGGTTCCGTAGACGTTAGCTGACAGACAGCTGAAATTTTTACAGATGACGTATTTCTGTTGCCGCTACAACAATAAATACTAAAATAGAATAAAATAAATATTTAAATATTTATTTTATTCTATTTTAGTATATATATATAGTATAGTATACATATAGTATAGTATGCTTAAGCATACAGCAAACGTGACTCTTTTGCCATTTTGTATAGATAATTGGCACGAACCCTTCGTACGCGAGTCCGACTCGCACTTGGCCGTTTTTTCTTTTCTTTTTACTATACAATAAAATAAAAAAGCTTGTAATAAGTTACACTTACCATGGCAGCCGGCATGAGAGTGGGCGCCCACACAGCCGCCAAGTTCTCAGGTCCCATGCGATTGGCATACGTCATCGACTGTAAAAAGTGGAGGTGAGCGAAGAGTCTCCTCGCAGTGTTCGCAACCACCAGCGGCAATCCTGACATCACTCGCTTATACACTTGGAAACGGTCTGCTGGTGTACCTATACCTGAAAATTAATATTGTATGTTAATACATACTGCTCTGCTACGGTAAATCTAATAATTATGTATTCTGTGATACTAGTGCGTGTGGTTAGAGAAATGAAACAGATTATACAAAGAGAGGTGGATTTAGAGTCGCGCTGACCGAACTCTGACCTTCGCGTCGACGCTGACAGCAAAATGTATGTACCGTACGCGCTGATAGCTAGGCGTTAGTCAAAAAACGCTTCCTAAAAGTTCAGTCAGTTCAGTTCATATATTTTCGGCTGTCAGCGCCGACGGTCAGCGTGCTGTCAGCGCTACTCTAAAACAAGCCTAAATGCTACTATTCCGTAAAAGAGTATCTAACCTACCTAGTCGATAAATTACCTCCTATCAAATAACTACCTATTCCTATACATAAACTAACACTTTTAAAGAACTATTCAATAAACTTATGTATAAAATTAACACAAAATACATGTGGAATAAGGCGACCCCTCCTTCCCCTTACTGCCCAACAGAGCCCTAAAAATTAACTGTTGTTGTGTATGTACGATATAGATGTTTGTGTTTAAGGAAGCATTAAATATTGTGTTTTTGTATTTCGTATTTTTTCTGTGTCCGACTTGCATTCAATCAATGAAGTGACTAAAACCTTTTATGACAGCATCTGTCTTAATTAGCAAGAGCGACAGCTGAGTTTGAAATGTTTCAGTGTTCATGTACTCCTATTGCTGCCTGTATATATATATTTTTTTTTAATAATTGTGAAAGACTGGTAATTGAACTAAGTGCAAGATATCTCAATCTTCCCCCAGGTGCTTTAGACGATATGCTATTTTCTTTATTTATTTATAACAGACAGAATATACCTTATTTGCAATAACAACAGTACCAGCACCCCATAATAGTTGAACTGGGAACCACCATCTTAAAGATGAAGTTCTTGCAGGCTTGCAAGACATACAACCCGAAGAATATGGATAAATTAAGAGCTAAACACCTTGGATTAAAATCTCAAGCACAAGAAAATACTCCTGTCTACGTTGCAGAACAGCTGACGGCCACGAGGGTTCGCCTGTATTTTCTTGCGAGAGATCTCGCTTAATCCAAATCGTACAAATATTGTTGGACCTCATACGGCAGATTCTATGTTAGGAAAGATGATAACTCGCCCATCATTACAATTAATAATGAAACAATCATCCAGAAACTTCTAGAAGAAAAATGACTAGACTATTACACAATGATAGTTCTGTTTTGGATGTTTACCCTGGCTTTAAACACCTTACCTGGTCAGGAAGTGAACTTTAGTACCTTAAGATATTTTATACTATTACTAAATATTGCTTTGTATTGTTTTGGTTCGTTTTTTGTTTTTTCCAACACAATATGGTTTTAGACGGGGTCCTTCGACGGAAGATGCCGTGGCTGATCTCACATCTCTTATTACTAATACTGTAGATAAAAGCAAAAATGTGTCTCAGTATTTTTGGACATGAAAAAAGCATTTGACACGGTGTCAGTCACAAACCTTGTGAATGAATTGGAGAGAATAGGCATAAGAGGAATTCCTTTACAACTAAGACTACTTACACAATAGAAAACAGCGTGTAAAGAAGAGAATATCTTAGTGAACAGTGTGAAGTTACCTTTGGAGTGCCGCAAGGAAGCGTATTAGGACCCACTCTGTTCCTGATATACATCAACAACCTATGTGGCATGGATATGGATGAAGGAAATATCTACTCTTATGCTGACGATACTGCGGCAGTTTATGCGGAATTATGGTAGACCAACTTCTGTCTTGGCATGCTCATATAAAGTTGGTCATGACTAGAATTAGGAAACTCATCTAGATGTTTAAAAACTTAAGACACGTAGCTGATGGGGATCTTTTGAAACAAATTTACACTGCCCTTGCCCAGTCTGTATTAACTTACTGTATTTCGGTCTGGGGTGGTGCCACAAAAACATTTTTTTTTGAACTAGAGAGAGCACAAAGATCCCTACTTAAAGTCATACACTTTAAACGACATGTTGTACGCGTTGAGTGATCTCCAATCAGTGCGAAAGCTGTATGTTCTGCAAACTACACTCAGAACTCATAAAAGCCTCGCGTATGAT
Source organism: Endotricha flammealis (assembly GCA_905163395.2). Lineage (NCBI taxonomy): Eukaryota > Metazoa > Arthropoda > Insecta > Lepidoptera > Pyralidae > Endotricha > Endotricha flammealis. The sequence continues at coordinate 4,940,531 of LR990852.1, read as the reverse complement.
CCTCATATTTTAAATAAAAGAAGAAAACATAACGTGGAACCCGTCCTAGCCTTCAAAACAAAATAAACTCATAGACTATTGTCTATCTGCTACCAGTCAGCTCATTTGTACAATATACTAAATAGGAAATTAAGCACATATCAAATGAATTGGGTAAAATTGTAAAAAAACTGTTACTAATTGGTTAAAAAGAATAAACTATGAAGAAGTCGAGTCAACTATACATACATCTACTTAAAACATTAAACTAAAGATTTGATCTAATTAGCAACTAATAAAAAAATAAAAATAAAAAAACAAAATACCCGCCTGCTTAAAAAGCAACTAATAGAAAATCAACTGAAAAGGCAGAAACAAGATAAAAATTCAATAATTACAGCTAGCGAAACAAATCGAAACAATATCAAACATAAGTACTGTACACTTATAAATATCAATTCGGTAATTCTTCGAAATTTTATGCAACGTTATAATACATAACACACAGTCGGAGGCACGCATGAAGTGACACGTATTGAATTTTTATCTTGTTTCTGTCTTTTCAGTTGATTTTCTATTAGTTGCTTTTTAAGCAGGCGGGTTTTTTTATTTATTTTTTTATTTTAATTTTATTTGTGTCTTTTTAGTTAGACATTCGGTCCGGTCGTGTCATATTGGCACCCCACCCCACCGGTTTCAGAAAGTGAAAGAGCAACGTCCATATTTTTTAACTTTTCCATTGTATTATATTTATTAGTATTACGGTAATGATAATCATGATATACCTTTTTGAAATCCTTGTGTTGAGCTCTTTAATTTGATACCCATATTGTAGTATTCGAAAAAAAAATGTTTTCTTCACTACGTCCAATGGCGTCGCACAGCCGCCATAATTGCTTTTTTTTAACGTTACCTATCTAAGAACACTTGGGCTGCTAAGACAAATCTAACGATACCTCAATTATGTAGATCCGTTCAGCGGTTCTGGAGATATGAGGTAATAAAGAATATTACATACAAGATACGCATGAAAAACATAACCCTTCTTGCAGTCGGTTACCTTTTACAACAAAAAACATTTTAAAAAGATTACTACTTATAAATACAAATATACACTTATCAACTTATTGCGACTTAAGACTACGTAAAATACTTATTATTACTTACTAAATGAGATGACACTAATCACTTACACTTACACTGTACACATTAATCTTAATAACTACAAACTACACTCGAGAGAAGCAACCATGCACTTAATATTTTACCTTCTTTTTTGTTATCTTAGTTTAATATTAATTGTATTATTAAAAGTTGAAACCTTAGATCTAATCAACTTACATAGTTCAATTTAAGTCTAAGGAAGAGCAATTACTCCAAACACAAGTACATTACGTACTTAAATGGAGGCTCCAGCCACAATGTTACCTTTCTGTTGATTGAATAAACATTTTTCATTTTCATTTAATTTTTACAACAATAAAAGTTGTGCGCTGTGCACTGTCAATAAAATTACGGAGAAAATAGATTTGTTTTATTGTCCTATGAGATGAGTGAATTCACGAAAGTAGTGCTTGCTATGTCATTATTAGTTCCGCTATTGTATTAGGTCGATCTGTAAGATAGTCGTAAGTGTGGAATATAAATAAAAATCAAATTATAAATAGTAAGCTTACAGACTAGTGTAATCGGTCTTATTGTTAAAAGCAATATTTTCAAAGCAACCTTAGAGTAACGAATTCTTATATGGACTGGGCAGGACTAGCAAGATTTGAATAAAATTTTGACATGTTTTACAAATCATTACTCCAATACTAGTGTAGATTTAATTATATTAAAGGTTATATATATTTTGATATATCAAATACAAATACAAAATATTCTTATACCTGGATACCCAAAATGAAAGATTTTTAAAATTTTAGGTTAGAATCGGGATGACTATAATATAAACTGCTCGAAAATGACAAATTAGAAACATCGGATAGAAAATTCAACAAAGCATTCGCATTTATGAAAATGCGAATGCTTTGTTGAATTTTCTATAAAAAAATCCTGCTTAGAGCAAATTTTATGGTTTTCATTGACAACGCTATTTAGATTATATTAAATTATGTATACTATATACATAGCTAGTAGCATAGATACGTAACTATAGTCGAGCCTGCGGAACCCTGTTATTTTCCTGGTAATTTAAACAGCCTGTAGCTTCTAAAGTATTGATTGTAGAGTTAAACTAATATGACAAAATCGATAGGAAATTTTATGTAGAAACTTTTGCCAGAAGCAATCATTATGTAATTAAACAGACTTTGGAGATATGAGCAAAAATCTAACAAATAGGACCTTTGAACCCCTCCTACTCCGTTAGCGGATCCCCCACCCTCGAGGACTTTTAGTATGTTGTTGTGGATTCCGTAAAGTCTAAACTCCACTGTTAATTTTCAAAACTACACGAATTATTTCTCCTGAATGCCAAAATTCGGCTTAATTTGTTTGTGGTAAAAAATTATGTCGCGAACGAACTAGAATGTTCTCGACGTCACGCGTCACCAGAATCACTTGTTTACGTCTATTTATACTTTGAGAAAAAAACAAGTGTAATTAAAACAAAATAGAGAGATGCAAACGATGATATTTCTGTATTATGTATCGGTACCAAACAATCTCTTGAGATGGGATTACAAATGTTAGAATGGATGCAGTCCACGTCTATAGTCCATTGTAACCTTCCGTCTGTTCCATTCTATTGTCCATGTTGTCGATATACAGAACGCACTAGTGATTTTCTATCGTCCGATATTTCATCTAGAACAAATTAAGTAGGTAATCTGTGGGAGATTTGGATTATGTTTGTTTGATCGTTTGTTAACTCACAAGTTTAGTGCTTTCTGGTGCTAAGGCTGAGTTTAAACCGGTTCTAAATTGCATGTATGTACGCTCCTGACAGCTGTTAGTTAGTTTATTGATAAATTTTTATTACGTGGTCTTTTTGTCAAGATTTTATTTATTTATTTTATGCTTTGTGTCTTGCTAAACCTTGCACTTCATTCATAATTTCGTTACCCTAAGGTTGCATTGAAAAGATTGCACTAATCTATAAGTTGGCCATGTTTGTTGTACTAATTATTTGTAAGTATTGCAAATAAAGCATATTCTATTCATATTGTCAGACATATTTATTTATTTATTTAAACTTTATTGACCACAATATATGGGTACAAAAGGCGGACTTAACGCTAAATGCATTAACTACCAGCCAACCTTTGGGAAGAGCAGATATTCGGTTACGAATGCGGTTTAAAATTATATGACATACCATTAATAATACTTAGATGAAAAAAAGGATTTCCATAACACTAATAATGACATATATTATAGACAATACACACATAAATATCGTATAAGGCATCGTCCTATGTTTGATCGCGAGTTCGTACGAGTAATTCGCGCGAACCAACGATGATCGCGCATTCGAGTCCTATTAGAACGATGCCTTATATTCTTATACATGCTTATATATACTTACATACAAAATATTATATACAATATATTAATATTAATAAAATATAGACTACGTTGACGACAATTACTGCATTGTTGAGATCTGATAAGGCTAGTTTTAACTTTTTTTTTAAATTAAATTGGTTAGAAATTGTACTCAAAGCGATAGGTAGTTTTATCCAGAGAGAGATGTGTGGCTTGAAGTGAAAGGTACCTATTGGTACATGTTGTAACAAGTACTCGCAGATTTCAGATTATGGATTCAGCTCTGTATCTGTACCTATATTTTCGCGCTAAGGTCGATATTACGTAGTCCTGCCTTTTGTTCCGAGTATACTTACGGCGCCAATCCGAATAAAAGGGTTATCACTTTTTGATTTGATGATATGATTTATTTTCTAACTACTAACATATTTAAAACTTAGTTTTACTTTAGTTATTCGTTTATCGATTAGTTAAAGTACCTACTTAGATACATACAAGCAAAAGCATAAAACATTTTTTTATAAAACACATTAAATTATAAAATATAGCTGTCCCTGAATGTGGACTTAAAATTAAAATGCGTTTCAGAAACTGTCTATAGAAGTTTAATTGGTGTAAAATATATATGATTTATTTTCTAACTACTAAAATATTAAACTACTAATTAAAATAAAAGAATTGTCCTTTTAATAATATAAATTAAACTAGGTAGCATGACACAAATACATTTGTAATCAAAGTAAGTACGGAACAATTTTTAGTTCTCATGAACTCATTATAGGTAGTTACGTCAAGGGTTCACGACGCAAAGATGTCAAGTGGTGACTAGTAAGGACCTAAAGGTGTTCCTTCACCGGGAGCATTCGCGTGTAATGTTACGTTTAGATTCGAGCATTACAGTCAGTGAGGGAGGAGAACCGAGCATTACAATTACAATGCGCACCCTGTAATGATACAAAACGACTACCTTCCACACTGGCGAGCATTCGCGCATAATGTAACATTTAGTATATATTTGAAGTTTTGAACTAGTGTACTGTGTGTACTGCACCTCATCATACTAATATATAAGATCATCTATTGATGTAACAGAGCACAGTATTAAACCTAAATTCAACCCGAACAATACGTATTATATATAGTCACATCTGTGTAATAAAAAGTCAATCCGAGTAAAACATGTAAATAAAATCAACATTTAAAAACAAAGAAACATTTGAAAACAAGTTATTCATTCGGTTCATAATTTACGCAAAACATAGTAGGCATAAAACTGTGCAATATTGATGCATTGTCACTTAGAAATCTGAGATGAAATAACAGACGGGCGCATGTACTATTTTTGGTAAATGCTATGTGAGTTATGCGACACACGGGCTACGCAATAGCAATGTGTCATACTTAGACATATTTTTATTAGTTACGCAATTGTACTGGGATTCACTTTATTCGTGAAAAATACAACACAATAAATAGTTTTCTGTTTATAACAACCACTTTTCGTCTTTTTCAACTCACACGCGTCATTCACCATCGTCGTCCGCCATTCTAATCCCCGTCCCTCTCATCCTTCCCCTCTCACGCCTGCCGTTCGCTACGTTTCACGCATACTAGTCCCATTGTTTCTATCTCAAACTATATACGAAACAATTTTGCCGAATCTTCAGATGCTAATATTGCAAAAATTATCGCAAGTATTCAAAAGTATTTTTTAACTCAGTTTCGTCAACGCTGTAGGTACTAAATGTGGTCGAAAGAAAGAACAGTTTTTAACTCATAATAGCAAATAGTTGGATGGCATAAAACCTTATAACAAAAAATATTTAGAACTTCTTGATGTAGCAAAGGAGCTTTTGAGTGGCTTTAAAGCTATCTTTATATGATTATTTTATGCATGTACTTTTTCTTGTTCTTATTCCTTTAACTAACGATCTTTTAGCCTTGAATAACTTAAGAATTGTCTTCTAACTCCTAACCGTTAAGGAGTTGAACCTTCCATCATCACCTCAGCAACATGATGTCTTCCAGACGCAAAAACACGAATAACTTACAAAAACTTATGTAACGCGTTGTACGTGCTAATAAATTTGAGGATTGCCTTCGATTTCACTGGGATCCCATCATCAGATCCTGACTTAGTAAAAATGAGACAATCTCTGGTGAATGCGCTTTCGAATAAAAAAAGATTTTTGACTATCGATTTACAATTGACGGAGAAATCGACTATACATAAAAAAAGTACAAACAATGAAACATAGAACCTCCCCCTTTTTTGAAGTCGGTTAAATAGCAAATGGATGGATAGATTTGGATATGTGACGCAGTTACCTTTTCTTATTCCTTTATAAAAATTGATATAAGTCAAAAATTCTATCTTTTTTTTTATTCTTTTTTTTTTTATAGCTATTTAAAATAAAGTTGTATTGACAAACTGTACATTATTTAAAAGCATATATATTCAAGATTATTAAAAAAACATGTGAATATCTTTATTAACACGGAAGTTATAAATTTATGAGATGAAAACGAGTCAAATTTCCCACTGTGCACCGGGCCGACTGCACCGGAACATGCTCTGCGTTGTGGAGTACGAGCGACGCAGCTATATGTACCTGCCTAGACTGTACTGGTCTACGAAAGTTGAAGATGTCGTAGACTACGTCCGAAAGAAGTCCGCTTTCACCCTGAGGGTCGAGCGGTTGGAGTCTCGCCACAAAGTGAACTTTAGTTCTTTTGTGGTAAGGGTGGTACCCAATCATCACCTGGAGACCTTCATGAAAGAAGTTCCGAGGTCGGCTGCCAGTTGACACCGCACGCTTCACATCGCCAAAGCGTGTTTAGTGTTTTTTTTTAGTATTAGTGATTTTATTATTATTGTATATAGGTAGTATGTAAGGTATATAAATATGGGCCAATAATTTGTAAAATTTTGTTGCCTGAAATTAATAAATAATCTTAGAGTAATAACAATATAAAGAGGGAGTGTCCCTGCACCCGTTTTGATACACCTCAACTGGTGCCAGTAAAAGCCGAACTTTGCCGAACCGCTTCGTAGTTGTCGATGTCAAAGCGGGCCAAACATATCTCCCGGAAAAAACTATATATGACGGTTTGTGCTATTAAATCGTGTCACAACACGTCTGGAAAACAAAAGCAATGTATGTAATGATATCACTTTTCACAGGAAAGTTTTAAATATTTCATAGTATTTTGTAATTGTATGTGTATTTTGAAACAATACTATTTTTGCGTATTATTTTAATGCTCGGTGTTGCCCGATTGTGAAAATAGTTTCCCACTTTAACTATTTTTATTGCTTCGACTGATTAATTTTAAAACAGTTGCTGCTGCTACTGATATTTACGTAGGTATGTGACACGTTCTCTAATGGAAGTCCTTGTGAATTTACGATATCATATACCTAAAATTTTGTTACTTGAAAGTTGAGAAATTTAAACAAACTCTATTTATTTTCCCGCTTTTTGGAAACTATCCCTCCATCCTCCATTGGCAACATTACGCAAGTGTCAAGTGCATGTCACCGACATGTCATCCAGCGTTTAGTGATTCACTTTTGACAGAGCGCTTGTATGAACACACTCCATCTAGAAAGTTATTAATCGTCGAGATCGCCGCCTTGTCAACGAAGGTCGTCAAGATGGCGACCTCGAATCCTCACCACGTTGCCTTTTTAAAGTGTACTTTTTAGTCAAAAAGTGTTCATTTAAAATACTCGACATTGGCGAAATTGTCTATGTGTCGTTAAGACACGACAGAAACGCCATTAACTAAGGAAGAATAAGAAGTTATTAATCTAAATATATAATATTATATTTTATCGCTCATCGGTGGCAGTTGCAATTTCTATTGAAATTGAATCTATTATTTAGAGTAAACACGCCTCCACAGGCACGTTCTCACGTCATGTTTTACAATTATTCTATATTAAATATCAAATTTAATGCTACTCTATAAACTACCACCATGCCGGAAACAAAGCAAAATTTCCACATGCAACCCAATTACGGCCTTGTAATTAAATTCATATTTTAACAATGTTTTAACAATACATCCAGTACTCATCCATCAGTATTCAACCATCAGTATACATCCATCAGTATTCAGAAAACTATACAAAGGTAATCAATACTAATTAACTTGCACACAATATACAAAATACGCGGAATGCTCTAAATAAAAATTGTTATTCGTACAAATTAATAAAAGTAAAAATATTATTTGACGACCTCCGTGGTAATGGTTACCACGCCAGACCGCCACCCAGGAGGTCCCGGGTTCGATCCCCGGTCGGGTCATGATGAAAAACGAACTTTTTCTGATTGGCCTCGGGTCTTGGATGTTTATCTATATATGTATTTGTTATCTATACTAATATTATAAAGAAGTAAAGTTTGTGTGTTTGTATATTTGTTAAATTGTAAGGGTTAATCTCGGGATCTACTGAACCGATTTAAAAAATTCTTTCACCAATAGAAAGCCACATTATTGCTGAGTGTCATAGGTTATATAAAAAACCGAAAAATAAAAAGGCTTTTACGTGGTTGTCGGTTTTGCAAAGTGAATCGGAGAAAAAACGGTCGAATGAAAGCGTTTCTTACGAACACCTGTTCTAAAAAAGGATTATTAACATTATGCCCAACGAAGTGGGCACGGGTCAGCTAGTAAAATATAATATCATTGAGTTAGTATCCCATAACACAAGTTTCGAACTTACTTTGGGGCTAGCTCAATCTGTATGAATTGTCCCTATATATTTATTATTTATTTATTAGATATTCTGTTTTTATTGCATTAGTATTATCATTGCGTGTGGATGGATATCGCTCATTTCGGCAGTAAGTACTTCACCGAGCTCGTTCGTATGACCTGGATGACATGTTTCTTGGGTAAACTTCTGCAGAGAAGTGATTATTGACGCCGATATCGGAGGCGTCTGCTGGAGACAGGAACGATCGATTTATATTCAATCCGAAATCGCTACGATATATCATAACGTGTGTAGCCATAAGTGTAATATAATTTCTGGCCCTTAAAGAAAGAATTACTCGAATACATGAATAAAGAAAACTTACTCTGAGCATCCAAAAGTTCTTTATGCTTGTCCTTAGGTATTAGGGTTTCAGGTAACTCCCTGAAGAACCTCTTCAGTGCCCCGGCGACGTCGTGTTCTGTGACCTCACCGTGTGCCAACTGTACTGACCACGCGTCCCGCCTGAACCTTGTCAGTAATTCCGATATGGCCGTGTTCGACCCTGCTCGCCTATATATACCCTCTGATAGGCTACCTGTAAATAATTATATTATTTAAAACGATGTATATTATTTGTATACTAATAAAATAAAATAAAAATAAAATAAACTTAAAAAAAATAGTATTGTTTAGTTAGTATCCTATAACACAAGTCTCGAACTTACTTTGGGGCTAGATCAATCTGTGTGATTTGTCCTAATTTTTATTTATTTACTCATACTAGCGAATCTAGCGAACTTCGTCTGCGCGTATCCCGCGGAAATTTTGACCCTCCCAGTTTCAGGACAAATGGAAATAGTATGCTAAAAGGCATAGAATTAATCCGTAACACACAGACGAAGTGGAGTGGGTCGTCCGAGGGACGGGTGGCGGCGGCTCGGATGCAATTTCATTCATTTCAAGCATGACAAACTCAAAATTATCTGCGGATCAAACGCTGAAGCGCTGCATGTAAAAAAATGTTTTTTTTATAGTACTCATTCCCAAATAGCGACATTCCACCACCTATACTTACACAAAAGCTCAAACAATTCGATTTAAAATATAAATCCATATAAAATAAGGTAACGCGATTAGAAATCATTTTATTGCGATATAGCATACAGCATTATGTTACCACAATACAATAAGGTATGAGAAGCTAATTCAAACACAATCAAGTAAGCCAAGTATATAAGAATGGAATATACAGTGTTTCAAATCGGTAAGGTTCATCCAAAATCGTGTACAGTCCACAAAAAGAGGTATCCAGGGCCCTAAATACGATTCAAGTGTTTTTTTAATATTGCACAAAGGGATTTTACTCAAATTTTAAATTTATCTATAGTATTTATATTGTATATATATTGTGTTGTCGTTTGATCCCACAGGTAATTTTAAGTTTGACATGCTTGAAATAAATGAAAATGCTAGTACTTTAATTCATTGATTGTAGAATGCCGTGTGAAGGCTTACCGTGTACGTAGACAAAGCTCAAGCACATATCGACAATGACGGGCACGTCCTCCTTTGTGAGCTGCTGATGGTAAAGATATGTACCATTGTTGTGGGCCGCCAGTTTCACCATGAAACGCCAACTCTGAAATAATTTCTTAAATGAAATTCTGAAATGAAATAGGTGAAAGATCCAAATGCTGTTCCACCTTAAAAGCATCTCTTTTCTACTCCTACAACAGATTAATCTTGGAAAATCAATCAATACTTTTCTAAACTAACTTTCGTCACCTCTTTTGAATATTACTGCTGATAATTGGACGTTCCACCCTATTTACAAATAAAAGCAATACTTTGTGAGACTGTCTATGGACAAAAATCGATATTGGGTTACCTATTAGCGCTTGGCATAAATATACAATAGAATATTGGCTGACAAGCACTAATAAATTGGATCCACATTAGGGTGGCTAGGATTTCAATTTATTAACGACATTCAGACGTACGGTATAGAAATCTATATATATAAAATTCAAAGTCCTGACTGACTGACTGACTGACTTAACTATATATCAACACACAGCACAAACCGCTGGGTTTAGAGATTCCAAATTTGGACTGTAGGTTCCTTACGACGTCTAGGAGTGTACTAAGAAATGATTTTTTTAAATTCCCACGGGGATGCGCAAACGAAGTTGCGAGGGTATATCAACGAACAGCCCAAACCGCTGGGTCCAAAGATTCCAAATTTGTCATGTAGGCTCCTTACGACGTCTAGGCATGTACTAAGAAAGGATTTTTCAAAATTCCCACGGGAAAGGAGATATACGCAAACGAAGTTGCAAAGGGACGCACAGCCCAAACTGGGTCTAGAGATTCCAAATTTGGCAGGTAGGTTCCTTATAAGGACCAGACCGACCGGACCGGACCGGACCTGACTGGACCGGAACGGATCGGACCTGATCGCACCGGATGGAACCGTACCGTACCGGGCCGTGCCGGTACCGGACCGAACCGGACCGGACCGGAATGTTTCTGAAGAAAAATATGCAAGTTTTTAGTAGGTCACGCGGGCGAAGCCGCGGGCAGAAGCCTGACTGACTGACTTAACTATATATCAACGCACAGCCCAAACCGCTGGGTCTAGAGATTCCAAATTTGGAATGTTGGTTCCTTACGACGTCTAAGAGTGTACTAAGAAAGGATATGCTTATTGTTAGTAGACCATGCAGGCGAAGCTGCGGGCTGAAGCTAGTAAGATATAACTGGTGGCATCGAAAGGAGTTTTTCGAAATTAAAATTCCTTGTTATCCCTTTCCGATGTGCGTAGGCTATAAACTGTACTGCTAGCGCCGGTGCAAGTGCTCTGTTTGACAGCTTGACACCGCCTTGGAGCAACAAAAATTGACACCATAGCGCGGACGTCAGGTTAGCGCTCTGACGCGCGTTAAGTACGCCGCATATTTGGCAAAGCCCTAAATATTTTTATTCGAAGTACATAGTTGCGCCAGTTTATAAACACGAATAAACGTCCAAGAGCTCTGACAAAACACATAAGTACTAATCTAACAACTATACTAAACTAACTAATAATCACCGTCTCCTAAATAATGTCCTTTTTGTTTTTCGTGTAAGTACTCTTGAACGTTAATTCCGGTCGTAAGCTAAGCTAACCTTACATATCTAACTTGGTGGTTAAGCGGCTTAGGTATATACGAGAGAACCGAGGAATAGTAATGTAAGGATAGGTACAGGTATTCGTGTAAAGTGAAAGCAAATTCCGAGCCTACAAAGGGCTGGCTTGCTTATCTGTGCTGTTGGTATAGACCAGTAGTGGTCACAACACAGTCGAAACCACTGCACGTAAGAGGATAAAATTTACACAAAAGCGTGCACGTCCGTTGCTCGTTAATAACTCTTTTGTTAAAGGTAATATCCAATCAAACCAATTTACTCAAACAGGGGTGTGTTTGTAATCAAGGGTATTATAATGCTATGCACAGATAAATCTTTTGTTTTGGAATCTTCGTCACCTCGCTAAATTTTAAATATCCTTTTCAATATTATAAAGGCGAAAGTTAGTGAGTATGAGTGTTAGTTCTTCACGATCAAATGGCTGGGTAAATTTTTATGATATTTGGTATGCAGGTAGCTGATACCTTGGATTAACACATAGGGTACTTTTTATCCCGAAAAGTACGCAATTCCCGTAGGAATTGGTCAATAGTCTGATAGTCAATGGCGCTTTAGAAAATAGATTATTAGAAAATAGACTGGGTTGGAAGGGTTGGCAACGCGCGAATGATACCCCCGGTATTGCAAGCGTCTATAGGCTACGGTGATGCTTACCAACAGGCGGGCCATATGGTAGTTTGCCACCTTTGTGGTATAAAAAAAAATCTACACCGAACGCGCCTAAGTGGGCCAAAATAATGCATCATATTTGTCATGTCTAATACTTCCACTATTACAGTAATTATTTATTAATAACTGTAAAAAGTGAATTAATTTTGCATTTGTAACTTTAATAAATATAATAATTTTGTGCCCGCCAATAAAAAGCTACATTGATGAATTTTGATGAAGTGTCAAATTGGTTTATTATTTTGGCCCTGTAGTTACTTTCTCACGATGCCTGCTTACTTATCGTTATTTAAACTATTATGGAAGATACTATTATAACAAATCTGCCTCTCTTTTCCATCGCTGTGCCTGAAAAAGTGCATGTGTATTTTTGTGTTGTATATATGTATTTGCAATGAATAAAACTTTAATTCCATATTTTCAACCTATAATTCGGTTGTTAGACAGACATTATAAACGTCACACATCAAATAAAATACATTGAATATTATGTTTTTAAGAAGCGCTCTTATATAAAATGAATATATGTCTATATTGTCTGTAGTAAAGGCTTTATTACAGCACCAATCCAGATTGATTCTCCCGATTTCATTACGGACAACGCCCCCGAAATCCTCTGAGATGTACGTGCATAGGCAGCCATGACTGTTTACAAACTGGTAATGGAGTTTACACCATACACGGGAAACTTTATTGCATAGGAGTGATATCTAGTGATGCACGTTCAAACGACAAAATTCTTTCAGTATTCAAAACTGTACTAATTTTACTTTGAATTTTTAAATTAATTAAAGAAATGTTATGTTGTAACTACTGTTTTATTTACTCGCAATCGAAGTGAAAAGCAGAGTTTTTCTTCCATTTTATTCTCTACATTACTATCAGCCCACGCCTTCATTGGTTTGTTTTGTGCACTTATTGTAAAATCTACTATTATTCTCTAACTCCATAATAGCACGGAAACAACCCTGTTTAATAAGACCACTACCTATACCCGAAATTGAAACATTATTAAATGTTTAATAATGTTTCAATGTGTAACATTTTCTATACAAAATGTATTTCGTCCGTAACAAATTTGTTAATGATTTTCTACATTTGTTTATGTGGAGACCGGGGCGCCATATACAATGACTGCCCTATCCGTCTCCCCCACCTCGTCACTAGCGTATTGATCAGGTACAGTCTACAAAATTAACCAAACAGACACGAGTCCATCTATAGGTTTACGTTGCACCTATTAAAACTGTTCTGTTTGGTAACGGTCAACAAATTAATATGCCATTTACTTTGTGTTCGTGCAACTCACCATAATGGATTTTTAACACTGCAGTAGGCGCGCCTCTGATTGGGACGCGCGCTCTACGTATGTAGAAACACATGTAGCTAATATAACAATTTTCAAATGAAAATTTTATAGATAAAAAACTACTTTGTTATGTTCAAATAGACTTTATTATTAAAAAATCAGTAAAAAAAAACATTTATTTAAACATTAATTTAAACTTAAAAACAGACAAAAATAAGACAGTAAATATTTTAAACTACGGCCTTATAAATGGTCAATATTTTTAATCGTTTCCGTTCTCTACATCAATTTCTTCGTTTTCAGTACATTCGGGACTTCGGGACATAGCAGAAGCTGATGGTCCGAAAAAAACCATTTTCAAGCATTTTCTTATTCTTCTTCTTCTTCCAACCAGCTACAAATTCTATTACCTGCGGTCCAAGAGGCTATTTCTCTGACAAAAAAAGTTACTGTAGGATTAGTACTAATCTTATATTCAATCATACATATCATAGTAACATCAAATACATGATGAAAATATACTTACATTACACAAAAACTCGACGCAACAAAACTCACGTGCTCTACTATTGTAGAAATTCAGTTTTGGCGCAAAATTTCTTTGGCATGCGTCCGCGTATGTCGCCGTAAGGACATCTATTATGTTCATCGGTTCGTTGTAGAAGAATACTATGAGTATGGGCTCGAGTGATCTTCGGTTGGGGCGCAAATTCTAGAAAATGCAAGACTGTTAATGTCATAGTAGTGAACTTTGTATGTACCTGTAATTGGTGTACACATGAGAATATTACTGTATTATTACTTTTATTGTACCCAATTGTGATGTGTGTGTTGTTGGTATGTCTGAATAAATAAAATAAAAAAATTGGGGCGTCCATTCAATTGTGTTGTGTGCCCATCTATCGGAAGACATTCTTTCCATGTTACAAGACAATATAACCAGAAAGGCGACCGCGATCGCTCTCCGTGGCGATTACGTCACGAAGGTCGTATGGTAAATGGTAACCATTAGGTTACCATGCCAGACCGCCACCCGGGCACATGAGTAAATAAAACCACGCGCGTTCAAAATTTATACCTATTTTGGTAGGGTTGGCACTGTAGAATAAAATGAAATAAACGAAAAGACCAGTTTTTTTTTACAAGTTATTTATTAGTTTTCTTACAAATTACATATTCTAAATATATATATATATTTTCAATCATTTGTTATTTCTTTTGATTGAGTGGTAAATCCTAAATCTAATATAGAGTTTTTTTAGATAATCGAGCGGGAAGCACTCGCATGACATATCAAAAGTACAATTATGCATACGTTTAATTAAATTATGACCAATATAAATAATATTTATTTCGAGGTCGAAATATTCTCGAAATGTTTTCTCAAGCAATTCAACAAATGCAATAAAATTGTCTGGAGGTATTATTAATAAACCGATTTTACACCACCTTCACTATTAGTATTGAGTTTTTTGTCTGTGGTGGCCGTGACAGAACTTCATAGGTGTGCGTGCATATGTCAAATCAAATATTTAATAAAGGAAATGTCATAATTTTCTAGTTTATCGAAGGTTCTGATGTTTGTCCTCGAAGCAACCGGTTTAGAATGGTTTGCCGCTCGTACGTGACGAGCGCTCTGAGGTCACGCACACACGCGCCTCATGCTTGAGTGCGTGTACTCATCGCAGCGACATTGTATGAAGTGAAGTCTCTGTTCCGTGGTTTTATTTACTCATGTGTCCCGGGTCCCGGGTTCGAACCCCGGTCGGGTCATGATGAAAAATGAACATTTTCTGATTGGCCTGGGTTGTGGATGTTTATCTTATGTATTTGTTATAAAATATAGTATCGTTGAGTTAGTATTCCATAACACTCGAAGTTACTTTGGGGCTTGCTCAATTTGTGTGATGTGTCAAAAAAGGCCCAACTGAGAGAAAGTTGGAAAAGTTGACAGTAAGAGACAAATGGCTGCTAAAAAAATATATGTTATTTGGTACATTAACAGTAGGTAGGTACTAATAGGTATTATGTTATCAAAAAGATGTGTTTATATCGTAATCCATACTTGCATTTTTTATAAATATTTCACATTATTTTTATAAAAAAGAATAATTGTTTATTTGATCGGTTTTATCGCGGGGGCGGGAAAGGTTAACAGGGCTTTAAATCGAAAAGCCGCTTGTAATCCGATCTTTTAATTCCGATCTTGAAAATAAAACTCAATAGGTACTTAATTTATAATTAGGTTTGATTGTCTTCAATTATATTTTTTTATACATTATAATTATTTTCGTCCACCAGCAATAGCTTTCAAATAGTTTGTTTTTAAAGAAATTTCATTATGAAATTCAGCGCAAGTCATATATTTAAAGTGTGGGCAGGTGTGTAAAGCTCGAATACATACTGATTTGTACCTATTATTTTAATGTGTGGCAAAAGCCGGTCTTGAATCAAATCCGGAGACCGGTCTGAGCTATTAGAATCTGTTCGAGACCGGGTTTATCCGATCAGATGGTAACCCTAGGCGGGCTAAAAAGCATTCTGCATTCTTCCCGGGTTCAAACAGTCTGAAACTACCTCCATTCCATTCAATTAAATACTGCTTTGGTTTAAGAGTGTACAGGAAACAGACATACAGCAAATGTGACAAACAAATATTCACAATAATCACACCCTCAGTCGGTTGCATAAAAGCATTTTAATTTAAATTCTAAATCAAGTGTCAATTCATCTCTTTTTAACCCCCGACGCAAAAAGAGGGGTGTTATAAGTTTGACGTGTGTATCTGTGTATCTGTCTGTGGCATCGTAGCAACCAAACGGATGGTCCGATTTTGATGCGTTTTTTTTGTTTGAAAGGTGACCGGTGCGGGAGTGTTCTTAGCTATGATTCATGAAAATGACTTTTCTATTTGATGAAGGGAAATGAGCACCTTCCACTGGTTAGATCGATTTGAAATTTGGTATACTGTTACTGTCATGATATTGCAAGAATATGGTAAACTTGATCTGATGCTGCAGTATCATCTGGAACCTGCAGTATACTCAACTCTTGGTCAAATTACAGCAAATGTATCGTGTTTGGGCTCATTGGAATGGTCTCATTGAATAGTTCATTTATAGGTATAATTCACTAACTGGGCTCGCGGCTTCGCTCGTCATACTTAATGTTTATTGCTATTGCGCTGCTTATTTATCCCCGACCCAAAAAGAGGGCTGTTATAAGTTTGGCGTGTGTATCTGTGTACTTTGGTGCTAGATGGTAACCAGGGTCTGATGATGGAGTTGGAAAGTGGCCATAGGAACATTTTACTTTTTAGCGGTAGTCAGGGGTTTTTTTAATTTTAAATTTAAGTTTTTACAATCTTTAATAAAAATAGTCATATAATATTTACGTCCAAAATGACAACGGTTTTTAATAAATCCATCACACTACTCTCGGCAAGTGGTATTTTCCATTCAGTCGAAGTACCTAATAAAAAAATATTCGGGAAAATAATTTGAACGAGAATCTTTTATAACAAGAATATAATAAAAGTAATAAAGTTTTTCTATATATAAAAAGCAATATAAGATATTTCTTGTAGATGTAGCGACGCCATTTTGTATATCATATATTAAAAAACCGGCATTCTTATTAACACCCTTTTCGTATTATATTAATAAAACCTTATAAAATTAGAATATATACCTATTTCGATTGAGCCATAGGCAATATACTTGAGTGATATAATATCAAAGGCGGCAATGTCCACCCTAGGTGAAAATTGAGATTTGAATGCAGTTTTTTAGTCTGTATTCATATCGTCTATGGCTAAAATAAGTTTCGGTCGATACAAGCCCATAGCGTGTATAGGAAAAATGGTCTCGTCCAATCTATTTATCAAAATTTGGGCATTACTATCTATAAACGGTCGAGTTTTCGCACCAAATCGTGATCACGTGACTTGTCAAACGTCATATTCCCGCCAATTGTACCCGCCACATTTATTTTTACCAAATTATGGGTTTTTTTTCCTCTCCCAATCTGTGGACACTTCCGCCTTTGATATTATATGACTCATTTATTCTCGGACCATTCGTTTTCTGTCTATATAATTTTTTTATACTTATCTATAGTTCAGAAGTTAGAGGGGGGGGGGGCACATTTTACCACTTTGAAAGTGTCTCGCGCAAACTATTCAGTAATTATGAATATAATATATAGTTTCGGAAAAAAGTAGCTGTGACATACGGACGGACAGACAGACAGACAGACAGACATGACGAATCTATAACGGTTCCGTTTTTTGCCATTTGACTACGGAACCCTAAAAAGTTGGACCGTTTTGGAAATTTGCACCGTTGCGTTGGGAAGCTACACTATACGCGAGTGACATAGGTTATATTATATTAAAAAAAAAAAAAGTTATTCAGAGGTAATTAATCTACTCTATAAACTAATCGGACGACCTCCGTGGCGTAATGGTTACCACGCCAGACCGCCACCCAGGAGGTCCCAGGTTCGATCCCCGGTCGGGTCATGATGAAAAACGAACTTTTTCTGATTGGCCTCGGGTCTAGGATGTTTATCTATATATGTATTTGTTATAAAATATAATATCGTTGAGTTAGTATCCCATAACTCAAGTTTCGAACTTACTTTGGGGCTAGCTCAATCTGTATGAATTGTCCCTATATATTTATTTATTTATAAACTGTTACCATTTCGGAAAGAAAAGCAAAAGGATCACTGGTAAAAGAAATGGCGAAAGTTAAAACCAGTTACGGCCTTTATTGTCGGATCCAGATAATACCCACCAAATCCACCCAAAACTAGGCACTATTAAAATAAAAAAAACTTACAAAAGCTGGGACGGTAGTTCCCACAAGGAATGTTCGCGAAGTTACACGACATAAAATCACTAATTTAATAAATATTTTTCTTTTGCAGTTTCTCCATAATGACTCTTTACAACTATACCAATAACTACGCTTTGATGACCTACTTGGAGTACCCCATTATCCTGATTCAAGTTTACGTGATGTTTTACTACGTTTTGAAGTACAAGAGACTGTTGGGATTGGCAATAGTGTCTGTCTGCGTCGCGACTTACTACGCCCTTGTGGCTGGCTTCATGTTGGGCTACTGCCTAAAGACATACTCTCTGTGTTGGTGGTAAGTTGAAGCTATGCACACGAGGAACTTTTGTCCACACATTTTTTTATACCACTAAGATGGCAAACAAGCATACGGCCCGCCTGGTAAGCAGTCACCGTAGCCTATGGACGCTTGCAACATTGCGAATTTATATAATATTTTAAAATAAAATGTTTTAACTGTTTTTTTTTTTTTCAGCCTTTCTGCACCCCTCTGAGTGGCTTCGCCAAGGTGACGTAACTATATGGTATCTTCAAAGCGTCAAATGCAGATGCTGTTTCGCTCACCACTTGGGTCATATCGATAGGGACAAACCTTGGTAAGAGAATTTGTATTAACTTGACATGTTCACATAGGTTTTGACGACCTCCGTGGCGTACCTAAGGCTGATATCAGACGGACTGCATCGCAGCGACCGCGCGCTTTCGATATATTTTACTGCAAGCAGTTGTACGTTCGACTTCGTGCAGTCATGATATCAACTGCACGCGGTCGGCTGCAGTCGAGTGAAGTCTGATATCAACTGCACTGTCACTGCAATATCACTGCTTAAATAATATCGACCGCGCGCGGTCGCTGCGATGCAATCAGTTATCACGCCGGACCGCCACCCAGGAGGTCCCGGGTTCGATACCCGGTTCGGTCATGTAAAAAACTGTTTCTGATTGGCGTCGGGTCTTGGATGTTTATATATTTATATATAAATATATATATATATAAACATATATATATATATATATATATATATATATAAATATATAAACATCCAAGACAATATTATATTTGTTATAAAATATCGCATGGTTGATTGTGTATGTATTGTGTGCGATTTTTTTTTTAGTTTTTAGTCATTCGTTTAATAAATTAACACAATAATAATAATCAAAGAATAAACAAACTAAAGTGATGTCAATTTATAAGTATTTATAACAGTATTTAGAATAATGTGTATTGTGGGCATTGTGGATCCGTCAAGAAGGTATTTAAATCTTAATATCATTTCTTTATTCAATAGATAGATCTTTTTATGTCATAGCACAGGCAAACAAGCAAGCGGCCCTGATGAAAGGTGTTTGTTTCTGCCCGATTGTATAAGTGGTTGCCGCCGTCTATAAACATCGGTTATACCGGAGGCAAGGGAATAGAAAGAGAAGGTATAAGGAAAAGGAGAAAGGATAAAAGAATCGTGCTTTCCGAATCCCTCACCGATAAATTGCTGCTTTACTGTTATATTCTGTGAGAGGAAGGTGTGTCTTACATGACAGTGGACTGAGATGATGATTTACTGATAAAAAAATCTGAAACAATTTTTCCCGAGCTCTATAATCGGATTCTCTTAAATAATAAGGGCTAATATAGAAATCCCACTAATATTATAAAGCGAAAGTGTGTGAGTATGTTTGTTACTACACGTTTAAATTGTTGGGCCAATTCTTATTATATTTGGTATGTAGGTAACTGATACAAATTACAGTCCATGGCGCTTTATGAAGTAGATGGCTCACTGTTCATAAATAAAATACACGTAGGTAAATAATTTTTTATCAGTGTTGTCCATTATTACCACATTGACTACTTCTTATTTCAGCTCGCGTATTCACGGTGTACGTAGACTCGGGTGATGCGAAACTCATCTTCAACTTCATGGTATCGGCGCACACTGGTCCCGATTCGGAAAATAGCGGACATTGAGGCAAAAGTGCATATAAATCGCCGATTTTTTTTCTTCAGGAATTCTTTGTGCAATTCTAAGAACACGTTTGAACCCCGTTTGTGTGTGTAATGTTTTATTCGTGTTAAAAAAAAAAGATTTTTTTTTGTATGGAGCGAAAATAACTTTTTATCAAAACCGGCAGAGATGTTACAATAAAACTTCATAGGTATGATAGGGGGCACTTTCCTCTACATTTCGTCCGAAAACACCTACTTGATATCCTTGCCGCCTTCGGAGTATCAGGCGCTTGAATATCTTAATTTATTGGTTAGGTTTTAATAGGATATATAGAAGTAACCTAGGTGGTATGTCTTCAAAAATAATGATGTCTAATTGCGTCTCATGAGCGGTGATAACATGGTCTGGGAAAATCCTGGGCCATCTTCAACACGTTACTGTAGATCTACAATGTTCGAATTTGTGAAGGAAACGAAAGAATATATCCTACAGCATACCGCAGCTATGGACGAAGAAATTGCTAATCTGACTCCAACTAAAATAGGTAATTTTTTTCTTTCATTATTTAAAATTGTTAATGATATGAATTCTTTATTCAGATTTATTATTTATTTATTTCTTTGTTTGTTTCAGATGACTTGGAAGTGTCTTATGAACTGTATATGACGATGATTGACGGAAAAGTGTCTACAGCATTATCGGAGGCTCAATCACACGCCAACTGCAACATATGCCTGGCTTCACCAAAGGAAATGAACAACTTAAGTTTGATTTTAACGAAACCTGTGGCTCAAGAAATGTATAAATACAGATTGTCTTCGCTTCACATATGGCTGAGGTGTATGGAATGTATACTCCACATTTCCTACAATTTAGATTTTAAAAAATGGCCTGCCAGAGGCCAAGATAAGTTGCTGCAGACGTCAAGAAAAGAGTTAACCCAGCAAGAGTTCTTTCAGCAAACTGGTCTCCTGATAGATGTAGTAAAACCAGGCTTTGGGACCACAAACGATGGGATTACAGCTCGGAGATTCTTCAGAGACTATGAAAAGTCGGCAGAAATTACTGGAGTAGACGTGACCCACATAAAAAGATTTGCAGTGATCTTGCAAGTAATATCCTCAGGAGAAAATGTCAACATCGATAACTTCCGACAGTAAGTAGTAGCAATAGCAAGGAGACAGCAGAACTGTATGTTTATCTGTACTCATGGTACTATATGCCATCTAGCGTACACAAACTTTTAATGCACGGAGCAGATATATGTCAGCATTTTTCTTTTATACCTGTGGGTATGTTGTCTGAGGAAGCTTCTGAAGCTCGTAATAATGACTTCAGGAATATAAGAGAAAAGCATTCTCGGAAAATAGGCCGTAGATAAACAAACATATATATCATGCACTTCTTTTTGATAAGTTCGGATCCATATATATCCCATATACGACCAAGCATGACGAGGAAGAAATTAGAACTTTTCCCTGAAGCGACAAATCTAATAATGTCAGAAAAGGAAGATGCAGAACTAGGAGAAGAAAGCGAAGAAATGATAGATCCTTTATAGTGGTTGTATTTTTGTACAGGTAAATTATTTATTAATTATAGACTAATATAGAGAATATTATGTTGTATATTGTGTTTTTATATTATCACCTATCCTCTTCCCTATTTCCTTCTATTTTTCTATTACCTTTTTGTCCATATTTCTATCTTGGCCCTTATCACCTCTATTCTCCTTACATTCTTCCCTTTCTCCGTACATTTTTAAAAGATGGACAATGTGTCTATCCTCCCTCCTATTACCTTTTTGTCCATATTTCAATCTTTGTCCTTATTACCTCTTTTCTCCTTACATTCTTACCTTTCTTGACATCATTAATAATACAAAGTCGTTATCTTAAAAAAACAACTTTAATTATTTTTTTGTGTCAATTAGTTAATTATTATTTGATGTAATTGACATCATTTACAATAAAAAGTCATTTTATTAAAAAATTAACGACAAACAAAGTTTAATTATTATTAATTTAATGCACAATGTCAATTATTTTATTATTATTTCAGGTAATTGACATCATTAACGATACAAAATCATTATTTTTGAAGACATACCACCTAGGTTACTTCTATATATCCTATTGAAACCTAACCAATAAATTAAGATATTCAAGCGCCTGATACTCCGAAGGCGGCAAGGATATCAAGTAGGTGTCTCCGGACGAAATGTAGAGGAAAGTGCCCCCTATCATACCTATGAAGTTTTATTTTAACATCTCTGCCGGTTTTGATGAGAGACAAAAAAATCATTTTCGCCCCATACAAAGAAAAAACTTTTTTTTTAAACACGAATAAAACATTATAATATAAAGCAGGGCTCAAATGTGTTCTTAGAATTGCACAGATAATTCCTGAAAAAAAATCAGCGATTTATATGCACTTTTGCCTCAATGTCCGCTATTTTCCGAATCGGGACCAGTGTGCGGCGCTCCTCAGTGCTGGGGTATTCAGTTCAGCATTGTACTTCCAGCAGCTACGGCCTCCCACCCCACGACCTAGGAGGACGTCATCAGGCACGCACTATCATATCGATTAAATCCCGTAAACAAAACTATACTAGTCGCCACCAATGCTGACTCTCGCTGACGTTTAACGAAGTTCGAAGTCGCGTTGTTGGCGCATACTATAGATGGAACAGCGCTGGCAAGGGTCTCACCTCAACTTCTCGACTTTCTTCACTGGCTGTGTTAGAGTCGGAATTGTTATCTGGAATATTTCTCAACAATGGTAATTCAAAGAAAGAAAGATTCAATCATTTTTTTTTGCTATATCGCGTTTATCCCTTAGCCAGCGATAATTAGTGGTCTTTAATACTTTTTAAACTTTTACTCAAAATTCACTGTAAATCATCTAAATTAGTAATATTTTTAATTTATTGTAATTTTAAGATATGGAATTTATTTTAAGCGGCAATTTACATATAATTATTTAATTTTGTATGTTAATCCTTTTATGAAATCTTTAATTTTAGATAAATTATTTTTTAATAATTTAAACAGTTTATATTTTCAGTTGTTATGTTCTTGTTTAGTTTGTCAGTGATAACAATTATTTAATGTGTCATTAACTTGAAAATGTTTTGCGCCACTTATCGCTTAGTATCAAGCTATATCTTTTTCTTCCTTAAAATTTTACAAAGACAGTGGTTATCCTGCTATTGTATTCTGGAACAACAGCAGTTGCGGTTATACTGCTGTTGATTCAGTCTTTGTAAAATTTCGTACAGGTTCGTACAAAAAAAAAGTAATAATGATGAATGATATATGAAACTTACTTCTTCAAATGTTGCCGAGCTCAATTGACACTCAATATGCACTTAAAACAAGTACTTCTTTAATACTTTCTAAAATGTAAAATGTAAAAATGTCTCCACCCAAAGGGGCGGCTGGGCGGCTGGGCGCCGGCGTTGTAGAAAAAAAAACTTCATCAAATAAAATATTTTTTTTTGGACATACACAAAATAAACCTGCAGGCTTTGACTTTGGAATTTTGTTGAGATTGAGTTTTTTTTATGTCAAATAAACAAGCAAGCGGGCTTGACGGAAAGTGGGCAGAGAGTAAAATAAAAGTAAAATGTAAAATGTTAATATCTCGACGGATCATTGTCTCGAAAAGCCAATTATAGAAAATAAAATTTTCTTATGTTTTTAACAAACTGCAGCTCAGTCTTTCATTGTACATTCTTATGAATAGAATTCCCGAGAATAAACACAATATAATAATACAAGGGAGTGCGGAACAAAGGATTGTATTACTCCGTACTGACTGACTAACTGAATAATCATATTATAAAATAGAGTTCTCTTTGTTTTTGTGACAAACGCATTTTTTCTCATATAATCTTACATTTGTGACAAATAAAAAAAATAAAACTTAAAACATGGAACACTACACATACACTCCACTCACAATACACAATAACTTGCTAACACTCTTTTGATATTATGTCTTCTTAGTAAGATTAACTTAGTTAGAGTCAACATTTGTTTAATTAACTTAATCTAGCTATTTAAAATAAAATAAAAACATTTGTAATAAAGGAGAGATCCTGGTGATCCGTAACACGGACATCAGTTTCTTTTCACTTTTAGACTCTATGGATTTTGTAATTGACATTTTACGGACGAAGCTGTGAAGAGATTTTTTTTATTTATTATTTTTGTGTTCTTTTTTTCTCAGCCATTTAGCTGGTATAAACCACACTTACTTGTACAAAGAGAAAGAGTTCTGATTTCGCGGGCCAAGCGGGAGCAGAGAAAATAAGAAGCTTTTAAAAATATCACTGAATGAATTGCAGCCGGGTTAACGTGACAAACGCGACAAAATTTTCTCGCTCCGCTCTGCCAATAGCGTATCTCGGTTATGTCTACAGTACACAAAACAGACATTGCTATTGGCGAAGAAGTTTTGTCGCGTGCGAGAAACTATCTTGAGTGTAAGCATGTTAGGCCCGCAGGTGTAGGTTAATTTCATCGACATATCTATAATACTAGCTGTACCCGCGGCTTCGCCCGCGTGGATACTGCCTTTGCCGTGGGAATTCTATAAATTGCCGTCTTTATCCTTGTCAACCTCATAAAGGGAACCCATAAACAAAATTCCAGCTTTCTAGGTTGAGCGCCTGCGATAATACTCTTACAGTCCTATTTACTCCCTTTGCCGTGAGAATTCTATAAATTGCCGTCTTTATCTTTGTCAACATCATAAAGGGAACCTCTATACAAAATTCCAACTTTCTAGGTTGAGCGCCTGCGATAATACACTAACAGTCCTATTACTCCCTTTCCCGTGGGAATTCTATAAATTGCCGTCTTTATCCTAGTCAACATCATAAATAGGGGAACCTCTATACAAAATTTCCAGCTTTCTAGGTTGAGCGCCTGCGATAAAACACTTACAGTCCTATTACTCCCTTTCCCGTGGGAATTCTATAAATTGCCGTCTTTATCCTAGTCAACATCATAAAAAGGAAACCTCTATACAAAATTTCAGCTTTCTAGGTTGTGCGCCTGCGATAATACACTTACAGTCCTATTACTCCCTTTCCCGTGGGAATTCTATAAATTGCCGTCTTTCTCTTTAACAACATCATAAAGGGAACCTCTATACAAAATTTCAGCTTTCTAGGTTGTGCGCCTGCGATAATACACTTACAGTCCTATTACTCCCTTTCCCGTGGGAATTCTATAAATTGCCGTCTTTATCCTAGTCAACATCATAAAAAGGGAACCTCTATACAACATTCCAGTTTTTAAGTTGTGAGCCTGCGATAATACACTTATAGTCCTATTACTCCCTTTCCCGTGGGAATTCTAAAAAACTCCATCTTTATTCTTGTCGCATACAACCCCATCTTTATATAGCCTAAAGCCTTCCTCGATAAATGGACTATCCAACACAAAAATATTTTTTCAATTCGAACCAGTAGTTCCTGAGATTAGCGTGTTTAAATAAACATACAAACAAATTCTTCAGCTTTATATATTAGTATAGATATTTAAACTGCGCCACCTAGCGTAATAGATTTAAAGTGCTTTAATTTTCGCGCGATTATTATAATTTGATGAAACCGTAACCATAGCGGCGCGATGTAACTTTTTAATAACGCCATCTAGCGTAGAATAGATAGAACTTGAATCATTTTTGGCAAGCGCGTAAATTTTTTGCTATAACTTCTAAAGTATCTATTTAAATTCTAAGGTGTAAAGATTATAATAATGTACATGAAATGCTTAAGGTAACTAACGTAGTTAGCTGGATAAGGATTAATACTGTATACGTCAAAATCGGTTTCCAATTTCCGCATTATTACTCGGCAATCGCTTTTTATTTTATTGTAAGTTATCCGTAAACGATAAATATATGCTATCGCGGACTTTTTTGGAGACCTAAATAAGAGGAATATCCTATAATTTTTGTTTTGTTATATCTCAAAGCGATTTCCGAGTAATAATGCGGAAAGTGGAAACCGATTTTGACGTATACCTACAGAATTAATCCTTATCCAGTTAACTACGTTAGTTACCTTAAGTATTTCATGTACATTATTATAATCTTTACACCATATAATTTAAATAGATACTTTAGAAGTTATAGCAAAAAATTTACGCGCTTGCCAAAATTAATTCAAGTTCAAGTATTCTACGCTAGATGGCGCTATTTCCGCATTATTACGCGGAAATCGCTTTCTATTTTATAGTAAGTTATCCGTAAACGATAAATATATGCTATCGCGGACTTTTTTGGAGACCTAAATAAGAGGAATATCCTATAATTTTTGTTTTGTTTTATCTCAAAGGGTTTAGCCAGCGTTTTCGTCGACAGCTCCCAAGCGGGTTGATTTTTCCGACACTCCCAACAATAATCTTCATATTTCAGCCAATTTACATAAAATCCTGACAAATTTTATACATAAACCTTCCTCATGAACCGGGCTATCCGTTGGTGAAAACCGCAAGAAAATCCGTTGGGTAGTTTTTGAGTTTATCGCGAACAGACAGACAGACAGACAGACGCGCGGGAGGACTTTGTTTTATAATATGTAAGGATAATAAAAGTGTAAAAAAAGTTTGTCTGTACATTGAATATATTTCCAAAAAAATTGTTTAGGGCGATGAAGAATAAGCAAAAGAACAAGAATTTCGTAAAATTTTGTCCGTCTGTTTGTATGTTTGGATGTTTGTATGTTTGTATGTTTGTATGTTTGTATGTTTGTATGTTTGTATGTATGTTTGTACACGCTAATCTCAGAAACGGCTGAACCGATTTGGATGCGGTTTTCACTAATATGTGGCGATTTGCTCAACTTAACATTTAGTGTATGTTTCTTTTCAAAATTCCCACGGGAATCCGAGATATACGCAAACGAAGTTGCGAGGGTATATCAACGCACAGCCCAAACCGCTGGGTCTAGAGATTCCGAATTTGGCATGTAGGGTCATTATAAGGTCCGGACCGACCGGACCGGACCGGACCGGACCGGACCGGAACGGATCAGACCTGATCGGTCCGGAAGGAACCGCACCGTACCGAATCCGTGCCGGACCGGACCGAACCGGATCGGACCGGTTTTTTTATCTGAAGAAATATATGTTAATTGGTATGTAGGTAGGTACCTTATCAGGACCGGACCGACCGGACCGGAGCGGACCGACTGGACCTGATCGGACCGGACTATATATATAAAATTCAAAGTCCTGACTGACTTAACTATACATATATCAACGCACAGCCCAAACCGGTGGGTCTAGAGATTCCAAATTTGGACTGTAGGTTCCTTACGACGGCGACGTCTAGGGGTGTACAAAGAAAGGATTTTTCTAAATTCCCACGGGAAACCGAGATATACGCAAACGAGGTTGCGAGTTGCGAGGCTATATCAAATTTGGTATGTAGGTTCCTTACGACGTCTAGGGATGTACTAAGAAAGGATTTTTCAAAATGCCACGGGAAAGCGAGTTATGCGCAAACGTAGTTGCGAGAGGACGCACAGCCCAAACCGCTGGGTCTAGAGATGCCAAATTTGTATGTAGGGTCCATATAAGGACCGGACCGGACCGGAACGGATCAGACCTGATCGGTCCGGAAGGAACCGCACCGTACCGGGCCGTGCCGGACCGGACCGGTTTTTTTTTCTGTAGAAAAATATGCTAATTGGCATGTAGGTTCCATATCAGGACCGGACCGACCAGACCGGCCCGGACTGACCGGACCGACCGGACCGGATGGAACCGTACCGTACCGGGCCGTGCAGGACCGGAATTTGTTTCTGAAGAAAAATATGCTAATTGTTACTAGGCCACGCGGGCGAAGCCGCGGGCAGAAGCTAGTTTAATATATTTGTTTATCCTACACAAAACATCATACGGGTCACTCGTTATTTCGGACCTACTATAAACAACCACAATTATGATTTAACGTTTACAATGTAATGTAATGTTATACATGTAATGTACATTGTAATGTAATGTTACAGGTTGATGTGTGTCTGTAATGTTTCTAGTGTGAAATTAATTAAATAGGATCCACCAAAAAGAAATATTATCGTTTTACTTTAAAAGACTTAAAAGTGGCCCTTATTTTGTTTTGATTTCACTAGTATGTAATTAAATAGATAGTTACATTATTAGTATTAAATTCTGGAGTGAGTTCCTACATACGTACGCTTGTTTTTACTTGTGCAACGTCACTAAACAAGTCGAGCAATCCATCGTGTGACTGTAGCCGCGGCTGTCGCGCGATTTTTATTGTCCGAACAGGGGCGCGGCTGCAGCGCTGATTTCGTGCCACGTGCCATTATTTGTAATGGTAAAATAATGTTTTTTATTTACTATTTACTCTTTATAATATTATTCTAAACATATAAAATGCCTTGTCCCGAATGGCAGACTGCCTATATTATTAGAATTAACGCACAGCCTATACCGCTGCAAATTTTATGTCCTTTTTAGGTCTCAAACTATTCGCACACTAAATTTCAACCAAATTCAGAGAATTTTACGCGAATAGGTAACAAACAGAAAAAGTTATTTTCCCATTTATAATAATACTAAAGATTGGTCGCCTTAGCGATAGAATTCATGACACAAAAAAAAAACATTTTTGTCCGGACGACCTTCCCAACCTAGACGAAACATAATACCTAACCATTACAAAACCGAATATTGTTGGGGCAGGCATTATATTCTGATCTCACGCAGGCAACGGCCAGACAGACAAATCAATATAGATATTAATAGACTTGTCTGCCGTCTCTAAGCAGAGACCAACAGAAAAATCAACGATATAAAATCAAAAATGTTATTCGGAGACTAGGCCTTCACCTTTAACACTAAATACTTAAATACAATTTTATAAAGTTTTGTTTATACCACACCACTAAGGTGGTAAAACAAGCTTACAGCCGCCTGATTTATATTTTTATCAAAATGTTTATATTTTTCTTTAGATAGTAGAACCAATTATAAGCTACGCTCTTGATTGCTATTATGGTTTAACATTCAAATCCAATTTAGATAAATTAGAAAAAAATCATTAGATTAGATTTTTATTTCTGGTAAATAAATAAAAAACTAAAAATAAAGTTAAACATGATTATAAGTCAATTATTTAAAATATGTAAAATACTAAAGCCTCCATGAAACATAAATATTTTTTATCTGTACTAATATTATAAACAGGAAAGATTTGATTGTTTGTTTGTTTGAGTTGAATAGGCTCCGAAAGTACTGGACCGATTTCAAAAACTCTTTCACCAGTAGAAAGCTACATTATCAGGGAGTGACTATAATCTCATTTTCCCAAAATTCAATGTGGTTCCCACGGGAACGGGTCCGGAACTTCATGCGGACGAAGTCGCGGGCAAAAAAGCTAGTTATTAAATAACTATTGCAATCCAGAGATAGGTTTATCTTTAACAAACCATGGACACGGCACTAGATCTGTGACTGCGGGAGGGCTGGATGTACCGAGGGTATGTTTATTCTTTAGTATTACGGTGTCAGAACTCTAAAGAAACGACTATCCTACGTACTTAACGGCTTGCCCGTAAACTTAAACTACGACAATTTTGGACAAAAAGCAAAATGACCAAGCGACAAAAAAGTCATAACACATCGCTGCTTATAAACTAAAGTGCCACAAAACAAAAATATCGAAAATGACTTTTATTTCAAAAATGTGGTCAAAATCACCATAGTTTTTATGTTTCACGAAGACACTTGTCGAAATCGGTTTATAAATCACATATTTACGAAAACGTCCGTTTGGCATTTTGGGACATTGGTGGGTAAGTTCAGTCAGAGCAAAGCGGTCATATTTTCAGTTGCAACCCAAAAATTGGCGCGAGCGCACGTCTGTTTTGTGCTAAACGGCCACATCGCGAAAAATTTACTGTAACGTGAGTGAATTTTATAAGCATCAGGGCCACATTTCGGATTGCGTTTATTTCGCACATAAAAAAATGTAAGTGAACACAATTATTTTTAATACAAAAGTGCCATGTTTTGAAAAATGGCCGTGTAGCAAATAAAAATCCCTAATTATGTTGTTTTTTATTATAAGCTTAGAAATTGTTTGGGATGTTTTCTTTAAAGACAAAATGCTTTAATTTTGAAATTTCTGTTTGGTGATGGAATACTTTATTTATTTTTTATGATGTTAATTAATAATTTATGATTTTTATTTATAGTTGTTAGACAACTAGCCATTCATATTTTGAAATTGATTTTTTGAAAGAAAAATTTCACCTCCTCCCCCCAGGTGGGATTCGAACCCACGACCCCTCGATATCCGGCCGAGTGCTCTAACCACGTTTCAAAATTAATTAATAATGTTATTTTGTGCAATATAATAACAGATTTACCATAATATATTATGTTGCGCATGTTAACTTGTGCAGTTTTCTTTGTAGGGGACACTTAGCTTTTAACTAGGTATATTATTATTAGTATGGCACTTTTCATAGGATCACACGCTAAAACGTGTAAGTATTTATTAACTTCGAACGTCCCTCCCGGCTTCTTCACTTCAATTCACTCTTCTGTCTTTTTTATCCCACACCTATGCAATCTTGTCTCTCGATTCTTGTCCTGTCTTTATCTGTCAACTTCGCCGGCATATTAATGTTAAATGAATTGATTTACTTTTGCAGAATGGACAGCAGAACACGAAGAATTTTAAGCATTGTTGGGAATTGCGCCTGATGAGGTTTTAGAAGTGTTTATTTTTATTTATATCCAAATTTTTATGGTGCCAAAACACTTGTTTTGTAATAAAAGTTAATATTTTATGATTATTTTTAAATTTTGCCTAGCGAAGAGAAGAGGCTTTTTATGTTCTATTTTTTAGTTATGAGTGTGTTACTATCCAATAAGGTTGCGACAATTTTTTTTAAATAAAACATTTTATTTTTTCGACTTGTGGCCTTTTAATCAAAATATTAACATTTTTACTAGATATTTTTTATAAACTAAAGGGACTTATGTGCTGCTAGTCGTCGTTGGGTTCTAGTTAGCACAATATTAAAATAAACAAGTTATAGGAATTTAAAATACGCATCGAATGATATAAAATTACACAAAATAGTTGTAAGTATGAGTACCAAAAAAGCAAAAAAAACGAAATTAAAATTTTAAAACGCTCTCCTGAAAAAACCAAAATTTCGAGTTGTGGCACTTTAGTTTATAAGCAGCGACATGTCTGGAAAATTGGCGGAGTAAAGTGATAGGTAAATTAATTGCGCCATTTTATACCGGGATGCATGCGAACAAAACCCTTTGACGTTTATCGACACTGTCCCATTTTAATTTACGCTTACGCCTGCATATAGGGAAGAGAGTCTGTGTGCAATTAATGTTTTGTAGACTAACGCCGAAGCTCTATATTTGATCTCAATCCTTTTATTTCCTATGTCAGATTGAAAAAGGCACATTACGTGTCTCTCTACGTCTCTCATAACCAATCGTTGCATTGTAGTTTTAATCTATGGAAGTAAACTACGTAACAATGCTTCCGTCAATCATGAACAATCATCGACAGACGATTCAGTCTGCATAATCGGGTTTGGCTGTAAACAGACAATCCAGTGGTGCGTTGGTAATGATCCTTCGGCACCAGCGGATGCGGGTTTGAATCAAAACATATTTGTATGATGATATTTTTGTTTGTTCTCGAGTCTTGTTTTCTATTTAATATTTACAATAATATATCCCTTGTCTGGTATCCAAAACAAAAGCAGGTTACTTTGCTTACTTTGGGACCAGGTGACGCTGTGTGAGTTGTGTAATTAATATTAACTAGCTTTTCCACGCGGCTTCACTCGCGGTTAATTTTATGACATAGGTCTCGTTTGACGACAAAACAACCCATAGCGCAACTGTGGCGCCATCTGTTGGCCGATACAGCGCCTCTATAGTTGAAAAAATATTTTCCCATTGGAACGACATACTTTCACGGGATAAAAAGCCTATGTTGCGCTCTGTACCCCTGACAATATATATACAAATTTTCATAATGATCGGCCGTGAAGGAATAACAAACAAACTAACTAACTCACTTTCTCATTTATAATATTAGTAAGGATGTATTACTATTTATACGTATTAATTAAACATAATTCAGTAAACTTATTCAGTAATAAATGGCACAAATAACAGCACTTTAAAATAATCCTACACCGCATCCGTGAATTACTGCAATACGCACCAATTAACTGATGGAGAACGTAATTCAGCAAAACTATGCCTATTACATATACAGGTTGTTTGGTAGAGGATACCAGTGGGGTATAGCGGTGGGACCACGGTTAAAAGGGGAATTTGCATAGTTATTCTTTTAATAAATAGATATTTTCGTTAATTTAACGTGAATATGAACAATTTACAAATATCAAAGCTGTCGTAATTTTGTATAAAGCATTAGTTAGGAGTCAATTAGAATGCAGCTCGGTCATCTGGAGTCCTAATGAAGCAAAATACACCTGTATGGTAGAGCGCGTGCTAAATTATACATATACTTAAAGGCGCTTTTTCACTATGGGATATAATATATATTACATCTTGAGCTATGAATGGGCAAGAGAGGCGAGGCAGGGGGAGGCATGGTGTCTGGGGTTGAGATCATACGAGAAAGGATACATAATGCGCTGCTGAATTTTTATGTCCCCGATGAGGTACGTACGTGGGGAGGAGTCGTCGGCCTCGTTTCTTAGTGTTGCCGCGCTTCAGGTCCCGGCTGCTACTCCTGACGATCGTAGACAAATAGCTTTGGCCTCGGCCATGTTGTGTTGCTACGGTGTATATGGTCTCCAGACCAGAGCTCCACTTAGGGATGTTGAGAGGTTTGACAACGCGTGAGTGATATCCCCGGTATTGCAAGCATATATAGGCTACGGTGATGCTTACTATCAGGCGGGCCGTATGCTTGTTTGCCAACTTTGTGACATTAAAAACATTAAAAAACATACAGTTAAGATAAGAATAAAAAAATAAGCTGACAGATTAAATAATATAATAAGTTATAGTACCTACTTCATGTTCAGGAAGGAAGAAATTCAGGTGAAAATAAAAAATCATTAAAAAAACTATGGGCCCTATGTCATTTTTTTTTAGCACAGCAAGTCCATCTCACCTTTCTGTTATTATCCCATGCTCAATCCTCTATCAAACATCCTGTATATTTATTGTTTGATTAACTTTATTGCCCACAAAGTTAATCAAACAAATGTTGAGCTGTAATATATTTCTGCGATCAAACAAATGTTGAGCTGTAATATATTTCTAAGCGATTACTAACTAGCGAACGCCGCCGAGCTTACTTTTGCCAGGATTTATTCATAACAAATAGCATAAAACTTTAATATGATTGAAAACAATTTAACATTATGTCTATTAGTATTCCGGTAAACAAATGCTCAAAAGGGGAGTGTGGAATGCTCAAAATTACACTTTCATACTTTGTTTGGAGTTTACAGTTATGTATGAAAAGGGTTGCATAATGAGCCCTTATGTGCAATGAAATTTAAAACAGAGTTGACTCTATCAGCCAAGTTTCTGAAACGCATTTTTAAAGTTAATGCCACATTACTGCCACTGCCACACTACAACAGTCACTGTCAAAATAAAGAAAAATAGCGGTAATTTGAGACTTAATGTGGAATTAAAATTAAAAAGTGTTACAGTAACTAGATAAAAAAAATACTAGGTCACTTGGTGAATTAAGACGTGGTCACAGAGCGCAAGTGCTAAGTTTCATGCCAGTTCTTCTTAGCACGAATCTGCCGTCTGAATCTGGTAGGAAAAAAAATTGACAATTCGAAACAGCTTGTAATTGGCCTATTTGAATAAAAAATATTTAACTTTACTTTAATAGGAATTTGTGCGCTATTTTTCTTCTTTAATTTGACTTAAACTTTAACTTCAAAAATGTGCTTCAGAAACTGGCAATTTTTCAGGTATCCTAATGTGATCAAAGCTCCGACAGAGAGAATCTAATACCTATAATCACAGTTAACTATAAATGGTAATACTGGATATATATAAAAAAATATATACCACTAAGGTGGCAAACAAGCATACGGCCCGCCTGATGGTAAGCAGAAGCAGTTAGTTACCGTAGCCTATGGACGCTTGCAACACCGGGGAAACCACTCGCGCGTTGCCGACCCTGTAAAAAGTAGAGCTCTGGAGACCTTACTCACCGTAGGAACACAACATGGCCGAGATCAATGCTATTTGGCTACGATCATTCCAACAAAACAGTTAGTATTGAAGTACTGATCCCTAAAAATATTATAGGCATAATTTTTTTATAGAAAATATCGAACTTTGTAATAAGTAGGCTTTTCAACAAACCTGTATATCTATATATATAAAATGCTTTGTCCTGACTGACTGACTGACTGAGAATCGAAAGATCATAAAATTAAACGCGGGTAACACCGCGGGCAGCGCAGCAGCTATTCCTATTATAATAATTTTCACGAAAATATGTTTCTACAAAAACGAATTTGAAGGTATCGTTCGTTAGTTAGGATTTTTCGTTTATTCTGACAACAAACAGTCACTTACAGCGTAACAATACATTATAAAGACGGCGTCTTTACCTTTACAAAGGTTTATATTGTCGAAACGAGATTTATTAGTTACTACTACTTTACTAGGTTGGCGCGAGAACCCAAAGTGGGTTTTGGCCTTTGAATTTATTAGTAACATAAACAAATATGCGTTAATGTTAGGACGCAATTTTAAAAGTTCGTGGCTTATGTTCCAATAGTTAAATATTCTTACAGTTTAGCGAAAGGTGTGTAAAATGCCTTAAACACTTTAGAATTAATATGAACTACATTATATACATAATGCATATTAAGAGCAGGCGTGTTTGCCTATACAGCAATTTATACGTGTAACACCTAATTCTAGGAAACATTTCAGAAAAAGAAACGAAAAAGTATGACCGGTCAACGCCGAGCGACTATACTAACCGGGAGTGATTTATAAAACCAGCTTTACCAGACGCCAACGCCCCTGGCACGCGCAGTCATGAAACAATTAAGCTCTAAAGCTGTGTGCGCGTGCCAGGAGCGTTGGCGTCCAGTATAGTACCTCTCAAACATAATTCAATACTATACTGGACGCCAACGCTCCTGGCCCGCGCACGCAACCCTAGCGCTTAATTGTTTTATGACTGCGCATGTCAGGATGTTTTTGTGCACTGTACAATAGAAATATCTGTGAAATAAAATATTGAACTAAAAAGTCATCAGTAGAAATATTAATATTAAATTTTTGAACGAGCAAAAGGCTTTAAATACCTGAGCGATTATACGGTCATGGCGTAGCAGTCTCGTAACGCCCAACTATTTTGTATGCACCGGGCATCAACTTTGTTCAGAGTTATATTAAAATATAGAATATTGCGTGGAAATGAATACATTTTGTAAATGTAAATACATTTACAAACTGTTTATTAATAAAGTTTTCGCATTTTATTCGCAATTAAGTCGCATTTTATAATATAATTTAACATTTATAATTATTTTATGATTACATTCTGTAATTACATTTTATAACCAGTTTCCTACTCATATTTTAAGTATTTCAATATATTATATTAAAACAAGTTGAACGATTTCAAATATTAATTTCACATAATTAATATTTTAAAACGTAAAACGTACGTTTTAAACTTACTTTGTACGTATTATCTATACTTATAATAAAACTGTAAAAGGGCCAATTCTGTACATTGAAAAAATAAAAATACCTCTAGGGGTCTTCCTAAAAGTTACAGATGCCGAAAATGTGATTTTTGAAATTTTTGTCTGTCAGCTGTCCGCTTTTCATGCCAAAACTATTGAACGGATTTTGATGAAACTTTTTTTGTTATATAGCTGTTGGTTCTCGCCAACATATAGGCTATAATTTATTTTGAAGATCGGTATACCTGATGTGGAACCGTAGCAGCCCAGCTAAACTATAAGAGATACAAATATAGCGCCTTAGGGAAAGTTGATTAGCTTGATGAACATTTTCTATTGACGTACAAAAATCGAAGATGTGGAACCTTAGCAGCTCAGCTAAACTATAAGAGATATAAATATAGCGCCTTAGGAAAAGTTGTTCAGCGTAATGAGCATTTGTTGTTTACGCATGGTAATAAACCAGGCCGCGTGATGTCAAGCAGTTGGTTAGAAAAAAACGTAGTTGTAGAGTGCGTGAGCGGGAACCTCAGTAATATCTTCAGAAACCTAATCAGAATGCTTAGGGAGAAAACATACTCAAAGTCCTGGCGTCTAAGAGGTGAGCCGGAGGGAGGGGTGGGTGGCAAAGGTTCCAATTTTAGAATTTTCGCATAAATCTCAAAAAGGGTACGTTATAGCGGAAAATAGTCTATGACGAAATGAAAGCTTATAAAATTCTCTATCACTTTGATTGTTTACATTTTTTCCATATTCCCATCCGTTTTCGAATTACACGCTTTGGAACAGTGATGAGGCCTCATTCTGTTGGCAGCCCTGACAGGTTACCAGTCCATCTTCTTAGGAAAAAATGAAAATAAAGTGATAGAGAATTTTATTAGCTTTCATTTCGTCATAGACTACTTTCCGCCATAACGTACCCTTTTTTGAGATATAAGCGAAAAAATCTAACCTTTGTCACACTCCCCTCCTTCCGGCTCACCTTTTAGACGCCTGGACTTTAAGTATGTTTTCTCGCTAAGTACCCTAATTAAGTTTACTACGAAGAAATGTTATAAGTAACATGTTTATAGAGTAGTGTGTACCTACAAAATACAATTTTGGTACTTCTATTGTAAAAATGTAAAAGTTTCTTTCCTTTGTACAGAAGCTTTCATATTGGACTTCTTTTATGCACAGCAGTCTATCTATCTATCATAAAGCATGTAATCGTGTGGTCCACGCGAACGAAGTCGCGGGCACAGCTAGTCTATAATATAATAACAATAATACATTGAATATATTAACAAACGGCTTAAGGTTACGGCTTTTAAAATAGAACCAACGAATTATTAAGGCCTCTCACAATTTTCCAATGCATTATTGCAACTGTACAAATCAAAACTTTGTATAACAAACCTCCGACAGACGCATTGTCAGAGCCGCGAGCGTCAGGCATTACACCCTGGCGCACAGTGATTCGATTAGAACAAGCTAGCAAGACAAAAGTCATTAGTGAATATTTGATTATCGTTTGAAGAAAGTGATAAACAACATCCCAGTCATTAGGGATTCCACAATTTCGTACCTTCTTAATAAGCGACTGGTGAGTAATTGACATGGTATAATATATAGATATGAGGGTAGTGCATTATTTTATTCCTAATTTTACTCGACTTTCGATGACACCTGAAATTATTTTTTACTATTGTGACCCATATATTTGTGTGATGGATTTTGAAGCTAAGGGTAAGTACTTTTTATTTTCTGAACAATAAGGTGTATAATGTTGCACATAGTTTTTAAAAGTATGGCGAAATATTGAACTTTATATTTTTCACAAAATTTTGTATTTGAGAGTCTGTAAGTTCTGACCACTTGACCCCAGTCTGGAATTTATATATGTTATAACCCTCGTAGTTTTTAAATATACTAGTTTCAGTCAGTACACTTTTGTACAACAATGTTTTTTTTTCAGGGTACTCATATTCTGTTTCAAAGTGCAGATATTACGGGATTAGATGTGAATTTAATTAAAATGTTTGATACAATTGACCTTTATCATCTGGCTATGATATTAACATAGTAAATTTGTGGATTTTACCTATGAAACTAGAAAATTGTATTTAAGTCTTTGTTCGTTGTATTACTTGCCTGCTACTGTACACAATACTACTGTACACAATACTAATAATACTTGTGCATAGTGCCGATATTATACAATCGGCTCTTCTGCTAATTGGGCAGCTTTCTGAGGAAGCTCAGGAAACTCGCAATAGAAATTGCAGAAGGTTCCGAGGGAATAATACGCGAAGACAATCACGTATTGCCACGAATAGATACTTGCTTAATATTTTACTTATCATATCCTGGAGGGCAACTAAACGTAAATCCGAAGAATTTTAAACATGAATTACAAGGTATTTCGTGGTTCTATTTCAAAGAACTACTAAAATAACCATAAAGTACAAGTATTTTATGGAAAGAATTCTGTAATTCCTGTAATTGTAATTAATAGTCTCAGGGAAGTTCTTAGAAAAAAAACAGGCAGTCTCCCTTCCGAGGTATTAAACTTATTATTTGCCTCCTCATGGAAATATTAATAGAAGTATTGAGACTAGGATTAGTAATGATTATGTTGTAAATGATTCATCAGAAGAGGAATTCAGCGATAATGATTAAGAGTACCTAACTGTTGTTCATTGGGATAGGTATTTTATGATTGACTAGAGATTAGGTAATTATGTAGTTTTTAGTACACATAAGGTTGTTAATACATCATAAGACCAATTATTTAGTATACAGGTTTTTATTGACAATTTTTTTTTCAAAAGTACCTATATATTATAATAACAAGTCTAAATTAATCTTAAGTTGCATAAACAAGTATAAAATGCGTATATTAAACACATCAGAGTAAAAAATTATTTTGTCCAACTAGCTTGTTCTGCTCGAATCACGGTGTGGCGGGATGATCTTCCTTTTGTGTCGGTCGCCCTCATATCACCCTCGCTCCTGCTACTATACGTTGTAGTTTATATTTAAAATGGATGCCCGAAAAAAATAGTAACTGTCCTAAAAATAAATTTCACGAGGACGTCGCGGGCAAAAGCTAGTACAATAATATGTTTTCAATGGTTATATAAGTAATGTTTACGTAGCTGTTGAATTCGAAACAATATATTTCATCGGACAGACCGAGGGCTGTTATTAACTGAGGCAATTGAATACAGCTTATACTCTTCAATCTCGATTGTAATTTAAATTTTGTGTAATTTCAATTCAGTATTATTGGCAAATCATAATCTGTACACGCGAAACTTTATTCTTTACTAATTAGTAGCGCACAATCCGATATCATTTAGTTTAGTATTTAGTTAGAGCCTGACTCAGCCTAAGGAGTCTGTTAAAAGTACCTAACAATGTAATACCGATCGAGCGGAATTATTTTCAACAGTCTTCCAATTAAGCAAGAATTAAACCTTCTTGTATTTAGATGTCATACGATTTTTCCAAATGATTGCCGACAAATCAACCTTTAAGAGCCCACTTGTGCATAAAAAATTTCTGGTGGTCGTGTTCGATAAAATTCATTTTTTATACCACGAAGGTGGCAAACAAGTCATTGTTGAAAATTTTATAAAAAGGCCAGTGATAAACAAGCACACGTTTTTTTATTAAAATAATATGGACTCCTTGAAGCGGGGTAGGGTGGCCTTTCTCCAGCAGTGGAGCAGATTAGTTATGCTTAATAATTTAATAGGTACTTTAATGTTTTAAGAAGAGAGGTAGGGCACAGCGGATAATCCGCTCAAATCGGAGCAGCCCGTCTGGGGAAGGACCTCCACCTTACAGAAGATCGTAGCCATATAGCATTGGTCTCGGCCATGTTGTGTTCCTACGGTGAGTAAAGTCTCTAGAGCTCCACTTGGGGTTGGGAGGGTTGGCAACGCGTGAGTGATACCCCCGGTATTGCAACCGTCTATAGGGTACGGTGATGCTTACCATCAGGCGGGACGTATGGTTGTTTGCCAACTT
This sequence comes from Endotricha flammealis, assembly GCA_905163395.2. Classification (NCBI taxonomy): domain Eukaryota; kingdom Metazoa; phylum Arthropoda; class Insecta; order Lepidoptera; family Pyralidae; genus Endotricha; species Endotricha flammealis. The sequence continues at coordinate 4,900,606 of LR990852.1, read as the reverse complement.
TGTGGCATTAAAAAAAAGAAAAAATTCAAAACGTTTGAAATGTTTAATTATTTGTATGAAAATATATGACAATTTAACTTTGTACTTTCGTTCACGTTTTCGTTCAAATTAAAGCAGTATTAGCTATGATCGTAAATTTCATCGCAAATTCCAAGCAACATGAATTCTTGTTGCGACTGAGTAAAAATTTGTATGTGAAAAGTAGTGAAAACCCTGTGACGTCACAGCTGGGTTACAGATGCGCCCAACACCGGTGTTATAATAACATTATTGAACCATAGTACAACATAGGATTTATGTTTTCGCTTGCATTCATCCATTTCGTAGTCAAAAATAGAAAATGTCACATCTCCATCGCGTCACACGTTTTTTTCTTTTATAACTTTCTTTTGTTTTTGTACGCTTGTGGTGAATTTTTTTTCGACGTGTCGTCCATAATATAGAATATGGGTAGTATATAACCTGCTCCCTCCCCCCTCGCCCTATTCTCGCAACAATAACAATTACAATCTCATGTCAATCTCAAGTGCTGTATCACTCTTACAAAATTGGAATTGAGCGAGTTTGAGATGAGACTGAAACTTTGTTGCGAGAATTGGAGGGCTGGATTAACACATAGGGTAGCTTTTATCTCGGAAATCGGGAAAACGGACTCTGACGGGTAAAACCGCGGGCAGTAGCTACTAATAAATAACTCGTTGAACAGCGTTCACACTTTTTGAATTCGTGCAAAGTTAATAGGCGACGGAATATGTGTATGTATTCTAGTAACTCACATTTGTCGCGCTCTTTTAGTTTTTGCAAGCGTGAAACCCAAAGTTATAGTTCGGGATACTAATAGAGAATAGAAAGTTACAGTAAAAAGCATTTTGCACTGAGAGAGTTGAGTTTTATAACAAAATTTGTTAATTTTACAAAAAGAATGGTTATATCGTGCTCAGATCGTAAATATAATACAGGTAAATATAGCCTGTATATAGCCCTTCCCATCATTAAGCTATCCTAATCCTCAGTTTTATAAAATATTATAGAAATTAATAAGTTTAGATGGCTTGTATTTGACTTATATATTTTTTGCCATTTCGAATTATTTCGCTTATGGCATACTAATTCAGTTGACATTTCATACAAAGTAAAACTCCCTGTTAAGTTGGCTTTTAATAAACGTAGTTCAGGCGCGGGTTAGCTAATTGGAAATAAATACAACTTACTCAGTACTCACCTTTAACTCTTTCTCATGTGGGAAGTGCAGATAGAGAGTAGCGTTGGGGTAGTCCAGCAGCAAATTGTCATTGCACTCAGACTGGCAGTTCTGTTTGGTCTCCTCGTCTGCTTCTTGCGTGGCTAAGAACAAAAAAAAATTACGTAAAAATAAACTGCGAAAAACTGTTGATTGACCGTTACTTATTGTTTTCGAAGTAATTCAGGAATTAAGACATATCGATGTCTTAAATTACGCAAATGACGTAAAGGATAAATGCGCTTTTTCACTATGGGATATAATATATATTACATTTTGAGCTATGAATGTAAGTGAGGCGAGGCAGGGAGAGGCGTGGTGTCCGGGGACGTGAGGTAATGTAATTTATATTATAGCACAGTGTGAATGGTCGTGTACAAAATGTATAACGAGCGATAAAATATTATATCTATAGTGTTATAATGAAAACCCTGCGTCAATAACAGGTTTTCAGTACTACAAAAATAAACTTTTACATAAAATCAGGTCAGGTCAACAGGGCAGGTCAGATTTTTCCTCGTCTAAAAAAGAGATAAAAAGAAAATTTTTATTTACTAATGAATGTGTATAAAAATAGACATGTTTTCACTTCTGCCGGCACTTCCGGAGTGCAACCCGTCCTTTTTTTTAAATATTCAATCTGTTATCCTGCATTACCATAGTTTACATACTCTTTGGGCATTTCTAATAAATAGGGACTCTTTTGGCAATATTCTGTAATTTATTAGTACCTACTCCTTTTATACTCCTCATATTTTGTTTTTTTAAATAATATAATGTCAAAAAAAGCATTTTTATATTATTAACATCTCGACAACTATTAGACGAACTCCGTCCGACCAACTCTACTACTCTAACTACTTTTTATTTGTCGCTTGTAGCGCATTCTAATATTGTTGTTTTTAAAAAAATTACATGTATTTACTTAGAAACTTTAATTGGTGTTAGCGCCACAAGTTCAAGCTATGTGATCTGTGTGATTATCATTTAAAAAATGCCTAAAATATCAACAAAAAAAATACCAGCTGAAAAAAATATAACAATGCATGAAGTTATGTAAGTACAGTCACGGTCTAAGATATAGATACAAGTAATATGACAGAAGCATATGCTTACTAATTGTAATATTGACAGGTCAGCTTATTGAAACAGATTTGAAAGTCTGTATATTAATTAGCTTTTTACAAAACAGACATAAGTAACACATTTCTAACATACCGCAAAACCATTCTTAACACCGAAACACATGCCTAACACACCTCTAACACATTCCTAACATACCCTAAAAGCATCCCTAACACATTCCTAACACAACTCAAACTCACCACTAACACATTCCTAATACACCCCAAAACCATTCCTAACACATCCCAAACACGTCCCTAACACACCCCCAACACATTCCTAATACATTACAAATACATGCCTAACACAACCCTAACACACCCCAAAAGTATCCCTAACACATTCCTAAAACACCGCAAAACCATTCTTAACACATGCCTAACACACCCAAATTGCATCCCAAACATTACAATTAGTAAGCATATGCCAAAAGCATCCTTAGCACATCTCTAATACACCCCAAAACCATTCCTTACACTTAAATTAATAATAAGATGTGGCGATGGCAACCGCCGGTGGCCAAGAGCCCAACTTTTTGAAACATGTGGCGTTGGCCACCGGGCCAAGAGGAATAATCGCTGTAGTACAATAGGAATCTGAAATTGTTTTTTTTTGAAAATAACATTCCTCTTTTTATTCCTTTTTTTTATATTAAAAGGAGAAAATCAAAATTGCCTTTGCAGGAAATTGATCAAAATGTTTCCCCAACGATGGCGACGGCGGCGGCGGCAGAGCGATCAAATTGTGAGAACGTGGCTCCAGTTGCTGAGTTAGTATTTCTTTTTTAGATTTTAGGTTTTGTGACTGTTTAAATAATTTTGATAATACGGTATAAATTAATTAATATGAAGAAAGAACATTTTCAATTTATATTTGTACTTTTTTCAGTGCATCGGAGGGTCGAAGAAGAAGTACTTCTCCAATAAGTAGAGGCGTCACGGACACCGAGCCAAAGTATGTTGGTTTTGAAAGTGATGTTGAGGTACACAGATAATGTCTACCTAATTCGAATAGCAGTAGAAATTCATGAACATAACGATAATATTATGTTCGTAAAGCCTTTCAACGTTTTTATTGCCATAAGTTCTTTCCAAATAATTGAATTTTATTTTTCGACATCACTATGTTTTCTTTGTTTCAGTTGGAAACTTCGTATGAACGCGAAAGGAATCTTGAGTCCAAACATTGTGGGAGAAGAATTCTAAATGTATCATATTTTCAGGCAGGTTTCAGATATAACTAGTCATGATTATTGTACATCAAAAGAACTCGTATTAATCGGCGAAAAGCAAATCGGTTTAATTTCAAAATTCACTTTTAAATGTAAAATGTGCGGTACTTCTTTTATCATCAATAATGATTGATGTGAAGAGAACTTCCTCAATCTTAATGCCTGTGCGGTAAGTGGTACCGTTGCTATTGGGTGCGGCCAGGCACAGTTAGAGGAATTTTTATCTTGTACTAATTTACTAACCATTTCCGAACGAATATATAATGCAAACCATGATCTCATAAGTATGCACTGAGAAAAGATTGCTATAGAAAGCATGCAAAAAGCTGCAAAAATAGAAAGGGAAAAAGCGATTGGTGAGGATAAAAGAAATAAAGACGGTATACCCATAATCGACGTGATTGCGGACGGTTGCTGGAGTAAACGTTCATTTTTTTTTAAATACTCTGCTTTCTCTGGTGCTTCTGCCATCATAGGCAAAAATACTGGTGAGATTCTGTTCCTTGGGATTAAAAATAAATATTGTCAAATATGCGCCAAAGCCCAACAAACTTATGAATCGGCAAAGGAGCGTATTTATTTAAAAAATTATGACGGCCCTTCAACGGGAATGGAAAGTCAAATTCTTATAGACTAAAAGGTTTAAAAGTTCTATCGCTGACCATAATCTTATATATGGCAGGTTAATCTTAGATGGAGATTCAAGTACATACGCTAAAATAATAGAAGCAAGACCATATCCTGACGTTAACGTTGAGAAAATTGAATGTAGAAACCATGTGCCACGAAACTTTTGCAATAAACTTCAAGCACTTGTCACTGATACTAAATATCCTGTGAAGTTTCGTAAATTTTTGACAAAAAAGCTATTTTATCGATCAGGGCATCCATTTGTAAGGCAATTAAACACAATAAAACTTTAGATATACAATTCTTTTTTGAAGATAATATATGTTATAATCACACCATGTATGATTTCCAAAAGCATGTGCTTTTGGAAATCATACAAAATGTAAATCCTATTTTTGTAATGATGTTGGAGGAGTTGCTTCAAATGAAAAAATACCCAACGATTTTTTCGTAAGCACATTATGGCAAAAAATTAGCTATATTGTGTAAGGTGTAGCCGCCCATGCCAGAAGTCTTCATTACGATGTTGACAGCAACGCCGTCGAAAATTTTCATAGCATTCTTGCAAAATTTGTGGGGAGTAAGAGAATTAATTTCTCAAAAAAAAAATCTCTTATAAAACACGATGCTGCAGCAGCGGCTGTATCGTTTAATGAAAAGAAAAGAACTGTATCACGACTGTACAAGTCAATTAATAGGGGCCAAAGTCCACAAGTAAAATTAAAGTTATAAGAAATAAAAAGAAATAGAAAAGCTGTTATTAATCGATGCAACCGAAAATATAAAAATAAGTCGTTCATACAGCGGAAACAATTATTGAATAAAGATTATGGCGATAATTGTTCAAAACCCGATATGGATACGAATACTTTTACCCAATTAAAAGAACGTTTTTTAGAAAGTCTTAAAAAAATTATGAGCAAATTGATTTGATTCAAAAAAATACAATATTGCAAAGTGGCAGTAGTGAATGGTTGGAGATACGTCATTGCTTACTGCATCCAGTTTTGGCAACATAATAAAACGTAGGCAGGATACGAGTTGTGCAAACAAAGTTAGGGAGCTGTTATAGAAAACAAATATAGATAATGTTTTATCTATAAAACATGAGCGAGAAAACGAAAAACAAGCATTGGTCCAATTAGCATCTGAACAGCATATTGATTTCACTGCATGCGGGTTATTTATTGACAAAACCCTACCGTACCTTGGAGCTACACCTAATGGTTTGTGCGGATAAGATATGCTAATTGAAAAATAAAATGTGCTATTACTGCACATCGTATAGGTATTACCGAAGCTATAAATAGTAAAAAAATAACATTTTGGAAAAAAGATAAAACTGGCGCTTTAACAATTAACACGTCACATAATTGGTATTACCAAGTTCAGGGCCAACTCCACATTACGCAACGACCAAAATATTTGTTTGCTGTATGGGCAAATCTGGAACCGATGAAAATGGAATTAACATACAAAGACGATGTTTTCTGGGCTGAAAAAAATGGAGGCTAAATTAACTACTTTTTTACAAAGAATTTTGCCCGAATTAGTAGATCCACGTCATCCTCATATGATGCCCATCAGGGACCCATTATAATATATACAGGATGCCATTCAAAACCTTAAACAGGTATCCCATGAGCCCCAAAACTAACTTGAAGATTTACAAAATTCACCACAATATTCCCAAAAATCATGTCATGAGCTCCAAAATATCAAATTCCCCAGTGCTTCTCTCAAAATAACCCGACCACATCCCACGATTACTATGAGCCTCAACAGCAACGTACAAGATCATGTCGTCAGCTCGATTTTGATGAGTTTTAAATTGTTTGCTAAACTCGCTCGCCTACATTTTAGTAACGTTTTATTATACTGTATCTTTCATTACGGAGTTAGAGGTGAGCCAAGAATAAATAATAATATGTTAATACTAATAAATTTATCATCTTCACTAATTTATCTATATATATATAAAATTCAAAGTCCTGATTGACTGACAACTATATACTCGTATCAACGCACAGCCCAAACCGCTGGGTCAAGAAATTCCAAATTTGGAATGTAGGTTACTCACGCACGACGTCTAGGGGTGTACTGAAAGGATTTTTCAAAATTCCCACGGGAAAGCGAGATATACGCAAACTAAGTTGCGAGCGTTTTACTGATCCGCTGGGTCTAGAGATTCGAAATTTGGTATTGTGAATGATTCGAAATTTGTATAGATCTAGTTATACTTTATGAGACATTTTTTGTGACTTTTAAAATCTCTCAAAATAATACGTACAACATCTGATTATTATATTTGATTTCACTCTGTTTCATTAAATTATATCAAAAAGTTATGGCCCTCTCAACGAAATTTTATATACCAAAACTAAAAGCCCTTGAAGATTTTTCTTCTTGGAAGTTCGCAATCAAAATGCTTTTACTGAAAGATAAGTTATTTACAATATACTTCAAACATACCCGACTCCACCATTTCCCAGGAACTTTAAAGAGTTCAAGAAGCCCTATCGATAATTTGTCTACACATTAAGGTTGGAGATTCGCCGATCTCATGGGAGTATAGGAAACAAGCCTGTGTAGCACTTTCTTCTACTGATGCAGAATATGTTGCCCTATCAGAAGCTTGTAAGGAGGCTATACACCTCAAACAACTTATTGGCTTCGTTCGTCTAGGGGTATACTAAGATGGGGTGGTTGTCGGGATACCTCCACGTGGTCCACCCCGGGCAACGCCGGCGCGTCCTTGCCGGCGGCTGAAGTCCCGACACGTGGGTCCCCTCCCTGCGCTCGAGTTGCGGCGAGCCGCTGGTTGAGGGGGACGAGCGGGGTCCGGCCCCTGCGTTTCGCCGGGTGCGGGTTGCAGGCGGACGGGTGTGTCCACTCCCTGCGCTTGGCTCGCGGGTCGACGCGGACGCCCTAGTGGGCGCCGGCCTAACCAGCCGGCGTGCGGCGCATACCGTAACCCGTGGGTCCTCCACCCACGGGCCGGGGGCCTTGGCTTAACCGTCCGGGCCGCGAGGAAGACAACCTCTATAAAAATCACGAGCGGAGCTGACGGCCGCGCCACGCTGAATAAGTGTGGTGTGGCCGTTGGCTGGCGGTCGGCACAGTGGGTGCGATCGCCGAGTGAACGGGGACCATAGCCCAGCCGAGACGGCGGGCCAGGGAAGGCCCGTCGTCTTGAGGGGGCGATGGTCCTCGGTGTCGGCAGTGCACCTGGATGCGGTGATACTGCTGACGGAGCGTATCGGGGGCGAGCGGGTCCGGCTGGTACCTTGGCCGGACGGCCCTGGCGGGGTCGCGGTTGTATCCCAGTTTCCCATGGCCCCGCCACACAGGGCAAGAGGCATCCCGTCAGTTTTTTAGTGGTAAGTTCCACAGTCCCCACCGTGTGCTCCCCGGGCGGTGGGGCTGCCGCAAAGCATTTTTCTGACGTAAAAAAAAAAAAGGGGTATACTAAGATAGGATTTTTCAAAATTCCCACGGGAAAGCGAAATATACGCATACGAAGTTGCGAGGGTATGTCAACGCACAGCCCAAGCCGCTGGGTCTGGAGATTCCAAATTTAGCATGTAGGTTCCTTACAAGGACCGGACCAGACCGACCGGACCGGACCGACCGGACGGGACCGAACCGGACCGTTTTTGCATTCCACTTTACCCACTGTCACACCATCATAATGGTCTAACATTCCGGATACTAGAGTATGTGCTAGAATCACCATCAGCGATATATTGGCTGTAAATAAGGCCATGGTCTTTCAAGGATCTTTTAAAGCCTTCTGTAATTATAGCAGCTTCCATCGCAGTAAAGGGGCCATTAAAATTTTTTAAAGCAGATATGCTCTATAAGCCTTTACTTCTTTTGTATTTGCACGAGAGCAAATTTGGCAAACTTTATTTTTAACGCCGTAATAAAGGACTTTCTTTGAATGTATTCCCACAATAGCCCCTGCTCCCAATAATGCACAGTAATTAGTATCATTTTGCTTGTTTCGGAAATGGTTGGTGGATTTTTTTCTTTTTTTAAATGTTTGAAAGTGGTCACCGCCGCCTATAGTCATGGGGTTTATAACAGCGTAGTTTATTTTCTTTAACAGTTGTAAATAACAAGAATGAGTACCTAATTTCTGAAATAAACATTTTCATTTCATTGAAATTAAGGCTAAGTTTATATGATAGCACGGAGCCGCGCGTCGCCGCGCGGTTAAGGGCATTCACATGATGGCATATGTACGACGCGCGGAACGGAGCGCGCTGCGCGTTGGCGCGCGGTACCGCGCGGTAATGTAGACGATAATCACCGTTTACTTTGGTCTTGTACCGCGCGGTTAGTAGTTTTAGTAGTAGTCATATGAACTTAGCCTATAGCATTTATTACGACTTTTTACTAATTATTGTTAAAGGCTTCCTGTATCTTTTAAAAACGGCAAAAGACGCAAACCACATTGTATGAGCTTTAATGTGAATATGAAATCATTGGGATTGATTGTCATTGATCATTGTAATATGCAGATAATAAATGTGAAAGAATTTTAGTATCATGTTCACAAAACATTTTTTTATATGTAAAGTAATAAGTTTGTGGAAGTTTGAAACGCGCGCAGCGAGAACGAGCGACGCATACAGCCAGCCAATTTCAGTTTGACAACTTTTTGATTTGATCACTGCGATCGTCAGATACCTACTATTATATATCGTTGACCATCCCATTAAATACATTTTATGCACCAAGTGATAAATATGGGAGGCCAATTCATTAATAATTATTCAAACAATCAAATTGCCCGGGCAATATACATATTGCCCATCGACTCTAGGGCAGAGTAACACAAACATATTTAATTTGGTACTATTTTTTTATTGTTATATTTATATTATCGTTCCCGTGGGAATAAAAAAAATCAGCTTTCTAGGTTGAGCGCTCCCGATAATACACGTATAGTCTTATTATTCCGAATAATGTAAGAATTTTAAAAAATCCCGTCTTTATCCCTGTATACTTTATAAAGGGAAGCTTAAGCTTCCCTTTATAAAGTAGACAAATACTGTAATACAAAATCTAGGCGTTCTAGGTTGAGCGCCCACGATAATACACGTGCAGTCCTATTTTTCTTTTTCCCGTGGGAATTAAAAAAAACGACTTTATCCTTGTCAACATCATAAAGGGAACCTCTATACAACATTTCAGCTTTCTATGTTGAGCGCCTGCGATAATACACTTACACCCGTATTTATAAAGAAGTAATTACTTGTTACTAAGTAATTACTTAATTAAGTCATTACTTGAGGCTAGAATTCTTAAGTACCAAATCTTATTCTACAGTCAAGTAATGTACGTTACTTATTTAAGCAATTGGTTAAGGAAAAGTCGACGCTTGATAGTTGTTTCTCACTGGCAACACTCCGTTGCTGCGTTACGTTTCATGAGAAGGCAAACGTCAGGTCTAGATTGTTTCCACATAGAATTGCATAGATTAAGTTAATATTACATTAATCATACTTTATAATGTAACTAGCTGTACCCGCGGCTTCGCCCGCGTGGATACTTTGATACTTTCCCGTGGGAATTCTATAAATTGCCGTCTTTATCCTTGTCAACATCATAAAGAAAACCTCTATACAAAATTCCAGCTTTCTAGGTTGAGCGCCTGCGATAATACACTTATAGTCCAATTACTCCCTTTCCCGTGGGAATTCTATAAAACCCCATCTTTATCCTTGTCAACATCATAAAGGGAACCTCTATACAAAATTCCAACTTTCTAGGTTGAGCGCCTGCGTTAATACACTTACAGTCTTATTACTCTCTTTCCCGTGGGAATCTATAAATTGCCGTCTTTATCCTTGTCAACATCATAAAGGGAACCTCTATACAAAATTCCAGCTTTCTAGGTTGAGCGCCTGCGATAATACACTTATAGTCCAATTACTCCCTTTCCCGTGGGAATTCTATAAAACCCCATCTTTATCATTGTCAACATCATAAAGGGAACCTCTATACAAAATTTCCAGCTTTATAGGTTGAGCGCCTGCGATAATACACTTACAGTCCTATTACTCCCTTTTCCGTGGGAATTCTATAAAACCCCATCTTTATTCTTGTCAAAAGAACCTCTATACAAAATTCCAGCTTTCTAGGTTGAGCGCCATACATATTTTTTGGGTAACTTGAACCGTTTATGCAGCGCACGCAACGGAAGCCCTAATAATTTTCCCCGTTTTTGCAACATTTTTCACTGATGCTTCGCTTCTATTGGTCGCAGCGTAATGTTATATAGCCTAAAGCCTTCCTCGATAAATGGACTATCCAACACAAAAAGAATTTTTCAATTCGAACCAGTAGTTCAACAAACAAACAAATTCTTCAGCTTTATATATTAGCATAGATTTTTAAACAGCGCCACCTAGCGTAATAGATTTAAAGTGCTTTAAATTTCGCACGATATTTATAATTTGTATTATATAAAATGTAACTTTTGAATAGCGCCATCTAGCGTAGAATAGAAAGAACTTGAATTAATTTCGGCAAGCGCGTAAATTTTTTGCTATAACTTCTAAAGTATCTATTTAAATTATATGGCTTATTTAGGTCTCCAAAAAAGTCCGCGATAGCATAATATATTTATCGTTTACGGATAACTTACTATAAAATAAAAAGCGATTTCCGAGTAATAAAGCGGAAATTGGAAACCGATTTTAACGTATACAGTATTAATCCTTATCCAGTTAACTACGTTAATTACCTTAAGCATTTCATGTACATTATTATAATCTTTACACCATATAATTTAAATAGATACTTTAGAAGTTATAGCAAAAAATTTACGCGCTTGCCAAAATTAATGCAAGTTCTTTCTATTCTACGCTAGATGGCGCTATTTCCGCATTATTACTCGGAAATCGCTTTTTATTTTATAGTAAGTTATCCGTAAACGATAAATATATGCTATCGCGGACTTTTTTGGAGACCTAAATAAGAGGAATATCCTATAATTTTTGTTTTGTTATATCTCAAAGGGTTTAGCCAGCGTTTTCGTCGACAGCTCCCAAGTGGGTTGATTTTTCCGACACTCCCAACAATAATCTTTATATTTCAGCCAATTTACATAAAATCCTGACAAATTTTATACATAAACCTTCCTCATGAACCAGGCTATCCGTTGGTGAAAACCGCAAGAAAACCCGTTGGGTATTTTTTGAGTTTATCGCGAACAGACAGACAGACAGACAGACGCGCGGGAGGACTTTGTTTTATAAATATAAGGATTCTGATAAGATTATCGTTATACAAACTATTTTAACTATTTTTTTAAAACTTTTAGATAAACTAATTGTCTTTAAACAAAAAGGAATGCTTGTGGAAATGAAACGTTTCAGACGACATAATCCCTTCAATTTAAGGTGTTCATTTTTTAAACTTGGTTTAGGTAGTTACAGGATATTTTTAACTTTATATCATTACTAGCTAGTCAATTGTCAGCCCCTTGATTGTCAATGTCAGAAGTACGGGTTACTAACAAAATAACCTCACAATAAACGCAAAATTGACGTATTCTAGCGTGTTCTCAAGTCTTAAGTAAAGGAAATGGTGACTATTACTTGGCTGAGAATTCTAACTTTTGACAGTTCTAACTTCACGCAATTACTAAACTATAGAATGAAAATCGCTACTTGAGTAGTTACTTTTACTCAAGTAACCACGTTTACTTCTTTATAAATACGGGTGTTACAGTCCTATTACTCCTTTATCCGTGAGAATTCTATAAAACCCCATCTTTATCCTTGTCAACATCATAAAGAGAACTTCTATACAAAATTTCAGCTTTTTAGGTTGAGCACCTGCGATAATACACTCAGTCCTATTACTCCCTTACCCGTGGGAATTTCGTACAACCCCATCTTTATTCTTGTCAACATCCTATAGGAAACCTTTATACAAAATTTCAGCTGTCTAGGTTGAGCGCCTGCAATAAAACACTTACAGTCCTATTTCTCCCTTTCCCGTGGAAATTTAAAATCATTTTTTAGTGCTACGTACGTTATAAAAGGAACCCCTGTGCAAAATTTCAAGTTTCTAACCCTTATAGTTTAGGCCCTGCGTTGATATGTCAGTCAGTCAGTCAGTCAGCTTCTCCTTTTATATATATAGATTAGGTCGTACTAAACCAATACATCCGCGTCTTTAGCTTCATTATCAAATTGCCTAATTGGCATGTAGCATTATAATAATGACCGGGCACTGTGATAAATAATGAAGTTTAGATAGTAATTAATCACTCAGTCCCATAGAGCTGGGCATTAATTATAAAGCTCGTATTCATCACTTGGTCCATAACACATACGCTGCGAACCGTTTATATTATATTTGCTTTTACTATCAAAGACTCTTTGTGTAATATGTAATTAAAAATGTAAAGCGATAACAAGTTTTAAATGTAAATTTATGTTACTTGTTTTTAAATTAAAATATTGAGAAACTAGGTTTATATTTTTGAGGATAGATTAAGGTCTGGAGAGTGACATAGGCTACTTTTTATCCCGACAAACATCTTAATCTTTATCCCAAAAAACAATTTAATCTTACGGGAAAAAAATATGGCAGATCCTCTGGCTACCAATCCATCTGGCTTTAATATTTTTGATGGGATAAATTCTACACAATTCACACCACAACGCCGCCTGATACCGAAACAAGGGATATATTATAGTAAATATATACTTACAGTACATAGAAAACACCCAGACTCGAGAACAAACGCAAATGCCATCACATAAATGTTTGCTCCGAGCGGGATTCGAACCCGCGCCCTCTGGTGCCGAAGGTAGGATCACAACCAACGCACCACCGGGTTGTCAAAAAAAAAGGGAACTGAAATGCGACTATCTTGTTTCACTATTATATTACGCATATCGTAAAGATTTCAGGTGCTTTTAATTGGTTCCCTAATGAAAGGGCAACGACTGACCGACCGACCGATAAAATAGGGGAAAATGTAGGTCGCAATCATAGCTAGGGTGCAATATATGCCACGGTTATCAAGTTAGGGTTACGTACACGAAATCGAATCAGGTACTAGGGCGATTTTACATCACGCATTTTAACTGAATTACCTATACTGGATATCATCGATGGAGGTTGGTTATATTGAAAGTACATGAAGGTTACATAAAGTCCTTTGGAGGGCACGTTTAACCGGGCCCGGCTGTTGCCGATGGATAACAATCGTTAAGCTAAGCCCTTTAGGTCCAAGGGTTCGGTCTGGGCTGGGCGTCGAGCAGGATCTTTTTTATTTATACCGATTATTTCATTGTTTGTTTATCGAATTTCTTAGACTAAATAAATTACTTTATTTTCCTTACGCACCTTTCCATACGGATTCGACCGGCCAAATCGACGCCCAGTCTTAATAATACAAGTAAATCGCGAAATTAGTATACACAACAAACATGTAATTTGTTGTAAAGATAAAGCAGCGACTTTGCAAATTCGTTGTGACGTGACTTAATTACATACTTCATTTGACTATACAACGTATAATTTATAATGACATCGAAGTTCGTATCCACAATTTTTGAATTATAAATTTGTTATTGGAAAATACAATTCGCAGAATACCTCGATTATTCTGCGAATTGTATTTACCAATAAGTTTGTTTGTTTGCCCGGTTTATTATTTACTGTATCAACTAAATAATAAACCGGGCAAGCGTGTATCGGGCCACGTACAGTGTAGGGTTCGTATTTGCTATGCTTAGCTTGCATGCAGATGAGTGAAATGTGCATTATACGATTCTGGCTAAGACCCAGACGCACGACATGTTCAAAGAAAAGGAATACTTGCAATACCAGTTCTGACGTGTGAACATCGAATGAAAGAAAAAATAAAGCATTCACTGCAGTGATATGATATCACCTTCAAAGCTTAAATGGCTCTGGCATTAGGGCTGAACTAATACGAAAAAAAAATTTGATTGAGCAACCCATCACCATTACTTTCGGAAAAATATGTAAATACGGCAAAAGCATTTTATTATGTAGTTTCATAACACGACCTGTATCAATTGCTACCTATCATTTGCATATTTAATTAAACGGGATAATGACGAAATGTGCGGTTCCATATTGTTACTTGTTAATGAATAATATTAACAAAATCTCTTCACAAAGGTACGAAAATCTTATAATGTAAATAAAATAGCTTTAAATTATCAAAATTATTTTGTAGCTTTCTGATTTCATTGAGCTCACAAAATGGACCATTACCTTGCACGTTGTGATTAAAATTTGACATATCTTTTTAGGGTTCCGTAGTAAACTACAAGGAACCCTTATAGTTTTGCCATGTCCGTCTGTCTGTCTGTCCGCGGTCTAGCGCCTAGACGCTTAGGTAGTGCTAGAAAGCTGTAATTTGGTATGTATACACATATTAACAATGCCAACAAAGTGATGGGATAAAATATTGAAAAATATGTTTTTTTCACCTCCCCTACATGTAAAGTGGAAATATTTTTTTTTTTCGCGCCCACCCCGTGTTGTGGGGTTTCGTTAGTAGTCCATATGCTGAACCTTCAATGAAAACTATAACGGTTAAGTAGGCTTTACTAGTTACTGAGTAATAGCCGACGAAGTTATAAAATAAAATTTATTTGATGAAAACTTACAAATGTGATAGAATTTGATATTCGACTCATCATCGGAGGCAAACGAAGCGCAGCAAAAACGGAACCCTACATTGTGCGTGGCCCGACACGTACTTGCCCGGTTTTTTATTAATAGTCATTACTGCATGCGGATTCCAATTAGGGAAGCGACGGGGGTCTGTCGACGCAGTCTGTCGACGCATCAATTTTATTATAAGAATTGTGTTTATACATTTATGAAGTCATTTATTTCTATGCATTTCTGAAATGTTTTGCATGTTAGACAAAAATGTTGGTAAACGGAGTTTTTAATTAATTAGACAGGGTCCGGTGGCGCAGTTGATAGGGTTAACTTACCAAGTCCCCATTAGAATGGAGGAAACATTACAAAATGTCCTCCAGCGAAAGGGGATATACGGTTGTGTTTGTCTGGGAGTTTTCCAAATGTTATACGTATATATTTACAATAGTGTACCGGTTCTCTGGTACTCATAACACAAGCAAATTTGAGCCGGTGGCGCTGAGTGAATAGTTTATAATTAATTTTTGGATGGTTAAAGGAGTCATTTCATTACTACTCACGGGAGGACTATGCGTGTGTTCACTTTGTATGCAATGGAGGCTATCTCGCATCATGACGAGTGCGTCTGGGGGAAGGGGGAATCATTTATATTGGTATTGGCACTGAATTTGTTTTAAACACACATTTTAGTTTGACCGTTACAGACACAATTTAACGTGTCATTATAGTTAATTTATCGATGACTCTGTATTTCGTTCTTTTTCTTCCTTGTGTCTATCGGTGAGTTGCATAAAAACATTTTTAAAGTTAATGACTTAAAAAAATATGATTAAAATATGTCTGTCACTGTTAAAGTAATAAGAAAAAAGAGATAGCATAAGAGACTTACTGTGGAGTTAAGATTAAAAAGCGTTTGTGTCGCAGCAATAGAGTAACGTCTTTGGTGTTCATTGCAAACATTGTATTTATTCAATCAACTAATGTATCCCACAGCGCCAGCGGTACCACTCTAAGGCGGTACCGCTCTAAATTGCATGAAGTAACTAAACGCGAATGTTCGTGTGGATGTATCGTTGTTTGTAACTCAGAGTGACAAACAACGATCCATGCACAAAAACATTCGCAATTATAATTTAAGTAGGATATGGTGTGTAATTAAAAAATTTCATACTGGTGCTTACATTTTTAGCATAACTATCTAATAATATCGGCTTTAACATCGATAAGCATTGATAAGATAATTAAGCGAGTTCGCAGATTCGCAGTTGTGTGTGGGAGTGGGAGCCCTATGTTCTTAGTTTACTATCCTGGATTTATCCTTCATTTTTTAACTGTACTATAGACACGTACCTATAATACATATATTTTAAACTTGACAACAAAACAAATAAAAAAGGGTTTTTGTACATGTAGCGTGAATAGATCTAGTAATGGACGCCTCAAATCCATTAGATGTATTGAAGGCTTGTAAAAAATAAACAATATTAATAAGTAACATAATCTTTGATACGTCTAATCAAGGGAGACGAAAGCTTTTAAAAAATAAACATTGAAAAAAAAGAACATCTCAAATATCTTACAGAAAAATACAATGATGGCTCATTGCTAAGATGGTTCCGTGCAAGATTTTTTATTAACTCTAAACTCAATTTTATTTATTCATATAGGCCTATTACAAGCTCTTTCCAATCGTCACAAATCACAATTCGACAGCGTCACAATCTATAGTAGAAAAGTGTGCTGTTTTTTATTTCCCTTGAACCAACCTCTTTTGCTTGTAAACTGATGTAAATTTTAAGTTCATACATTATTATGTTTTTTTCGATTAAACGTAAATGTCCATTGTCTGGCTAACTAATCAGATATAATTTGTTTTCTTACATTATTCATAAGGGATTTTTTTTTATACCACAAAGGAGACATACAGGCATACGGCCCTCCTGATGGTACGCGTTCACCGTAGACTATGGACGCTTGCAACACCGGTTGTACCACTTGCGCGTTGCCGACCTTGTAAAAATATTTTTATGCCCCTTTTGAAGAACCCCATATTGTAATCTAAAGAAAAGACCTCGGGGGGAATCTCATTCCACAGCTTCAAAGTTCGCGAATAAAACTGGATTGGAACAAATTAACGTACAAAAAGAACTATTCTCAGAAATAATACGTACCAACACATCGGGTCTTCCTCAAGTCGACTGTGCGGACCTCTGTTTCCTTGCCGCTGTAGTAAGCGAGCACTCTGCGATTCAGAATCACCCACGCACCGCGCCACTCGCCCGTCACGCCCTCCTGGAGATGAAAACAGATTAGACGGACGAAACTCTATCACACTTTTGAAGAGCAAAAGATGCCTTAATTCTTTCATTTACTGTAAAACATACTACATTACATTTGCAATGGACAGGAAATAAAGCTGCCTGCTAGCTTGAATGAAGCTTTAATCCGATTTTCTCAAAAAGTATGAAACGTACACTCATTAAAGTTATACCTACAGAATGTGCGATTTTATGACAATTAAAATGAATGGAAAGACAATGCGATTTATCTATTTATTAAGCGTTTATTAAGAATTTTTCGAAGAAGAGAAGAGTCGTGTTCCATTTGTGTTAAATTTTAGTTATCACCAAGCGAAACAAACATATAAGCCGAACGATAGACAAAAACAAAAGAAATTATAAGAAATAGCCGACACCTCAATAGAAGAAAAAAACGCGAAGCGCGACCTCTAGTCAAATCATAACAAATCATTAGCATTAGTGTTTGTTGTTCGATTATAAAGTGGGTTGATGGTACTTTAAATTAAATTTATAGCCATTTTAATCGTTATGAAACTATCTTTCTATAGTTATAACTTGAAATGTGTAAGTTTTATATCATTTGAGAAAAGTGGATTCTAGTGTTTCAAGGTGGCCCGGTTTATTTGCTGTTCTACCCCACTGGGTATTATTACTGTCAAACATACTATGGTACAATAAAGATTATTAAAGACAAGCTTTTCCCCGCGGCTACGCTCGCGTTTTATTTTATGATGACAACAAAACCCATAGCGCGACTTGTGGCGTCATCTGTTGGCCGGCAATTGCGAATTGCAGCGCCATCTATAGTAGTAAAAACATTTTCTCATTGGAATGACATACTTTCACGGGATAAAAAGCCTATATGTGTGTATATTATATTGTATTCTGTATCTATAGTAACTAAATATTAGTAAGTATGTATTGTATTCTTACATGATATGTACCTTTATGTTTAGTATATGTAATTATCAGTATGTTATTTTGATAAACCCTTATTATATCTATTATTTATTGTATGTAATTTATTTTAAAACCGCATTCATGTATATCTGCACTACCCAAAGGTTGACTGGTAGATAATGCTGTTAGCGTTAAGTCCGCCTTTTGTACCCTTATATTGTGGTCAATAAAGTTTAAATAAATAAATAGGTTGGGCTTTGTACCTCGGACAATATGTGTACAAATTTTCATAAAGATCGTCTGCTTAGTCAAGCCATGAAGGAATAACAAACAAACACTCACTTTCTCATTTATAATATTAGTTAGATTAAAATATTGAGTAAAGTTTCTTCGGCATTTCTATTACCAGTGGCAATTTTGTTTTCGTTTCCGAAATGGAACTTCGCAAAATACTAGCATTTTAGAAACAAAAGTATTTGAACTGTAAAAAATCATTTTATGTGTACATATTAATTACAAATATCTGTACCAATCAATACTACCAATGACCAAAGTACACTGTAAATAGTAAATATGCCTGTAAAGACTACACTTTAAATTATTAAAAGATATATCAATATTATTTACTTATCATTAAAAAGAGCGCATACTTTGTGACTTAGTAAGATTTTTCTACCAAGGGCAAGGGGTTAAAATTCGTAGCAATTTTTAACGAATAGTTAGTTTTTTCAACGAATTTTAACCATTAGTATACTTAACTACTGTTCAAACAATATTGAAATACGAGTTAAATCTTTTTATCCCTTTACTAATAAACATACACTTTTGCATACGTTATTGATCGTTATTTGATTGAAATCTGAAAACGATACGTCATAGGAAGAGCTGATGTGTGTGTAGTACATCAACATTTCCAATGACGTAACGTTTTCAGATAATGGAAGCTGTTAAAATTCCCTACAACATCGGTTCTATACGCTTTTTTCCTATTCCCAACCACTGACTAGATATAATACATAGAGAGGCAGGTTTCCGGCGCCGACACCGACGGCGGGGCACCACCACCGGTATCATTTTCTATGTGTCTGAATACGATTAGGCACTTATAAAGAAACAGGTTATCGGTGCCGACAAACTTTATGCAAGTTACCCCTGCGCCGATCGGTACTGATCCGCACGGATTTGTCGTCGCCGGAAACCTGTCTGTCTATGTAAGCACCCTAAGGGCCCATTGTTTGACTGATCAAAAACATTGCTACGAATTTTAACCATTACGAATTTTAAAATTTCTAGCAATTTTTTACAAATAGTTAGTTTTTTCAACGAATTTTAACCATTAGTATACTTAACTACTGATCAAACAACGGGGCCTAAGACGACCAACAGTAGACTTTCAGTTTTTTTTTCTCTCTCAAACGTTGACATACATTGCTCTACAAATTGCAAATAGTATATCTGAGATAAAAAGGCACCCAAAAACCTTCTAGTCTAGAAAGTTAATTTCTCTAAGTGTATACTAATTTCTAATAATAATTAAACCCACGCGACATCATCCGCACCACCTCCGAGGAGTGAGGACTTTCAGAACATTTCAAATTCAAATATTTATTTAAAAGGCCTAATATAAGCGCTTTCGAATCATTACAATTTTTTCGTAACTAGTCTTAAAATATTAAAGAAAGTTTCTAAATTCCTGCTCTCAACTTTTGCATACTCAAAAACAGGTTCGGTTTATGGCAACAAAATCGAAGTAGCGAATCCCAAATATTTGTTAAATAAACACAATGTTTTTTTTTTCCGATCACTAATTATCCAATTTCAATGTAGGAAAAAGTAAGAAAAAAGGAACTGTTTTCAATTAATTGTTGTTTATGCATTTAGTATAAAGCAAAAAAAAACAACTTGATTTATAACAATAAAATTCCTGATTCATTAACACCTAGCCCAGCCTAAACACTTTTGTTTGTTTGAAAATGCATTACTCCCACTCCCACTTGGGGAAGCGACGCGACGGGGGTTCGTCGATCGATTCATGTCTATTTCACATCGATGTATATCTTAAATTAGAAAATTGTTTTTGGACTTTATGTTAAGTAAATTGGAACGAAATATAGATTATGTTTAAAATAATTATATAATAATACTAGTTTGTAGGCTTTGTTTAACAAAATACGAAATTGTATTTATAACACTGGGCTTACAAAATATCACATCGCCCTTCTATCAGGTCGTGCCAATATGCTAAAAGCAGGCGTTGTTATAACCACCACATTACTAATATTCTGTAAGTAATACCACAAAAGTAACTTCCAAGAATATTCTTAATTGTGTCACTGAAACATATAGACAGTGGCTATAAGCCGTGACTTTGTTTGCGTGGATGTTGTTGGGAAGAATTTCCGACGAAGGTGCCGCACGCACGCCGACCTGCCGTTACTGGCCGGCGAGATTTCTTTTGTTTTAATAATACTTTATTTTTAAATCTTTTAAGCCGATAATTTTCTCTAATGATCACGTTTATAAAAGGAAAAATGTTTTTATTTAATGAAAACTAAAATGAGGACATGATCCTTTACAAACGGTAGGTACTAAACGCAAAGCCCGCTAGAGCCGCTTCATTTACCAAAATAAACTATGTGTTAATTCAGTTTTCAAACTACGGTGCAAAATTTCAACGAATCTGTGCTGTATTTTCCTTTGAGTAACATAATATGAAAAACCTTTACAAAAAGATATTACTATTAAAAACATTATTAATATTATAGTCAACGGTTACTTGCAGATGTACATTTCATAATTTAAATGTTGTCATTTGTATGTGGGGAAAATAACGACACAGCCGGAGACTTAACGTGTCATTAACTTTAAAAAGTTTCTGCGCAATTAGAGAGGTAGGGCAAATCGGACCAGCCCCTCTTGGAAAGGACCTCCACCTTACAGAAGATCGTAATCAAATAGCATTGGTCTCGGCCATGTTGTGTTCCTACGGTGAGTAAGGTCTCCAGAGCTCCACCAGAGGGGGGGTTGGGAGGGTTGGCAACGCGTGAGTGATACCCCCGGTATTGCAAGCGTCTATAGGCTACGGTGACGGCTTACCATCAGGCGGACCGTATGCTTATTTGCCACCTTTATGGTATAAAAAAAAGAAAAAAAATAGATAATATTTTTATTAAAATAGACCTACAACTAGTCTTACAAACTAACTACGGATAAATAGTTTGTTTCTATTACCAGTTCAGACAGATGTAATATACTTAGAAGATCTGGCAAGAAACCTAGCACTTAGCTCTTTAAAAATGGTATTATGGTAGTAATACAAGTTACTACAAGTCGCAACCATAAAAAGAACACATAAAATCGCATTAAGCGCAGAAGCAAATGCTTATAATCAAAAATGCTATGCATAATAATTGGCACCGATATTTAAAAAAATATGAAACATCATACAAAAATTAAAATTTATCCAACATATTCTATAACTGAAATTTATAAGTATTCTGTGCAAGTGGTGCTTGCTTAGACCCCTGCTTAACCCCGAGCGCCGACCCCTGATTAGACCTTGAAGACCCGCTCGCTCAGCCCCGCTTAAGTGTTACGGCGAAGTAAACTAGGCGCAATACCATCAATAAAAATATATTAAATTCGCATTTGCCAAAAAAAAAATTTTGCAAGTTTCGCTAATGCACATATTATAACTAAGTAAAAAATGTATAAAACAGGACCATAAAACAATCATATAATAATATCATTCTATATGTAAACAAATCTAAAAAAAATAACACAAAAGATGCGAACAGTGCACAAAGGAAAAGATTGCAGAATCGTATATTTACGATAAATGTCAAAATACATCATAAAAATAGATACCGATATCGTCTCAAAGCGTCATATACTGACATCGTTTTTCTAGAATACGTTTTTATTGTTTTTATCAATACGTATGCAAATAAACTAATAATTTACTGTAAATCCCGCAGGGATACGGGTCTCCCTTCAATCGAAGGGGGTCGAGCGTACTCTGCCACGCTGATCCAATGCGGATTGGCAGAGGCCAGTATTTTCGAGCCACCTGAAGGCCACCGGCTTAACGACAGCTTAACGTGTCTCTGAAGCTCCATATATTTATTAAAAGGATTTACTTTCATTAATTACTCTGCAGTATTCATATTGCACTATGTAATTAGAAAGTTTCAAAACGATGCTAGCATTATTAACATGAAAATGTTTGTTGTAGCCTGGGCGTAGACGGTACAGGAGGGCGCTGCCCCCATCCCCTTGTGTGAGCTTTGTACAATACTAGTAGCACTTGCGCTTTTGACGAAGGATTTATAAAAAAAAGTTACACCCCCACCTCCCTTAAAAACCCTGGCTACGCTCAGGTATTGAAATTATGGAAACATTTCGCTTGGCATTACGTAAAAATTAATAACATCGTATTACACATCATTCAAAAAGTTGCATTGAATGTAAATTCAGGCTGAAATATTGGATACCTTTTTACTCGGGTAATCGGGAACAATGAGGATTGCACGGATTGTAAAGTACAGAAGCACACTTGTAACTCTGTGCTTGTAACGGTTTACTGATAAACAGGTATAACAGCGACCGCAGATACAGTACAAACACAAGAGTGATTTCAATTTAATCCTTCACTAATTGCACTGTTAAAAAAGAAAAGTACGATATATTTTTAAATGACAAAAAAGGCCGTAACTGGTTTTCTTTCGCCATTTTTTTACCAGTTCATTTTGCTTTTGTTTCCGAAATGGTAGTAGTTTATAGAGTAGATTAATTTATACAAATCATTTATTACTGTATACTCTGACAAGAGAACGTGTTTGTGAAAACCTATTCTCTGAATAAAAGTTTTGAATTTGAATTTTGAATAACACAAGCAGTTTTGTCAATATTTGAGCGACAAACTAAACGAAAAAAAAGCGATGGCCAAACCCAGAGAGATATAAAGTGGAATTAAAATCAAAATGTTTTTCAGAATATACCTCTATTTTAGTATTGACCTATTTGTTAAATAGGTCAATACAAAATACCTATATTAAATAGTATTTAATAATTAAATACAGTATCAGCAATTTAAAAAATGTGCAGGGAATAAATTTTAATTTTAGCAGCAAAAAAGTGTTTTATTTTTAAACTGGGCAAGGACGTATCGACCCACGATGTAGGGTTCCGTATTTGCTGTGCTTTGCTTGCTTTCAGTTGAGTCCAATATCAAATTCTATTATCACATTTGTAAGTTTTCATCAAGGAAATTTTATTTTATGAGTTCATCGGCTATTACTCGGTAACCAATAGAGCCTACTTAACCGTTATAGTTTTCATTGAAGGTTCAGCATATGGACTACTAACATGTTTTTTTTTTTCAAATTTCGGACCACCGTGCTAAACGTTAATTTGCACGATAAATGTAAATTATTCCGAAACGGATCATTGTATCGAAAAATGATCTTTCCACACACTCAATGTTTTGAAGAGACCTATCAAACAAAAACCCACATGGGGTGGGCGCGAAAAAAAAATCATGTCCACTTTTCATATAGGGAGGCACCACAGTTTTTATTTTTTTAAATTTTGATCCAGAACTTTGTTAGCATTATTAATATATGTATATACCTATAGGTATATACATATATTACTAAAGTTGTAATTTGGTATACCAAATTACAACTTTCTAGCATTAAGCGTCTAGGCGTAAAACCGCGGACAGACAAACAGAGACAGATGGACATGGCGAACTATAAGGGTTCCTTGAAGTTTACTACGAAACACTAAAAACGACGTAGACCGTGGCAAAGCGATTCATATAATAATGATCGAACATCACTCAAAAAGTTCGTTTGATCTTATATTTCATCGCTTCATTTTTCAGATATAATAATTTACCACGGAGAGTTTTTGAGTTAATATTGAAGTTTTGCAATCATATTAATGGATTAAAATTAAAACGGTGTTTTGATTTGTTTATTCTTTTATTAAACAAAATAAGGATATTACAGTAATAATATAAAATATAATATATTTAGGCTCGAGTTCGCCAACTACAACATAACCAACGTTTACGTAACCGCACGGTTATATTTTAATCGTTGTTTATACAAGCTGCGTTTTTTTAATGTTCTCCGTTCAATTTTATCTGGCGGTTAACTAACCAAACGTTTTTGAATGAATGAGCCGAAAAAGAATGAATAGTTTAATACTACTTTGTAAAGATGGCAGTGTACATCCATACTTTTGTCTTTACCCGAACGGCATCTATAAATGGTATGGTTTTGTTATTATACTACAAAATTCAAAATCTGTTAAGGTAATGTCATGTCCGTAATGGGAACGTCTTTCTTATTAAACATCCTTTTTCTATTGTCAAAGTCTAATCAGTCAGCACTGTCAGCAGTCAATAGTCAAAATGTGGCCCATAGATTTAGTTTCGCTTGATGTGGCCAGATGTTTATATTTTTATTTTACCACATTTTTCACCTCGAAGTTATTTTTGTAATATTGTAATACATAATTTAATAACATATTACATACATATGTAATATAAAAGTATCAGTTATGGAGATGGGTTTTAAAATACCAAGATTTAGTAGATAATAAAAAGTCTACGCTGCACTGCGTTTATATGTATAAACGAATGTAAATAAATATTTTAAATATAAATAAAACTAAAATGTATTTTAGTTTTATTTAAATTTTAAATCACTACGTAAATAATATGAATACTTACTTACATTATATGCAAATATATTATACTATCATATCATTACATAAATATCATAATTATTAAAATTATAATAACAGCTCAACGATGCATGATGCCACATCCAGTTTCTAAATATTTACCTACATGTTACTTTATATCCGTGTTCTTTGATCGTTTTTATGTTTGAAATACTTTGAATATGCCTATCCTACTGTTGTGACTTTGTTAATAGTGATTAAATGGTGTTATCTAGGCTGTGCACTCAATAAATTTAGTGATATAGTGATATACAACTTACGTCAGGTCACGTCACTCAAATAACCGACGTTTAAACTACGTCCATTCCGTCAATTAAATTAAACAGACGGTTACGACACTTAACCAACGTTTAGTGCACGGTGAACAGCAAAATTTGGTTAAACAGCCGGTTAGGGTCTAAACATCTGTTTAAAATTTAAACATCAGTTGGTGAACTCCGGTCTTATAATAGTAATTAGCCTAATCAGCAGTGAACTTGTAGACTAAACATTTGACGGAAAAAAATTACCGTTGTCTATCAGGAGTCTCCCATAGAAACGAGCAAAGGTGTTAGATGAAGCCGTCCATCCAGCAGCTTTGTAAAATGGTTTCGATGCTGACGCCGGCACTGTGAGCTGCCGACGTGGCGGCATGACAAGTACTGCGGGCACCAAATACGGATACATGTACGCCACATTCCCAACGACTAATTGTTTGAGTCGAAGCTGGTTTATACTGGCTTATATGTTTATAAAAGTTTATTTTCTTTTGGTGTTCTTTATTTTTAGTAATAGCAATATAATCTTTTAATGTTGGGCAAATGAAAATATTTTCGAGAAAATATGGGAGTAACTGAGGTTTTTATTATGTCGCTAATTACGACCTTGCCTTGACGTTTGCGAAAAAGAGATATTTTGGAGCCTAAATAATGATAATATTTGCACTCTATGTGCTGTACAAATGGCCAAAAGAATAACGATTTTTTTCGTTAAATATGTTAAACTTATTTTATTGTTTGAGAACCAATTACTGATGTGATAGTACCAGTTTTGAATCCCAGGTATGTGCATATGTAGGTATACAAGGTCTTAGTTTATAGGCTCCTTTTAATAGTCGTTTTACGCTATCATCTGAACCGATATTTCCTCCAAGTAGCAAAGATAACGCAGATCGGTCAGAATTAAGGCTGCCGTAGGAACAACCGGAATGAAACCGCTCCGTCAAAAAACTCAAAACTGAGGTTAAAACCCTTGTTAACACAGTACTGCCACCATAGCTTGTACGAAACGCTATATTGTTTTAATGTACTTTCGGAGAGCGATGCTAACATTAAATCCTGAGCTTCTAATGAAAACCCCTAATGTGAGAAGGCTTACCGCAAAGCCTCGCGACACAGATAAATAACAGAACTGTGTCCGCGATTTCTTAAATGTGCGACTACTTCCCTCATAATTTTAGTAAAGATTAGGCGCTATAGAAAGTCCATAAGGCTTGGCCGAAATTCGTACTAATATTTTCTTGTTTTTTTTTCGATTTGAAATCTCAAGTACTTTCTATGCTGTGTTAATTGGAATTAATAAATAAGCCTCCTTCAAATCGATAGTGGCTAAAAACCATTTAGAAGGATTAATTTTGAAGCTGTTCGATAATCTTACATTTTAAAATGAGACTACGATAAATTTGTTTAACGATTTCAGACATATACTTCCGTTAGGTTTTGGTGCTATGAATATTTTGGATATGAATTGGTCTCCGACAGACAGGGGAGCGCTGGTGTACTGAATTTTGTGACTTTGAAAATGAAATATGAAAATAGTCTTTATTTTCTTTTGCTCTTTATTAATACCACCACAGGTTACCGCGTACACGAGCACCCGTTTTCCATTTAAAACAAATCGTAATACCATTTCATTTTTTAAATAAAACTCGTATCCAAAACTTTATTGCATAGGTTTCTAGGAAAACGAAATTCAAAATATTCAATTTGTTTTATGACTACTAGCGAATACCGCGCAACTTCGTTTGCGTGTATCCCGCTTTCCCGTGGGAATATTTTAATTTTTCTATCCGTAAGAACCATGCTCGTACTTCAAGGAATATTCCAAAAAAAAGAATGGGTGAAATCGGTTCAGTTGTTCTCGAGATTTGCGCTTAGCAACACATTCAGCGATTCATTTTTAGGGTTCCGTAGTAAACTACAAGGAACCCTTATAGTTTCGCCATGTCCGTCTGTCTGTCCGCGGTCTAGCGCCTAGACCCCACCCCATATTCTGCTGTATAGTAAGATAGGTCTCTTTAAAACATTGATGGTGTGGGAAGATTATTTTTCGATACAATGACCCGTATCGGAATTATTTACATTTATCGTGTCAATTTTCGTTTTGCACGGTGGTCCCCCCCCCCCTCTATCTCGTTCTAAATTCTAAAAAAATTCTTCTAAATTTTAAAAAAATCATGGTAGTAGTCCATATACTGAACCTTCAATGAAAACTATTACGGTTAAGTAGGCTCTACTAGTTTCCGAATAATAGCCGACGAACTTGTGAAGTAAAATTTCTTTGATGAAAACGTACAAATGTCAGAATGTGGCATTCTACTCATCTGCATGCAAGCAATTCTCGCCAATACGGAACTCTACATTGTGTGTGGCCCGACACGTACTTGCCCGGTTTTTATATTATAAATTATTTGCTTTGATATAGAACTAGTGGAAACATAAAGGGAATGTCCTAATGGAGGAGAAAAGGTAAAAATAATATATCCAACTAATGATTAGGTTGAAATTAGAAAATTGTGAGAAAGTACTAGTCAATGTTGACATCAATTTGAGGATAATCTTATATATTATATAAGACACAGCCGCTAGGAGACGGGAAATTATTATAATAGGATTCATCCGCTGGCAAAGGGTACCGACCGATACTACCGGTACCGCCGCGGGGTGTGCGGAGATTCAATTTTGTCGTAACAAAATCTCGATTCAAACTTAATCTCTGTCTCACTCATACAAAATAGAAATTGAACGGGACAGCCCGTGAGTTGGAATCGAGGTTGAATCTGTTTTTATTATGAGAATAGGGGGCTGCTTCCCGCGCTGGGCGGTCCTGTACGATGACGACGGCCGGGTGGAATTCCGAAGACAATAAAATAAAATATACATTTTTGAACTACGTACGAATCTCAAAGTTGTCAACTGCATGCATCCTTTGATTATAGGTATATATTTATTGAATAATATATTTTGGTCAAATTTGCATTACGTCAATTTATGGCGTCATCACCGCGCTACGCGTACAGAGTTTATTTTACCTAAAACTGTTTTGGGTGAATAAATCCAAATATTTCATATTACTATGGTACAAACTCTATACCTACATATCAAAAAGGTTTAATTTACTTATTGAAACTCCACCTCTTCTTGGTTAAAAGGTGGAGCCTATTTCAGAGGGGTTCAGTGCCCCCTGTCGCATACTTCGGGTGTTTTCGGACCCCAATTTGTCTCAGATATTTTCCTAAACTAAACCCCACAATATACGAAATAGTTTTTATGGCAAAGCGAACACTTTTATAATATGCACCCCGTCCTCGTCCCAGCTACGCACGGATTTTACTACGAATCTCTAATTTTTTGAAAATATAATATAACCTATGTTACCCGGGGGGCAAAGTAAAGTACATAACAAACCCACGACGAAAAAAATTATAAATCGGTCCAGTAGATTATGAATTTATTCGTTACAAACAAAAACATCTTTCTTCTTAATAATATTATTAAAACATTTTAATCGCCTTATTTTTTTGTGTGATTCAAGGGTACCTCTATAATAAAAATATCTGTGAAAGATTATTTAATTAGTACAAAAAAATCTATAGGATTTGGAACCTTCAAGAAAACGCCAAGATGTTGAGTGATTTGATGAGTATTTAGGTTAATTTGTTTATTCAAATAGGCCTATTATTGGCTTCTTCGAATCGTCACTAGGGTGTATGAAGTCGTGCCGTACTCTTTTGTACGTGTTGTGGCTCGTATGTTTTGACGTACGTAGAATAAACCTAGTCAACACCGTACACGTTATTCTAGTTTTTATTTCACATCGATCAGTGAAATATCAACGAAGTTATAAGCTTGGGAAGTTTACGTAGGTTTTTTAAATCTCGTCGTCCTCGCGAGCAGCGCGTGACGTTATCATAAAGGCGCGGTCCCACTGCTGCGCACGAACACGTGGGCCACGTGGCATATTACAGCTGCGTGGATGACAACGTGGGTCTACGTTTCCACTGCAGTACAAGCTATACGCGAATATAAAACCACGACTACGTACGGTGGCCTCGAAGATAGGAGGACCATTTTAGAAAAAAAATCGCTTGCACATCTTGTAAGCGGATCTTTTGTCAGCTCCGTCCTTTTCTTTGTTACCAAACAGGGGTTTTGTTTATTAGAGCCACACGTGTCCACTAGAATGTTGGATGTTGCAACCAAAAATCATCCTAAACATGGTCCTGCTATCCTCGAGGCGACTGTACAGCTGTAGCGTGGCCCACCACGGCGCACGGAGAGGCTACGCATTGATTGTCATAGTTTTTGGTTTGTAATGTGCCACGTGGCCCACGTGTTCGTGCACAGCGTGCGCAGCGATGTGCACGCTTTGTGGAACAAGCTGTGTACCGCATTCACTGCGTGCATGGCGTTGACAGCGTTGAGCTACATTGAGCAAGCCACGCGTGTATCAATGACGTCACTTGATGGTTAACGTGTCCGTGGGTTGCAGTGGAAACAATCACGTACATCCTCTTGCAAAGCAAAGCTTAACACACGTGCGTAGCCTCTCCGTGCGCAGCAGTGGGACAGCGCCTTTACGGCGCGGGGGCGCCCGGCTCATACGTCCGTAGTACATTTTCGATGCATTTTCGCGGGTAAATTGCTTGCTCTAGTGCGCTCTGGTGTTTTTTATTGATTTTAAATAATGCCACAGAATTATAAATAGTTACTAATGCTGATTAATTAAGTACTTAGTGTATTGTGAATATTTTTGAAAATGGAAGAAGGATTTCAATAAGGCCAATTCAACAATAGTCCACGATGTGATGGTGGCAAAATATTTTATAAGAAATAAAGATTTTGAAGCAGCTAAAATTCGCTGAGTTAAAATGAAAAGGTACTTAGGTATCATACTAATATTATAAAATGTGAAGTGTGTTTGTTTGTCCTTCTTTCACGTCGAAAGTAATAAACGGATTGACGTAATTTTTTTTGGGGATAGTCTAAGGTCTGGAGAAGTGGAGAGTGACATTAGGCTACTTTTTTCCCACGGGATAAAGAGATTCCCATGGGAAAAATTATTGGCATTTTCCCTTGACCACGCGGACGGAGCCGCGGGTAACAGCTAGTAAGATATAATGTCCACTTAATATGCGAGGTATATGTATAGTCCGCGCGCAAATGGGTACCGGACAACGGATAAATTATTGTAAATATATACTTATAATATACCCAGACACGAGAAAACACAGACTCGTGGACAAACATAAATGCCCACGGGAATAGAACTTGCGCCATCTAGTGCCGAAAGGATCACTACCAACGCTCCACCGGGCCGTCAATTATACTAAAAGTTTCCCCGATTCCATCCAGAATTCATCGTTACACGGACTACATTCCTTTCTAGCACTACAAATTCTTAACCTGCTGCAATCCAATAAGAAATATAAATGCGAGCTTCGTTCGTTCATGCGGAATGCTGTATCGAGTTACGGATATACATGAGCGCAGAGTGACATGAATCCCAGTGTAAATTCGAGCACCACCTTTGTCCTCAATTTGTACTGTATATTGATAAATAGTCCATTACATACGTAGAACACAGTTGTTTCATGAATATAATACATTTTTTCCTTTTTAAATCATAAATTTTTAAATACCCCCGACTCAAAACCTCTAAAAAGTATATAAATAATAATTATGTACCCCGTAATCGATTTTATGAAATAATATTAATATTAGGTTATTAGTAGTTATAATACTTCGAAAGCGTCATCACGTCGGGGGACCGCTATAGACATTTAAACATCTGTGTAGGTACTATTAACTAATAGATAGTATGAAATAGCTAGTAATAAATTTTTACTTAGCCGTCTTCCGACGGGATGACGGTTTGGAAGTATTATGACTATTACTATTAACTAATATAAATGTTATATCATAAAAATAAAAGGTCGAATACATACATAATTTATTTATTTACTTTTTCCCCTCATTCCACTTGGATCCATTATTTGATCCCTCAATGGATCCTAGGCGACTTTTTTATTCCACTTAAATCCATCAATGAATTTTAAAATTCCACTTGAATCCATTATTTGGTATTATTTATGATTGCTTCTAGGATTGTTTTGGTATGAGTTGTGGTTGGTTTTAGGATGAATTGAAGATGGTTCTGCCTTGATTTCGGAATTGTTTGGGATGATACTGTGATGAATTAGGAATGGTTTTACTTATTTATTTCGCAAATATTGGTAAAACCACTAGCCCTACGAAGAGACATGACTGCAAATGTTTTGTTGCAAATTTAATTAAAGCTTATATTCGAACCTAAAACAACGTCTGTGACGATAATCGTTGGGTGTGTTCGGCAGAATAAATCGATGTAAATCGATTTAAGCGATTTACAGAAAAATGGCGACTTCATGAATCATAACAAATCGTTATTAATAATTATGAATGTAATCAATGGCGTTTTAGATTATATTTTCTAATTTCTCAAAGCATAATGAAACAATTAAAAAAAATAACTAAAATGGCGGACCGTAAAGAGCACGTGACTCAAAATGGAGCAAAGTGTCCTGGCAGAAATCAGTGAATCGCTTAAATCGCTTTACATCGATTTATTCTGCCGAACACACCCATTCACTCACAATCTTCAAAATAATCGAGTAGAAGAAAAAAATGATAATTTTGAAGGCTTGGCTCCTATGGGGCCAATAGAGCTGCGATTGAGCTCAAATTATCAGTAATTGAATACAGTTTATATGTGTCAAAGACATTGTTTTTTTTTTAAATAGATAGTTTTGGCCGTGGAGAGCAACAGTGGAATTTGTATTTTAAAAAAACATATCGATTTTCTCAGGTTCCAAAATTTGAATACAGACTACCTTAACATACCCATACAACATACCAAAAATGCAGAACTACATCACGCTTTGCCAATTTAATGTCTAATTCCAAGCTCTTTAAGCTAATATCCTTATAATTTATTTATTACAAAAAGAATTTTATCAGGAATAGTATCTATTTATGAAATATGTACTAAGATACAAAATACAACACAGTTTCATCACATTTCACAACACACAATCTAAGTCTATGTCATTATTTATTACCCTTCCTCGGTTCTTCCGAGTCATTTTTTTTTTTTTTTTTTTTCATTTATTTGGGCAAACAAACAATGGTACAATATATTTTAAATAATAGCATCTTACAAAACTAAGTAGTAATTGTGCCATCAACACCGTTTACCACAGATTAAATAAAAAATATACACAGATATTGACCCTAAACTGGCAATAAAAGTTGTAATTATTAATATTATTTATTGCGACTTCATGACAATTATTAATTATGCATTCACTATATATCAGTAATTGTTAAATTATAGTAGTCTCTTATTTTAACAAAATTAAGTTTTTTCCGTCTTAGGTTCCTCGGGTCAATAATACCCGAGTATGAAAAAGGTCCTCGGGTCAGAAAAGCCCGTGTTTTGTAAACAACAATGTTTTGTTGCATTCTAAGAATATACTTTCAATTTATAAATGTTAGTCATAAATTTTGGATATTGTGTGATAGTGAGACAGGATACGTTCGTTAAATTCAGTGTTTTACTGGAAAACTACAGGGCAGTGCACCGGAAAAAAATCAAGGAATGCGTGTACCTAGTTTTGGATCTAACAGAAGGTTTAGAGGGCTACAACCTTACATGTGATATTTTTTTTACATGCCATGAATTAGCTGAAAAACTTTTAGATCGTAAACGTAGCACGTAGTCGTAGGAAAATTCTTCGATTACATGGTAAATTGTAATTTTCCATAAAAACTAGGTTCAGATTCCATTTATTAACTGACAACACGATTAACACTACTGACAGCAGATTCAGTCAGTCAACCTGTCAAGCAGTTTCTTAAAAGTGGCCAGCGACTTATAACAAACTCTTTGCACAAACATCTCATAAATACACGAATATTGTCGAGGGTCTACGCACTGATAGAGGTAGTAAAAATCTCTCAAATCTTTGTAAGTAAAAAAAATACAGGAATCTGTTTACGGCTTTTAAAATAGAACCAACGAATTATTTACGCCTCTTACGATTTTCTATTCAAATATTGCAACTGTATAAATCAACACGACATCGATAGAACACACAAAGGAAGGTAAAATCTCGCCTTTTTTGTATGAAATAAATTATTATTTTGTACAATCAGAAAAAAAAGCGAATCAATTATTTAGCAATATATAATAAATTCATAGTCCTGACCGACTGACTTCAATATACATCAACGCACAGCCCAAACCGCTGGGTCTAGAGATTCCAGGAATGTCTACCTCTAGGGGGCGACCTCTAGGGGATACTAAGAAAGCATTTTTCAAAATTCCCACGAGAAAGCGAGATATACGCAAACGAAATAGTAAATTAATAAACTATATAAAGCTATACAGAATGTATGTGATATAAAACCCCAGTATTTCGTGGTCCTACTAGTCCATCCTTAAAAACATTGCGCAATAAGCCTAAAAGTTAATAGAGGGCGTTGATGTTTTGATTCTATACGTAGGACAAAAAGAAATTGAAATTGTAGTAATAATAAGCTAAACGTTCTGTCGCAAGCATTTCTGTATTTGTGATAATATAATCTATACTAATATTAAAAAGAAGTAAAGTTTGTGTGTTTGTATATTTGTTAAATTGTAAGGGGTAATCTCGGGATCTACTGAACCAATTTTAAAAATTCTTTCACCAATAGAAAGCCACATTATTGCTGAGTGTCATAGGTTATATAAAAAAATAAAAAGGCGTTTACGTGGTAGTCGGTTTTGCAAAGTAAATCGGAAAAAAAACGGTCGAATGAAAGCGTTTCTTACGAACGCCTGTACTAAAAAAGGATTATTAACATTATGCCCAACGAAGTGGGCACGGGTCAGCTAGTAAACAATATAAACATGATTTATACGGTCTTATTAGTGAACACCTTTTAACACGTCATGAATAACACTTTTACTGTATACTAGACTATTATTTCCTTGCTTTAATGATCATATGTAATGTAACCTATATCAGTCATGCTTAAAAGGAAGTTCGCTAATAAAGTATATAGGACCTTATATTGTAAATGTCTATTTTTTTATTATTAAATGATTCTTTATATCATCTCAAATAATTTTGTTTTCTTGTGCTAACTGTACTTTTAAAAATGTGTCAAAGTAAAGAACGTGTGAAACGACATCAAAATTCCGTGAGCGCGGCGAGTCGCTGTCAAAAGTGCGCTTTGGGCTTTGACACATCCAGTATGTCAAACTGTTAATCTACAATGCTATTGAACGTGGCCGAAATTGGAACTACAACTCCCTTTCATATTGTATGTCCCTTTTCGGCAGTTCGCCTTTGACGAAATGTATGAAAATATGCAACAAAATTTACAACAAAAATATGCAATCCTACAAACGTCACTCACGTTCATAAACATCATTGTTGCACTGTACGTAGCCCATATGTCAATGTTTTGACCTGTCCTTTGACAGCACGTTCATTTTGATACCGTTGCGAGGCGATACGATGATGCAATAATCGCCCGTTTATCGAGGATTCCCAACAATAGAAATGCGGACATGCCGCGCTGCGATAAAATCACTCGAGGAGGGGGTGGGTGGCGCGGCGCCTTGACTGATAAAATGCCTGAAGTTTAAATGATATTAAATAGTTTATACAAGAGAAACCTTTCAGATGTTTCAATTCTTTATTTCTTTAAGATTTACACAATTAAATCACTTATTCGAGAAATAAATCTTATCATAACATTATAATTTGTTCATTGCGTCATTTAACCGGTTTTGAGAAAACAAATTAACACCATGACCATCAGCAATGTGTACGTTGCTGAGCTACATTTTGTTAATTTCTTTCTAAAAAAAAAATAGATTCAATCTTGATTCAAACTCCTGCGATGACGATCTACGTGGCGTAATGGTTACCATGCCAGACCGCAGGAGGTCCCGGGTTCGAATCCCGGTCGGGTCATGATGAAAAACGTTTTTTTTTATTGGCCTCCGGTCTTGGATGTTTATCTATATTTTTATTTGTTATAAACTATAATATCGTTGAGTTAGTATTCCATAACACAAGTTTCGTTTTAAACTCAATCGTTGTCTCATTCATACAAAATAGGAATTGATCGAGTTGGAATCTGTTTTTGTTGCGAGAATAGGGCCAGAAAATAGACAGAACTAGCCGAACACAGATTGGCACTCGTGCCTCCCAGCATTCATCTTTTAATAGGTCGTGGATAAATATAGAGAAACGCTAATCAATAACACAGCTTCCGTTCCATCCGTAGTCTAATGGACGATATCATATTAAATAAATATAAATAAATATTCTTGGTCAAAAAATATGTAGGCTGCGGTCGGAAACGTAAAACGAGTCACACAACTAGTCGCCATCTAGTCGAAGTTATCGGGACAAGCCCAACACACATTCCCACCGATGTGTCTCCTGTGTAGCCAGGATCAACAACGGCGACCTCAAATTGACAATAAGCAATGAAGCTTATTGACGTCCCGGGGGAGAAAACTACAGCTTGGAATTCACAACGAATTTAATCAGAAAGAAGATAGTTGGAGTAGGAAGTATTGAAAAGACTTCCCCCCTTAACAACTACGTGAGAGACAGCAATTTGAAGCAAAAGGCATATACCCTAGAGAAATGGCAAATCAAGTGGGGCTCGATTGCCGAGCACCACGGTCTATTGTTACATTACTATTGGGATCTAAATAAATAGCCAAATAGTGAGGTTAATAAAGTTTAAATAAATAAATACATAGAAATAAATTGTACATAAATCATACAACGCCACCTAGTCCCAAAGTAAGCTATGCTTACCTGGCTGTTTGTACTAGACAACTGATATATTATAATTATTTTAAATACCTATGGAATTACACATTTTCATAACGTTGTATATGTCGCAGGCATCTGGTTTAATCCGCCATTTGATTGAATGACTAAGCCCGTTCGGCATTCAATTGAATGACTAAAGGACAACTCGTCAAGTCGTTGAATGTAACGTTCAACGTCTTGACTGAACATCATTTAGCGAAGTCGTTGAATGGAATATAGCCGACTTGAATAACTTATAAAATACAAAAAATTCGCTTCGTTTGTTATGGTCGCAAGATAACCCTAACCTAACCGACCAGTGTCTGTCTGAACACCTACCAACCGAACTAAATTTGATCACCTGACTGATTTACGTCCGCCCTGTTGAATGGGCTATGTCACAATCAGCTAACTAGTTGGACGTTGAATGCCGTTTGTTCAATAAACGTTTGGCCTAGTCATTCAGTCAACAAAGGCTGACCCCCCCCCCCCCTGTCCACATCATTAAAGATTTCTTAATATTGTTTGAAGGGATTTACTTGATTTTTTTTTAATCAATAGTATTCATATTGTAGGTAGGAACTATGTAATTACAAGTAAATCCCTTCACGCAATATTTAGAAATCTTTAATCATATATACAGGGAGGTCAGCGCATTCTTTTTTTGACCAGTTCTCCGTCGTGGTCCTACCAATAGGACAAAAAAGTAGGACGGTGAACTATTAAAGGTTAAAAAAAGAGATAGGTTACTTACGATATCACTAACTAGTCATTTACTTAGATGAGTCATAAACTATACAGTGAGTATGTGTGACCGGTTCATGGCTATCGTTAATAGATGATGAATCGAACAAATATCTTTCAAGTGTTTGTACAAGTATATTGTTTACATCAATTTCGGAAATTAATTATGTTAATCTGGACCGGTTGGTACTTTTACATCATTCAGTGGGGCAATTCACGTAACAAGAACCGATTCTAGTTCGATTCAACGACACTCGCTGTCCCGTTCAATTCCTATTTTGTATGAGTGAGACAGTGAGTGTCGTTGAATCGAACTAGAATCGGTTTTTGTTACGTGAATTGCCCCACAGGATGTAAATAATCTTAATTTAAGTTACTGCATCATTTTTACGTTTATACATAGTAAACAAAATCTGTATCAATATCATAATGAAAAGTTTGCTGTTAGCAATAAGGCCGCCTTGTTGCAATTACATATGTTTGTATATCTATGTTCATTGTACTTTCTCTCTGT
Organism: Endotricha flammealis; assembly: GCA_905163395.2. Lineage (NCBI taxonomy): Eukaryota > Metazoa > Arthropoda > Insecta > Lepidoptera > Pyralidae > Endotricha > Endotricha flammealis. The sequence continues at coordinate 4,863,367 of LR990852.1, read as the reverse complement.
CTGGTATCATTACATAGTATAAAATGAAGTTCTTTCGCTGACCGTCTGTCTCATGTCAGTCCCTATGTATTCTTAGATCTTTAAAACTACACGACGGATTTTAATAGACAGAGTGTTTCATGAGGAAGTTTTATATGTATGATACATTCTGAAATTCCACGGGAAAGCGGGTTACACTCATACGAAGTTGCGCGGGTATCGCTAGTTAGAAATAAAACAATATTCTATAGATCAGTTTATGTAAATTGCTGAAAATCAATTATCCAGTCACTTTAGCTAGGGGCTTAATAGCCTTGTTGTGGTTGATCATCCAATTTAAGCCAATGACAACTCCAGCCAATATTTCGATGAGTTTAAAAAATCTCAAACTCCTCCGTGCTTCGGGGAGCAAGCTAAGCTGGTCCCGATTGATGTCAAGCAAGACAACAGTCGTTGAGTCAAGTCAGCGATTGTTAGGTGGTTTGAAAACACTGACAGCTCTACCCTTAGTTGACATTGCGGTAAGAAAAAAGAAGACTTTAGTATAAAGGCTGACCTTCATACTTTATACTAAAACAATTTTTTTTTTCACCCCAGTCCGAGTTCCGATAATTCAAATAAAATTCATTTAAAATGTCACTACAATTTCCTAGACTAGTAGATTTTCCTAGTCTTTATTTATCTCTATTTAAAGATATTAGATTTCAAATGTACAATGTAGGTACGTTGTAGAATTTGTAGACAAAGATCATTGAGAGGCTCGAAGCCACAAACACTAGTACAGAAGTCAGTCAGGTGGCTAACCGGGCCGAACTCGACATCGAACCGTCTGTGTGTTATCCTGTAAATCGGCACGTCACTGTGTAAACTCGATGGCAATATTGAGTAATGGCGAAGTACCATAGCGAGCTATAAGCTAAGAGACAGTCACTGTAATTGTAATTTAAATCTCATGAAAAATATTAAAATGTCAGCCAGAGCCTTAGAACGCAATCCTTTCACTACAAAAAACAGTGAGATCTTGTGTAAAACCAAATTTATCTATGTTCAATTACCAACTGAACTGTCATCAGGTAACCCTGCGACTTTATACAATCTAATTAACTGAAAACAGCTAATTTACTGGGGTCATCGCTGCTTAACTTGTGTTATCAATCAGTATTGGCACAACAACACTATGGATAGGAGATAAATTTTTTTTTTTGAAGCCATTCAGATACTGACTGGCTTCATCATTGTTTGACTTGTTATCATTCAGTTTAGACTCACGCAATAACACTAGGTACTATGGAAAGAACAGAAAAAATATTCCTAAGTATGATGTCTTTATTTATTTATTCCCTGTATAATATGTGTGTCACCAGCCTATTTCGGTGGAATACGCGATTAAAGTTATGTTTGCGGTTCGCTAACATACTTGATAAGGGACGTCATTTAGTAGACTGCCAAACGCAAAATTAAACATAAGCTGAAATTTAAAAAACAACTTAACACTAACTGAATCCAAAATTTTAGGTTTGTATGTCTGCTAGTACCTTAGAATTTTGATGATCGGTGAGTGAGTACGTGAGTGACAAAATTACAGAACTTTCCCTGTGGATTAGCCGGTAAACTGTATACAATAACAGTAAGTTTGATGATCGGTGAGTGAGTACGTGAGTGACAAAATTACAGAACTTTCCCTGTGGATTAGCCGGTAAACGGTATACAATAACAGTACGTTTGATGATCGGTGAGTGAGTACGTGAGTGACAAAATTACAGAACTTTCCCTGTGGATTAGCCGGTAAACTGTATACAATAACAGTACGTAATTTGGGAAATATGGTTAGGATAGTACGTTCTCTTAACCACTCAAATTTCCCACAACAAAATTACAAGTGGTTGAAAATGACCCGAAACGCTTCCAGAAAAGGATAGTAGGTACGGCTCGTGCACAACTTTGGCGGGGGCACTACCGTGTCCTCAGATGAGATTTTAAATGCAAAATTACACGAACCTTTTTTTGTAATTGAAAGTACTTTTACCGCATTGTAACTACGGTTTATGTCACACTCAATGTCTGTCTCACTGTCAATATTCTGCGAAATCCTATTCAATACAAAATGGTCACTTGAAATTCTATTTATTATTTAGATTATTTAGATTTGATATACGTTTAGTTTTCATTGATCAAGGCCTTTGCACACGATGCTCGCGCTTGTATCGCGCGATACAAATGTGCTGTGAGCGCGTGTAATTTCCACTGGAGTTATTTATTAATTATAATACTTTATAGGGTAACTTATTTGACAACATGACTAGCGAACGTCCTGTGTAAGACCTACTATCTGAATAAACGATTTCATTTTACGCGAAGCTCTTTTGTATCGTTACAAACGCGCGTATGAAGAGCCCTCTACTTGCGTCTATATTAACACATACAATACAGTACAATACAGTACAGTATCTGGTAATACGCGCTGATATCACACATTGTATCTAAAAAGTGCATTGTCGGCGCATAAAAATAATGTCACGTACAAAGATCCTTATTTTCAGCGCAGCTCGATATTGCAATTTCGTTTCAAAGGAGGGAATGTTACACCCGAATTCGGACTGATTGCAATATGTTATTACTCGTATCAATGCAAAAGGGACGAGAAATAATAATAACTTAGCGTTATAATATGAACGAATAAAAGAGAAGTGATAAGGAATAAAAACTTTGAAATAAGCCCCCCTTGTTTCTCCCGCCGGAGATTTGTAGTTTTTTTATTATTGATTTTTGAAAATTATAACCACAAAATGGAAATATAAGTAAAAATGTACTTCAGTAACAATTTTGAGTGATTTAAAATAGTGTAGATACCTACTTGTAGGTATATATACTTTGGGACAACAAGTACCTGCCAGGAGGGTTGCGAATTTGGGTTATTTTTGCGCTCAAACGCTCTGTTTATAAGTTAGTGATTAAATTTATAAGAACTGAGTTCTGCAACGTCTCCGGCGTTGCGGGAAGTGCAGCCCCCTTCGCCCTTGAGTAATGTAGGGCAGGCACTCATGCCCTTCATTACAGCGGGCGGGGGCTGCTCTCCCTCCGCACCTCCGGGTTTATAAAAACACTCTAGTATTGGGCAGACAAGTCTACATGGAGTCGGAGTTGGGCAATTCGGTTCTGTGAAAATTTAGTTTCTGTCAATGTCAGTTAACAAAATGGCGGCCAAACGTATCGTTTAACGAAAATTTCATGATGCCAATATGAAAATAGAGTAATTAACATTCTGTTTCAAGCAAAAATACGAAATTTCTAAAAATAAAAAATAAATACTTAAACATGATTCTGGCGGATAATTCTGGTATAAACCATTTAAAACTAACCCAACAGACGCCATAGCCTCAGTTATTCCAAATTCATCCGACTGATTTCAAAGTCCAACCCGGATTAGGTACTGCATAAAAATGTCAAGAAAATTGTCTGGTAGCGTTGGTTGAGAAATAGCATAAGAAGACAGTGATGTTAGAGCGGTTCAGACTAGCGTTTTATACGCAAGTAGGTACAAGCTCGTTTTTGGAAGCGCACGCATCGAGCATGTGGCAAAAGGCCTTTTGGCACATGCTCAATTCGTACGAGCGTTGACGCACTTATAAGATTGTATAAGCATGAAGAGTCAGAATCCATGTTGGTACTGATACGACACCACTACCGGCTCGAGCGAACACACCGAAAGATCGCATACGCGCGTCCAGTTTTTCGAAGAACGTAATGTAGCGCGCGTTTAAGTGCCAATGCCGGTACGCGCTTATACGAGTAATAACGCTAGTCTGAAACCGCTGTAAGGAATACGTGATGGTATACCACAATTTTTTTACATCAAATCGTTTAGGATGAACAATGAGATCTTAGCTACAGGACAGCTATGGACAGCGCCCCTAACCACACGACCATCAAACACGTACAGGAGATTGATTTCTGGCAAAATCAATGGGCATGCAAATCAAACATCGGTAAAGCTTTGACGAAACACATTAAAATCACTTTGATACTGAACGTCATTAATGATTGTACAGTCAGGTGCACGTGGAGCTTTACACTTCTGGTACACAATTTTGGCTCTTATGACATAGAACTTAAGAATGGTACAAAGTCCAATATGTAAAGGTCGACCTGCTCTTGACTGTACAATGCAACGGCAAAAGTAAACATTATCGTCAACGTATTTTAGGGTGTTTACATAGAGAGGTTTCCGGCGGGTCCGGACCGGTATCAAATCTGTGTATGTGAAACAGGTTATCGATGCCGACAAACCCGCACGATTTGTCGGCGCCGGAAACCTGCTACTCTGTATAAGCGCCTATAAGTTTGACAGAATGACAGACAGACGGACAAGAAAGCGTTAAAAAACCGGGCAATGGGGGGGGGGGCACATACATTGTAGAGTTTTTGCTACGATTTGCTTGCATGCGATATCATATAATTCTATGCTATTTGTACATAGGTGTGATGATGATGGTGTGAGTGAAATATTATATTCTATGTCATTTGTATGTTTTCATTAAATAAATTAAATTGTACAAAATTCGTCGGCCATTACTCTGTAACTAATAGAGCGTACTGAACCGTAATAATTTTCCTTTTAGGTTCATTATAATTTGATACGTTAAATGTAATTAATTTGCAAATGTATTAAATACTCGTTTTAAGTTGTAAGCTTTCTTATCAGCGTCTCAAAGCTGGATCGCGGACGGACAGACGGACAAGCGCTCTTTGGACGCTGTTAGTTCATTCCCAGCTAACCTGCACAGGGCTTCATTGAATTACTGGTTCATATTAAAAAGGTACCGACGGCAGTATAATACTACAAAGAGAGTGTTTGTCAGAGCACTGTGAGCAGGTTTCATTCAATGCAAGCAATATACTAAAAGGACTGTTCCCCGTCTGGCTCTTCAGATGCTTTTCTATTTAATTGAATGTTTTTACAATATCTTCATTGCAATTAAATAAAATGAAATGAAAGTCTCTTTTCAAAGAGTAGGAATTCATAGACACATTTCATGTTCCATTTATTATATAATTTATATTATTATTAAATATTATGACTCGCTGGCATCACATTATAAGTTTAAAGGTAAAACGAAACGCACCCTCTACGCTAGGCTCCGTCCGTCTCTATAATTTGAAATTGATGAGATCATGTTTATAGCATTGTCATCAATGCCCTCCTCTAAAAATTACTGCCGGATAATATGCCGGCCATGATTGTAGTTGTCTTGTGAAGTGAATGAATTGATCTGGAATGTTTTAAAAGCAACCAGTCCTCGAAAGGTACAAATATAATGGGTTCCCAAATCATAATTTTTTATAATGGATATCAAGGTTGGATTGTCCAATATGTCACCACTACAATACCTGTAGATTTATCTGTCACTATTTTATCTAATGTCTTTAATTAAGATCATTGAGAATGGAGGGAATGCATAAAAGCAATATTGAGTACAGCTCAATGTGAAAACATCCTCCTCAGAAACATCAGAGTCTGAGGGCCATGATACATAAACTATAAACTACCACCATTTCGGAAACAAACCAAAATGACCACTGGGTAAAGAAATGGCTAAAAATACCGAGTTACGGCCTTTTTTTAAGTATATTAATAATTACTAAAGCATTGATGAAGTTTAATAATAATTTATGTTATAGTTAATTGAGATACATAAACAAAAACAGTAATAATTATTTATGTTTAATATTCTTTTATATCAATAGTCACTCGCTGCATGGTATGTTCGAAAATGGATCTGGGCGGAAGGGTGTGAGGTTGCATCAATCGATCGCACAGCCAGCGATATACTAGCCTACAGTTTGGGCGGGACAGCGGACATGTTTGATACCATCGATCGTAGATCGTTAGATGTGCCCCACGCGTCGCCGACTTGTCATTGATTCCATTCGTTAGTACATTATCACTTGACATGGAATACATAGAACATTGATCAGATGCGACAAAGTTCTGATTACTTGATTAGGTACTAACTATTATACATCAGATATGCACAGTATTGCACAGTAACTATTGTAGTGAACCAGGGGTGCGAGCATGAATGGAGCGATGGATAAAATTTGACATTCCTAATCGATAAAACACGAATTGTATGCTACCTATGTAAATATAGATATAAATCGACAAGCTACTTATATATGTCGACATTGTCGTTTTTATCGAACAGAAATGTAAATTTAATCTATTGATCTATCCGTGCTCGTTCAGCATGTAAATAAAATAATTTTGAAAATCGGTCCACAATGTACGGAGTAATCGGCGGACATACAAAAAAAAATACAATGAAAGACTCCTTTTTTAAAGTCGGTTAAAAATGATTAAATTTTGGATTCACAAAAGGTGTAAGTATAGATTTCGTAATCACCAGGACTTTGGCAATTATGTTTGATTTATAATCGTTGGCCGGTTGTCCCGCCCCCGTGCGTCTCTTGCGTCCTGCTCAGCTGCGAGAGACGAGTGTTTAAAATAAATCAAAATTAAATTGTTAAGAAACACAAAAATGACACCTTTATCCATATTTGTGTTTCTGCTTGTGTTTTTATACTTCCAAAACGAACACGAAGGTATAATAACGTGATAATCTCGAAAAAAGTGAAATAACCTAGTTTAGCTCCGCGCCCATTCATAGCAAGCGCTTGTTTCGTACTGAGACAAGAGTTGTGCGTGCACCACATTGAGTAATAACATAATTTACTCGTTGTATGGAGCGGCATATCTAACGATCTACGATCGATATTTGATACTATAGCACACCCCGGACACTCCATACAACGCGCCTGAAATAATTACCTATTTCTACTACATAGGCCAATGTCGTCTGTACACGCGAACACGTATGCGCACACGTATACACTACACATTCGCGCGTATGCGCACACCTTAGCGACTGCACCCGCCTCTATACTCGCCTGGAGTAAGGTAACGCGATTCGGTGCGGAGCGGAGAGTGGCCATTCTACATCGGGCTATTGCTTATTCTATGACTATAGTCGAGAGTTTACATTGATCTTCAAATCCAATCTGTATAAATATGAAAATATTCTGAGTGCATTTGATGCAGTTGGTGCTTCAGAACTAACAGGGTTTTGATTTCCACATTTTCCACTCATGACTTTGATTTGTTTTGTATCTGCATGTTTTTTATACAACATGTTTACAAAAAAATATTATACTAGATGATTTCCCGTGGTTTTACCCGTTAAATCCCGTTGTTCGCGTACTGATTTTCGGGATAAATACTATCAGTCATAAACTACCCGTGTACCAAATTTCATGCGAGATATTCTGTCCAGCCGTTTTTGCGTGAAAGGGTAACAAACATCTATACATCTATCCATACATCCTCTAAACATTCGCATTTAACTGTAATACTAGTATTCAGGCAAACTATTTAGTAATCCGTGATGCAGATTGCAGGGTTATTTGTAATTCGACGTGCTCGTATACCAGGAATTGGGGGGCACAGAGGCAACTAATTTGCCACCCCAATGTAAGGGCGAAGTCCAGTGGTTCTCGCCATATTTTTGGCATTTTGATATTTTGTTATTTGAATACATGTAAAGTATTTCGTTATTCTTATGTTGTTTGTGTATTGCGAATCAAACATATCCTATCTATCTAATATGATTTGAATGGAGGATTTTGGAATTGGATAAGTAGATTTTTATTAAATTAAATGTCAAATTATGAGTAAATACATGGACATAGTGCAAAATAACAAGACATGATTACGTATTAAGTAATATTAGATAGGATTATAAACTAGACATTAAAACAGGAATGTAGCCCTAAGTACCTACATGACACGGATTGGATCGTGTCTATAGAAGGCCACCGTATCAATTAGTTTCTCAAATGAGCCGAGACTTAGCAGTACAAGTGCGACATTGAGTCGCTAACTTTACAACTCGACACATCGACGCTTTTCAGTGTACCCGTGACGCAAGACAGACAAAAGGCAGTATGACAATGCGCTCTTAATTACTCTGCGACACACTAATTAATTTAGCATTCAAACATTGTGACTCAGGACTGGCTACAACTGTTGTTTAATAACGAAAAACGGAAGATGTTCTAAAGGCTGTATGTTTAGTAATATAAAAAGTCGACTTTTATTTTAAGAGATTATTGTCTTGATGTTTTGATTAATTAAAGTTACATAAATTGAATTCCTTTTTTTATTTAAATTGTTTTCTCATTTATGCGTGATCACGTGAGAATATGCAGTGGGTTGTTTTAAGATTTTACACCAGGTTATAACAACTTTTGCTGCCTTTGCTTACGTATAAAATTACAATCAAAAATTATAATCTAACAAATACTTTTATGTATGTAGAAATAATAGAATTATTAATTACAAAAGTTGCCCACAACGATGTTGGTAAGTACAGCCTGCAGCCTGCATCCCTTGGCGCAGTTTTCCGCCCCGAACGACCGGCCTTGTCGTAGGGTAAATACGTTATGTATACGTGCATTTAAACAACTCATAGGGATTGAATGCAATTACGAAAACATTGTTTTAAGATCTGCGTAAAAATAAATATTATTTTATTTATTACCCATGAAAAAATACTACCATTTCATTTTGCTTTGTTTCCGAAATGGTGGTAGTTTAAAGAGTAGCTTATTTATTTTATACTAGCTTTTCCCCGCGGCTTCGCTCGCGTTAATTTTATGACATAGATCTCGTTTGACAATAACACAACCCATAGCGCGACTTGTGGCGCCATCTATTGGCCGATAGCCCACCCCATACAGCGTCCTTTATAGTAGAAAAAGTATTTTCCCATTGGAATGAAAAGAATTTTCCCACTTGCACGGGATAAAAAGTAGCCTATGTTGGGCTCTGTACCTCTGACAATATGTATACAAATTTTCATAATGATCGGCTGCTTAGCCAAGCCGTGAAGGAATAACAAACAAACAAACAAACTCACTTTCTCATTTATAATATTAAGTAAGTATGAAGTATGATATGATTTAATTTATTTTATATTTAATACAGAATAATATAATTATGTAGGTAGGTACTACATGATGAGAGAACGTGTCTGTGAAGGCCTAATCTCTAAAATAAATAATTTCAATAATTTCATTTTATAAAAGTTGTCATCGTTAAAGTTTAGTACAAGTAGGTAAATGAAAACTACCACCTCAAGAAAAACTGATGCAATAATACAAGGGCGACACTGAAAGTTTTTAGAACTGGCCATTTGTAAACAATATAATTAAAAAATAAGTTTAAATTTTGAAAATGGAACTCTTTGCCAATATTAACGAACGGGTATTTTTTTTCTTTTGTTTTACGGTTTGGCGGCAAATTGAAAATTTCCCGAATCACGTCAGCATGAATTCGGACAAGCTTAGGCATCGATATGAGTCAAGTGTACAGAATCCTCCATGAACAATTAGCGGTTAGGAAGTTTTGTGCCCGGTGAATACCTCATAGTTTGACCGATTTCCAAAATCCGTCGAAGCAACCCCTAAAGACGAGTGGAAAAACTGCTTTGCTCAGTGGTTTCATCGGATGCAACGATGCATTGATGTGAAGGGACACTATTTTGAAAAGATATAACAAAACCTCAGACCAAATAAGAAGTCAAGACGGAGCGCTGCGAACAATGATGTGAAGCAGGCAAAACTACGCCTCGCCCTGTACATATACGCCCCTTACGCACACATTTATAACCAAACTACGCCTCGCCGATTAGTTTGAGCTAGTTCGTCATTGACGTATGACATCCAAACAATTTAATTCATTAATAATCAAAAATGCCGAATTGTGTGGTGAAAGGCTGCAAAAACCATTCCTCAAAGAATAAAAAGCAAGATGGAATCACATTTCATACGTAAGTAAACGTAAAAATACATATTTTTAACAAATCAATTTCATTAATTATTATGACAGCTTGGAATACAAAATCTCCACAAGTGTTGCCGCTAGTAAGCGTCACAACAGTCCCAGTTTATTGGGGTAGTTATTAATGTGACGGGAAACGTAACGTCACTTTCTTTTACTTAGTTCTATTTTTTTAATGTTAGTTTTCATAAAATTATTGTAAGTGTAAATAGGCGTTAATTTTTTTTGGTTTTTCCATGTTTTATCATCACTTCAAAAATATTTATTTTTAAGATTCCCGAACCGAAATAAAGATATTAATTATATTTCTAAATTGGAAACAATTTCTAAAATGGTGGACAGTAAAAGGCAATATTTCAAAAAAATTACCCACCATAAAGGCCATTAAAACCAATGTTTGATATTACTATCGTTTTATTTTATTCCCCTATCTCGTGTGAATACTCAAAACATCTCATAAAAGTGAGGTATCCTATTAAAAAAATTGCTAACTTTTTTACATATAAAAAATAAAATAAAATAAAATAAAAAATTAGGGTAATAATTTTTTACTGCACGGCAACACTCCCTAAATGCACACATGTTTACAAAACCGGCTTCACATCATTGTTCGCAGCGCTCCGTCTTGACTTCTTATTTGGTCTGAGAACAAAACTAATAACTTTTATTTTCGCTCAGTTTTTGATTTCCTAAGAACTTTCAGTTTGACCCTCGTTTACCCCACTTTTAAATCCATAATGACGTAAAATACTATATTAGTAGATATAAATGGACTTACCTTAAGATAACACCAGCCACACCTAGTGAAGTCTGTGGTAAATTTGGTAGGGAAGGTGGTCAGGTGTGCGGCCAAATTGTGGGTCCAGGTGCGCCTGACAGCAACTGACTCACAACTGAAGACAACTTTGCGGGGCGCATGGCGACCACTACCCTGAGCTGCCATTAGCTCGAAGCAAAATGAATTTGGTGTCGTGCTGTGGAAGAAAATGTAATATTGTATTGAAAAGTGTATTGTACGGTGAGTAAGGTCTCCAGGGATCCCCCCTTTGTTTAGAAGGTCAGCAACGCGCGAGTATTGCACTGTGACTGCTTACCATCAAGCGGGCCGTATGCTTGTTTGTCATCTTAGTGATATGGTAAAAAAAATCTTCTGTGTTCTATGAGGTTACGAAGGATGAGGCGTATTTACGCGACCAGGTTTTAAGCCCTGGTTTTTGTTTGCAAGTGCGTAAACCAGGTTTCAGCCCGAAATACTTGCAAGACTTTGAAGGTAAGTATTTTACTAGGACTCGGGCGCACTCGGTTGACTCGAATAGGTAACACTTCAAAAGTTTTTTTTTTGCCAAAACCATTGTTATGCTTAGTAACGTAGACGTTAGGATTAATTTCCCTTAAAATACTTTTTCCACAAAGACTTAGTATTTTATTAGTTAACGCAAGCAATTTTGCACCTTAAAGCGATTGCAATACAGATCAATTTCCTGTGAAGAAAAAATAACTTAAAAGTATTTTGAAACCTGGTTTTTGGCACTGGTTTTTTAAGGTGGACGTACTTGGAAGCCCTGGTACTCCATCTTTTCAAGTATGACTCATGCCTAGTTGGATAAAACTGGATTCAATTAAAAATCGTGGAAACACGTCAATATTTTCGGTATTTCATATAAAAAAGTAACACAAAGGATGAAAATTATATCTGAATACAAAAGGCAAGTCGGGAATTCTTACAATTCGCAGGTCATATCAATCATATCAATGGGTCCTGTAGTGTGTGCAAAAAACATTGTACAGTTTATTCGATCTTGTAAGATAAAATATTTTAATAATACTTTTTATCCTTCTAGCACTTCCGACAGTAATAGCGGGTACAAACATACCGAAGGCTCTCGGAATAATCGTACCGTCTCGGGCCGGGCTGGACGGCATTTTCAATGCTATAAGTACACCCAATAGAAATATTTCAATGCAATAAAATTGCAACGAGTAAACTGCATTTCCACTTCAAATTTCCGTTCCACATTGGCTGAACGGCTCTGCACGGATTTCGCGAAATGTATTAGGTTCATAGGGTCGGATTTGTGAACGAGATTTGCGGCTCCTATACGTTCTCGCCTATTTTTATGCATCCGTTCCGAAGATTTCTGACACGGCTTGGTCCAATAGATCCAACCCGATGATAATACAAACTTGGCCCATTTATAGAGATATTCTGTAAATAGCCTATTTGTCACGTAATTGAAAACTAAACACATATCATGCATGTGTTATCATGAGATACCATGTTTTGAAGATAATGATAAAAACTTTGCATGAACAAAGATATTATCTTCAAAACATAAGGAATGAAATAAATGAGAATATTTATCAATCTTCGATTAGATTACGACGTATGAGAGTGATATGAAAGGTATGTTATTACAGAAAGCCTATTAAAATGTAACGCATATGCACCTATCGATCTAATATTTGTAATCTCTTTGCTATATTGTAAGTAGAGACGACTCTACCTTGTCTATTTTTTCTGGTATGCAATCTTGCATATAACACAAGGTACAAGTAAAACACAAAGAGTTTTTTTACTACCGAATTTTACCCGTGCTTTATATTCCCATGCAAAGCATTACCTTAAAAAGGTAACAAACAAAGTCAGTTTCAAATTCAACTTTGAGAGTACAATTATGCTCAAAGTTGAAACGGAATAGTAGCTGCCGTTGCTGTAATTATTTCTAGAAGACTAATTTATTAACATCAAAATAATGATTTTTAGAATTTTAACAGCTATATGCGCTGTTAATTTCGAAACGTTTACTGGATTGAATTGAATGTAGTTAGCTGAAACATTGTGGCAAGCTTCCTGTAACATTTAGTGTTTGATACACACCACAGAGTTCACTAAACAAAACTTATTTTAATTGTGATTATACGAAACGAACAGAAGCGCGCACAGCTAATTGTGTGTGGATGGAATAAAAATAGATTAATGAGATTAAATTCATTAAGGTTTTATTCTAACAAATCATCAAACAAATGTATTTTAATTCATTTCATTATTGTATTTTTTTTATTAATCGCAAGAGGCGTAAGTAATTCGTTGGTTTTATTTTAAAAGCTTTAAACAGATTCCTGTTTTTTTTTTACTTACACAGTTTTGAGAGGTTTTTGAATAACCCTCTATCAGTGCGCAAAATGACCCCTCAACAATATTCGTGTTGTAGCATATTAAACCATTTGTAACGTAATTATGGCTTTATTAAAAAAAATTATACAAGCAATATTTTACTGATTAGTGACACAGATTAGAACGTCATAACATTGTCGTCTATGACAATCTTGCTTGCAGGTTGGATAGCTTGCATATCACCACATTCTCCCGTGGCTAGGAAGAAACATAGTCTTGTAAATAATTTGGTGGGTGCCTCTCTCTTGTCGAACGACGAGGAAGCACAGGACTCTGTGCAACTGGAGCGATTGGATTGTTGCTTGTTTCTTGCTCATCAGACACCTCGTCACTAGACTCAGCTGACTTCCAGCTAAATGAAGATTCTTCTGTACCATAAGATTCATTTCCGGTTGGGGCTAAATGCCGGTTGGAAACTACTAACTCCCGGCCGTTCTGGAGTCGTACATGTGAATGTTGGTTATTGGCCTCCAGTAAGTCCACTTCCTCAACCAGAGAATCGTAAATGCTTCTTCTGGCGTGGTTTTTATATAAAGCTTTCTTCGCCTCCGTCAACCATGTTGGCATTGAGTGACCATTGGCTGATCTTCTAGGATGGTTGAACATACGCTCGTGTGGTGTACATCCAGTTGCTGTGCATAATAATGATCTTATGGCATGTAAAGATTGCTCTATAACGGTTTCCCATTGGGTGATGGGTAGATTCAACGATTTTAAAGTAAGTTGTATAGTTTTCCAAATGATTCCATTATATCTTTCAGTTTGGCCATTCCCTTGAGGATTGTATGGCGTAGTATAACTAGTAGCTATACCTAGTCCGTGCAGAAAAGTTTTTAGTTCAGCAGTTATGAATGCAGTTCCTCTATCAGAATGTACATAAGATGGAATACCAAATATGGCAAACAAGTCTGAAAGCTTCTTTTGGACTGTTTGTGAACTTAGATCAGAACACGGAAATGCGAAAGGAAATCTAGAGAACTCGTCAATCACAGTCAGGATGTATCGGTTTCTAGTATCAGATGGCAATGGTCCCTTGAAGTCAATCGAGATCCTTTCAAATGGAGCAGTAGCTTTGATTAATGTGCACTGCGTTTTAAGAAATCTTGGTTTTATTTCTGCACATACAGAACATGATGATGTCATTCGTCCGACATCTTCGACTGAATATGTATTCATGTGATGTTTGTGCAAAGAGTTTGTTATAAGTCGCTGGCCACTTTTATGAAGCTTCTTGACGGCTTGACGCGAATATGCTGTCAGTAGTGTCAGTTAATGGGTGTGTTCGGCAGAATAAATCGATTTAAGCGATTTACAGAAAAATGGCGACTTCATGAATCATAACAAATCGTTATTAATAATTATGAATGTAATCATGGCGTTTTAGATTATATTTTCTAATTTCTCAAAGCATAATGAAACAATTAAAAAAAATAACTAAAATGGCGGACCGTAAAGAGCACGTGACTCAAAATGGAGCAAAGTGTCCTGGCAGAAATCAGTGAATCGCTTAAATCGCTTTACATCGATTTATTCTGCCGAACACACCCAATAAATGGAATCTGGACCTATTAGCACATGAGTAAAAATAAACCGCGGAACAGAGGCTTAACTTACAAGGCGCGTTCAAAATTTATACCTATTCTGGTAGGGTTGGCACTGTAGAATAAAATGAAATAAACGAAAAGACCAGTTTTTTTTACAAGTTATTTATTAATTTTCTTACAAATCAAATCTATAATCACATGTTCCTACAGTTAACTCAGGGGTATTAGTAATATCGTGAGGTTGCGAAACTTCTGATGGTGTATGAAAAACGTTACAGTCGTCTGGTTTCATAAGTAAGCTATCGAAATCTTGATCACAATTTGTATTTTGAGGTTTCTTTAAAATATTAGTTATAAACATCTTGTTGATATTTAATATTTGACAGTCACTGATTATTTTTCATTAAACAATTGATTTTATGAAGAAGTTTTTATCAATTCCACACATTGATACATACATTGTGAGTATTTTATTTTCCCTCAACCTTTTTGTTAGAAATACACAAGCGTTTAATTGTTTTTTTTTTTTTGTATACATATTTTACCTTTTTAAAATATTTAACTTCTTTATACTTATTTCAATAATAATTATCTATACATAATATGTGTATATTATGTCATAATAAATAAATATAATATACACTTTATTAATTGAAAAATCAATTTGATAATATAGTCGATCGTGGTTAAAAAACATGCCCCTCCCTTCACTACTAGTATTGAGTTTTTTGTCTGTGGTGGCCATGACAGAACTTCATAGGTGTGCATATGTCAAATCAAATATTTAATAAAGGAAATGTCATAATTTCTAGTTTATCGAAAGCCCTGATGTTTGTCCTCGAAGCAACCGGTTAAGACTGGTTTGCCGCTCGTACGTGACGAGCGCTCTGAGGTCACGCACACACGCGCCTCATGCTTGTGTGCGTGTACTCATCGCAGCGACATTGTATGAAGTGAAGTCTCTGTTCCGTGATTTTATTTACTCATGTGCTATTAGTTACAATATTTCACTTAGAATAAAAGTCTACAGGGTGTTTCCGCCAATTTACACATTTTGACGGATCGTCAAAAAAGCTGAGAAATATTTTTCTAAATAAATTTAATAAAATTCCCCAAGCCTAACTTACACTCATATCTTTGTTTACATCAATTATCTTTTGTAATTAATTAGATAAATTAATTTGAAAAAATGGTAAAGACAACGAAACTACGATATTGACATATTATTTATAAATACTATTTATTACTACTATTTATTATTTATATAAATACTAGAATTAATAAAATACAAAAATATACGAACACTTTCTTTTTAAATTAATTTAATAGTCTGTTAAGCACATGACGGTAAGGACTTATAGGACTACGGTAATGACAAGGATCAGGATTTACCATGGCGAGACAAAGAGCCTCTTGAAATAAAAGCAATATTTATGATTTTACTGCATTTTAATTTTTAGTCTCAATTAATTACATTAAAAACAATGTTCACAATTATAGTTTTATTTATTATTTTTTATGCCGTCTCATAATCAGTATTATATGTAAATCAGTTTCAAGATAAACTATTTAAAATAATAAAATCAGTCAAAAATGTATATATATATTTATGTAATGGGTTCTGTGTTTTAATCACATGTACTTCGTGAGGTGCTGTGCCGATTCTATCTTCTTTATATTTCTTTCATTTCTTTTATTTATGTTCCATTTTTTCCTCATGATTCTTTTTTCTCTGTCTGTCATAAACGAAACACTTGTGAGCTCTTTTTGTTGTCTTCTTTTTGTAGCATTTTATTTGTGCACTAGAACAATAAATAAGTAATTAGTTAAAACCAGTCGTCTTTCTGAAAAAACCAAAAGACTTCAAAAAAGAATTAAAGTAATTTAATATTTTATGCGCTGATCTGTTTGAAGTCAGGGCCACGACAAATAGAACCTAGCTAGGCTATGTAAGTTACATCTGGGTACAATTAACGGTCTAAGTGCCCTTAATAACTTGAAGATTATCCGTAACTCCTAACCGTTAAGGAGTTAAACCTTCCATCATCATCTCGGCAACATTGTATGATGACTTCCAGGCGCAAATCGATGGCAGGTGGGGGAGGAAAGTCTTGGAGTGGAAGCCGCGCGTGGGGAAGCGAAGTGTAGGACGCTCTCCCTCCAGATAGACAGACGACCTCAAGAAGGCGGCTAGAGGCGGATGGATGCGAAAAGCGGAGGATCGCATTTTGTGGAAGGCAGTATATCCAGCAGTGGGTAGACAGATACAGGCTGCAGATGATGATGATGATGATTACAAAAACATAAGGAACGCGTTGTACGTGCATACAAAATTTGAGGGCTGCTCACGATTTCCCTGGAATCGCATCATAAGATCCTGACTTGGTGGCAATGGAACAGCCTCGGGGGTATGCCCTATTGAATAAAAAATAATTTTGAAAATCAGTCCATAATTAACGGAGAAACCGACGGATATGCAGAAAAAAATAAAACAATCTTCTTTTTGAAGTCGGTTATAATAAAACTGACACTTATCTTAGCGACCGGCACAAGCAGGAAACCTTTTACAAAATTATATGTTAAAAGTATTATAACAAATAGTCATTACCGTATCCAATTTGTCTTTACCGCTCGTCGCTCTAAGTCTGGTAAGGACAGAACTGGTAAGGACATTTCAAACATTTTCATACAAAACTTCTATTTCAGTATATTTTAGAGCACCCAAGCATCTGGTTATTGAATAGCCGTGTTATTATGTATATATCTACGTATAATTCATAATACATTAACGTTTACTTACCCGCTTAGGACAGTGTAGTGAGGTAAGGACAATTTTCAATTTCCTCTCGTAGAACGCGTGGCACTCTAAAACAAACGCCACAATCGTCTGAAACTCAATGCTCCCCGAATGATTGCGCGCTAGCCGATGCCATCCGCAGCGCCACGGTGAGCTATGATGATTTATTAAGTTCGAAAATGGTCTTAATGACGTCGTGTCGGTAAGGACCGAATTTTAACTTACCGATGTGTTACACGCGAAATAATGATATTAAGAAGAATTAATTATAACTTATTTATATATTTTTGAACATATAACAGATGCTGATTTTAGAAAACTAACAATCAACTACAAATTGTTTGCCGTTTTTTCACGACACTGTTTTGAAGTCTGAAAATATGAATTGTTACAACGCAAATGTATGTTCCGCCTGAACAAAACTATTTTTATTTTCTACAATTTACACAATTGGCCGGCTTTACCTACAGTATTTACTAATAAAGAAGTCTAGATTGATATAAAATTATAAAATTCTATAAATATAGACCTACATACTAGCTACGTTGATGTGACACGTTTTTATGCCTTTGGCGGAAACACCCTACACCGTACACATTATTCTAGTTTTTATTTCACATCGATCGGTGCAATATTAACGAAGTTATAAGCTTGGGAAGTTTACGTAGGTTTTTTAAATCTCGTCGTCCTCGCGAGCAGCGCGTGACGTCATCGCATCCATACGGGGCGCCCGGCTCATACGTCCTTAGTTAGTACATTTTCGATGCATTTTCGCGGGTAAGTTAGTTATTAATTTTAAATAATGCTGATTAATTAAGTAGTGTGTTGTGTATATTATTGTTTCAACTAAAATGGAAGAAGGATTTCAAAAAGGCCAAACCTTCCCATAGTCCAGGATATGATGGTGGCAGAATATTATATAAGAAATAAAGATTTTGAAGCAGCTAAAATTCGCGGAGTTAAAATGAAAAGGTACTTAGTTAGGTATCATACTAATATCATAAAATGTGAAGTGTGTTTGTTTGTTTGTCTACGTCGAAAGTAATAAACGGATTGACAAAATTTTTTTTGGGGAAAAATTATTGGCATTTTCCCTTGACCAAGTTATAATTTCTACTTATTAAAGGAGGTATACGTATAGTCCGTGCTAGTCACGTAACTTTGCACTTATATATCTCGGTCAGTTTTGAAGATAGAAAAATAATAAAAACACAGTTATTCTCGTAATTTTTTGGCATTTATAACAAAAAATGCTTTTCTTCTCCATTGAAATGTAAGTTTATTATAAAGTTTTTTTTACATATTCATGTTCATTATCAGCAGTAGATTAAAAAAATATTAGTAGTGTCAGTTAATAAATGGAATCTGGACCTATGATGTTGTGTTACTATAGAAAATTACAATTTACCATGTGATCGAAGAATTTTCCAAAATTTTCAGCAGTTTCTTTGAAGCGGCAGTGACCGCCGCATACTCACAGACGGGTATCCGCGCCCTCTCACACGGGGTAATATCATAACATAAAATCATCATAAAATGTATTGTGTGCCATGCCACACGAGCCGATTTTTAATTTGTCAAAAATATGAAATTGAAATGTAAGTTTATTATAAAGTTTTTTTCACATATTCATGTGCAGTATCAGCAGTAGATTAAAAAAATATTGCAAATGTACAAAACAACACATTGTATATTAGAAAATATTAATAGTAACACATGGCTGAATAACACATTCCTGATGTGTGTTCCAAAGAAACTGGGGACGACTGCCTTCGGAGACCGTGCGCTACACATCAGCGGGGAGATTACGTCTAATGTTAAATATATAAAATGTTTGTATATAAGATATACAGGGGTGGTGATTACTTGTAATTATTAAGGAATTATGAAAGGATTATATTATTATGAAAGGAGATATTAAACAAAATGAACTCCTAATATACATTAGGAGTTCATTTTGTTTGGTGAAGTTCAGTGATTTTCCAGATCACCAGACACTTACTGTCATCATTTCATTTCATTTATTAAACAAGGTACTAAAGAGAGAGGTTGCGCAAATAACGCAACTAACAGCGGTGCGGGCTGGGAACAAATTTTGCGAACAAAGGGAATCGTATGCTGGTAAATGTTAAAGCACTCCGGTACTTTTTACTGACTTCGCGGCGCGGCGCACGGTCACCTGTCCAATAACGTCGAAATTGACCGGTCCATATCCAGACCGTGTCGCCCCGCGCAATATCCTCTGCTTCACCCTTTAACGGAAGCATTAATTTATTTGTCATATTGTCAGACTCATTCCACTAAGTTCGTAGAGTTCGTATGATGAATCATATATAGTATATACCATACCGGTACCTATGTACCCAAATAAAGCAATAGAATCAATAACATAAATCATATAGTAAAACACAACAATGTTTGCCTATAGTTGAGACTATGAACCCGGATTATTGAAATAAACGCATGTAACATCCATTAGGGGTACCTATATGTAACTAGAGATTGTATTCGGACATAATATTATATTCGAAAATGTATTTTTCAACCACAAATCTTTCACATACGAAATATAAGTTATACTAGATAAGTCTATCATATATTGAGGACTTACATCGATACGTACTGAATTTTAAAAAGAGAGCGATTTTGTGAATTAATCCGGAACGGAAATACATGTTGGTCGAGCTTAGGTCAACACGAACGTAGGCAAATTGATAATAGCAATCGCTACTAAGACTGAAATGGAGGTGGGCAGGACATATATCGAGATATCTCGGGACAAGCCCACCACACATTCCCACCACTGTGTCTCCTGTGTAGCCAGGATCAACAACCTCAGATAGACAATAAGCAATGAAGCTTATTAACGTCCCGGGGAAGAAAACTACAGCTGTCTTGGAGCTCATAACGAATTTAATCAGAAAGAAGATAGTCGGAGTAGGAAGTATTGAAAACATATATCGAGATACCAAGACAAACGGTGGACTAAACAACTAACTAAGTGGAAAGGCCCCACGGGAAAAAGAAAGGTAGGAAGGCAGAAGAAAAGATGGTCCGAGGATATTATACTGACAGCGGGCAAAGAATGGATGGATGAAATAGCTAAAAATAAGGAAGCATGGAAAAATTGGAGGAGGCTTTTACCCTTAAAGGGACCGTACTAACAACAAACTAACCTAGTTATAAGCATACATGCAAACTAACATACTAACTTCAATGCAATGTAAATTTAATTAGTTTTTTTTTTTTTTTTTTTTTATTAATTGAAAATTTCAGTTTGGGTGTACTAACACCCTCTTCTGAGACACCGGACTGTTGCGGGAGCGTAGGGCTCTCACCGCCAAAAATTTTACAGTGTCTGCCTAGGGGCGCCCCAGAGGGGGGCTCGAACCTCGGCCTATGGCGACACTGGGGGAAGGCGAACGGATTGGAGAGAAGCGGCCGGGCACGTGCCGGTACCGCGAAAACCGAGTCCCTACAGGAAGGTGGCGCGACGCGCGGCCCCGCCGGCGGGGCCGATATGACGGACGTGTGTGTCTAGTTTGTGTCGCGGAATCTAATTGTTTATACGCCTCGATGGCGACTGTAATGGAGTCGTCCGGGTCGTTGAGGACGTGCCGCGGACGACGTTTGGACCTGCTGGTGCCAGCCGGAGCGGAATAATCCCCTGCGGCTTTCACCAACGGATTTGGGTGATGATTGAGCGAGTCGAAGTATTTGACAGAGCATTGCTTTAGGTGGTGCGAGATGGTCGGCACACCTAAGTCAATGTGGAGGTTTTTGTTCCTAACGAACCAAAGCCCACCGATGGCTTTGCGCAAAAACCTATTCTGAATGGTTTGCAGCCTGTGGATATGAGAGGGCGCGGCGTGAGCGAAAACTGGACTTGCGTATGTCATTATCGGCCTAATGCACGTTGTGTAAACTCTCACCTTATTTCTAAGAGAGAGTTTACTGCGCCCATTAAGCAGACAATGTAAGCGGCCTAGCGCGAAAGCAGCGCGGTCGCGGACAATCTTTATATGATGTTCGAAGGTGAGTCCCCTATCGAGTGTGACACCTAAATAACGGACTTTCTTTTCCCAAGGGATCGGTTGTCCGAACATCTTGACTTTAGTGGAGGGATTTGGCGTAGTACCTCTGGAGAAGAGGATAGCGGCGCTTTTATCTGGATTAACTTCTATGCGCCATTTCCTAAACCAGTCGCCAAGGGAGTTGGCGGCGGCTTGGAGGGACTTTACTATGGCGGGTGTACTAGAAGCCGAACAATAGATGGCTGTATCATCTGCGAAAAGGGCAGTATGAGTCACAAGTGGACTGGGTCTAAATTGAGGGAAGTCGCTTGTGTAAAGCGTGTATAGGAGGGGGGAGAGCACGGATCCTTGTGGTACTCCGGCTCTAATGGTGTGAGGGGGGGATAGTGCCCCATCCACCCTATAGCGGAAAGAGCGATTCGACAAGTAGTCTCGTATGATGAGCACGAGACGGTTTGGCACATTAAGTTTGTAGAGCTTATAGATAAGCCCGTTGTGCCATACTTTGTCGAACGCCTTTGCCACGTCGAAAAAGAGAGCGCCCGTTTTGTGCGGGCGGGATCTGTTCGCTCTCCGGTCCAACACGTGTTCGACTATGCGATGCACTTGTTGGACACAAGAGTGTTTGGCTCTAAAACCAAACTGTGCGTCAGGTAAAAGATTATTTGCAAGGGAAAAATCTTTGAGACGAGCGAGAATAATGCGCTCATAGATCTTTCCTATCGAACTAAGGAGACTGATTGGGCGATAGCTCGAGGGCTGATCCTTGGGCTTGCCGGGTTTTGGAATGCCAATGACGGTGGCTTCCTTCCAAGATTTGGGGAAAATACTGTTTTTTAATGCCGCATTGAAAATGGCGGTCAGAAGAAGAATAAGGTGCGCGGGGAAGAGCTTGACGACTCTATTAGAAATCCCGTCAGGCCCCGGGGCCTTCCTATTATGTAAATCTCTGATAAGGGACTCTACCTCATCGGGGGTTACCGGCTCTATCGGCGGGTCGGCATCTGTGAGAGGGCTCGCGAGATTGTTGAAAACCTCTAGCATTCAGCTTTTTCCTCGTCCTCGAAGGCGAGGGGGAGGGAGGGATCTGACTGTACTAACGGGGGGGTGGCAGCCACTGTATCTGCCTTAAGGGCTCTGGTGAGGTTCCAGAAGGCTTGTTGAGAGGGGACCATATTTGTAAGTGTCTCGTCCCACTGATCGTTCCTAAGCTGTCTAATGCGACGCTTAACCGCTGATTGGGCAGCGCGCATGCGGACACGGTTCTGCTCAGAGGGAAAAGAGAAGTAAGCCCTTTGAGCTGCGTTTTTCTCAGTTAACAGAGCACGGGCATCTGGCGGCAGTTCCCAGCGACGATGAGCGTTCACTGGGACGCGGCGCGAGCAATCGCTAACCACCTTCTGCACGTGCGCTGTTAATGAGTCAATTGCACCTATTGCGTCGGGAATTGAGACTATCTCGTCTGGAATCGGGTCTAACAAAGGAGATGAGATAGACTTAAGGCCTTCTCCTAGGCTGAACCAGTCAGTCTTGACTCTTGTGGGGTCTGAGGCTGCCACGTTAGGAATGCTCACTCTGGGCGAGAGGGCAATAATGACAGGCCTATGATCTGAAGTGAGTGCAGAGTGCACTTCTATAGAACTCAATCTAAGATTGATGTTCTTTAGGAGGGCTACGTCTAGGACGTCCGGACGATGATTAACATTGTCTGGATAGTGAGTAGGTGACATAGGTGCTACTACGTCGAAGTTGAGGCTCTCTGAGAGTCGCTCGAGTTGTCTACCACGTTGGTTTGTGGTTTGGCTACACCAAGCAAGGTGCTTGGCATTTAGATCGCCCGCTATGATAACAGACGGACCAAGATCTAGAAGGTTTTGTATATCACTGTCAAGTAGTGATCTAGGGCTTGAGGAGCTATTGTTAGTGGGAGCTAGATAGGCTGACACTAAATATATGGATTGATGACCTGTCATTCCTAATCTACAGACAGAGGCTTCGATGTGCACGAGATTTGGTGTATCCACAGGCGTGCAGTGTAATGTCGCTTTGTAGTAAATGAGAGTGCCACCGAAGGCAGAGACTGTGCGATCATTACGAATGATTTTGTAATTCGCGATTTTGGGATCGCGAATTGACGGCTTGAGGAACGTCTCCTGGATGAGGAGAACGTCCAATTGATGGGTGTAGAGAAAATCGGCTACCTCAGACCTCTGGGTACGAAGCCCATTGGCGTTGAAGTAGCCGATTTTTAGGGAGGTCGGTTTGACTCTACTCGTGTTATGGTGTAGATCCATAACTAAAACCTAAAATTTTTGAGAGTGTCCTCTAAAGTCGCGCCTCAGGACTATGACGAGGGCCTCTGAGTTCCCCTGACATTCTATGATGCGGTCTGCCAAAAGGTCGACTTCGTCAAAGTCGATGGCGTTTAGTACCGACATTACAATTTTGAAATTGTCGACGCTGTCACGGGTGGAGGAGGAGGAGGGTTTCGGCGGCAGCGGTGCCGCTTTCGGCGACGGCGCACACTGGGACCCTTTCATACAATATGCTGGCCAATACTCAAATTTAGGATGAGGGTATTTAGCATAAAAAATTAGTTTATTCTAAACTTGAGGGTATCACGCATCTCAGTAGTTAATATATGACTCATTGCGTGCTACCGTTTCTGTGACATATAACGTTAAAGTTTGCATAATACGCTAATTACGGGTACGTTTGCGATATTTTGTTTATGCGGTTCTCGCATTAAAATAAATTATTTTTATTGTGCAGTAAATATTTGGAATAAACAGTTACAATGTCGATTGATGATGGTATGTAGATTATATTAATAATATAAACTTTGATTCATATGCTATATAACTATATTGAGCTGGGTCATAACATGATTGCAATTTTTTTAAACTATCAGTAATTTCAACAAAGAATATTTTAAAAATTCGCAACGTTCTTTTACAATCTGGTTTTGTTACATGAAGCTCGAGATGTACTCCTTATAATAAAAATAATCACAATAAAAGAACATTGCGAATTTTTAAAATATTCTTTGTTGAAATTACTGATAGTTTAAAAAAATTGCAATCATGTTATGACCCAGCTCAATATAGTTATATAGCATATGAATCAAAGTTTATATTATTAATATAATCTACATACCATCATCAATCGACATTGTAACTGTTTATTCCAAATATTTACTGCACAATAAAAATAATTTATTTTAATGCGAGAACCGCATAAACAAAATATCGCAAACGTACCCGTAATTAGCGTATTATGCAAACTTTAACGTCATATGTCACAGAAACGGTAGCACGCAATGAGTCATATATTAACTACTGAGATGCGTGATACCCTCAAGTTTAGAATAAACTAATTTTTTATGCTAAATACCCTCATCCTAGAATTTGAGTATTGGCCAGCATATTGTATGAAAGGGTCCCAGTGTGCGGCGGTGCCGCTTTTGGGGAAGGTGGAGGGGTCGCAACCACAATCACCGCGGGTGCAGGTTGGCCTGAGGGGCTGCCCTGCGGGGGGGGGAACCTTATTGGTTCTGTGTCGCCACGAATGCGACACAACTGGTGTAGGCACCGGTGCCTTTGCTGAAGCCGGGGCGGCCGCGGCAGTTTGAGGTTGGGGGGGGCTAACGTAGGCCGCCTTAGGGGCGGCTCGAGTTTTAGGTGGGGAGGGAGCGGGCCTCCGGCTCTTCACCTTGGGTGCTTTTGGGCACCCTCGGTAGTTCGCCGGGTGTCCCACCTCCCCGCAGTTTACGCAGCTCGGAGGTTCCGAGCATAGCGCGCGATCCTTAGGCCGTTGACACTCCGGTGTCGAGTGGGCTCCTAAACATTTAACACAGCGAGGTGTGTTATGGCAATTCCTTGCGGAATGCCCGTATAATTGGCATCTGTGGCATTGTCCCACAGTGCCTTTTTGGTGTGGGGGCTCAACAGCAACCCCAGACAGTCCGCAAACCTTACGAATGTTAAAGATGGCTTTGGCCTCTTTTAAGTTTGTCCTGTCCAGAATGGCCAGGACCATGTTGAATGGGGCGGAAGGCCCACGGTGCATACGGTGCACCTCTATGATGGGTAGTTTTTGGGCCTTTAGGTCCTCGAGTACGTCTTCGCACCCGATTTCCTTTGGGACCCCCCGAATGACGACGCGGAGGCGCCGGTCTTCCTCCACACTCCACGTGTGGAATGGAATCGACATACCGTCGAGAAGTCGCGTTAAGTTGCGATAGTCGGAGATAGTCTCCGTTTTCAGCCTGATACCCTCAGTGCGGGTTTCGGCTATGAAAAAGATGCCATTTGCATCGCATCGGGCCTTGATGGCCATCCACCTATGGCGGTTCGTTATAACGACCGCCGGTGGGCGCTGGGAGCGCTTGGGAGGGGTGGGGAGAGAAGCTCCCTCGACACCCTGTTCAGCCGCGGGGGGCGAAGCAGGGGAGTCAGAGGCCGCGGCGGGAGTAATGCCGTCGGCCAATTTGGCGGCCTTCTTTGCGGCGCCTTTGTTGCGCCTGGTGCGCTTTCGGCCTGAGGCCATGACAAATTCGTCCGAGTCGGACGTGGGCTCGGAGGAGGATTCCGAGGACTCGGAAACAACTTCCATTTCTTCGTTTTGGGCCTGACGGGCCGGAGACGAATTAGCGGAGGGCGCGTCGCGCGCGGCGGCGCGCGCGGCGCTTTTGGAGCGCACGGTGGTGCGCGCGGCGTTCGCAAGGTGCAAGGAGGTCGAGGCGGGGGCGGCGCGCGCAGCGGGCGCGTCGCGCGCGTCGATCTCAGAGGGCGCGGCGGGGCGCGAGGCATTCGCAAGGTGCGAGGAGGTCGAGGCGGGGGCGGCGCGCGCAGCGGGTGCGTCGCGCGCGGCGATCTCGGAGGGCGCTGCGGGGCGCGAGGCATTCGCATGAGGCAAGGAGGCGGGCGCGTCGCGCGCGGCGGCGCGCGCGGCGTTTGCAAGGGGCGCGACGGCGGCGGAGGGCTCGGTGGCCTGAGGGGCCGGAATGGCGGCCGGAGGGGCCGGGGAGAGAGAGGCAACTCTCTTAATTTCCTCAATACGAGGCAACATTCGGGGATCTTGCTCTAAAATTAGAGCGATGAGGCCATTAATAATGGCGTTTTCGCGCGGGTCGGTCGCCATGGCGACCGGCCTAACTTTAAGGGACCTATCAACTAACGAATTTATCGCAGTTCCTCCCGTCACGTTCCGCAAGGAAGAGTCTGCGAACAAACCTTGCGGCAGTCGTGCCTAATAAAACGCGCTCGGGGGGAACACCCGAGGTGTGTATGCCTAGTCCCCCGCGCCGGGTGAGGCGGGGGGGGTGTAACTGGGTGAGCCCTAAGCTTGTTATCCTCTGACCAATCTCAATGTGTCAGAGGGCCCTGGCTGCTTAGTGATCGGAGGGTAGCTGTGAGCCGAAGCCCTAGGCGCCCAAACCGTTCACTAAGAATAGGAAGGGGAATAGGTAGGTGGGAGGGGGCGACAGCTAGCGTCGGTCAGGGGAGCCCCCTAGGCCGGTGGTGCTAGCCCCGTCCGGGTAACTTGCT
Organism: Endotricha flammealis; assembly: GCA_905163395.2. Taxonomy (NCBI): domain Eukaryota; kingdom Metazoa; phylum Arthropoda; class Insecta; order Lepidoptera; family Pyralidae; genus Endotricha; species Endotricha flammealis. The sequence goes on along the minus strand of LR990852.1, from coordinate 4,836,391 downwards.
TCACCCAGAAGGGGATCAGCGAGTGCCCGGGTCGCACTCCTGGTGTTTGCGCGCGGTTGGCACCGTTAGGTTACGCGCAAAACCAGACCACGAAACTGTGGTTTTAATCAAAAATCGCGCGAAGTTAAAAAGAAACTTCTAAAAACCTGATAATGTTTCTTTGTTTTCAAAAAAACAAAGAAACACGTAACGAGTGGCAGTTACGTAATACGTAAACGGCCGTTGGGAGCGGGGCGTGCAGCGTGGCGCGGAGACACCGGGAACGTGTGGCTCGGGGCGCGTCGCGAGCACGACTCGGTTGATTTAATTAGTACGGAAATAAAAGGTTTAAATAATAACCGTACCTACTATTGACATTCGGCAGGCTTTCAAACTTTTTTTTGTTTATTTAGTAAACCAATACAAAATGGTCTATAAAGAAGTTCTGTGGAGACCTATCCTATCACTCGGAAACGCTAGGGCAACATTACATTGCTGGCTTATGGGGTTAATCCACTAGGTATACGTACATTCACTTTTACTTATTTTTACGAAAGTTTGATAATAATAATTTATTTACGGATACACAAGGATAAACTTAAAGTAAAACCAATTTCCATATTTTCCCAAAATACAAGTCCTTCTGCGAGTCTGGGGTCCGAACTAGACCGAGGTCTTTTACAGATGTCGCTCTCCTCTACATTGTGTAAAAAACACTGTTCTGAATGTAAATGACATTCAGAATAGTGTTTTTTACTCTTTGGCAAATGGCAAAACGGTTGAACTGTTTTGTCTGAAAGTTGACACGGTCATGCATGGCTTATCCTTTAGACTAGGACATTTTATCACGACAAAATTTTAAAAGTTGTCACGGGAAACATAAGCGCGGGCGATGTCGCGGACAACATCTAGTATGTCAAAAAATCTTTATACATTTGGAAGGTTCAATTTTCCAGTTGGAGTCCTAATGGTGAGTTGCACTAAATCAAAGTTAAACGCGATAAATTGTAACTGTCATTGTCGAAGTACTTAGAAAAGAGATAGCTTGAGAGTAAATTTAGCTTGATTTTTTTGTTGTTCGCCTGCGGAGCCTTTTACAGTGGCAAGTGGCAATTGAATACTTCGAAAATAATTTATGTCTGTTTCTTTTTATGTCTTTACAAGTTCTTTGGTTTAATTAACTATAGAAGAAAGTTAATAATATAAATAAAACAAAATTAATGCGAAATTCAAATTAAAATGCTTTTCTGCAACTGGCTGATAGCCAATCACATTATGATGTGGTAATTAGCCAAAATTAATGGGAAATTAAACAACTGAGTCGAACATAATCATAAGGCCCAGAACAGATGATGGTGACTACTTACTTTAGAGTTTCATTTGAGTTTCGGTCATAGAATCCTATAAGAGACACATGGCACGACCATTTTGAAAACGTTTTGAAACTCATTGCGAATCAGTTGCATTAAAACCGGCGTGCAGGAAAGGTTTTATCGGTTTTTTGTCGTATTTGGCGTCTTTTTCGGTACTTATTGTGATGATTTCATGACGTTTCAGTACAATTTATGTTGCGTGTATGGAAAACGATTGAAACTGGTATCAAACCAATAATTTCAAAAGAATTTCGTTAAGAGTTGCCTTTGACCGCCTGTACTGGGCCTTAGACAGAGATAGGGAGGTCCCACTACACATGGTGTCCTGTACTTTGTCCACCTACTTAGTAATTTCACGCATATTAGGTATTATAAACGATTCCCATAAATCGATTAAGTAAGACTAATTGCATGGACCTATCTACTACGGGGATTAACTTAATTACTCCCTATCTACGGGTTTATTATTACGTTACGTATTTAAATTTTATTACGTTATTATTAGCTCAGTATTAGGTACTGTTTAAAACAACTGATAACGTGTTATAGAGCATAGCAAAAACGATAATGCAATTTAGTTGAAATATTATGATAAAAATATATATAATAATCTTATAGATTGTTGGAGAGGGACAGGCCCTTATCTGGTTGTAGGGGGACTAACACGCCCGCATACCCCCATCACTGAGTCATTTGTATTGCCAGGATTAACAGCCAGACCACGATCTTGGCGCTAACAGCGAGTCCTTTGTTTGACATAGGCTTCCCTCAATCGCTTCCAGTATGACTGGCAGAGCCGTGCTTTGAGTAATTTCGCGGACTTTTTTTACCAGACCATGTGGACTGACGACCTATGGAAAGTCGCAAGAACCTGCTCGATGAAGTAGACCATTTAGAAGTGAATTGTGTATGTCAGTAATTATAAAACATCATGTATTAATTATGAGATATATACAGTATTTGCGGAGGCCAAAACCCACTTTGGGTTCTCGCGCCAACCTAGTAAGTAAATTATTTACACAGCAATCGAACCTATCACCCGTCTCCCTAGTTCACACCTTTTTACATTACAGCATTTGTATCCTAATACAAATACTACAATAGAGGAAAATTATATGGCATTATTTCAACTCACATATTATCAATAATTTATCATTACTGACAGCTTAGATTATATAAAGTAAATAAATATGTAACAAATGCACCTTAAAAACACTAATAATAATATTAGCAATGAGTTATTTTATCTGTGTCTGTTATCCTTATTCTAAAAAAGCAAAGTATAAAGTAATTTGGGAGAAAGGACATTAGGTAGATTTTAAGAAAATAGTTTTATATGCATGCTTCGTCATCTGCTCGAACCAGGATGTATTAAAGTAACCTTACAAAAATTTTATTATTATATTCTCATGTAAGTGACTTATTATAATGTCTTATAAGAAATAAATTCTTTAAACCGAAATCTTCAAAAAATGCAGGAATATGTGTTCATATGTATGTAACAATCTGTTCATAAACAAGTCCAAGTACTAACGGTGAGTTTCCCAACATTTTAAAATTTATGACATAGTAAATTAGTCTGTCAGTCCTATCACTATCCTTCTAATGAAATAAATAAACATAAAAAATATATTATTGCATAAGGAGAACATAATATAGCTGTTACAATAAATAAAGTTTAAAAATACTACAAAAAAAATGCAGTAACACATTTTAACTTTTCTACATTAGCACCATTGGAAGAGAGATTTCGTCTTATTCACTTTGACAGTGACAGCAATAATGTAAATATGTCATTAACTTTAAAATGTTTTTGGTCAACTAACCGGCTATTAATGTAATAATTAATCTAATTAAAAGTCACTGAAGTGTAATTTAGCAGCTTACAAAGCTGATGCGTGTCCATCTTGATGCAATGCAATCAATCTAAATGCAAGGTTGTCTTGAAAAGATTGCTTTTTAGCAATAAGGCTGCCTTGTTGCATTTACACTAGTTTGTAAGATTATTTTTTGTACTTTGTCCTGTGTGTAATGCAAATAAAGAGTATACTATCTATCTATCTCTGAATTTAGCTTCAACTGATCTAACAAATTTGTAAAGGAAATAATGATTAAATAAGTTTCAATTAAACTATTCATCAAATAAAAACTGCCATAACGAAAAAACTGTCAGTTAAATACTTATTTAATTCATCACTTGATGAGACAAGCCCTTATAGATAACAACTAACCTGCTAGAAATTGGTAGAACAATCTGCACGGAATATATACTGTCCAAAGGGTATGCTTCCTTCAACACGGAGTTTGTAGGATCCGTGTAGCACATCAGTTGCTCGCCTGCCAACATGCAGTGTCGCGTCTGTGAATTCTTAAAAAGGTCCTCTCCAACTGCTGAAACTATCTTCGTCAACACACCATAAAAGTATGGCACTTGTAAAGTATTTATATGTGGTCGATCGATTATTTTCACATTATTCACTTCCTGTTTGGGTTGTCTATGGTGTTTTAATATTCCCGATATCTTGTGTAACATTGATGATGATGCACTCTTCTTGACTTCAGCAGGCTTAGTTTCCTTGACAACTTCTGGTACAGGTTCCGTTTTAACAGTAAACAGGCTGTCTGACCTTTCTGGCGGTGTTGGAGGATTGAAGTAATCACTTTCAGTAAACTCAATGTGGTCTTCATTACAATCTGTTGATATAATTGATCCGTACGTGTCTCCTATCAAAAATGACTGCAATAACAGCAGCTCGTTGCTCACACCGTCATATCTCTTTGTATCTGGTGTAATAGTCATCAAACTTAAAGGATCAAACTCAAATAAAGTACTGATAGTTGTTCTGCACTCGGCATTCTCATTGCTATTGGCTTCAGCTCTGTTATTGTTTGCCGTTTCATTAGAGTTTGGTTTTGAAACTGGCACAGTCCAGTTTTCATACAATGAGTTGGTTCTCATAATGCTCACTTCACTGACTCTATTCACCCTTCTCTCCTCCACGAGGGGTGTTTCACTGATAATGCTATTCGTTCTAGACTGCTTCGGAGTGTCATAAGTGGTATGCTCAATTTCTAGAGAGCTGGGATTATGTTCAAAGTCAGTGCTGTTTCTGGAAAAGTCACTGGCTGAGCCAGTGTTTGAGTCTGAGTTCCTGGAAAACACTGGTACGTCATCATTAATATCGTCGTTGTGGTATCTCTTTTGATCCATTGGGGACTGAAAATGTATGCTCTCAAACAAAGTCATATCATCGCAAGGCGGCATGGAGACGATTTCCGGTGGCCTTTTCGATTTTCGTAACTTTATATTTACAGGCTTCAGCGCGGTACTTAGCGACCTCGCGATGCTTGCTTTGCTCCTTTCGGCCACTTCAGGGACCTTGGTGCGCGGAAGAGGCACCGGTTGCTTTGCTGCATCGCTCGGCGGCAGAGCGGTCCGCGGCTTCGGCACCGGAGCATCCATAGCATATGGCCTCCTAAACTCGACTACTAAAATACAGCTATTTACACGACATCGATAACATTGTGCAGAAATAGGAAACCACAAACAAAAACGTTGAGTCACCAAGAGTAAGACTGACCCGTTTTATAAATTTATACACACACTCTTTTTCACTTTATCACTTCACAATGATCGCCATACACTATAGATTCGAATAAGCGTTTACAAATATTAAATTAATAGGATAAATTTAATTGATTATAAAGAATGTATCGCACAACAAAGTCGACGTGTTGTGACGTACGTAATGACTGTGTTGTCAGCGTGAAGTATGCTGGGCATGTCAGATTTAAAAAAACACTGTGTTGCGGACTGTAATCGTTAAAATAAAATATAATAATTTTAAAATTTTATTTTTTCTGATACGATTATTTACTACATAGTATATCCAAATTAGTCTCCTTGTTTGTTAGATTTCGCTAACACTCACTTGTGATTTTCTATCGAACGCATCTAGATTTATGTATTATATACTATTATAAATATAACATATACGGTTATTACTACTTATATCTCTCGATCGAACGATATTTGACTGTCATATACATTTAATACCACGAATGATAATTATAGTCCTAGGATATTACCAAAATGTGGATATCATTATTTTTAGGATTCACGTTCAGTGTGAATGTCTAAAGACCAGCTTTTTCCTGATTCATCCACCATGATGTGATTAACGCCATGTACAAATACACTTAGGTACCTACTTATTTTTAACCGACTTATTTTATACATACGACCTCTTACGACCTCCGCGGCGTAAACGCCAGACCGCCACCGCTCCACCTAGGAGGTCCCGGTTTCGAATCCCGGTCGGGTCATGATAAAAAACTAACTTTTTCTGATTGGTTTTGAGTGTTGGATGTTAAAATCTATATATAAATATGTATTTGTTATAAAATATAGTATCGAACAAGTTTCGAACTTGCTTTGGGGCTAGCTCAATTTGTGTGATTTGTTCCTCTATATTTATTTACTTATTTATTATTTACCAGCTGACCCGGCGAACTTTGTTACGCCTAGAGGCAATACCCTACCCCTACCCTACCCCACCCCTACTCTACCCTACGCCTACCCTACCCTTACCCTACCCCTACCCTACTCCTACCCTACTCCTACCCTACTCCTACCCTACCCCTACCCCAAAAATTATACATTTTACTTACTTCTGCCGTTCTACCTATAGATAATGTTGATATTTTTTTCACGATCAGAAAGTTTTTTTAATTTTTTTATACCACACAGGTGGCAAACAAGCATACGGTCGGCCTGATGGTAAGCCGTCACAGTAGCCTATAGACGTAAGCAATACCGGGGGTATCACTCACGCGTTGCCAACCCTCCCAACCCCCCCAAGTGGAGCTCTGGAGACCTTACTCACCGTAGGAACACAACATGGCCGAAACCAATGCTATTTGGCTACGATCTTCTGTAAGGTGGAGGTCCTTCCCCAGACGGGCTGCTCCGATTTGAGCGGATTATCCGCTGTGCCCTACCTCTCTTAAAAGTATTCAATATTGGTTGTGCGGAGTCCCTAATGAACGGGGTCCGTAGATTAAAATTTTGCTAAATCTTGCTATGTCGCTACTTTGGCACTGCCAAAATATAAAAAATAATGTATACTTATAGGTAAGTATACAGGGTTAGAACTTACCCCAAAATGTCGTGTGATTGGCTAACAAAAAATGGTAGGTATAATAACAGCTTCGATAACTTTGTAAGCAACAGGTTGCCTTTCCTTTAACATTGTGTTTTCTCTAGTTAATAGATGTATGGTAGGTATTAGGTATTAGATGGATTGTGCTTATTTATGTTGTAAGTGTTGTAAGTATATACTTACCTACGTTTTTTGTTTAAGATCACTGTTAATAGATTCTCCAGATCGGGGTAGTCTCACGGGCTGCATTCTGTCGTTAAATATCATGGGTTCGCAAGTTTTCATAACAGCTACATCTTTATCAAAAGGCGGGTGTAAAACTTAAATACTATTTTGTGTCCAGTATTTAGTTAGACTCGGGCCATAAATTCAATTAGGTATATGTACCACATAGGTACGTAGGTACTATGCGTATTATGCACAAAACAATGAAACGGGTAGTTTTACTCTCCGGTTTTATTATTATTTTATTTTATTTTCTGAACACTTCACATCTCATTACAAAACAGGGCCAATGCGATAACATACTGAGACATAATTTCTAAATGATAAAATTTTACAGACAGTGAGTTGCAGACGCGCATTTTAAACTTAATTCCAAATTAAGTCTCAAGCTGTCTCATTTTCACGTTTTTAGTTTGACAGTCAGTCATAGATTAATGCGCCATTAACTTTAAAATGTGTATGTGCAACTCACCAATGATTACATTATTATTATTGCGGTTGTAAAACTTTAACTAACTGTATCAATTAATTGTTTGTTTTAATCCCAAGTGTGTGAGATTTGCTTTAGAGTGTACTCGCTGTTACCCGCGGCTCCGCCAGCGTGGTCAAGGGAAAATGTCAATATTTTTTTCCATGGGAATCTCTTGATCCCGTGGGAAAAAAGTAGCCTTATGTCACTCTCTAGACCTTAATTATCCCCGTTAAAAAATTACGACAAAATATCGGGACAAGCCCACCACACATTCCCACCGATGTGTCTAGGTCAACAGGATCAACAACGGCGACCTCTTGACAATAAGCAATGAACCTTATTGACGTCCCGGGGAGAAAACTACAGCTGTCTGGAACTCACAACGAATTTAATCAGAAAGAAGTTGGTCGGAGTAGGAAGTATTGAATGGACTTCCCTCCTTAACAACTACTTGAGTACAACTTAACAGCAATTTGAAGCAAAAGGCAGTATGTAGAGAGATGCAAAACCTCCTAAATGCCTGATAATTCTCTCTGCTTGCTACGAGATCAGAATAATAAACTACGCCCGAAGTTACATGTTAAGAATTCAACATGATTACGCGTTATACTTTTTTTTCCGATAAAAAGCTTATGTCACTCACTCTACTATCCCCAATAAAAAAATCATCTCAATCCGTTCATTACTTTCGACGTGAAGAGAAGACAAACAAACAAACACACTTTCATATTTATAATATTAGTACCTATTACTAAACTACCTGCAAATGTGCCCTACTTTAATCTTTTTTGATATCATATAATACAATATTTATATATTAGTATGGGTATTGAAGTATGGAAGTATGGATATGTGTGTGCGATCGTGTGATTGTGTGTTTCTGTGTGCGAGATTATGTACTTATATAAGTACATAAAGAGTCTATTAAAGATTGTATTTTATTTATAGCATGCTTAGATAGGTAATATGGAAATAATAAAATGGACAAAAAAGATGGACTATGCTAGACGTCAACGCACTATGAAACAATTAAGAAAGCTAACGTACGCGTGCCAGGAGCGTTTGCGGCCAGTGTAACGAAAACGTGCTGCAGAGCAGAGAGTAAGGAAAAAGAGAACTTTATTTGAAATAAATAGAAACTAGAAAAGGAAATATAGTGGGACATCTCATGAGACACGATGAGTTTATCAGAAACATCTTAGAAGAAAAGATAGATGGTTGAAGAGGAAGGGAAACCGAGAAGAGCTATGAATGAAGTGCGAGATGAAGGAGCTGGTACAAGAGAGAGGGAAGTGTTAACTGCTACACCGACAAGAGCACGGCTCTTAAATATAAAGCAGAAGTGACAATGTTAGCTACACATTTTATACTAATTTTATAAAGATGAAATATTTTTGTAATTAACATGAGCGACCACAGATTCAACAGATTGTCATTAAACTAACTTTAACGTTAAACTATTCGTATCTAAGTAGAAGGAGCTATACTTACTTATATTTCGTTATCAATATTCCAATATCCGTAGCACCATTTCCAGTGGAATTCTTAAAATAAATTGTTTGGATCTTTTGTTGCCAAGTCTAACGAAGAACGAACGATAGTTACACAATCAAGCAATGAAAGAACAAAGATTTTGACTCCAATAATGTAAGGTCGTTAAGAAACTTTGTAATTACATATTATGTAGTTAGTCGTTATGAAACTATGTAGTTAGTGTTATTAGCGTTGAGCGAGTAAATAAATAAATAAAAGCAAAGTCAGTAAAAATAAAAATAAATGTTTATGCAGCAATATGCACGCCTATGCTGTGTTCCTACGGTGAGTAAGATCTCCAGAGCTCCACTTGGGGGGGTTGGGGGTTTGGCAACGTGTGAGTGATATCCCCGGTCCCCGGTATTGCAAACGTCTATAGGCTACGGTGATGCTTACCATCAGGCGGGCCGTATACTTGTTTGCCATCTTTGTGGCAAAAACATTTTTTCTTAAGAATTAAAAAGACAGGACATGGCTGTGGCTACGTAGTACCTATCCAAAAGCGCTTTCTGCGTTACCTCGCTGAACAAGGTATTTGAGAGTAAATTGTTTAAACCTATAATTAACATAATAAACCTCTTAAAGAAGTTTACATTTTTTATTAGAGGTAGCAAGTAACAAGCTTGCTTGCTTGTGACCAGATGAGCGATCACCGTCGTCGCGACGCCGCCGTCGCTGCCGTCGCCCATAAACATCGATACGTTGCCGCCCTTGTATCCCTCCTTCCATCTCTTTGATGTCAGTTCTGTGAGTGTTCCACAGAACTGAAATCCGGGTGTAGTTTAAAAAAAAATATTATTTCTGCATTTTATTGTGGATACTTGGAAGGCGGGTCTCGAAAAGTGCGCATGCTCTAAGAGGCGTGTAGGCGGCCCGCCCTCAGTTAGGAGTCTAGTTTATCTCACGGTACGCGTCTCTGTGATTCAGTCCATGACAAGTTTTCACGCAGTGTACTCGGTTCACTCCGCTCCAGAAAAGTTTTAACCTAAGTCTCCTATAGAGTAAGTATTCTTTTTTATTATTATAAATTAATCTAATAAGCAAATTTTATTACGTGAGTTCACTGCTTGATTATTTTTAATGATTTCTCATAGTTTAAAAAAAAAAGTTTATAATATTTTTTTAAATTTGCTGAATTGTTTTCTAACAACTGAGAAATTAATATTTAATTTTAAGGAATAATATTTTTCACAATGCGAATAAAATATGTATATCTTTTATTTTTTTGATGTATTTTAGATAACTATACATTATATTATATCATATTTTTTTAGTTTCCTCGGTTTTATATGTTATAAAAAGCATAGAAGTCATTCACGCAAAATCGCGAGTGTTATATTTGTTTTACTTCCACTTTAGTTGTACTTGTTCTTTTTAGTGCCATAAATTAACTTCCGGACAACCTAAAATAGTGTAGAGCTGGTATCAGGGTAACTTTTATTTAGTTTTTAACTGTAAATAGTCATGCACTCGGTTTTAGCAGCGAAATACCGTTTTTTTTTTCGGATAACTATCCTGTGTGCTAATTACTGTTAACCCAGATTATAAACCAGTGTACTAAAATTCAAGCAAATCTACTTATCCAGCAGTTTTTGAGTGAAAGAGAAACAATTAAACACCCATACATCCCCATAAACTTTCACCTTTATAATACATATTAGTTAGGATATTTAATTACAATGTTCATACAAGTAGTTTTGTAACATTTTATTTAGAAATTATAGTACTTAAAGTAAGTAGGTATAAAAGCGCTGCAGTTTAATTCAGCTGAAATATTTTTCCTTTCTGATTTACTTAAACTTTTCTAAACCGTGCGAAGTTCTAGAGATTTTTTTGTTACACTAGCTTATGCTCGCTGCTTTGCTCAGCGCAATGACATACTTTTTTCCGCGAGTGTTATAATTAGCAGTCTCATTATTCACACTAAGGCAATTCCTAGCGCAACCAAATTTATTTGGCTACTTCTGCAAGGTGGAGGTCCTTCTCCAGACGGGCTGCTCTGATTTGAGCGGATTATCCGCTGTGCCCTACCTCTCTTAATATTGTTCCCGTTCTTATGGGAACCTCATGTCTTATCTAACATAAAGAGTATCTCTGTGTATAATTTCTGCGCTTTACGTAATTTCGGATGCCAGGGATATTCTTGCAGTTTCCGTTCTCGTGCATATCCTCTACATTCCAAAGGGAACCTCATATATCGCAATCCCGTTATCCCAACCCATAATTGTCTCACTGCAAGGATACGGGCCTCCCTTCAATCGAAGGAGATTAGAGCTTTCTCTGCCACGCTGCTTCAATGCGGATTAGCACAAATCTAATTTACAATATAAAGGGTAAATCTGTACATCATTATAACAGCTCTCTAGATTGTGGGTTTTAGTTGCCCGAGATTTCACCCACAAAGCCGCATTATTCCGTTCCCGTGAGAATGTTATAAAATACCGTTTTCATCCCGGTTTCTGAACTCTTGTGTCAAAATTCCATCTCCTAATGCTCAAGGTTCTGTAATGAATCAGCCAGGACAGCACCTAGTCTAGGAGGGGAGAGGAAGAATAGAGAGTGGAAGAGATGAACCGAAATATGAAAGGGGAGTACAGCAAGAGATGATTCGGGGGAAAGGGGGCGATCAAACGAGATTTGAGTGAGAGGAAAGGGAAAGAGGGAGAAAAAAGTGTGGCGGAGATAAACCGCGATGAGAGGGAAGCAGAGAAAGAGATGATTTGGAAGGGGTGAGGGGGTGAACTGAGATGGGAGGGTAGGGGTGAGAGGGGGAAGAGGGGGGGGGCTTCTTCCATGGCTTACTGCGATGACCGCAGTCAATATTTTGATGGGTTCAAAAAGTATTCTCTCCTTTCGGTAGTGTTTTTGCATGTAGCAAAAAACAAGTAAAGTAACGATGACTCTAGTCAATATTTGGACGGGTTTTAAAAATCCTTTTTCCTCTCTTCTCAACACCCTCTACTACACCCTCCACCTTCTACAACTACACGGTTGTCGGTAAACGGTCACATGTTTCCAATGGTGAACAACGTTCTATTTTTGTAAGTAGAGGAGGTGCGATGTAGTGTCGGTGTGCCAACACGATCACAACCACATCACAACAGTTTATTGTTTAGAAGGAGAGTAGAGCAAAACACAATAGCACAGATCAAAAACAGAAGTTAGATAATGCCAGATAGGATACAACAAAACTATAAAATAAATAACGCTTAAAGTATCTGGTAGGCCCAGCAGCGGTCGGCAACCCGCGGCCCGTGACCTCCCTCTGTGCAGCCCGCGAGCTCTCGACGGTTTTATAAATCCTTATAAATAATATACTTATATTTAAATTTATTAATAGTTACTTCAGACAGAAATATATGCGATTATTGTCAAACTATAATGACGTATATTGCTTTCACTGGGCGAAACCAACTAACAGCAAAACGGCTGTAAAAGCTATGATGTGATACTTTATCCTCATATTATGAAGGGAGAGCAAAATTTTTCCTGGCAGTTTGAAGAAAAATTGTTATTCACGAAAACCTTTTCAATCCCAGTTTTTTGAAAACCTATTAATTGTGGTATTTACGACGATCTTTACTAAATATTTATGTGGAGCATCGAAATCAGTCTCTGCAGCTTCGAAAAATTACAATTTATGAAAATAATTTCTGGTACATCATTTTCCTCCTGCGTACATCTGTACTACACAAAGTACGTAGGAAAAATAATCATCTGTGGTCTCTATTTTCATTATTAGTTCTAAAAATATGTTACTGGCGACATCTAGTGACTACACTGGTTAATACAAAAAATAAAACAACACATTTGACATCTGTCATTCTTTTGAAAATGGCGTCGGACGGTGAGCGAGCGAACGTGCGTTTACGCAGAAGTAAATTTATCCATGTTAATATTTTCTGTTTAATATTTTGTGTAAAAACAGTTGTTGATAGTACAAACTAATTGTTTAAAGTAATATTTTACCAAAAAAATCAAATATTCCTAACCTAACCCTGATATTATCTTCTTTGTCCTCTGCAAAGTACAAAAGTATGTAATTAATATATTTCAAGTCTGTCTTCCCGAGTACTATATAAAGTTAACCGTTTCTTCTTTTTTTGACTTAACACCTAACCGGATAGTCCTTCAACTTCGGCATACTTATTACGACCAAGAGGACGTTCAAGGGGAACATCTCGTGGGCAAAGTCGTGTTCGTAGCCGGGGTAGAGGTGAGAACTCACAATTATTATGAAAAATACTGAGGATTGGGAGTTTAATTTCGCATCTTTTCGACCTAGCCGTTGTAAATGCTTGGTTGCAGTATAGAATGGTAGAAGTAGAGAAGGGTACTCCAAAGAAAAATATCGTACAAATGCGAGAATACAAGCTAAATTTAGGCACCAAACTAATTGATGACAATGAAGAAGAATCTGATGATGATTGTGAAGTTGAATACGAAGAACTTGAGCGGAAACATAAAAAACGTAAGATTTTAATTAAACCGTTCCTTCCAAAGAAAACCGTACCAATAGTGCAGCGCATTTGCCAGCAAATGGTACAAAACAATGTCGCTGCAGAAAGAATGCCTGTGATAAAAAAACTACGGTATTTTGCAAGAAATGTGAAATTTACCTATGTTTTACGCCTAATCGGAATTGTTTTACGGATTTCCATGAAGACTGTTAATTCCCAGTTAACTGTTGAGTCCTACAAACTTTAATATAAGTATAAATGATTGATCTCTAATGTTCCTCCTATTGAATTACTGTAAGTTTATAAGAAGTGTTTAGTATTTTTTTAATATGTTGTGAAGAAGAGTTTAATTTCTGTTAATTTTGAAACATTTAATAAAACTACTTAAAATTATACCTCTATTATTTATTGCTCCTATCTGGTCACTACGCTAACAAAAATAGGCTACGTCCTTTATGAAGCACATATTCACAACTTACAGCATTTCGCATACAGTTTAGTTCCCTTGTACTTTGTAAAGAACATACTGAAAATCCAGGTTTTTCCTGTTCTTGATTTTTTCTAATATTTTTCCCGTACTAAGTGATAGTCTGATAGTGCAATACAAAAGTTTCAGAAAGAAACAATAGAAAAAGTGTGTCTGGTACTCAGGAGGCTATGACAAAGTACCAACGGCAGTACGAGTATAGATGTCAGTATGCCACCACTTATCACTCGTGTGGAATGGTAACAAAACCTGTCCCGGTAGTTTCTAATTAATGGAAGATTTATTTTTTGAGGACCATGAGGAACACAAATAATTATGTTTATGTTTATGTAGGAAAACCTCCACTAAATGAGAATAAGAAGAGAACGTAACAATCGTCAAATCAATGCCTGATGCGGAGTTTCAAGCTCCTTACGTGCTTGAAAATTGAGAATTATCTTTCTGTTATTTATTACCGGTCAAACAAAAGAAAACCTAAAAAAAAACACAATAAAAACTGTTTCCTATAAATCAAAGTGGCCACCTAAGCGCACCCGACTCAAACGTCCCCATGACGCCAGCGGCGTTCCGTCGTTGTATTGCCAGTGAGATGTGTTGAACGAGGAATGACCTACGGATACGGGTCTCCCTTCAATCGAAGGGGACTAGAGCGTACTCTACCACGCTTCTCCAATGCGGATTGGCAGAGGCCGGTGTTTTCAAGCCGCCCGAAGGCCACCAACTTGGCTTAACGACTGTCATCTACCGATAACAGCCGGGACCGACGCGTTTATTTTTATGCACAGCAGCGCCATCTATATCTATATCAGACTTGCCCAACGGGTATCGCGTACTTTTCGGGATAAAAAGTACCCTATGTGTTAATACAATCATAACTTTCGCCTTTATAATAGGTTATCGCCAACAGTCGCATAGATCTTTTTTGTTCAAGAGATTAAAAAACCAGCATGCGGGTCTTCTTATCGTACTAGCGCTACCATGGAGCATAAAAAAACAGTTTTTTGGAAAAACCACTGGAGAAAATAAATTTCCTTTTTTTTACGGTGCAAGGAAGGAAATGTCACAGAAATAGCACAGTGCTCTCAAAACGTGGTCCAATCACAAAGAGGCTTCCTTTAATTACGACTTCATCATCATCATCATTCCTACGCTGGATTTTAAATTTAAAAATCACCAGCCGAACAACCCAAAAAAGACAAATAAATTAGCTGCTGCTGAAGGTTCAAAATATTTTCCAATATTTTGCAAAATATTAAAGTTATGGCAATGGGCCGATCTCGGACCATTCTTGGGGATCGGGGGGACCAAATCTAATTACCACATAATTGAGAACGTAGCCAACAAAGTATGAGCGCCGAAACAAACGCGATTGAAATGCACACAGATCAGGATTTTGTCTTTAAAACGATGGGTGGTATTCCGTCGGTCCTTTTCGACTCTACGGATAGCGCTTTGGGTAAACCATATTTTTGACATGGATTTATCAATTCTGCTTCCATGGGTAGGATGCAAGGAAATAGCGCAATCCTTCCCATTCTGCTGACCGGTAATAAATAACAAAAAGATAATTCTCAATTTTCAAGCACGTAAGCTGAAACTCCGCATCAGGCATTGATCTGATGATTGTTACGTTCTCTTCTTAATTATTCTCATTTAGTGGAGGTTTTCCTACATAAACATAATTATTTGTGTTCTTGATGGTCCTCAAAAAATAAATCTTCCATTAATTAGAAACTACCGGGACAGGTTTTGTTACCATTCCACACGAGTGATAAGTGGTGGCATACTGACATCTATACTCGTACTGCCGTTGGTACTTTGTCATAGAAATGATGTACCAGAAAGAATTTTCATAAATTGTAATTTTTCGAAGCTGCAGAGACTGATTTCGATGCTCCACATAAATATTTAGTAAAGATCGTCGTAAATACTACAATTGATAGGTTTTCAAAAAACTGAAACAACTGAAAAATAAAAATTTTTCTTCAAACTGCCAGGAAAAATGTTGATCTCCCTTCATAATATGAGGATAAAGTATCACATCATAGCTTTTACAGCCGTTTTGCTGTTAGTTGGTTTCGCCCAGTGAAAGCAATATACGTCATCATAGTTTGACAATAATCGAATATATTTGTGTCTGAAGCAGGGGCGGCTGTACCTTATGTGCGCTCGTGCACTGAACCACCAGATTTTAATAGGTTCAGAAAAAAAAATGCTTTATAATCCGATTGACTATCTATTCAATATTAACGAAATTGTTACAAAACAATTTCAACTCTTGGCTAAAGTATTAAGTCTTATTTTCGCTTGTAAAGACAATTCGCTAGGCCGTGCGCTAGGCCACGCGCACGGCGAATACTCATACAACGTCTATAAAATACGAGCTAAAACGCCTGGCGCGTGAGACAGAGATAGTGCAATATAACTCGCGTGCACCGCACGCACGAGCCGGAGTTTACCGAGAGCCGGCGAACGAAAAACCGAGAGCGGACGGACGACCGCGTCGCGCGTTTGTTTTTGTTATTGTTTATATTGTGATTTGTGATAGAATTATAAATTATAATAAACTAACTTATCGTTTTGTGTGTGGGACAGTTGTGTGACTAAATAGCTGTTAAAATGAGCATTAACTTTAACATTGACTTTATTAAAAGCTACCAGTAGTAATAAAACTTTTCAACAAAAGATCGATTTAAAATCAGCTGGACCGCCCAGGCCATTTCTTAACTTGAAACAAGAGTGTAAATCGAAAATAAATCATTTACGCGAAGTTTTTTAAGTGAAATGTATAACAGAAAGAAATGGCTGTGTGGATGTAAGCGTCTCAATACATTATTTTGTTTTGGGCTTTGTAAAGACAAAATGTTGTTTTATTGCAATTTGATGACCCACCAGCCGCCACTGGTCTGAAGTAACTATTAATTTTAAATATATTATTTATAAGGATTTATAAAACCGTCGAGAGCTCGCGGGCCGCAAAGAGTGGAATCACTGCTAAGGCTCGGACGACATTTAAATAATTTATATAATTAAATGTACTATAAATACGTGGTTTATCTATTTTATTTATTAATCCTTATCAAATTGGGATCTAGTATAAAATATTGAAATATCTATGAACTGAATGGAAAAAATGATATGGATGATATTGTGTACAAAGGACTACGGACACGCCAGTGAAATAAATTTTTAACACTTCAGATTAATTTTTTTACTCACTTTGTTTTTCTTAATTATCGTAGCTTCCCAGTTAGATTACAGTTAAATTTTAATTAAAAAAATACTTCATACGCTTATTTCTATATATACGTACATTTTTTACTTCCGGACAACGAAAATCCAGGTCCTCAAGAAACACCCATTTGAAATATTTAGAGTAAATTGTACCTAATCTTTTTGTTTTAGATACAATAATATGTCTAATAATAACGAAGAAGAGACGCCTCCGCGTATGCGTCGAGTTAGACCTATAATAACGTTTTTTCCACTGCAACTGTTTCCTGCACCTTACCCGCTAGCAGTTCTTTATTTTTATTTATATGATTCCGGTCAATTATTTTTATTATATCATCGGCTTTCCTTGCTTGCACAACGTCCACTTTTAAAGTTAACACCGCTATTTCCAATGGCTCAATGTCTGTTATCACTAATTATTCCTATCAATTCTTATCCTGCTGCTATTCGATCTTTAATGCGACTTTGGTCTTTTACTTTGCATATGTTCACGCGGTGTATTACATCAAAACATGAAACATCACCGTCATCATTAGCCGCCTCATCAATGGCCCCAACATCACTCGTCTACTCATCATTACATTTTCCGCTTAAAGTAGCAATGGCAACCGCAGTTCCAAATGTTTACCCACCCTACTCTCCTTCTTCTACCTCATCTACATCGCCAACGTCAGACATCAATTTTCAGTTTGATATAATATTGGAATCTGTGTCACCACCGCTGCTAACACCATCTTGTCCTCCAAACTCACCACGATCGTTTTTAAGTTCAAATACAGCTTTTTCATTTAACGAAAGACCATATACTCCGCCTCGGTTATTATTAGTACCCCGCTCAAGATTGGCGCCTACAACACGTGTCTACTCATCATTGCTATGTCCAATAGCAATGGCTTACCTACCAGCTTCTCCTGTTTCATTTACTCCGGAAAGTGCTCGCGCAAAAAAGATTTTAACATCATCTGTTATTTTGTTACCTCCATTTTATTCGTCATCTTTGGAGGATCTATCTCTGACAGGATCTTTATCTTCACAAAACACTTCTTTGACCTCTCTTGAGAGCTATAATACACCGAGCCCATTGTCATCACCGAGAACATCTTTTCCCCTTGCTATTCCTAGTTCTCCTCCTGTTCCTCCCGGCCCTGCAGATACGACCTCTGCCTCACTTGCTCTACTAAAGCAACAGTCACCTCTTCGAAAGTTATAAAATGTACGTATCCAAAAAGACACATAAATTCTAAGCAGTATCTATTGTTCCAACTTCAGACTTCACAGGTCATTGAAATTAATATTTTTATTTTAAACTAAACCAATATTACAAAAAAACAAATTTAAAACAGTTATTACAAAATATGTTTGCAATCTAGGTGTTAGTCTGACAATATTATACAGGTTACATTCAGTTCAACGTATAACCGTAATGTGCCTATTGGGTTTAAAGCAACGAAATGAACTACTAACTAATGTATGGGCGAAGTCCAATGGTTCTCGATTTATTTTAGGGTTTTTATTGATTATTATATTTATCCAGAATTTCACATTTAATTTAAAAGTCCAAAAATCTGGTTATCCTACGGCATTCATATCATAAAATGGCAGTTCGATAATCTAAAAACATCATTCATTTGTACAAAATTGTATCAAAAACAAAAAAAATATATGAGGATACAACAATAAAATTCTTGTCAGGTCTTCAATGGAGGACGCACTGACTTGACCTATTCTTACAAAATATCTGCTTATGGTAGAATACCGATTGCAATTTTAGAAAGAAAAAAATATATCTGTATATATGTCGTATAGTAAAATACCCAGACTCAAGACAATGACAAATGTTCCCGCATATTTACTGGGAAACATTTTTGTTACTAGTTTTCATGTTGTTAACATGCTCAGCGCCATGATGGGGTCGAATACGATACATTTTAGTAGGTATCTAAACCATACGTACATGGCGCTGTGCGTGTTAATTACTTAAGTATATAATCAGGCTAGCCGGAAAACATACGTATTAACACACTCACACTGATAACTTATGAATTTTATGTAGCAATATTTGAGTTTGTCCTGGGATATGGACTCTGCGCCCTTCTGGCGCTGAAGAATATAATTTTACTACAAACTGCGCCACCGAACTGTTGTCGTTTGAAATGTTGCATGACTTGCATGACGTGCTTGTTCTATTAATTTGCTACAAGAAAATGGTGTCTCTTGATTAACCTATATTCCATTAAATATTAGAAATAGTACAATGTTCATCTTTTTTTTTAGGTCAAAATGTCGAGTTCATTATATACTGACTCGAGCCAATCAACTATCAATTCCAGAAATGTACCGCCCTTGAGTGATGATGAGCATAGTTGTATTCTAAAACATTGCTCTCTTTGCAAAATATGTAAGAAAAGGGGTTCGGAAGTATATCTTCCATCGGAAAGTAACGAGCTACCTGAAATAGTAATCCAAGAAGCGACGCCTGAAATCAGTCCCATAAAAGAGCCGCATCGATTAGACGAGTACAGAAACTATCAAATTTATCTCGAAAGAAGTCTGGACCCATCTAGAGGAAGCACATCGAACGGTAGACCACGTTTATCACTCCTTCAAGTACCTTATGACGACGACTATCTAAGCGCACTCCCGAGAGTAAACCATGGCTCCTCATATGGCAATGCTTTTCAAGAAAACAGAAACAATCGCAGGCCATTTAATGGATCACTACGCCGTAGAGCGCGTTCAGAATCGTCGCTGGCCAGAGCCCGTTGTCCATGTATGGCTAACATGAGCATCATAGATGAAAACAGTGAGCTAAACTTTCCAACGACTAATAGACACGCTGCAATAACTCAACGTAGCTGGAGCTTTAACAGAGTACCGCATCCCATGAACAATGTATTCTCACCGTCGTCGTCTCCAATACTGTCGAATAGTGTTGCCATATCTAATTTACCGGCTTGGGCTCCAAATATTGTATACGGGTGGCTAGTTTACGTCTGCTCACAGTAAGTATTTCTTTCTCTAGCACTTTAACTAGCAGATCACTTGATGGCATCGGGTACCTACGTAGCATACCATACCTACACTATGTTTGATGATTATACAACCACCGTTGCCTCTGTATACTTGCGTCCACAAGGGAGTTCAGCATGATTTTTTCATCTATAGATGAATTAGGAAATGGGGCTTTCGAATCTGTTACTCAGTGTCAATCATGCAATAGGTATAATTATGTGAGGGGTCAATTTTCTTTACTGTTAAGTTAATTAATGGTGTGATATTAATTACCTAATTGTTATTTTTGCAGGTTTTATGGATTTCGCGAAGTGTTTGTGTGCAATGAGAATTTTGCTTATGCTGAGTTCGCCACTGAGATGCAAGCGCGAAATGCTTCCATTCACCTAAATGGGTATACGCTCACCTCCTCAGACACGCTATGCGCTACATATACGCAATCACATTGCGATGATCCTTTTGCAAATCATGAATACATGATATTATATGCACCCAATCCCAATGTAAACACAAATGTGAACAACGAATTCTATGGAGAAACTAGAGTCTAAATAGAAACGCACTTTTCAAACCAATATGTGAGACTTTGGGTAACCTAATATGTAATCTGTTATCTTGATGTGTTGCCGAATGCTGCTGACATGCGTAGTAAACTTTCACCACAAGGAAAAAATAATAATCTTAATACCCCAAGCAAATTCCAGGACAACATACTAAAAGTCCTCGAGGATGGGAGCAATCCTAAAAAGCCGTTTGAATTTTGATTTAAAGATAGAAAGAAACAAAATAAATCACATCGTTCTTTATTACATCAATTTACATCGATAACAACATCCTCATCGTCTCTTCCTAGAAAATCTGAATGAAAGAATGGATCGGATGCTTGTTCAGGAACAAATAGTGCATGTAGATTTTCTAGAAAGAGAAGATGAGAAACATTTTCAAACTACACGAATTATTTACGCTGATTTTATTAATTTTCTCGTACTAAAAGTTGCAAAATCATATTACTTACTTACATATCATTATGCATTTTATGTGTTCAACCATGTTCAACGAAAAAATGTAAGTTATTATTCAATATTGTTCTCGTAACTTAATTAAAATTAATTTTACTTGAATGAAATTATTTAGATGTAAGTATAGAAATATATATAATATATTCGCAGAGAAAGAAATTTAACTTCAAATAAGAACAGTAATAATAAATTGATCACCCCGAAAGTCGGCGTGATCAATTATTTCCGTTCCGTTTTTCGATCGATTATAACGATCTGTGTAGGTTGTGTAAAAATGAAGTGGTCGGGATCCTTTTCTTATTTGAATCGTTGAGAATACCTATTGACCAAATTAAAACTGTGATATTATTTTTAATGCTTTATGCAAAAGTCTGTCGATTAAAAAATACTTAAGTTTCCAACCGCGAACAAAGTCATTATTCTCTTCTCAGGGCGAAGTTTATTTGTAGTAAGTTATATTAAAAATTATTTAAGTTTGGACAAATAGTTATATTTTGTGATTGTGTATTATTATTGTATAAATCGGTTGTGATTTAAGGAGCGCAATATTTTTATAATTTAGTAAATTCGTTTATTATCCTTATATTCTTTAGACTAACTGACTTTTAACATTTTATTCAATATCTTCGATAGGTTCCACAATTTAATATTTGATAATCAATCATACAAGCTCTTATTCTGAAACCCTAAAGTAGGTATTTTACCCTTGCCATACATTATTAATTAAAAAAAATCTAATGAGTAATGACCTACCCAAACGTAATAAATAAATAATTGACACAAACAAACAAACTACATATATTTGCAATAATTAATACTTAATTAATTGTAAATTATTTATAACAACCTAAAATTTATTAAAACTAAAGCTTGGTGTCCCAGGTTTGCTTTACAAGGATGTCCCTGTGGCATAGTGGTGCACGCCTTGGTACACCACGGACTTCCGTGTCATTTTATCAACATTCCCTCCGCCTCTTGTCATTGGCAATGTACGAACTAAGTATTTGGATAGTTCCACCAGACGAATCCATAAGGGTTCCGTTTTTTGCCATTTGGCTACGGAACCCTTACCGGGGCTATTTAAAAAAAACTCTCATATTGACTCGAAATCGAAGAATTACCCTTTGAGTCCTATGGTCTCGTACGAGTGACGGTATATCCCTAATACCGTGGAGGAAGGGACGAGCCTTGGTGTGAGAAGCGTGACGCGACATGCGTAGACACACTTGCTCCGCCACATCTTCCCGGAGCGCGGGAGAAATTGAAAGCCACGAATTTACGGCTCAATTTTATCAATAATTAGTACCTACTTAAATAAAAAATAAAAAATATATTTTTTGACAAAAGTTTTTTGTACATATTAAACCTACCTATCCTATTCTTATGATAATTGTGTACCTACTCGTTGTAATTTATTTATTTTGTGTCTAATACTAATCTAAATTTAATGAAATCCTTTATTCCTATCCTTAATTATATTACTTACTCTGATGGAATGGAATAAAGTATAAAAATGGAGTATATAAATTATAAGTAATTAAAACTTAAAACTAACCTCATCTAAGACTTATTTAAAAAAATATTTATTAGAAAAAATATAAAACAAATGTTTCTTGTATATAAGCTGAACTGAAAGGTTTAAATCCTTCATTAAATATTCACTCGGCAAAAAGTGTAAAATTTACGTAATAAAAATCCTTATTTTTAATATAAATTGTAAAAAATCAACTATGTCTACACTTAAAACAGGCATGGTCTGTCTGCAGGGTACCCAAAATGCTCCGTAAAATTGTTATTTATAATAATATATTTTGTGAGTCTCTTAAATGTTTAATTTAAGAAGTGAACTTTTATATTCCACCTGTCTTATTTAGATACACTAACACATTATATATTTTTACATACACATACATTACAATTTTTTTTATTAAACAACACAATATTGTCCTGGGGTAGTAGGAAAAACATTTAATGCAGTTTATATTCATGCTTATATGTAGTTGTAATTATCTGATTTCTAAAATCTATCTGTATGTAGTGTAGTACTTAACGTAATTTAATGTGAAGTTACCTACAATCAATCTGTATGGAAATATAAAAAAAATGTTTTGTAGTTTTAGAAAAGAGTTTATTCAAATATGATAATAAAACTAAGTAAATTTAAATTTTCTTGTAATCTAAGTTTCTTGTTCAATCTATATGAAAATATAAAAAAAAATGTTTTGTAGTTTTAGAAAAGCGTTTAATGTTTATTAAAATATAATAATAAAACTAAGTAAATTAAAATTTTTCTTGTAATCTAAGTTTCTTGTTCGATCTATATGAAAATATAAAAAAAATGTTTTGTAGTTTTAGAAGAGTTTAATGTTTATTCAAATATGATAATAAAACTAAGTAAATTTAAATTTTCTTGTATCTAAGTTTCTTGTTCAATCTATATGAAAATATAAAAAAAAATGTTTTGTAGTTTTAGAAAAGCGTTTAATGTTTATTAAAATATAATAATAAAACTAAGTAAATTCAAATTTTTCTTGTAATCTAAGTTTCTTGTTCGATCTAATGAAAATATAAAAAAAAAGTATTGTAGTTTTAGAAAAGAGTTTAATGTTTATTAAAATATAATAATAAAACTAAGCAAATTCATATTTTCTTGTAATCTAAGTTTCTTGTTCAATCTAAATGAAAATATAAAAAAAAAATTGTAGTTTTAGAAAAGAGTTTAATGTTTATTAAAATACACTGGGCGTCAAAAATAAGTAGTACAGTTTTAAAATTGCAATATCTCCTAAACTACAGAAGCTAGACCTTTGAAATAAAAAAAAGTTAAAAGACAATTTAATTTCATTTAATAAAAATTTCATGCATAATATCATTTTTAAAGATTGACTGAAAAAAACGTTAATAAACAAAAACACTATTTTTTTAAACTGTTGGCTTGTACTTTTGTTTTTTATTGTTTTCTTTATTGCTGATAAATCAATTGCAATTCAAAAACAAATGTGTCTTCAGCTAGTAAACTTTACTAATCATGCCTCTTTCACCAGAAGAATGTGCAAGAATCATAACTTTACTCGAAGTAGGCATCAGTATGCGTCGTACTGCAAGAACGGTAGGTGTAACTCTAAGAACGATCCAGCAAGTAAAGCGAAGGTACGAAGAGACTGGAAACCATCTAAGGAGACCAATTAATGGCAGAGTAATGGCACCCAGGTGCATTAGTACCCGAGAAGACCGCTTAATTGTCTCTACTGTGTTAAGAAATCGTCACCTTAATGCAGTTGAGGTCCAGCAACAGCTTCTTCAGACCCGAAGAGACTACGTTAGTGAGAGTACAGTGAGGAGAAGACTTGCTGAAGCCAACCTGAAGTCGTACAGGCCAGCAAATGGCCCCAAGCTTGAGACAGGGCAGTAGCAAGACTACGCTACGCCCGTCAACACGTACAATGGGGCGAAGAAGAATGGACAAGAGTTTTGTTCACAGATGAGTCTCGGTTTTCTTTATTCACTTCCAATGGAAGGCGGAGAGTATACAGGCGACCTGGTGAGCGATACATTCAAGGTTGCATCTCGGAAAGAGTTCAATACGGCGGGGGCTCTGTACACGTATGGGCTGGCATCTCTTCAGAGGGTCGCACAGAGCTAGTGGTCATAGAAAATGGCACTCTGACAGGTGAAAGATATGCATTAGAGATCCTTAACGAGTATGCAGGGCCATATTTAGTAAATATGAGTGATAGAGCGATACTAATGCATGATAACGCCCGGCCATACACCGCTCACCTCGTACAAGAGTACATTCAGGAGGTTGGCATCAGCTTCATGACTTGGTCATCAAGAAGCCCAGATCTTAACCCGATTGAACACGCCTGGGACGAGCTTGGGGGCTAGTCAGAAGACGCAGACCACCCCCCGCCAACCTCAGAGCCCTTAAACAGGCCTTGATAGAAGAATGAGTGAATATTCCCCAACACCGCCTCCAAAACTTAGTGTTCAGCATGCCAAATCGGCTCCAAGCTGTCATCAGAGCCCGAGGCGGCAACACCAAGTTACTAAAGTGGGAACAAGGCCCAAAACGTAAAAATTAAGTTCTTGATAGTTCCTTTAAAATGGTTAGCTTTTTAGTTTTTTCTTGATTTTTAGTGTAAAACTTTACTAATGCTAAATAAAATATTATTTTTAGAAAACTTTGTTAAATTTGCTATAAAATGTCTTTTATTTCAAAATTCTAACTTCTATAATTTAAGAGTAATTGCAATTTTAAAACTGTACTACTTATTTTTGACGCCCAGTGTATAATAATAAAACTAAGTAAATTCAAATTTTCTTGTAATCCAAGTTTCTTGTTCAATCTATATGAAGAAAAAAAAAGGTTTTAAAAGCGTTTAATGTTTATTAAAATCTAATTATAAATAATTGTCAAAATAAATGTTTCCTGTTACAATATAAAATTGATGTGAAAATAATGGCATTATTAAATCCTAAAAGGTAATATTAGTGTTTTTATTTCATTCTCTTACGATAAATTAACAATTAGTTGCAAGTTAGTTGTAGAAATAATTTAAAATTATTAACACATTATGGCTGTCACTGTCAAATTAAAGGATAGGTTATACAGTGCGAGCAGCTGAAGTGACAGTAGAAAGGTAGCTCGAATAGAATAGAATAGAATAGAAATAAATTTATTTTGCTAAGTTTTTGTTTTGTATTTTTTTTTTAATGGTGTTTATCGGCTAAGATTTAATCACAATATATTTACATGTTTTGCATTCTCTTTGTGAGAGTGCCCTACACCGGAGTGTGTTGTGCATAGTGTGATGTTGATCACAGCATGCTCAAACGAGGGGGGACTGTTCGCTTGTCAAGCCGTTTAGTCCTCTCGTGTTTGGGCACGCGCGCGATGTCGTCGCCGAGTCGTCGGCTTGGCAGCGTCGTATTGTGTTGTCCGTGGCGCGCGAAGGGTGCGCCGGGATCTTCCAGGTCTTCGATTCGGTTCGTCGCTAGTTTGTCCAGCATGTCCCGCTGTAGATCGCAGGTTCGGAGATGCCATGGGTCATCTTGGAGCAGTTCCCACAGCATGCTCGTCGGTGTTTCTCTGGGCAGCTGCGCGGCGCATTCCAACGCCATGCGATACTGCGCTTCTATTTTGTCGATGTTCGTCCGGCTGACTCGCGGGAGAAGCTGGACGATGCCGTTGTCGAGAACGGGCAAAAGGCGTGCACGTATTACAAGGAGTTTGACCTCCAAATCGACGTTCGAGTACCACCCTATTATGGGCGTTAGCATGGCTCGAATCGATCTAGCTTTATTTTTGACGGAGTTTACGTTGAGGCTCATCTTTCTATCGAACCACACTCCGAGATACTTGAGTTGCTTTTTATACGGTATCTCTGTGTCTTTGATTTTGACCGTCGGTTTGTAGTTCCTGGTTCTGTTTGTAAAAAGGATGCACTCGGTTTTGTCGGCGTTACATTGAAGGCCCCACTTCTTATAATAGTCTATTAGTGCGTCTGTTGCCCACTTTACTGTCATTGTGGCAAAGTTTGGTTGTTTAGAGGTGTTGATGACACAGAAATCATCCGCGTACTGCGATTTATATAGTCCACGTATTCTCTGGCCTGGTTCGATATTGTCTTCATTACCCAGGTCGTGCATGTACAAGTTGAAAAGGAGCAGTCCGAGAATAGATTCCTGTGGGACTCCATGTGGTACGGCGAACTCATCTCCGATCGTTGATCTGAAGCGGCCACGCACCCTTAAATCGCTCAGGTAGTTCTGAATCATTCTGATCGTGTGATTTCTAACGTTGGATGTCATAAGCTTGTGGATCAGACCTCCATGGTGAATGGTGTCAAAGGCTTTGCTCAAATCTGTGCAGACCATTGCAGCACTCTCTCCGTTCTCCATGGCGTCTGTGATGATCTTCGCTGTTCTGAGAATTTGGGTTGCTGTACCCTTGCCTTTCGTGAAGCCGTGCTCGTACGAAGGAATGAGATGTTTGGTATCTTTCCATATACGTTCATACATGATGCGTTCGCATACTTTCGACATCGTGTTGAGGAGTGTAATCTACATGCATCACATACAAACGAATGTACATTGGGTTTGTCCAAATGTTGCACATATAATCGCTCACTATTTTGTTTGCGCGCGCAGTAATTAACAACTGAGATTTGAGGACAATTATTAGATACATATTATTAGAATACATACTCGCTGGTTGTAACTATGCTTATATTATTAGCATAAAAAACCTTCTTAGTTCTCTACCCTGGTCACCTATTTCATTAGTTGGTTGTATCCTGTTTGTTATCTTAATTGAATTAGTTTCTAGAGGGAGGAGGAGGAGTGAGGAACTTACATGCTACAGCGTCATGATTATTCCATCTGGGACAGATAGGAATTCAATAATAATGACATAAGGTACATACCTACATACCATCGACAGGATAACTATAGACTACTGATACAAAGATACAAAAGCAGGTCTCCGAACTCAAATGTGCTGTTTTTCAAAACATTGAAGAATGTGAAAACTTAGAATTTTTGCAGAAAATTAAATAAACATGCAAAATCTCATGAACGCTGCAACGGAAATTGAGTTGATAGTTTTTCCTCCGTTACCGAAGGTAGGTAATTTGGTTGCGTGAAGGGATTTACTTCATGAGAATTTGTAATTACATAGTACAATATGAATACAATTGATAAATGAATTTTCAAATATTTAGAAATCTAGTCAGTCAATACCTTTGTTGACTGTACAATGAAAAGGCACTTTTATTAATTTGTGCCTTTTTATTGATTAGTAAAGAGTCATACCGTTAAAAAATTTAGAAATTACTTCTCTATGAATAAAATAAGGTAGTTACGAAAAAATCAAACGTTTATTTAAAAAAGTTCACACGCACATCTGCGCATACCTCGCCCTCACTTCTTCTCTCTTCAGAGATATTTAAATAGTAAAAGAAATAGGTAGGTTACGATGGGACATTATAGGGTTGTCAGAAGTCCAAATACAGGGGGAGGACATGATAACCCTCAAGTCTGGTAACCTGCTTTAATACCGGGAGGGCGACCAACAGTCCCAAGGTGGTGTCGGGTTCCTCGTCCACAAGTCCCTCATAAACAACATCGTTACCATCGAAAGTGTGTCGAATAGGGTAATATACCTGATACTCAGAATATCTAAAAGATATTCGTTGAAGGTCATCCAGATGTATGCGCCGACCTCGGCACACTCAGATGAAGAGGTAGAGGAGTTGTACGAAGACATTAGTCGGGCTATACACTCCTCGAATACCTACTTTAATGTTGTTATGCGGTACTTCAACGCGAAACTCGGCCAACGAAGCGATGGGGAGTTGAGACTGGGGCAGTTTGGGTATGGGCGGCGGAACCAAAGGAGACAGCGGCGCGTTCGCGATGAACTCAATCTTCAAAAAGCCGCCCCACAGAAAAGGACCTGGATGAGCCCCGATGATTCAACCAGGAACGAGATAGACTTCATCATGACAACAAAGAGACAAATATTCAGTAATGTCTCCGTGATCAATAGGATTAAATCCGGAAGCGATCACCGAATGGTCAGAGGCACACTGAATTTAAATCTCACACTTGTGAGGTCTCGTCTGATGAAGTCTACTCTTCGACCCACACGTGCCCATATCCAGGATGCTGAGAAGTTACAACTCGATCTGTCCAATCGCTTCGATGGTCTAGAGGTCTGCGCCTCAGTGGACGATATAAATGACGGGTTGGTAAAAGCGGTCTGTGAGGTAGGCATGAAACACTACAGGCCTAACCGCAAAAACAGGCCACAGCGTTTTGGGATGTGTTAGGAATGGTTTTGGGATATGTTAGGAATGATTTTGGGATGGTTTTGAGCTGTATTAGGAATGATTTTGGGATGGTCTTGAGATGTCTTAGGAATGGTTTTGGGATGTCTTAGGAATGGTTTGGGATGGTATTGGGATGTGTTTGGAATGGTTTTGGGATGTGTTCGGAATGGTTTTGAGATGTGTTAGGTATGGTTTTGGGGTGTGTTTTGAATGGTTTTGGGATGTCTTAGGAATGGTTTTGGGATGTGTTAGGAATGATTTCGGGATAGTATTGGGATGTGTTTGGAATGGTTTTGGGATTTGTTAGGAATGATTTTGGGATGGTATTGGGATATGTTTGGAATAGTTTCGGATGTGTTAAGAATGATTTTGGGATGGTATTGGGATGTGTTTGGAATGGTTTTGGGATGTCTTAGGAATGGTTTTGGGGTGGTTTTGGGATGTGTTACGAATAATTTGGGGATGGTATTGGGATGTGTTTGGAATGGTTTTGGAATGTTTTGGCATGGATTAGAAATTCCTTTATGATTATTATCGAATATTTTTGAGAGACTTGTATGAGTATTTTCGAATGTTTTTGGGATGGATTAGAAATTCCTTTAGGATTTTTTTCGTATGACAGGTGTCAACGTCTTTTTCTTTATATAAGTATCTACAAGAATCGATCAAATTGATTGATCATGACAACTTTGCTAATAATTAATTCGAAAACGAATATACTGGTAAGATTTTTATCTCTACCATTTACCGACTTTATTTCCTTAGTATCTCTATACGCGCATAATAGTAAGTATACACGACGGCACTGACACTCGACAGAAATGTCGACACTAATGTCGATTGTGTCCACACGGTAAGCAATTTTTTGTGTCGACATTGGTGTAGACATCTAGTGTACCGATGTATTTGCCGTCTACTGCACATGAATCAATCAATCATATTACGTAAAACTAACATAGATGTAAGAATAATTGTTACTAACACAGAATGGAAATAATCCTGAGGGAATTTCTAATCCATCCCAAAAACATTGGAAAATAATCATACAAGTCTCTCAAAAACATTCGAACGTAATCCTAAAGTCAATCCTAATCCATCCCAAAAACATTGTAAAATTATTTATAATCCATCCCAAAAACAAAACATTCGATAATAATCCTAAAGGAATTTCTAATCCATACAAAAACATTCGAAAAAATATCCTGAAGGAATTTCTAATCCATCCCAAAAACATTTTCCGGTTCATTCAACATTCTCAACATTCCAACAAAATAGTTACCTTGTCAATGTCAACACTTAGATAATACTTCTTATTAGAACAAGTAAAGAGGAAATACATAAGTAAATACATACGTATACCTTTACAGCCGCTTTGATAGTATAGTGTCATCCCAATAATGGTGCAGATGAGATACCAAATCCGCGGTTTCGTTTGCACCACTCATTTGCACCATGATGGTGCAGGCCAATGGTGCTGATACAACGGGCAAAAAATTAGGCAGATAGCCCTTTTCTCCTGATTCTGGTTATGTAAATAACTCAATTTCGAAAAAAATTTAGTTGTGCCCTTTTCAATTAAGACGGCAGTCCGCCATGCGACCTAAATGCAAATGTAAAATGTTCCTTACACAAGGAATACTTTAAAATTGTATTAAAAAATAGAGTGCCTATGGTCAGCAAAAAATATAGATTGGACACTTTTAGTACAATTTCAAACCTAACTGTTGCTTTGGCTATAGTTTGTATTTTCGCTACCAAAATGTTATTATAACTTTTATTACTGACCGTAGGCAAAAAGGTGAGTGTAAAGGGTGTACAGAAACAGCAAACAAAAATACAGAGTTCAACCAGAATGCACGTTTATTTATGTCTCAGAAAAAAATCACAATAATTGTTTATAAGCAGTTACAAAGTCGAAACAGACAATGGCGAATGGAGCAAAAACCTAAACACAAAATACACAAAAATAAGGGTTTACAAAAATTCTAATCTAAGATCCAAGGGTCGCGAGATGTCATGTGTACAACATAAAGAAAAAATGTGAGATGTGGTAGTGCAAGTATACGTATATAAACGATAACAGTAAGTTTCATTCGTTCAAAGCTAGACATTAAGTTTTAACTCATTTTTCTTTCATAATCAGACAATGTATGTCTTTTGTGTAACTCACTGTCACCACAAATTATATCTAAGACTCGTAAGCCTGGCGGCCCTTGGATCTTACTATCAGGACCAATAGTAAATTGTGCGTACTATTACACGAAATAAAGGAGTGTACACATTTAAAGAGATCACATTCACTACCACAGATAAAATGACTTAGGTCACCCTAACAGAGACAGTTCCATTTCTATTATCTGTGCTAGTTACACGGTATTACACTAAATATTACACGCACTCGCTCAACGTAACTTAATCAACAGGCGAGTTAAAACAAATAATTACTTAATTCATATCCTTACGTGTGTTTTCCCGGGGGGATCAGGAAGTGACTCAACAGATATATTTGTACCCTAGGTACCGACTTTAAAATAAAAATAATTTATGCTTTTTTTTCACTGCTCTATTTAATTGGTTGCAATATTACTTTTTTTGTTAAAAAGTCAATTTGCCATATTTATTTAAATTAGATAAATGCAAATTTAGATAATTTTTCACTTCATTGTAAATTATTGTAGGTATTTTGCTAAACCAAACGAAAATGATTTTTTGAAAATGCACCAGTATGGCAACATTCGAACTTAAATTAAGGTATAGCACTAAAAAATAAAAAAAGTATACTGAACGTCATCATAGTAAATGATCAAACAATTTTTACAACATAATTATACAATAATTTCTAATTCAAATCACAAAGAAAGTTTTATAATTAGAACGCTTAATAACAGACTTCGCCCATGTGTACACTCCCCTAGGGCTTAAGCAAAGAACACAAGAGCGAGCAGTGCGCCTGCGAGGACAGTGAAAAGATGTAGATATAATGGAGTGCGTGTAGACGTGCCCTTGCCTCTGTACAGGTTCAAGCTTCACCGAGACCTTGTTAAAGACCTCGCATCATACATTATGCATTATATTAATATTATTACAAAGGATTACAAATAAGACATTGTTTGTTCACAAAAACGAGTTAATCAACTACTTGTATACTTATTCAAGATGACTACATTTCGTAATTTAATAACCATAGAAAATATATTTTCATATATCAAACCGAAATCCAAATACTCCGGTCACATCCCTCGACCTAACGTCAAAACAAAAATAATATTCTTACCTAATACAGAAATCATTTAACGTAGAATTAAATAACAAAAATATATGTACAATTTAGTAATAAATAATCACAAAAAAATTATAATCGTAAAATAAAATGAATAGTAAATAATGGAATTTATTATAGAATATAGATTGAACTAAAAATAAACCAGTAAATAATTTTTCACATTGAGACAGTGGAAAATGGAATGGAACACAAATATAAACAAAAAATACGGTCTGAACACCCGATTGTGGGGACAGTGTCATAAAATAGTACTTTACACAACGCTACGGAATAGCCGGAAGGTTATACATTATCTAAAACTATGAACAATTAATTTTTCAAATTTTTTTGTAGTATACAATTTTGCGGCTGAAATAATGGCACTATTATTGCAATGTGTTAAATACACGGACAACCTAATTTATTGCTATGTAGTAATAATTTATACCTTATGGTATTGCAAGCGGCAAGACTGCGGTGCTTACCGTCAGGCCGTATGCTTGTCTGTCACCTTAGTAGCATAAAAAAGTATTAGATCTAAACTTTGTCCGACTAATCCGTAAAAGGTTGTATATAGTCACTCATCCTTATAAACTGTCCACAATTCTACAAAAATGGTATCCATTTGTATTAATTTATTTGTATAAAATAGTTTAATAATTGAAATGAAATATATACACATAAAAAACCAAATCACACTTTGACTGAACACACCATGCGTGACATCGTTAGCTATCGGACACGCTACGCGAGTTCAAAGCTATATCAGTATACACACAAAGCGTGTCTTAATAATGAAAAAATAAGAGTTTATTTTGAAGTGTTAATAGAAAACATAGACATTGTCCCCGGGATGATTGAGGTCCCCGCCCTCAATACTGTTTCTGTTGCTTTTTCAACAAACATGTCATAATAATTTTATACAATACAAATGGACACCATGTATACTACGAACAATGAACATTCTCTATACATGTCGATATACGACACGCGACCACAGACGAACAAATTCCACTTCATATTGCATTTGATTTACACCAAAATATACGCGCAGATTTATATTAATACTAGTTGAATGAAAATTTAAATTATTTTACAACTAGTACGACAAAATTCTACTGTGATCATGAATAACCTTAGAAATAGCTAGATAGTCGAATACTCATCTACTCATCAAATGCAAGAAAGAATCGGAGTTTGGTCGCCGCTACTGGTCGACACTAAGCTACGTTCCACGCACATTACACGTACAAATAAAATATGAGCACGAAATTACAATTTTGTATCAGAACGCCGACCTGCCGAATTATTGTCATACAAAACAAACCGAAAAACTAACATTAACACATTAAATGCAATACTCATACCGTAATCAATCACTAACACTATGTTTAATTTATTCACCGATGTAATACAATTACATTTACATACACTAGCATTAGACATTATTTGATTCATAATAATCACAACAATATAATTGTGTATAATAAAAACGTTGCCAGCCGTTAGCCCGACTTTACTAACAAAACGCAACTCGGCGACTCAACGCGTCCGTCGAGCCTGGACGACGTCCGCGCGTCCCTGTCTGATAATCAACTGCGTAAGGTACCAATTCTATACCAGTGAGAACATGGGAGAAACATATCCTTAATTAAATCAAATAGTAGAATCAGACTTACATCAGTCTTGTCTCGATTGCGGAACGAGCTAAAAATTGAGGTGTCGATTTTACAAGTAGAAAAACGATGTCTACTTAAGTCTTAGAAATTAAATTATTAGCTTTCACAGTCTTCATTATTCCGATTCGATCGAGACGCGAGTCGGTTGGGCGCCCGCCCGCCAGATGGGGGACTGACTTTACAAAATCATCAAAAAATTCTAATAGACGGTGGAAATTTAAACTAGACATTGACCCTACTATAGAAAAGGTTAGGTCACTTACTCTTAGCAAGGGGCGTATAATATAAGTGGTGGCCTAGCTTACAATTCGGTAACATACACGACCCCTATAACCATGATTACATTAATGACTGATTAAATGAGACATTAAAAATAACCGATGATTATAAACATTGTTTTAATTGATATATAATGCTTAATAGATTGTTGCGTTTTTTATAACCGTTATTTTTGACATAAATGTTTTAATAGCTAGGCCACGCGAACATAGCAGGTGCCTACATATTATATGCGATGTATATTGCGTCGATTTGGTCCGATAGGAACCCGTCACGTAAGTGCATGCGTTGTTTTTCTCCGCGGGAGTTAATTGGCACCACTCCGGGGTCCACCACAACTACCACGCCAACGATGAGGTGGTGTTCCTCTAATACCGTGTTGGTGACCAGTGGTACAAGGTTGAGGGCTTCGCTGTCACTGCCATCGAGTTCTACGACCACCACCAACAGGTTCGTCCACGTGAACACCGCGCTGTGGACAGAAATTATAATATTAGTGCCATAATGTTTATGTCAATTTAAACATTATTTTTAATGTAAGGTTTATGTATGCTCACCACTCAGCAATCTTCTTGTGGCACCTCATCACTGAATTCTCTATGTCTATCGGATGGTATCTCATGCCTCTCAGCATGATCGTCTCGTCGAGGGCTCCCACCACGAAAACTGCATCGTGAGTGTCGTGCGAGTCTGATGGAATCGCACCCAGACCGGTCATACTCCCACAAGCAGAAGCCAACGACTCTGTGTCGCTATCTCGTGCCATTAGCGATCCAGTATCATCCGCTGTCGATGTAGTACTGCTTATCTCTGTTCGCCTCAAGAATCCCAAATATCCTGTCCTGGCGTATACCTCTCCAGTATTCCCCGTTACCAGCTGCGCGCTGAAATGGTCAGCGTAGTCACTCTCGTCTCCGTATATCGTGAAATATCCGCTTGCATTGTGAGGCGATTGCACCCAAATCTCACCCAAGTGTGAGTCACCGCACTGTCCTTTAGTTTCAGGATTCGCCGTTATCACTTTCACTCCCGGGAGCAGCTTGCCAGACTCCATCAAGCATAGTGAATGTGGACTGCCGCGCTCGACCAGCGAGACGCGGTCGTTTCGCAGAGCTCTGAGATCAACGTACACCGTAGACGGTTCGGGACTAGAAGCGCCTTGCAGGCAGATGGCTATGTTCACTCGGCATCCGAATGACGTAGACACAGCCCTCGGACTCAGGCCGAGAGCCGAGAATAGTTTGGAAAATGAATTGGTCAAGTTGATACGTGGTCGCTCCTCGGCTACAACCACGCACGTCCTCACACAAGCTAGATTAATTCCTTTGGATTTAAGCTGATTGACTGAGCTGCCTAGCCCTTTCGTGCAGAGCTCCATCACTCCGTAAGAGCAGAAGGTATCGCGTACTTTGTATTGTGAGACGGCGCTGAGCCACAAACCCGGATTGATTTCCACTTCGGAAGGTGGGATGAGGATCGAGTGGTGTCCTGAATAGATGCTGCTCAAGCACCAGAGGGCGAAGCCGAGCCCGCAGTACGGATCGAGGCAAAGCGCTATGTGCCGAGACGGGTACAGTTCACAGGCTATTTTCATCGACCGACATAGTGAAGTGACGGCCGCGTGAGACATCTTTATTCCTGCCAGCATTCCGGTGGTGGATACGCTGAAGTCTAGGTAAGCCAGCATCTCCGCCGTGGGAGCCCTGTAGAGTATCGGTAACTTTTTCTTGGGCATGTCATCAGTGTCTAGGGTGAGCGGCCAGGCCTTGCTGTCGAGAACGTTGCTGGCCTCCTTGGAGCGGAGCAGTTTTATCACAGATTGGTTGGAGAGGACTAGTGTGGCTTTGCTGACGTCGACAATCATTCTGACGGTGGGAAGTGTGGTGTGTAGGTTTTGGGGGTGAGGGGGGCGGATGGTCACGGGTACGGCTCCAACGTACAGGCAACCGTAGAATGCGCAGATGAGATCGAGGCCAGGTGGGAAGATGAGGGCTACATGATCTCCAGTGTTGACTCGCCCTTTCTCAAGCAGAAGATTCCCAATGCGCTCTGCCTTCTTGTGCAATTCAGCGCATGTCAATGCTTTTGCGACAGCCCCTTTAGAGTTGAGCAAGGTGAATATCACGTGATCTGATGTGCTTTGCGCTCGCCATCGCAGTATTTGCGAGATGAATTGATACTGTAAGAGACACAAGCATTAAAATTTTGAATGTTGAAATAAAAATACACTGACATTAGCTTCATTCATCCATCGAGTACGCAGGATCCATTATTTAACGCAAACAAGAAGCCTTTTTTGACTTGGTTTAGCGTTTAATTTAAATAAAAACACAAGTAAAGTAGAAGTTACCTTTCGAGCGGCATCAGAGTCATCAGTGTAGCCCATATCACGGCCTTGGGCAGAAGCTAAACGATTTCCTTGCACGAGGTTTCCAACTATTACTGATGCCGGGCCCACATCTGCATAAAAAAATATTGAATTCAAAAGAATCCCCTTATCCAAAGCATTCTAGTTTAGTTTAAAGCGAAATATTTCCTTGAAATCATATTAATTGACCTACTTTGACGAAAGCTACTAAACGTGAAATAAATTTACTTTAAATACGTGTTTATAGTCATTGGTTTGGAACTAGATGGCGTTGTGTTCTATCTATCTAATTTGGCCCGTCGTCCGTGAAATCAGAGATGGGCGGAAACAAAAGAAGAAGATGTATCTTATATAGCCAATATACATATATTCAATCTTTATATTCTAGTTATTCCAAATTAACTTTGCTTCGCCCTTCTCCGCTTTGAAGACTCAATGTTGTTATGCCTTAAACTCAAATTAAAATTTTCTTTATTCAAATAGGTCTTACAAGCTCTTTCAAATCGTCAAAAAAAAATCCTACCACCAGTTCAGATGTCAGATTTGTACTAAGAACTACTTACCGGAATGTATCTCTCTCGGCTTTGGCAAATTGGTGACGCATGTATGCGGGCACATGAGTACATTAGCTGGATGCAGTGTGCCTTCAAGGAATCTCCGTTTGCATTCGCTGAGATGTATCCCACCCAATGGCGTCTTCGGAAGGTAGTTTGGCTGCACTAGTGCCAGACAGTAGATGCCAACCTGATGAATCGAGTCTACCGCCTGGAGGACCCTTGACATCCACTGAAAAGACTGAGGATTTTTCTATTAGTACGTCAGTATAATATTCTTTGAAATTATTACAATAGTTGGATAGTAGAATAAGGCAAACTAAAGAAATGAGCGTGGTTTGGCAATGAATGTTGTAACGTGCATGCAATGCACATTGCTTTAGATGAATAGAATATGCCTTATTTGCAAGACACATACAAAAAGGTAATAGTACAGTTAAAAAGTGCTTACATTTACATAGTAGTGTATAGCAACAAGGCGGCCTTATTGCTAAAAGCAATCTTTTCAAGGCAACCTTAGTGTAACATAGTTTAAGAAAGTTAAAAGTTTTAGAGTGCGTAATCTCGGGAGCTCTCGTGATCTCGGTTACGCATACTAAAACAATGTGCATGCGCATGTCATTTCAACATTTCGTGAAATAGAATATCTGCAGTATGCTCAAAACAGAAACGTGTATTTTCGATTTGTTTACTTTTCGTCTCAAGTATAATTGAACAGACTATATATATATATATATATATATATATATATATAAAATAAATATATATATATACGGGTACATATCCTTAACAAAACTATTCAAAATATTTCATCCATTACAAGAACAATGAGAAGAGAAGACAGTATTATTAATTGAACCTTATGTTACAGATATAAAGTGTAAAAAGAATGAAACATTGTTCCTATAACATAGCGTCAGAATAGTCGCGCAGTAAGTGTCGTTTGGCTTTGTAGTTTACATAACAAACAAGACTTCAAATTGATATCACAAACGTTACAATGAATTTACCCCTCTCAAGTATTTTCAACCCTTACTTCGCTTAATATATTTCTGATTCAATTCATTGTGAGTTTAAAAGTCATAGTTTTCTTCATAATACGTCATTTGTTTATAGAAGAAGTTGACAAACGATACGGTTCGTTATGGTCCGACGAACGACGCTGAGGGTCACCTACCAATGCACCAACAGGTGTCAATAACTATCATTTTAATTACTGAAGAATACTACAGTAATAAAGAATTTAGTACCTTCCAGTGATAACATATTCTTGTCGCCCACTATACAATCTCCATTTTAAGAAAGGAAATGAATTTTTCTAGCCTTTGTATCATTCTGTTGAATTTCTTTGTATCCATTTGACTCGATCCAGCGACGTCTCTGTCAGACTTATATGCTCGTTTGTTTGTCTGCGGCCATGCTCATTTGACTTAAAAAAATACTCTATATATAAACTTACTTCCTCCTCTCCGCAGTCAGGCCTCTGCTCTGCCACGATGCAAATCCTCTCGTCTCGCAATACACGTACAGAGAACACAGCGATGCGGCCTCTGTATATAAACTTCATTGGTTCTACGGCAAGCACTGTTGCAATTATGTCATCCATGTTGTGTTTGCGTCCTGTCACCGTCATAAGACCGTCGCGAGAGCCGCACACGAACACCAAACCTAAGACGTAAACGTAAAGCATTTTTTTTATTACAGAACAAAAATAATTCACTTTAATATTCAGATTTATTAAAATAAAACCACAAAGTAAAAATCTTCAAAGGTAGCAAGGGCGCTGAGCGATAACTGCGCGGGCGCAAGCAACATTTCAGTATCTGCTTTAATTGCTTAGCATAGATATTTATTTATTCATAACAACTACTACAATTGTGTTGTATATACAGAATTTCATCATCATATCAACCCATAATCATCCCACTGCAAGGATACGGGTCTCCCTTCAATCGAAGGAGATTAGAGCGTACTCTGCCACGCTGCTCCAATGCGAATTGCCAGAGGTCAGTATTTTCAAGCCGCCTGAAAGCCACCGACTTGATTTAACGACTGTCATCAATCGACAACAGCCGGGACCCACGGTTTAACGTGCTGTTCGAAGCAAGGAGAAGCTCAAGATAACGAAACCCATCCAAACACTGGCTTGGTTCGATGTTGCTCAACTTGCTTGTTCTGTGCGACACAAAGCGACGCCATCAAGCTCCTCTTGCGCCTCCTTACAAATAATGTGACGTAGTTTCAACGTACACGTGTCAATCGCGGTCAGTAAAACAGGAAAAGGGTTACATATATCACAATATACTTAGAAATAATTATTACGCATTGCAAAGTACACATTAGCAATAATACAATTCCTATTAATAATAAATTCATAGTTCGAATGAGTGTGATTTAACATAACATTCAAACAAGCATAATGGTTCGCTTTAAAAGTTGTAGAGTTCTGTAAAAAAAAAAACTGATCAGAAAAACTATATCTATAATTTGCTTCATGTAATTTGACACGTCGTGTAATGGCCTTCTCAATATCTATTATACATTGAGAAAGAATAGTATTTAGCATCGATTGTAGTTTTTTTTAATGCCACAAAGTTGGCAAACAATCATACGGCCCGCCTGATGGTAGAATCACCGTAGCCTATAGACGCTTGCAATACCGGGGGTATCACTCACGCGTTGCCAACCCTCCCAACCCTCCCCAAGTGGAGCTCTGGAGACCTTACTCACCGCAGAAACACAACATGGTCGAGACCAATGCTATTTGGCTACGATCTTCTGTAAGGTGGAGGTCCTTCCCCAGACGGGCTGCTCCGATTTGAGCGGATTAACCGCTGCCCTACCTCTCTTGAAATTTTAAAGTTTTTATAGTTTATACTTTAAAATAGAAAATGACAATGTACATTTTGTATACAATTTACATTTGTAACCTTCAAAAACATTACATCATTAGAGATAGCGGTTTTGTTAAACGCACATTAAAAACGCTTTCTAGTCGTGAACATTTCTGCTTGTTCCTGTATTTTATATAATAATAAATAAGTAAACTATATACTATTCACACAGCGCTAGTGGCTAGCTAAGTATATAATTAATAAAACACAACCCAGACTCGAGAACAAACGCAAATGCCATCGCATAAATGTTTGCCCCGAGCGGGATTCGAACCCGCGTCCTCTAGTGCCGGAGGTAGGATCACAACCAACGCACCACCGGGTTGTCAAAATATAGATCCCATGAACAGGGGTAGATAGACTTTCGCTTGCATTTTAGTTGTTAAAAAATGATACTAAATAATCGCTGTAAAAAAATCACATACTAATTGTGCTGAAAACAATTTAATTCGCAATTTGCCATCCACAATAATAACTACGTAAATAAAATTTGATACAAATTATCTTGCGTGGGAATCGAACCAGCAACCATCATATTTACGCACAAAAAAGTCACAATGATTATACTTTCTAGGTTTATCAAGAAACAGAATTTCAAATCTATTTCAATAAAAGAAAGTCGTGTTAGCTACACCATTTATAACTAGAAAACGGCTGAAGCGATTTGGCTGAAAATTGGTGGAGAGATCGCTTAGAACCAGGAGAAAGACATAGGGTAGGGTAGGTCAGGGTAGTGCCTCTGGCGGAACAAAGTTCGCAATGTCAGCTAGTAAATAATACAAACAAATTCGCATTAAAATCGCAAAATTGAGCTCGGCAAAAATATCAAAATATCAACAGATCAAGAAACAGAGATCAAACACATACATACACACTAGTCGCTCTGCAAAAATATCAATAACGGGCCAGAACCAAGTCACTCGCCAATTGTATAGGTATTTTTAAAAACAAAATTGTACAGTAAACCAAAGAAAATAAGTAACCATGACCATGGAGAAACTAAAGAACAAGATTTTTATGAACTAATAATGTACGCATCGTGTTGAAACTTTGTCATTACATGGTATAATATGAATACTATCGATAAAAATCCGAATAAATTCACACAATATTTCGATTTGAGTCATTTTTACAGTCTGCTCAACTCTTTGGATGACTGTACAATGTTAAGAAATGTGGTACTTCTAACATAGAGTGAATAATACAAGATATCTATTGGAAAGATTGACAATATCCACTTACCACCAGGTCCAAGGAAGCCCAGGAGACCGCTCCTGACGTAATGCTCCTCGCCTATTGGCTCCCCATCAGCATCAAGGGGTCTCACACGGAACACAGTATTGGTCAGCCCAGGCAGACCCCAATATCCAGACCCAGTCGCTCCGGACAATACACATATCTCTCCAACTTCGTCTGTCTTACATAGGAACGCTGGCCCTTCCATCTTTACCACCACAATAACACCTAAAATAAACGTCTTAATTTCAGATTATGTTTATATGTAACGTATAAGCTATTATTTGGTTACTATTTCGTGAATATTTGAAACTATTTTTATTTTACAGCATTGTATAATAAAATGTTATAAATAAAAAATATTTATTTTTATTTTAAATTGATTATTAAATTAAGTCCTAATTCAAATCTTAAACTAAATGTAAAAATTGCCTTTGCCCGGAGGCATGTCGGACTAAAGGGATCTCTTGTGAGAGTTTAAACAAACAAGTGCATTTTATATTATAAAATTTGTGTTCGACAAAAAAAAATACATACTAATAAAAAGACCACTTATGTGTGTCCTAACTCGTGAACAATACTCACATGACGGCATAACTTGTCCGCAATCTTGCAGCGTCAGCGATGTGAGAGAGTTTTCAGCGTCAACGCGCACTACACCATACGACAAACCAGACATGGACAAAACGCCACGACCCGCTGATGAACCGCCGCGGCCCGCACGACGAACGCACACTGTGAGAGACTCACTACTACATGCGCAAGGGCAGATCGCGTCACCACGCACACCTAAACAAAATTTTGTTGTTGTGGTTAAATACAAATATATAGTGGTAATTCACATGGCATAGCGTACTGGCTTATTTGGGATATTTGGAAAAAGTTGACCATGTGCGGGGGGATGTGTTAAAATTTGACAAAAGACCTTGATGAGCCTGTTTGTCACCATAAGAAATACCTGTATCCGATCCCCCGCTGGTTGGTTTTGGAGGTAGGTAGGTACATAAAAAGGCTCCATATTTTACTTGGTGTTTGGCACTATATCGGCCACGCTTAATTGGTGTTTACGTAATTATGCGTTACATATTCTGGCAAAAGCAACGAATGCCAAACAACCAAAACGCAATGCTATGTGGAATTGAAGCATAAAAATAAAAATAATCAGCCGCGTGCAAATTTAAGCATGAAGGTTTAAATTTGCACGCGGCTGATCATAGAAATTTAAAATTGACCATTGAAACTATACCATCGAAATCTACCTAATACCTATATTCTGTAAATAAAATATTTGATTTGATTTACCTTTACTCTGGAAAACTGAGAGAAATTGGTCGCAAGAGGACAGCGACCAAGGATTAGCTCCGTCGGCAACCAGAAGCATACGAAGTGAGCTCAGAGATATTTCTTTATGGTCACGGGTAGCCAACAATCCCCAGTGTAGGTCACGAGACTTGACTATAGCCACAGATGCCCTAGACAAAAGAAAATATATTTTCTTTATTAGATTAGGAGTGGTCGCATTTATGAAATTGGCTAGCACGACCGGTGAAGTAGCACCCTCTCACAGAATATCAGCATAGAGTAGCAATGCATTTCGTTCGTTGAGTGTCCAAACCCTAACCCTTTTCGCCCCATTCCCTTCCTAGTAGCGGACAACATATTAGTACTGCACATGGTGTTAATGTTTACAGACGGCGATGAGCATTTTCCATCAGCTGTCACCAGGAAACCACCTATTTCGGACTGAATGAACTTTTTAATGCTGGAAAACATTTTATTCCCACGGGCGAAAAGTCGGCTTCTCTTTGACAACTTTGGCGAAGACGCGTTAAAATATAAGCAGTTATTTAGTGAAACTATTTTAAATGTTGTCAAGATAAACACCTCGACTAATCCGTGGTTTCCACTTAACAAGACAACTCATAGCACCTAAACACCTTTCCCATAATATCCTGAGCATTAGGCAATCGTAACACACTCGCAAATGCATCGGAAAATAATTTCCTGCGTTTCGCAAATTGGCACTCCGGTGCGGCTGTAGCCTCAATACAACAACACGATTTCAGAGGTTAGTGTAAATATACTATGTGGGTTATTCATCACCTTGCACCAAAAAAACGAAAGAATTGACACCCATCGATGTAACCTAAAATTTCTGTCTGCATCTTCAGATTTTTGATTTAATTTAATATTTAAGTATGTTTATCAACAGTCTGGTTTAAAAATATATGGCTGGATTAGTAATAAGAAAACTTTTTGTCGTTTTAATTATTTGTATTAGTCCGAAAACTACAAAAATTTGACGACTACTTTAATCTTTTCATGTAAAACACATCTTTCGGTTAATCTAGTTTTAACTAAAACTTGTTTCGTAACTTTATAAAAGACGTGTAAGTACTAATGTAAGAAAGGATACAGGCGGAAACACATTATTAAAACGCCATGCCACCCGCAAATTACACCTTCACCGCCGTACTGTGGATTTGCACCCCGCCCTGTGCATTTCCACAGTACGGCGGTAACGTCTAACGCTACCTAATTTCCCTAAATTAGGTAGCGTTAGACGTTTTGATTTGCGGAGATGAGATGTGCAACATGCACAGTTTAAGAATAATCATAACAATTATAAAACTTTAAAATGTTTTTGTTCAAAACACTGTATATAAATAAATAACAAGGGACAAATCACACAGATTGAGCTAGCCCCAAAGTAAGTTCAAGACTAGTGTTATATTTTATAACAAATACATATATAGATATACATCCAAGACCCAGGCCAATCAGAAAAAGTTCGTTTTTCATCATGACTCGACCGGGATTCGAACCCGGGACCTCCTGGGTAGCACTACGGCGTCCGGCATGGTAACCATTACGCCACGGAGGTCGTCAAAAATAAAATATGGTTTTAGAGTGGTAGAGCCTAGCCGCTACGATAAATTGGCAGTGGCTCGTAAATAGCCACCTCTCACAGAATATCGACGTGAAATAGCGGTGATATGTCACTGTTTCGTACGATGAGAGAGAGATTCGGCAGCCTAAAATCCCCCTTCTACTTCCTACTCCCTTTTTCACTTTCCTTCGTAGGTGGGCAACGCATCCAAGATCTTGTAGTCGTGGAGGTCCATGGGCAGCGGTGATTGAGGTGACCCGCTAGTAGTAATTCAAATTCAAATTCAAATACTGTCGTAAAATAATAATAGATTTTTTACATACCTGTACTTAGTAATCATATGCATCCAGGAAGCAGGGCTGACTTTCATGAGAGCGTATGGTATAAATATGACGTGCATTCCATTCAGCACGCACGCTAACACAGCGTGCCACAACCCCGTCTCCCTCTTGAAGTCCAGCACGCACACCATATGCTCGCCTTCCGTGTAGTTGCACGCTACTGACAGCATGCGGCAGTGTGCCAACATGGAGGATCTAAAAATGTCAATGTTATAGTGCCAAAGTAACCACCATTGTCCCACGACTAGATATTCAGGATTTTTATCTGATTTTTTTATATCTAAAAATATGTAAATATACCGAATTAGGCAGTGAATTAACGAAAAATTCAGATAGGTATATTCACTGTGTCTCTAGCATTATCATGTACAGAAGTT
This sequence comes from Endotricha flammealis, assembly GCA_905163395.2. Lineage (NCBI taxonomy): Eukaryota > Metazoa > Arthropoda > Insecta > Lepidoptera > Pyralidae > Endotricha > Endotricha flammealis. Next base: position 4,791,720 of record LR990852.1, on the reverse strand, counting down.
GACAAATATTTTCAAAAAATCCGCTTAAATGTCCCAAGACTAGAAATTGACCCTACCCTATTACTTCTTGTTCACAAAATTGTTTCTTTTAATGAATGGACTTTGACATAAAGAAAGGAAAGTCGCAGGAAACCGCTGGATGCAGGCTGTTGCCGGCTGGTCGCGCTGACAGCGTCAGTCCGGGGAGGCCTATGTCCAGCATTGTACTTCTTGGGGCTGCGATGATGATGACTATGATTTTATAACATACCTCGAAACTATGACTCCCATAGCTGATCCGTCAGCAGCGGAAGTGTGTTCAATATGAGCTGGACTGTCATCGGCGGGGCGAGGTGGTGGGATCCAGTCGCGTGGAGGCCGTGGAAGTTTCTCTGTTGACACCCAATGGAGAGACGGCCATCCTCGGAAGGAGACTACGTCGCCTGATGATGTTTTTGGCAGCCCTATTGGTAAAAATATAGAGAAATCAATCTACAATAACATTTAGCTTTTGCTAGTCCTGTCCACTCCAATTAAATTCAAATACGAAGGTTGCCTTGAAAATACTGTTGTGAGGAAGAGATGAGAAGCGATATTGAAAATAATTGGATGAAAACTTCGGTTTAGAAGAGCTAAGCTGAAGAATTAAAATATCATCTAGTTTCGCTGTTATGTTTGTCCAATAAGACGTATTTTTAGCGTTCCATAGTAAACTAATATAACGAAACTATAAGGGTTCCAATTAAATTAAATTATATAGTTTCGGCACCCTTATACGTAAAGAGCAATTTTTTTTGGCTCCAAACCCACGTTGTGGCTTGTCGTTATCAAGAATTTAATCTCGATGATACGCACTGCGAGAAACTATATAGAAAAATCTATGTTCGCACTTTAACATTCATTCTCAAACCTTTAAGATCAAGATGAAATCGAGATAAAAGATAAATTTTATTTTAAGTATTTATTCCAACGACAGAAAAATAATGACGTATCTGGTAGCTTGTAGTATCTATCTTCACGTAAACGCAACATTAGCTCATGTTAACAGCTATCAAATCGTCCTGAAATTGTCCGTGTGAAATTGGCATACACCTAATTACGATTATCATGACTGAGTGGAGATTATTAGTTTGGTCTACATGAATAGGATAATAATAGGTTTCAGTATCGTCGATATTACATTGAACCAAATGACCAATAATATAAACTATTAAATGCATTAATGAACATGAACATTAGTCTTTCTATAAACGTTCATTGAACAATGCCCAATTGCAATACTGCAATACAGTTAAGATGCGGAGGTTTTCAGTGGACTATAACACGTTGCCGTTTTGAAAAAAAAAAAATGTTTCGGAACTGGCGGAAAACATGGAACTTTGAATAAAAATAATTAAGAGTAACGAAATGTTTGCTATTTGTTTTATTGAGCACTCAAATCTGTGCGTTTCAAGGATTTCAAGGTATGAAAAACAGTTTTTAATATTTCATTGGCATGTTTCGAACCTTTCTGCCATCGGTTCTGCGTGCTACGTGCCCTACCCATTGCCACTTCAGCTTGCTCATCTATTGCGCTATGTCGGTTACTTTTGTTCTGCAACGGATCTTCTCAATTATGATTCGATCTCATAGAGAAACACCGAGCACAGCTCTGCCCATAGCTCGCTGGGTGATCTTGAGTCTTCTCATGAGGCCCGTAATAAGGGACCACGCCGCGAAGCCGTAGGTCAATGAGAAAAAGAAATGTTACGAAATAATAGTTGATGGTGGTATTCACTTCCATCAAAAAACCTGCATGCACGTTTTAAAACTCGTAAATCAGAATTAAATCTTACCTTTCATACAAGCGTCCGAAGTCAATGCATATTGGATACTACAAGAACCCAGCAGAAAGCCAACTTGTTGCAGACCGGCATCCCTCCTTGTCAGAGGAACCTCAATTGGCACAGGCACCACACCAGCTTGTAGGCAACCGTAGAACGCACACATAAAGTTAATCGGATCGTTATTGGGGTAGACCAGTGCAACACGGTCCCCAGGTTTGATAGAGTGGTCTCCAGACATGGGGCCACCACTACTGGTCTTCGACGTAAAGGTCTTGTTGAGCAATGCGTGCGCAATCTTTAGAGATCGACTCAGGAGTTTACCTGTTAAAATTATGTACAATAAGAACCTGTTTTCGACCCTGACAAATTCCAAATAACCTATCTGTTATTAAAAAATGTTTAATTCTTTTATATGTTACAGGAACCTATTTTTTGGCAAAGCATCTAGTATGAATCCCTTTTTAAAGTCAAAGTATTGTTCGTGATAAGAGACTTATGTAGGTATGCTTTTAGGAACTTATCAGGAATGCGTGAAAGTCATCAGTAGGCCTAATTACACGACTTCACCAGGAACCGGTAATGGCCAATAAGCAAGGATAGTTTATGAAGTTAAAGATCTTACCATAAGTGAGTGAGTTGCTGAGTTTCCCGTTCGGATCTAGTACAGTCGCGACGTTAGCTTTGAAAGACGCTGTGCCGTATCTCTGTAAAGCTGCTTCTAGGTTCCTTGGTAGACCAGCTGGTACTACAAGCTGTTCACCGACTGCTGGAGTCATTGTACCGCCCTCTGGTTTTGGCGCATTAGGATCCTTAGGGTTGGCAGCGATTTCTAACTCAATGTCGTCGTCTTCGTAAAATTCCGGTAGTGGGCGACGTTTTGGTCTCTTGAGTGTGTTTAGAAGTTGTTGTATCTTGGCGGAAACCTATTTGGATTGGATACATTGATGAATTCATATAAAATACTTTTTTTTTATCTGTACGAAACTAATAATAAATCAAGAATCGTAAATTTAACGAAAGTTTATAAGTTTTAAAAAAAAATCAGTAGTCTCAGGTTTTTTTTGCCTTTGATCACTATATTTTTAGCGATTATTATAAGCTACTAGCTGCCCGGCCCGGCTTCGCCCGGGTACTGTATAGTTTTTTTTTTTCAATCTTTCTGAGAGATTTTCTTAATATTTTTTTCCGTAAGAACCTTGTACAGAGTATTAGAAAACTACAAAAAAAAATCTGCCAAATCGGTCAAGCCGTTTTCATGTTATGTCGTGACAACGGAAAACGGGTTTCATTTTTATATATTATATAGATTATACCATGTAGTAGACGCGTAGTGTGCGGAGATAGGCGAATTTATATGACAGCTAGTAACGAACAACTATTAGGATACGTGAATGCTACGCGAGTCGCTTGTAAATTGCGTCGTGGGCGAACAGGCTTAGTGTTATATTTTTGACAGCACCATTTTTTTTTCGAATATTCTCGTATCGATATTTATCCGACGCGTACCATGATTCACGATGAGTCAATTAAAACATACCAATCAGTTTACAAAATCGTGACTCGATACCCGAGTCAATATTTAACATGGACAGCAAAAATCAATATTTTATCAGCGATCTATTATCAGTACAACGTTATGTTTCAGAGACTACATATTATTTATTAAATCTTTACATCAAGTATGCTTTTTCATAAATAAAAGTCATGAAGCCACCGCTTTGTAATTAATTAATTACACACAAAAGGCATAAAGCCGGTTTGATTTAAAAAAAATATTTACAAAACAAATGTTAATTTTGTGCAGGAATCGAACCAGAACCCGCTTGTGGCGTGTGTGAGGGTCACTAATAACTGAACTAAATAACCTTACGTAAAGGAAGTTTTATTAAACTTTCATGTCATAGAAAAAAGATTTCAGCGAGTAGAAAATGTAGAAAAGAATTGACGAGGCGCGAGGTAAGTACAATCTTTAGGGCTATTATTTCTCTATAATAAAATAAAATATTAAGATCATAAAGATAAGATAAAATAAGATGTGTTTAATATAATATAAATATTATTGTAACATAAAATCCTGAAATAAACTTATCCCGGCAACACACGCAACGATATATTATAGCGATTTATCTGTGTGCACCTACCGATGTGCGCAGATTATCGATCGTATGTTTGAAAAATCTTAGTAGATTATCGTTCATTGGTGGGAGTTGCAATTTCTATTACATATCGTTGCCGATTGCGTCAGCACCTTAGTTTCATCGTCGCGTGTGGCTAGCTTGTCTTGTATGTCCTGGAGCCGTACCACGACCTTTTAGTACAGTTTAGTATTCATATTTTACGCTGTTCGTGTTCGTCGACAGTTTTTGGTAAGCAACACGTTTGATAGAATTCGTCACTGTTCGTGCGTTACGTACTGTCGTCGACGCACGAACACCGACCAATTCAAACTTTCTGTCCTTAAACGATTATGTAAACGAGACGTCGCCTTATCATGTATTGCGCTGTCTCCCATACTCAGCCGTTCTCGTTTTGTTTTAAGCGGTAATGGTAGGGGCTCTGGATGACATGTTTCTTGCGTAAAATTTCCACAGATCTGCCCCAGATTCTCGTAACAAAAACAGATACAATATTGATTCAAACTCACGCGCTGTCCCGTTCAATTCCTATTTTGTATGAGTGACACAACGATTGAGTTTGATTGAGATTAAATCTGTTTTGTGGGGCTGACGTTTGGCGCCGATATCGGACGCGTGTAAAGACATTAGAACGTTCGATTTATCTGCACATTCTGAAATCGCTATGATTTTTTTATGTTATATGGCAGACGAACAGGCAAGCGGGCCACCTGATGGAAAGTGGTCACCGCCGCCTATGGACATCAGCAATACCAGGGGTACTTACTACCAAATGCGTTGACCGCCTCTGACAAGAACTCTAATGTACCTCTTAAATAGTCCCATTTCATAGTCCGAAGGAAACAAAGAGGCTGGGAGCACATTCGACATCCGTATAGTGCGAGCAAGAAACGTTCTTTCGAACCTTCGAGCGGCCACCAACAGAGGGTCAACGTAGTGGGGATGAGATGATAATTATGATATATCGTTACGTGTGTAGCCGGCATTATTTGCCACTGAATTGTCTGAATGTCAAGGTCTGGTCGAAGTTCATGATAACGATCTGACATTATAGTGACTTAGGCCTCTCTCCCATACAAGAATAACACAGATAAAAGAAACTAGGCAACGTGGGCGTGATATTTCTGGTCATAACATTGACGAATCTGCACTAATATGTGCTAAATAAAACGTCTCATTTGAAACTGTCACTTTGATGTCGCGTGTCTATTCTATTTAAAAATACATTGCCAATCAATGGAGTCGGTTCTTTGAGCCTTTGAGGGTGTGATTCTTTGACGTTTAACTTACAGACATGGTTCGCGAACCACATTTCTACTGGGGAGTAATACTCCCCGTTTCATTGTTCTGTGGCATAAAGGCGTTCAGTCGCGTGACACCATTATTAGAATTACTAAAAGGGCAAAGGTAGAAAGAAGTCTTATACCTATACTTTATCTAGAATGCTAAAAGTAGATAGCACGTGTTCAACCCTCTAACACTTACCATATGGGTCGTGTCCATTTATGACAATGATAATGCTTTAACATTTTAGCTACTATGCAAAAGAAAAAAATTAAATCGGTCTTTTTATAATTTTTTATTTAATTTTAATACCTTCTAAACTAGATATTTCAGCAAATTAAATATATTATTTGAATGTGGTTTTCACTTAATACGTTGCGGTTTGCTCCACTTAACATTTAGTGTTAGTTTGATTTCAATTGGTTCGGTAAAAAAAAAAGTTATACCAATCTAAAGGCCACGCCAAGTAGCAGAAACTGGGAGGCAGAAGCTAGTGTATAAATAAATTAGTATGACTTAAACTACTCTATATGCTGCAACATAGGAAAAATGGGAATAAAAATTAAAATATAAGCCATTTTTGTTAACACAATGTAGTGATTTTATTAGTGCAGCTATCGTACTTGTAGGTACTGAATCAAAAATAGAAACTGGTAGCAAGGAACCCCGATCAATATGATGAATACTTTAGTGACTGACACTCCACACGGGGTGTTTTTGACGAATCAAAGAATCAAATATTTTATTTAGAGACTCTCGTGAAATAACATCAAATAATCCATACTTCCATACTAATATTATAAATGGGAAAGTGTGTGTGTCTGTTTTTTTGTCCGTCTTTCACGGCAAGACGGAGCGACGAATAGACGTGATTTTTTAAGTGGATATAGTTGGGATGGAGAGTGACATAGGCTACTTTTTATCTCTTCCTAACCCTCCACTTCCCTAAAATGAGGGGTGGAAGTTTGTATGGAGCATTCCGCAATTTTCAAGGTAGAAAGCCACAAAAAAAATCTTGCTTCATCTTTTTTTTGGAAATCTGCCCCCAACCCCTCAGAAGAGGGAGTGAAATTTCATATGGGACTTTTCGCATTTTTCAATGTAGGTAACTAAAAATCGGTACAAAGACTCTTTGTTACCAACGAAAAATACCTGCGAAAGGGGAACCGTGTTACCCCGAATTTAACGCGAGCGAACCCGCGGGCAAAAGCTAGTTAATTTATAATAATGCAATCGCGAAAGCTTAAAAGTTATTAATTTACATTAAATTTGTGAGATTAAAAGCTTGAGATATAAGCTAGTATTCAATTACAGATATTTAATATCGAGTAAATGTTAATTGGCGAAACATGTCGGTTAGATTAATGATAACAAAAACCGGAGAAAATTATTACCGATTGCTTTGATCCCATAAAGTTATTAGGTTACATTTAGAAAGATTTAAAAAATACGTTTAAAATTGTTTTGTACAAAAACATCTAATGATGGGGAAAACCACATCAAAATATCGTGTGGGTTATGAGTGGTTTGCGGAATAAGTTCATACAAGTATTCGTTAGCCTAAGGTTGCCTTGAAAAGTTGCTTTGTTAACCTGGAAAAATGTTGTCTCGATGCAGCCTAGTCAGTCAAGTGAGTAAACTAAAAATTATTGTATAACATACGTCTACAATCGCCGAAATCGAACTGTATTCAATGTTATAACTAACTGTAACTGTGTTTGTAGTATCTAATAGTGTCCAGATTTTATTTTAAATTTTGTATTAAAAAAATATGAAATAAAACCTGAACACATATATCAATTAATTACTTTTAATAGTAAAATAAAAAACACAATCAGATTGCTCTTTTTGTTAATTTGCGTGAGTAACAAACAACGAATTACCTATAAGAATAATGTAAATCCGTTATTGGTCAGAGCCACACAGCACACGGCGTATTCTAAAAGCGCCAATGACGCGCGTATGATTTATCCATCGCGGAGTTGCAATCATGGGTTTTGTGATTTAAAAAAAAGTAAGATCGTTTAGAATATTTCTGTACTCACTTTCCACCTCCCTGTCCCCGTGCCGGTGTCCTCAGGCTGGGCGTAGCACTGAACCCTGTCTGCAACGAGGGCTCCACCGCGCCTCGCGCCCGACGTCGTATGAGTAACGTCCGGCGGAATGTCTGGTATAATACAATGAATAACATGATACAGTAAAATGTAATGACAAATTATAAAACAATTGTGTTTATATCAAAACAAAGTTAATTGTTTGCTTGTTTGTTTAATCAATTGTAATGGTATGGTAAAATAATTTTAAAATAAATATTACTTTAACATAAAAATACATTATGAGTAAATATATAGCCCAAAATTAAGACTTATCATACTAATATTATAAATGAGAAAGTGGTTTGTTTGTTTGTTATTCCTTCACGGCTTGCCTAAGCAGCCGATCATTATGAAAATTTGCATATGTACGTATTGTTAGGGGTACAGAGCCCAACACGCGACAACGCGAGCGAAAACGCGGGGAAAAGCTAGTATGTTATAAATAACACCTTTTTGTACATTTTGGTTGCAATAAATGCTTTGACTTTGGGTAAAAAACTTAACATTAATAAAACAATATTAAAATTGAAACTACGTATGTAGGCAGGTCTCTGTGGCAGTGTACTCAAAATGCTAGCCGCGTCCCCGCAGAAAGTAATATGCGTTGAACGAGGAAACGCCAGCCTTTGAGTCACCCGTGATTTTGTGGAGTCGAAATTACTCGTCGTCGTAATTAGTCGAAATCGAAACGTTCAACACGTATAATTAAGAAAAACCCAATACACATGTCATGTTAAATTATTACATATTTTACATTATTTACATATTTATTAATTATACAATTTTGTCATATTTTATTTTTAAGAAAATAAATATGTAAACACACATAAAATACTAAAAGAAATTCATATTTGAAGTACGACACGATTATACATTAGACATTATACCTACTTTTATTGCTACGTACTGTTTTAATTACTTTTGTTGTAGATTCAAATTAATCATGACAGTGATTCTGTCACAAAATGTCATGGAAGTAATAAGAACGTAGTACTTATTAAATATTTTAAAATACAGTTCCAATTTTCGCTGTCAAAAATTTGCCATCGTAGCCGAGTAATTACGATAATGCTACGGTGATGCTTACCATCCTGGTAACATAGGATATACTAAAATATACAGATCTTTAGTAAAACCCGTGAGAAACTGGGACTATTATAAAGTTGAAGTTTTTGTATGGTTGAACGGGGTAACCTCAATCTAAACATTTTTGTTGTATCGGTTAGGCTACGTAAACATTAATTACTCTTGCAGAAGAATTTGCAACTTTGCAAACGAATGTACTTCAATATTAATTAATCACTACAAACACAATCAATAAAACGAACTCTTGAATACTCTCGATTAAAAAATGCATGAAACTTTCAGAGTGAGTCCACTATGTCCAAAGTATTTGCTAATATGCAAACGAGTCTGCGAGTTAGTAATAAATAATCAATACAAAAAACGAGCAATGTAACGAAGTTTCGATAAAAAATGCATGAAACTTTCAGAGTGAGTCGACTATGTCCAACTTGTCCAACCAAGGTATTCTGAAAATAATTGCAATCGACCTGCCTTTCACGGACCAAAATCGCCTTTCTAATTTAACTTCAACAACTAACTTCGCTATTTTGGCTTTGGACTAATCACGAACGTTTTCAGCAACGAAGCGAAATGCGCTGATAGTTATTGATGCATTTACATAATGTGCATTGCAAAGTTGATATACCTATGAATTATGGAAATTGAATTTTCATGCGCAACTGACTGTGTAAAAGGAAGTAGGCTTGAGACACAACGTAAACAAATTATGAACAACCCACTGCACCGTGGTAGAGTACGCGGTAGGGAACTGTTTTTTTTTTTCGTACTCAAATAATTCATCTCAAATAATAGAGATTTTAGCAATATTGTTACATAAATTGTCCAAACAAACCAAGCACAATTGACCAACGGATTGATTGAACTACGATCTACATTACTTTAAATAACTATTTGGGTTCATATCAAAATACTTACATGCAGGTAGATGTGTGATTTCTGACAAGTCGATTTCTGTTCTCTCTCTCGGTGGATGTTTCTTCTCCCTCTGGTGGTGGGGTTGTGGGAGGGGGTGAGGGTGTGCGCGGGGGTGAGGTGCGGCGGGTCGACGAGCCGGGGGCGAGCCCAGCTCCGGTGGCGGTGGGAGTTCTGTGTCGCCGGCGCACGAGTCGTCATCTGAACTTGATGCTGTTGGAGAAAGGATTGATTAGAACTGATTATGTAAAAGTTAGATACATAAAGTCGATATGAGCTGCCCGCTCGCTCCAGTCTATGACTAAACATGGTGAGAGTATCAAAGGTTTAGCCAGCGCAGTGGAAGGATTACTGTGGCTGTGAGGAATTTATAGACGGCTAAGTTCGTTTAGCATCGAATAAATAGCCTATCTTTCATACAAAGAGTAGAGAGAGACCATCCTACACAGGCATTTTCAGTTTTTAGTTTATTTAAAGTTTGCATACAATAATAATTAGTATAATTAAGCTACCTACGACTTCGTAAACAAAAGAAAAATTACCACAGATAAAAATGACAAAAGAAAACCAGTTCCGGCTTCTTTAAAATGTGTGTACGAAACTTATTATATTTTAAAAATACAATTATGCATTTGTAAACGATCTACTTAGGTGCACGTTTACTATTGAGATCACTCCGTGAGCTCTTAATATTATAATGTCAATAAAGCCTGGCCACAAGTTTCTTTTTCTTCAAATTTAAAACTTTGTTCCATGAAAATAAGGTGTATATTTCAATGGAGAAAGATCTGAGTTAGGTCAAACAGAAAGTACTAAGAGCTAGAAATGTCGCGGCACTGACTAGATTGAACACTCAAAGCACTTAGTACACCAGGAAATTGATTAGGAACACCCCTTTGTTGGTAGGTACTATATAATCCATTCCAATATACTTGGCATAATTTAAAAACAATTGTCTAATTTAAAAATATACTTCGACTTGAAGTAGACATGAATCGATCACAAATGATTAAACACATAACATTATGTTATTACAATAAGGTATCGTATGTAAAAATCTGTCAGAAATCATTATACTATTTGTACATATTTTTGAGATATGAGCGAAAACCTGAAAAACGGTACCTTTGAAACCCCCCTACACCATCAGCACACCCCCCACCCTCGAAGACTTTTGGTATGTTGATCTGGACTCCACAAAGTTTGTGCAAATTTTCAAACTACACGTTTTTTCAGCTGATTTTATAAATTTTCTCGGGCTATTATAACTAGCTGATACCCGCGGCTCCGCCCGCGTGGTCAAGCGAAAATGCCAATAATTTCGTTCCCGTGGGAATAAAAAAAAACGACTTTATCCTTGTCAACATTATAAAGGGAATCTCTATAAAAAATTTCAGCTTTTCAGGTTAAGCGCTTTCAATAATTAACCTTGTCTTCTTTATAAAAGGTTATTTTTGTAGGGCTTAATACAAAATCTAGGAGTTCTAGGTTGAACGCCCACGATAATACACGTGCAGTCCTATTTTTCTCGTTCCCGTGGGAATTTAAAAAAACCGACTTTATCCTTGACTACATCATAAAAGAACCTCTATACAAAAACTCAGCTTTCTAGGTTGAGCGCCCCCGATAATACACGTGTAGTCTTATTATTCCTGTACCCGAAGGATTTTTAAAAAAGCCTGTCTTTGTTATTGTCCACTACTTAAAGGGATCCTCAATACAAAATCTTAGCTTTCTTGGTTGAGCGCCTGCGATAATACACTTGCAGTCCTATTACTCCTTTTCCCGTGGGAAATTTAAAAAACCCTTTCTTAGTGGGCACCTACGCCTCAAAAGGAACCCCCATGCAACATTTGAGACTCCTGGCACTTGTAGCTTCGTTCCCTTTTAGTGAACATATGTGCCAAATTTGGAGTCTCTAGACCCAGCGGTTTGGGCTGTGCGTTGATATGTCAGTCACCAATCAGTCAGTTTCTTCTTTTATATATTTAGACTCAGAAAGTTTCATACTAACTTTGCATCCCCGTTGTACCGCCCTTAATGGATGGTTTTTGGGCAAAATATTTACTCGGGTTTCATGCCTTTCAATAAAGAACCTTGATGCTGAATTTCATTCGAATAACTTCGAAAACGGAAAGTTTCAAACTAACTTTGCGCCCCGTTTAACCCCCCAAGGGGTGAATTTTGAAAAAAATATTTTACTCATGTTTCATGCCTTTCAGTAAAGAACCTTCATGTAGGATTTCATTCAAATAATTTCAAAAACAGCAAAGTTTCATACTAAATTTGCACCCCCGTTTAACCCCCTAAGGGATGATTTTTGAGAAAAATATTGTACTCGTGTTTCATGCCTTTCAATAAAGAACCTTCATGCTGAATTTCATTGGAATAACTTCAAAAACGGCAAAGTTTCATACTAACTTTGCGCCCCCGTTCAACCCCCTTAGGAGTTTAATTTCGCAAAATCCAGTCTTAATGAGCACCTACGCCCCAAAAGGAACCCCCATTCAAAATTTGGGACTCCTGGGTCCTGGCACTTGTAGTTTCGGAGATTTCGTGATGAATCAGTCAATGATTTTCTCTTTTATATATATATATATATATATATATATATATATATATATAGATAAAATACTAAAAAGATTTACAAATTACAAAATAAAATAAAATAATGAAAAGTTTTGTCAGAGTTATAAGCGTTGACAATTCTTTTCAAAGAAAGGAAATGTCTGCTTTAATAATATAATATAATATTTACTTTTTTTAATACCACAAAGTTGGCAAACAAGCATTAGGCCCGCCGGATGGTAGCCTATAGAAGGTATTACTCGCGCGTTGCCAACATAGATGAACTGCGCGAGCAGTTAGTCATTGATGAACATACACGAACCTCTCTTGCAGTCACAGTCAACAGCTTGAAGCTTTGACCGCACGACCGCCCGAAGCAGTTGCAACTGCTTGAGCGTTCAACTGCTTCGGGCGTTCATCCTGACCTGCTCCAGCAGCACACACATACGAATCGCTGCTTCAAGCAGTTGATGTATGTCGGCGCTTATAAGTCTTATCATAGCTTAATCAGTTGTAGGTGTAAGAAGTTAAACTCCTAAAGTTGAATTGCTTGAGGAGTAATTAATTAATCCTTGAAATACATAGCGGGTGACATTGGCGTATGGTCTTTTACAGACACCATGTTTCTTCCATGAACGGGTTTAGATAAAGTTTAGTTATCTGCTCAGACCAACAAGTTTAAAATCAGTTTCTCGTTAATTTCGGAAAATAATGTTGACGGATAGCAAAGAATTCGAAGGCTTTTATGTAGTTATCTCTCCTATGGAACGTCTATCTATTGGATTGAGATCCTGCTCATTTGGTTCGCGTCGGATCGTATGGTGTGGGTGAATCCTAATTTCTAACGGAGGTAAAATTTTGAATAGGTTGCCATGACAACGTTTACAAATACTTACAAAGGTCGTGTCTCTCCCTGTCGGGGCTTTTGGCCATCATGGATGTCCTCTTCGAGGGCATCGGCAGTGAAGGTTTAGGTCTGTTCTGCATCTCTGCCAACGCCTGCTGCACCGCCTCCTGCCTCACTTCTGCAAGATTAAAAGTAGGTTAATACGAGATGCTCAGTTAAAAATTTGTTAGAGAAATGCCTCGGAAAAAGACGCACTATGAATGGATCAATACCAATTAAGAAAAAAAATCAGGGTCCTGTTTAATAAACGTAATTTTTAGTTTTTAATAATATTGAAATGATTTTCATCTATATTCTTAATAATATAGATGAAAATTACTTCAATTCAAATTCGACAGGTATAATTTTTATCTGTCATAGCCATGTACCAATGGTACGTTTATTAAACAGGCTCCTTATTTATTGGTAATCTATTTTTATTTTATTTTAAAGACTCTGCCCACTGCACCATACCATGACCGTAACCGTACTGAAACAAGCAAAAAAATAGTTTGTACGGTTAAGGCCATAGGTAGATGATATTTACGGGTCAGTGAGCGGAGTTCCTTAATGTAATGTAGATACAGCTTTAACGGTCATCTGTTTGTGCCAAAATAAATAATATAATATTTAAGAAGCAGAGTGCAAAGACATGAAACTTTTAAACTGCGACAATAACGTGCTATCATTTCAATCACATACAATATAATTAGATATAGGAAACTAGAAACCTAAATAACTAGACGACTTTTAACATAGAAACATAATATTTTTTAATTTAATTAAACTTCTTTTACACAAGAAATCGAGTTCTTATTGGGAACTCCTTAATAGGTTACATGCAATGGATGGACTGGACATCAGCCGCCCATCGCAAGCGCGAGTTAAACCTAACTCGCATTAGACCAGGGGCCCGATTCTACTAAGCAAATGCACCAATGGACTCTTAATGGTGTCTCAATCGTGTCTCAATAGAATGTCGATAGTGTATCTGTGGAATAGCTTTTGACATTTGTTATAGACTTGAACAATGAGTTAAACATTATGTTATACGACATTCTATTGAGACACGATTGAGACAACATTGAGAGTCCATTGGTGCATTTGTTTAGTAGAATAGGGCCCCAGTAATTTAAGTCGAGTTGTGACAGTAGGTATAAAATGAAGTAGCTTTCGCTCTCTGTTCCCTTAGATCTTTTAAAATATTTAACGGATTTTAGAGCAACAATAGATAGTGTTTTCTATGTTGTTTTCTAGAGTGAAGGTACACACTAGAGAGCAATCCATTATTTTATCCATTATCCATCTTTAAGTGTAATTTTGTTGTGAAAAATCTTTTCCTGTATCCTCTTCATCAGTTGGTAAATGACACCTTTTATTTATAATTTTTGAATAGACAGGGAAATGCATTACTGCGTGCCCCACCGCCGCTGGGGGTATGTCGGGCTCCCCCCACTATACCGACTAAAACCACTGTCTCACTGCCACCTTATCCGCCTAGATGGGCGGGGTCACGTGAACTATGATACTTCCGCGACCCCCTGGCCGGTTGTCCGAAGACACTATTGGCGGCGCGCACAGAAGGCATCGCTCGGGGACTTCCGGTTCTATGGGCGACGACGATTTCCCCAAACCGCTACCCGGAAGCCCCCGTTGTTTGTTAGTGAACGACCCCCATTTAACCTGTATTCACCCTTTTATACCCACAAAGGTAGCGCAACTAACTGCAATCGTTTAATAGAAAAATTGCATTTTTTTATTATTTTGTCTCAGTGGTGTACTTTAAAAAAAATTTAATGGTATAATGTTTTTTTTAAATCTTTATAAATTGGGCTTTCAAATGACACTAATATTGATGGGGTACCAGGGGTGTTTTAAATGTTAATAACACTTGAAAGTTATTTTCGTGGAGGTGCGATTTTTTTGACGTCGTATGTACATATTTATAATTTATATATGATAATTTAGTATGAATGTGCAATTTAACATTGAGATACAATTAGTTAAAAACGTAAAAAAAAAGCGATTGCCGTGAGAAACCAACCACCTAAAAACGATTTAAAAAAATCTATTACACTTCATTTAGCAGCCATTAGTCTTAAGACTATGAGAGTTTCAATATTCAGATCAACTTTCAGTGGCGTGGCATTGAATGGAGTTAATAGCGATCGAGATTAAGAGTGTAACTTCATCGAACAGGAGAGCTTTCAACAGGCGAACTTTTATCCGAGCATCGTAGGTATAATTAAAATGAAGTCAGTCATCAAGATAATCTATTTTGTGTATATTAGTAATGTCAAAAATATTATTAGTAGTAACAGTTAGCATTTAGTTAGCAGTAGGTGATGTTTGTATGTAAAAACTAGCAGACGTTTGTATGTTTATATGTATTGTAAAGAGTTGCAGGCAAGTTGAAATACGTACTCGATGGTTACAGGGTACGATTAAAACAGTATCAGGTCTGTGTTGCACGACACATGTGCATGACATTTGTTGCGCATATTAATATCATAACAACAAGGGTTTCTATATTATATATCTTATTACCCACAGGTCTATATTTAATCAATACAATGTTTGAAATCAATTGAAATGCACGCAAAACCGATTTTCCCGAATTTAGAAAGACAAAATAATAAAGCTTCACATGCGATTTTTTTACATAGATGATAAAATCATTCAAATCAGTATTTTAACAACAGACACAGGCACAACAAAAATAGACTTGGCTTAACGACTGTCATCCATCGACAACAGCCGGGACTGACTTTACATATTCTCCGAAACATCGAGATATCGAAACCCATCCAAACATTGGCTAGAGTCGACGTTGCCTTGCGTGTATGTTTTTGTGTGCCACACAGCGTAGACGCCATCCAGCTCCTCGTTTGTTTGTGCTACAGTAATCTATACTAAGAAAAAAAAATGACACTATCCACGAGTGACATAGGCTATACTAAGTATATATTTTGTATGTATGTAAAAATGTAATGATGTAAAACATAACATTGACAACAACGCGGGTCATAGCTAAGCTTGAAATATTAATGACAGCTGGTGCATTAGGCGATTGACACTTCGCACAATGGGTGCATACTTTCTCACGGTGTGACGTCACGACATGACGTCACCTCGAACAATACCCTTCCCATGTTTCTAGAAATTACTCGATACTGATTGGAAAACATTCATATGATGAAGAAAGAAAAAATACATTATGACTTACAGCCGTTTAGATTTCAAAGTTATTTTTCTAAACAAGATTTAAGAGAAATAAGAAGTTACTTTTATTTCCATATTATTATTATTTGGAGCCCGAGCAAAGGACTCTTTTTTCCAGTACTCCCGGTCTATAGTACTTCTCATAGGAGAAGAGGGAGGACCTAGACTTGTGAGATAAATAATGGCCACAAAAGGCAGTAGACCGGGAGTTCTGGAAAAAAGTAGAGGTCTTTGCTACAGTGGGATAACATGGGCCCCAAATAATGATAATATGGGACTAAAAAGACCTAGATCCTTTATCTGTATAAATAGTAATTTTGTTAGCAAGTAGGAACCCACTTGCTAACACGACACCAAACTTGCTAACGCAACGGTTAATTTTGTGCTTACATAGTAATTTGATGATAAAGATTAGTACTAATGTTATGTAAGTTCAGCGAGTTTTCGTAATAAAAACAGTTAAAATCTAGTCTCAATTTCAAGCGCTATCTCGCTCGCTTTTATTTTGAATGAGCAAGATAAAGTTCGAGATTGAGACTAGATTTTATGTTTTATTATGAGAATAGACCTGCTCGCGTCCAGACTGCCAAAGTAGTGACAGCTATTTATATTGGTTGAAATGGTACTTTGACCGTCCCACGCCTACTGTCAGAATCTACAAGTAAGTTAACACTACAAAATTCTGCAAATATTTTTCAGAAAAGCTAAAATCTGTTACTACTTTCAGATAGAAGTAAAATGGAATTGAACAAAGGAACAACTTATTACCGGTCGCGCTGCTCTGTCATAAAAAATAATTTAATGCGATTATTGTCATACTAAAGCACGTAAAAGTAATACTGTTTCTAGACTAATATTATAAAGAGGAAAGATTTGATTGTTAGTTGGTTGGTTTGTTTGTTTGTTTGAATTGAATAGGCTCCGAAACTACTTGACCGATTTCAAAAATTCTTTCACCAGTAGAAAGCTACATTATCAGGGAGTGACATAGGCTATAGCTTTTCCTGAAATTCAATGTGGTTCCCACGGGAACGGGTCCGGAACTTCACGCGGACGAAGTCGCGGGAAAAAATGCTAGTATATTTTGGTCGCGTACTGCGCGGTTTCAGAGGAGTTTCCTCCCGCGAACGCTGAGGCTGTGGAATGAGATCCACGCCGAGGTCTTTCCTTTAGTGTCAAAAGTTTAGACTATAATATGGGGTACTTCAAAAGGTTCATTAAAAGATTTTTACAGGGTCGGCAACGCGCGAGTGATAACCCCGGTGTTGCAAGTTTGCCACCTTAATTTATATTTAAAAAAACTATTTTTTATTCTTATTAAGTTAGATAGTGCTACCATTTAATGTGTCAATAGGATTTTAGTGCGACTCGACGAGCCATTGTCGGTGTTTCTCTACCATCGCTTTAGTAAATGAATAAAAAAAATATATTTTTACTATGTAATGTATTGTTTTGGTTGGCAACAAACCAAATAACAGATCTCAATTATAATACATTTAATTTCTATTTGAGAGGTTGGTATTTTGTGTAGCACAAACAATGGTTCAGTTCTCGTAAATTTTCCAAACGTTCCGACGAAAATTTATATTGCAGTCAAGTAATACAATTCGAGTGAATCGTTTTATACTGTATTGTGTTATCGGGTACTTTATCTTTATGTTATTCAATATTTCAGCTATCTTAGTCGTATAATATGATATTACTTGTGAGCGGGTAGCGGGTTCACTTATACTGTTCGTTTTAGACGACTATTATAATTAATGATGTTAATTAAAAACAGCCTGTTGTGAAATTGTGTTAAGTTTTTCCTTGTAAGCAGTAATAATTTTTTTTTTACAATAAAATAATTTATACTATTATTTTCCATACTAACATTACATAGATATATATAGAGGAAAGATTTGATTGTTTGCATCGAATAGGCTCTGAAACTAATAAATCAATTTGAAAAGTTCTTTCACCGTGCGTTGGGAAGCTACGCTATCCACGGGTGACATAGGCTATCCTAATTTAATGAGAAAGTGAGTTTGTTTGTTTGTTATTCCTTCACGGTTTGACTAATCAGCCGATCATTATGAAACTTTGTATAAGTACATATTGTCAGGGGTACAGAGCCCAACATAGGCTACTTTTTATCCCGTGAAAGTATGTCATTACAATGGGGGAGAAAAAATTCTACTATAGAGGGCGTGTATCGGTCAACAGATGGCGCCACAAGTCGCGTTATGGGTTGTTTTGTTGTCAAACCAGATCTATGTCATAAAATTAACCGCGAAAAGCTTTGAAAACCCGGGGAAAAGCTAGTATTGTATATATTTTTAAATGTAGGATCCCTACGAAAACTCGTTCGAAGCCGGGGCAGGTCCCTAGTAATAAATAAGATTCATTACGAAAACATTTATGATATCTGATGGAAATTACATTACGTGGCATTTTGTGATTCATTGCATTTTGCGAAATAGTTGAACAAATGAGCAAATAAATAACTTGAGTAGCCAAATATGGAGACGAATTAATAGGTACTATTAGGTACTAATAAATGTCATATTTGGTAGTAGATATTATTTTGTATATTTATTTGAATGAAAACACATGAAAGTAAGTTTATCTATAAGATCTTTAAAGATCTCATTATCTAGTAATTAAATATAATAGTTTGTGTATTAGCAATTAGCAACACACAAATCGGTTGTGCGCTTCTAGATATTAATAAATATTATCACGAATTAAAATGCATAAAGCGAATAAGGTTTTTGTTCCAAAAGTGATAGCTAAATGAATGCAGTACAACCGGTTTTCAGTCTAGAATCTAGATTTGTTTATAACCTTCGAAGTTTGTTACAACACCAAACTGCGTCAGTATCGTAAATATGCATTTATTTATAAAAAAAAAAAAAAAAAAATACCGCACCGTTATAATAAACGCGAAAGTTTGGATGGGTGAATGCGTGGATGTTTGTAACTACACACGGCTAAAACGCCTTGATAAATTTTCTTGGGACTGAGGTAGTAGGTACAGAGATAATATAGATAGATACGTAGTGTTAGATCAGCAATGAATGCCTCTTAAAGAAGGACTATCACCTCTTGAGATTAAAAATATTTTTCCAATATTTACTCACAAAAGAGTTAATGTAAAAAGTAAGTGAATGAAGAAGACTGTGTGAGATCTTCAATATGGAGAAAGTGGAGAGGGGGAGAAGGATGACAATGGGGGAGGGTGTGGAGATCAATAAGCGTAGAACAATGAAGCCGGGCGGGCGGCATTGTCTTTACTAATATTATATTGTCTTTACTAATATTATATTGTCTTAACGAATATTATATTGTCTACTAATTTTATAAGGAGGAAAGATTTGTATTTTTTTATAACGAATAAACTCCGAAAACTACTGGACCAATATTAAAATCTTTCACAGTTGGAAAGCTACGCTGTGCGCGGGTTACATAGGCTATATTATACTTTAAAAACAATTAGGGATCATAAATGAGGGAAGCGGCTAGATATATATAAACACGACTGATATTAGAACTCTATAACCTAAAGATGAATCTATCTAAAAGCCCTTTCCAAGTTTCACGATCAAGTGATAAACATAAAATGCAGCACACCAGGACTTGAACCAGGGTTTATCCGCTAGGCTATCATCACTCCATAACAGAATTAAATCTATGATCTGTCAACCCATTAACCTTATAAACTATGCATAATAAGATCCTTAACAGATACAGCGGACTCATTAGTTCACAACTTCCATTTACTTATTATGTATTTAGCGGCATGCGACCGCAAGCTCATTTGTTTTTAGGTTTTTTTAAATTAAGTCTATTTAGGTACTTATATATTTCTTAATAACGATTAAATTTGATCTTATCAATTACTAATTTCCTAAGCTAATGGTAGCCGCCAAAGCTGTATGGCAAATATTTTATTCTGCGTTGTTAGTAGTTGATTATGTATACGATAACATTGGACAAAATATCTACATTACAATGCACAAACATTTAAAAGTTAATGCCACATTAAATTCTCTTTATCTAATTAAAAGAAGAAAATAGAGAACTTGAGAATTACGGTGAAATTAATGAATGATTTGCTTTATAGCATATACAAATGAATAAATACTTAAAACACGGATAGGTACTTTAGCGACAAGGCGGCCTTATTATTTGCACAAGTTATTGTGCTTGAAGTGCACAAAAAAAACAGGAAAGTTTATGGCACACTAGCTGCTGCCCGCGATCAGACTTTTGACCAAATACTACGGGAATCGCGTACTTTTCGGTATAAAAACTTAAAAACTGGCCTATGTGTTAATCCAAGGTATCAGTTACCTAAATACCAAATATCATAAAAATGGGCCCAGCAATTGGAGCATGCAGAAGTAAAAAACATACTCACAATTTTTCGCCTTTATCTATACATTATAATAAAACAGTAGGCCCCGATATGTCTGTACATTGAACATATTTAGCAAAAATGGAGAGGGAACAGTAAGAGAAAGGTAATAAAAGCGAAAAAGATTTAGTAGGTAATAGATATTAGTGGGATTTTGACAAATTCAAAACAGAAAAAACTATAGCTTGAGATGTGTATTAGACTTTAAAAGTGCAACTCATCATTAATTTAATTACAAGAGGTCTGTTACCTCTGTTTTGCAAACAAGTAAACACGTGAATTGTTCAGTACGCTAGGCTGTACGCATACTCGCAGCGACATGATATGCGGACTGCATAATAGGAGCACTGATTAGGAAACTTGGTCCTGTTATGAATGGGTATTGTTAGAGAGATGAAGCATACTGTAATTACTGTTCTAATTCTGTTAGTCCTGACATTACTATGAATTCTATGCTAATTTTGACGCACAGTGAGTTAAAGGTGACTATAGCACGCGCCAACAACGCGACTAACAATTTTTATAACAATTGAAAATCGATTGTCGATATGCACAGTGTTCGTTTGGAACTTCGTTTTACGTCAGCGCGACTCAGCCGTGTTGGCGACTAGTATAATAATATCCTTATAATAATATGCGCCATTTATTTTTTTAAGTTAAAATTGATTAAGATGTTTTTCCACGATAAAATATAGCCTATGTCACTCTCCAGACCTCAACCTATTTTTAAAAAAAGCATATCAATCCGTTTGTTTTCGACGTAAAAGAAGGACAAATAGACTGTCGCATTTATAATATTAGTATGGATAATTGTCTGGTTTAACAAGCAAGTTAAATTTTCACGCCAGAACTAGGAACCAGATAAGCCTGTTGGCAAATATAACCTACAATTTGTATATAGTAACTTCGACAACTACGTAAATAAATCTAATAACTTATAGTAAGAACAACGGTTGGTAAAACAAGTAGGTACAGTGTTAATTTAGTGGAATTGCTGACCTTACATTGGGTTTAATTCGGAAAATTAGGTCACTATTGTTTATTTTACACCAAGTTAGGATGCGCTTGAACAGTTAATTTTGCCAATCTATTTATAGTTTACAAGAGTTATATTATAATATACAATTTTGATTAATCATACTCATTTTAATGATTTTTGAAAGGAAATTTTCAACTCCCTCGCCCCCCCACCCCCTAGGTAGGATTCGAACCCACGACCCCTCGATATCCGGCCGAGTGCTCTCGAATCCAACCTGGTGAATTTTTTCTTTAAAAAATCAATTTCGAAATTTAAATGGCTAGTTGCCTAACAACTATAACAACAACATGAAACAGGTCATATCAAGGCATAATCATCGCACTGCAGGTATACGGGTCTCCCTTCAATCGAAGGGGATTGGAGCGTACTCTGCTACACTACCCTAATGCAGATTGGCAGAGGCCATTGTTTTCAAGCTGCCTGTATATCACTGATTTGGCGGGCTTCACGTGCGCTCCGATTCACGGAGAAGCTCGAGATAACGACTAGCTAGGATTGAAGTTGCGCAACTTGCGTGTTCGTTGTGTGACACACGACACACGTTCGTTGTGATTGCATTTGTGCTTGTTCTCGAGTCTGGGTGTTTTCTATCAAATCAAATAATTTTTATTCAAATAGACATATTACAAGCACTTTCGAATCGTCACATTTTTTCCTACCACCAATTTAGACGGCCGATTTGTGCTAAGAAGAACTGGCAAGAAACTTAGCACTATATGTATATATTTACAATTATATCCGTCGTCTGGTACCTTACTTTAGAACCAGGTGGCGCTGTATGAATTTATTTATTTACTAGCGAATCCCGCGCAACTTCGTTTGCGTGTATTTATGCACAGTAACGCCACCTACATTATAAAACGCCATTGACTGTCAGACTTTTGACTAAATCCTACGGGAATCGCGTACTTTTCAGGTTAAAATCATATGTGTTAATCCAAGGTATCGGCTACATACATACCAAATATCATACAAAAAGGCCCAGCCATTTGAGCGTGAAGAAGTAACCAACATACACAAAAACTTTCGCCTTTATAATATAAGTAGGATAAGTATACAATGTATGTAATAGTAACGATCCGTATAACTCGCGCCAACGGAGAAAGGCCAAGGAAAATAACTTTTATGAAACTACTCTCGTATATTTTTGCATGAAAATTAATGTGATAGAAAGCTTATTAGACCAGTTCTGCGAGTTGGAAACTTGTTATTATTCAGTGAGCTTCCGTCAGAACGTCGGAAAATATTAACGGTAAAAAAAAATAAGTGTCATTTTGTACGAACGCAGTTACAGCAATTATGTAGAGTCCGTACAATCTGTCAATCAATCTAAAATCGTAACAATAATCATGGTATAAAATGAAGTCGCTTTCGTTGTCTGTTCGCTAAGATATTTTAAACTACCTACTCAACGGATTTCTATGCCGTTTTCAGGTATAAGAATGTATTTTCCGATATTCCCACGGGAAATCGGAAAACACGAAATCAAGTTCACAAAAAACATTGAAACTCTTTAAATTTCGTTCATAGTCATACATAATTGTGTGGCTTTTGTAAGTTGACCTTATTTATATTATGTTGTAAGGTATATCTACAATTGGTCCCGAATTTCGGTTTCTCGGTAGCGAACAATGTTAATAATGGTCGGCACAATAATCTAAATCCAGCGTCGAAATTCTAAATGATACAATTCCAGTCCACACGGATTTAGAACGAGATTAGGTAATAACAGGATTTCAATTTAAACCGAACTGAAATAATCATTATATCCGATTTGCTTTATAGTTAATTTCAACTGTCGCCCGCTATAATATGTTATATCAAGTCTGCTATTTCACTGTCATTCATTCAACACATTATTATATTACAAAATTAATCACAAACATTTTAAAATAAACATTTCGGTTAATCGGAATATTAAAGTTAAATATGTACTTATACGTTATAATATTTAAGCCCACCACCTTAAATTATATTAATGATACATTATAATGTTATAATAGTACATATTACAAATATATACACATATTCTTTTAAGATAAAGACCTTCTCCAGAAAGAGCGATTTCGCCGCGTGTTTTCATCTTGAGGTCTACATACAAAGCTCAATATAGCATAAAACGCCACACCGCGTACATACAGGGTCTACGGCGCTGAAATAAAGCCTGATGTACCATGCCACGTATAACCGCTCATACCTTTAAATAATTCGTGTATATAAATAAATAAACAGATACACAAACAATAATGACAGTACACCAATAACCGCCGAGCAGCGGGTCCTGTATAATGCAATAACTCACCCGAGTGGTAACGACTCTCGTTGCGCGTGAGTCGCCTGTTGGTCCTTCCGGGCGGCGATCGCAGCGCCGCAGCCGACCTCGCTGTGACCCGACAAACAACCACACGTACACGTAACCACACGCACACAGACGCCACGAATTTACATTTGGAATTGAAAAAAAAATCAACAGATTTTTTTATGTATAGTACCTATACATTGAACCCCCTTACTTATAAACATAGTTTAGCGAGTATTTAGTTAAACACTGTTGTGTCACTGTCTTTTTTGACGAGAATTAGATGAAGTGTGAAAGTGACAAAACATTGTTTAACTAAATACTCGCTAAACTATGTTTGTAAGTAAGGGGGTATGTGTTCATAAGTGACATAAGTAAATTAAAAAGGTAGATCAAATCGTTTTGGCGCAATCTCGAGGAATTATTTACATAGATTAATGAAATTCAGACCATTTTTTTTTTTCATAAACATGAATGTGAAAAATGAACTGAACGTTTTTACAAAGCTTTTTGTCTCAAGTGAATTGTGATTGTGATGCATTTGAAGTAAATCCACTTTACTAAAACTTCTATATTCTTTAGGTAAGGTGTCACCTCGGTGCCACATTCTATTTTAAAATTTTAATTAGGTAGATCATAAATACATACTCGATAATGACAGAAATAATCTGCAAAAGACGAATTGAAAAAGACGTAGCCAAAATAACAGAAACAGAAGATTATCTTTAAAAAAATATTTGGCCCAAAACTCACCTAAAAATTCAGGCTTCAGGATGATATTCAGAAAAAATAACACTTTTCTCGGATAATATGAAAATAATATTTCCAATTGAATTCACATTCGAAGGCGCGCAGTTGATACATAGTACCTTAGATCATAGACACACATAGTGCATACAAAGTTTTTGTTGTAGCTAAAAATCTAAAACGTCTATTTTGTTTTCAATTCCAATTTTTTTCAAACGTTTAATCACCATTATGTGAATAAATAAAATTAAAAAAACAATAATGATTTACAACAATGAATGTCATAGGCGTAGTCAGGATTCTGTAAAAGGAGGCAAGAGACCAAAATACAACGCATTATGTGCAGTACATACATATACAATATTATTTTCATCTCCTCTATGGACACTGAGTTGCACAAAAAGATATAGCTTGAGACTTAATACCCACCTAAAAAAGGGTGATTAAGTTGTAAGTGTCCGATTTGTACATCAGCACATAAACATTTTGAATTTAACGTGAGAATAAGAATATAATGCATTTTTGCAACTGGACGGACTGCAAAAATCCAAAGGTCTGAAAATCCCATGGTAAATGGCGATTAATCATTTGATCAGTTAGTTTATTTCCTTACTATCCCATAACACGTTTTAAGCTATAATACATTAACTCACAACCACATTTTATCAACATTCAACCGGCACTGGCGACTCTTTGTTCCATAATATAATCAGTAAATAACTAATTGGATAGATAACTATCTCCGAGGGTTGGTACATGTACGTAATAGGGTATGTGTACCCAATAGTATTTAGTATATTTAATTAATTATAATCGTCAAAGTATAAATTGTATCTATTCATTTAAAAGCCTACTTTGAATTACGAAACGGCACAGTGCACACGGGCTTTCCATGCGGCTGGCGTGTTAACACGTCTAACTGAAAACCTTTTCCCATACGTAAGTCATAGTCAGACATACTTTATTCTGTGGGCCCTCGCGGCCATTTATACACGTCATTTACAAAAACAGTGTTACATATTATTATTCTGTATTAAATATTAAATATATAAGCTACTCTATAAACTACCAGCATTTCGGAAACAAAGCAAAATGATCACCGGTAAAAGAAATGGCGAAAGAAAACCGGTTACGGCCTTTTTTGTCCATACGATAGGCGTATAAACACGTCTTCTTAAAATCTCTGAGTCTCTCTCTCGTAACTCGTTTACCGTAGATAAAAAGGGACCTGGAGGGCTGCTACGAAACGTAAATCCGATCCGAATCCGAAGTATCGGAATAATTTTAACCATGAATTACAAGGTATTTCATGGTTATAATTCCACGAACTACTAAAATAACCATAAAGTACAAGGTATTTCGTGGATAGAATTCAAGGAATTACTAAAATAACCAAGAAATAAGTGGTAATTCATGGTTAAAACTCTTCTGGCCGGATTATCGGAATATTTATCGGATTTACGTTTTGTAGCCCCTCTGGTATACAGAACTTAGTATACAGATAGCGACAAAGAAATTATGGCACCGCATGGAAAGGTTAAACCCTCCTTCTAATATTAAAAACGCGAAACTTTGTGAGGATGTGATGTTTGTTATTCTTTCACGCAAAAACGGTAGATTTTCTTGAAAGGTAGGTATACATGTAGTTTATAACTTGGATTAACATAGGATAGTTTTTATCCCCTATATCAGTTCGGGAACGGAAACATCGAGATTTCGCAGGTAAAACTGCGAGAGCATTAGTTATTGTAATACCAGTTTTTTAATCTCACACTCTATCCCGCACATTTTACATTTTGTGTGAGCGAGATAACGTAGGAATCATTAATTAACGTTTTGTATAATTTGAAATTGGTTTCTTAGGTAAACTTGTACGACTACTTTCCCTAAACTAATAGTTATTTATAGGTTATTGCTTTATCTATAATAAATTATGACAAAATGACTTATATACTGTGATGTATCGTGCTCCAGTTATCGCAATTTATGACACACCTAATCTTCGTCGAGTGCAGTAATAATAAACTGCTATACTTACAGCCGTTTCTGAAACGCATTTTTAAAGATAATGACAAACATCGTTGACAAATTGAATTATAGCTGTCACTGTCAAACTAAATAAGAAAGAGATAGCTAGAGACTTAGACCCAAAACAGACGATGAAACGCAACTGCAACGAAACCCAATCGCGAGTTTCCTGCAATTTCAATGAAACTAGTTTGCAACGCGTTTCAAACTGATTTCAACGGGTTCCGTCATTGTTTTCGTCAAAGGAGTCTATGACATAAACTCAAATGCAACTAGAAGTTGCAGTTGCGTCACATTTGCGTTTCACTGTCTGTTTTAGGCCTTTAGTGTGGAATTAAATTGCGTTTTAGAATAGTCTTGTAACATTACATTTTAAATTTTTCACGTAAGCAATTTACTTTTCACCTCACAAGCTCGGAAAGAATCTGTTTGTCATTCGAAATCTGAGCGCAAAAGTGCATTTTGTGCTCTAGCGTGGAAAGAATTTTTAAAATTCGAACCTTTCTATTCTATAATTTTTAATACCGCCAGTCCTCTGAAAATGCATTAATACTTATTTCATGCCAGTCCGCAACCTTATTTTTAGAATAATCGAACAGGCCAGCACGACACCGCATGAAAAAAAATAAACACTTATTTAATATATTATTTGCGTTTTTCTTGCACCTAGCATTTTCCTCGCTGTAGTGAGGTGAAAAGTTGTATGTTTCGCTCGGCAGCAAAGTTATTCTGCGTCTCGTACCTTTGAAACCCTCGCTACGCTCAGGATTCTATATTTGAATCCTAGAATCCTTAGCTAGCTCAGGTTTCAATATAAGTACTCGCGCCAAAAAACAACTATGCAGCCATGCATAACAAATAACTATTACATCCTATGTACAGCAAAGGAAATAAGTACACAGGTATTATTAAGAACAAAGATCTCCGACCACGTGGTTCGACCACAGATTACTTAATAGTTACTTATTAGGACAAAATAAGCCCCCCTCCCTTGTAATAGGTATCCCCTGCCCTCACTCCCCTCATCTGTTAAAACCAAAAACCAAAATGTTCCTAGACAGTTATATTGTTTAGGAACATTTTGTACCCATAATGAACTGCTAATAATAGTAGAAAATCTTATTCTTGCCTATGTAATTTGAAGGTGAAATTAATTAGCAACTTCCCTTAGATCAAGCGAGCGAACCGCAAGTAACATCTAGTATATATCAGAAAACAACGAATTTGAAGCTGTAACCAGTTTGTTCAGATAGCTCGTTAACCATATTGTGTTATCTATCACGGCGCGACATGACCTATATGGGCCAATGAAAAAGGTGAGGCCGTAAATATGACTCAAGTTTACTAAACGCGTGAAGGAATTTTTACCAATTTTTATTTATCAATAGTATTCACGTTTATCAATGGTAAAAAAAAACGCTTCCTAACGATGCTTACATTATTAGCATAAAACTAAATAAAAATAAGTCGTGTGATTTATTTTTTGATATAGACTGAGCTAGCCCCAAAGTAAGTTTGAAACTTGTGTTATGGGATACGATACTATATTTTATAACAAATACATATACAGGGTGACTGATTGAACAACGGACCCATTAAAGGAGGTGAATAAGAAGCTGATGCCTATTCCATTAAGTGTTAAAAACCACCACCTTATTTTTTTTAATTTTTATTTATTTTAATGTTCATTCTACGTTTTTTACATTATACTATGCATGAACTCTCATGACCCGGCAATCCCCCCGCGCCTCGCCCGGCGACCCGCCCGCACCCCAGCGCAAACGCAACCCGATCGCGGACCTCGCTCGCTCCCACCCCCCAGTCGCAAACTTGTTTTGGCATCGATCGCACGTCGCGTACGTACGTACTACCCGTCCGTTTCAAGTTTGCCGCTTCCGCAGTTGCTCGGACTGTTAGCTTATCGCAAAACAACGAAAGACAATTGATTATCAATCGGCGAGAGCGACACTGAATCGAGTAATAGCGAAAGATATTATTTTCGCTATTACTCGATTATTCTGTTTTTTTTTTATTTCTACTCGTTAATGTGACGTCATAACGGTCGACACCGGCAAACTTGAGGCGAACTTGATTGGAATCGCGTGTGCCGCGCTTGTGTTGTGAACTTGTGTGTGAGTGAACTAGTGAGTAGTGATAATGGCTTATCAATACACCAATGAGGAGTATTGGGACATGGTGCAATGTTACGCGAGGGCAAATAACGTTGTTAGACACGCAATTACGTTGTATCGCGAGACGTTCCCAAACCGGCGAGTACCATCATATGATTTGATGTTAGGACTCAATTTTAGATTAAGAGCGTTCGGCCAGTTTACCGTGCCCACTCATGCCCAAGCACGAGGAGCAGAACCTTATCCGGTAGACTTGCATGAAGCCATTTTAGAATACTTTGACCACAACCCACGCGAGAGTACGCGGAATGCCGCAAGACGTTTTAATGTGTCACAGTATACGGTGTGGAATCTGCTACATACAGACAGACGACATCCGTTTCATTATCGACCCGTCCAAGAACTTGGTGTGAACGATTACGAGTGTAGTGATGTGTTGTGTAGTAGAACAATTATTGTGATTTTCTTGATTTTCATATGATTTGAACAATTGCAAGAAGGCCACGTAGTTGGTAAGTAAAAATTTTAAATGTAATGTGATTAAAAATAACTAATAACTAGCCACCTACTTACCTACCTCATTCGATTCATTCTTCGCGCAAATTTATTTTTTGTCATTCGTAGCAACGGCAACGTAGCATACCTAGACCATCCTAGACTAAGTAGTAAATGAATGAATGGCCCCCGCCCGCGCACTCCGCGCAGGCCGCGGCGCGGCGAGGGCATGGGCGGGCGGCGGCGCTCGCGCGACTTCGACATTCGACACCACGTGACACCACAGTATACGTAAATTGGCCGATTTTAATATTTTTTTAAAATACTCATATCTCGCCTATTTTAATTTTTTTTTTGTTTTTTTTTATGCAGAAGGGATATAAATTAATTACTTTTTTATCTATTAAAATGCGTACGATGTTTAACCGGTCACCCTGTATAGATAAACATCCAAGACCCGAGGCCAATCAGAAAAGGTTCGTTTTTCATCATGACCTGACCGGGATTCGAACCCGGGACCTCCTGGGTCCCGGTCTGACGTGGTAGCCATTACGCCACGAAGGTCATCACAAAAATCACAAAAATGTTTTGTTTAGTTCTCTACCTCACATCTCTTTCATTCATTGACTTTACCTATACGTAGACAGAGACAGTCTCAATTCTATTTCTGATTGGAAATTTTCCACTATTCCGCCTTACAGGGTTTAATAATTCAGCACTGCCAGCTGGCACGGCTCTCGAAGTTCTAGACTAAAACTTGAACCGGGCAATAAAAGAGTATCTGCAAACGGATACTTCGACCTGTAATTTGTTCCTGGAATGTGTACCGGTGTGTGGAACGGGGACGCGTCCTTCCAATTACAATTTTATTAACGGCAAAATAGATTAAAAAGGCGTTTTCGACATGTCTCTTTATACGTAGGGACCGTCGAATCATAAATAACACAATCTTGGTCCTCGTATTTCAACGATAAATTTAGTATTTATTTATCTTTGTAATTTACAAAACGTACTGTATAGTGGCCAGTTAAAGATAGCTTATCACTACTACTGATGTAATAATATCATTTTTTTTACATTATTAAAAAAAAGCCCATATAATTGCATAAAATTGACTTCATTTTCGAATCCACAATAATTAAAAAAAAGTTATAAACTCGGACGTCATTACACGAAAACTTTGTATGTGAAAAAAAAAATAGAAACTTTTTTTGTCGCCGCGTTTCTTTTTTTTTACGTTTGACGTTTCTCCCGACATATTTGTTTGGACAGGAACTATGGAGATAATTGAAGTCGAAGTGGATGTAATTCGTCTAGATTGCGAGAACCAGGATAAAACCAGAACCTCTCAGTGCAACATGAAGAACGAAGGGCACGCTTGTCTGTATTGCAATAAGTTATACAAGACATCAAACACTCTACAAAAGCATATGCAGTTGAAACATCCGCAGGACTTCCAAATTGTGGACTGCGACGTTTGCCACAAAAAGTACCCGTCCTTGATGAGTCTCCAGAAACATGTGCGGTATATGCACTGCTACGAGCATCGATGTAAAGCATGTTACAGATCTTACATCAGTTCCGAAATGCTGAGTAATCACGAAGCGTTCTGTAATATAGTCGAGTCGCCGTGTCCTACTTGCGGGAAGATATACAACTCGCAGATTGCGCTTCGGAATCATGTGAAATACAAACATCCACAGGAGAAGAGAAATTGGTGTTCGTTTTGTCGTCGAGCGTTCGTCACGAGCCGGGGCCTGGCCAACCATAAGGCGGCCATACATCCTCTAGAAATGAACTGTACGTGGTGTCATAAAGATTTTAATTCTTTGACTGCGCTGCAATCTCATGTACTTCATAAGCATACGGAAATTTGCGCCCGTTGTAAATTATGTCATAAGTTGTTTGCAACACAAAGCAGTTTGGATCGGCACAGCGCGAAATATCACGACAATTAATGTTTTACAGTCTATAACAGTACACTAGACATCAGATCAAGCTTATAGTTTCCATGGCATAAAGTTGTTCAGAGACGGTTAGCTTGTTTTCCTGTCAACTGTACATATGAGTGATTATTAAGCTTTTTGTATGAATGAGATTTGATTAATCGTAAATTAAAATATAATTATAATGATTATGGTATTTTATTTTTATTATGATTGGTTAATTAGCTTAGCTTAGGAACCCGAGGAACAATGGCTTGCACAATTTAGCCTTTATAGGTCTCGAAACTGTACTATCAAATAATAAAAACGACAAACAGGTTTGGGAATTTAATGCTGGGTACAGACTGTTGTAACGTAAAATACTTGTACACATAAACCTTCCTTCTGAATCACGCTATCTATTAAAAACCACATCAATATCTGTTGCATAGTTATAGAGATCTAAGCATACATAGGAACAGACAGACACGGAAAGCGACTTCAATTTATGCTATGTAAAGATAAACAAGGAATAGTAATTGGATATCGTATGCAAACTTCATTTCCGAACCACAGAACATTTTTATTTTGTTTCAAACGTTTATTATTACAGAGTGCATTCTGACAAGTCAACAATTTTCCATTGATTTATACATTTGTTTCGATGAAAATACAATTTGTAGATAAATCTGTTGTTATTTTATGCATAGTGAAACCCGCGCAACTTCGTTTGCGAATATTTATTTATGCACTGCAGCGCCACCTATATGAGACTTTTGATCAAATCCTACGGGAATCGCGTACATTTCGGGATAAAAAGTACCCTATGTGTTGATCCAAGGTATCAGCTACCTACATACCAAATATAATTTGACGACCTCCGTGACGTAATGGTTACCACGCCAGACCGCCCACCACCCAGGAGGTCCCGGGTTCGAATCCCGGTTGGGTCATGATGAAATACGAACTTTTTCTGATTGGCCTCGGGTCTTGGATGTTTACCTATATACGTTAAAAAATATAGTATCGTTGAGTATCCCATAACACAAGTTTTGAACTTACTTTGGGACTAGCTCAATCTGTGTGTGATATGTCCATATATCTATTAAATATTGGCCCAGCCATTTGCGCATGAAGAAGTAATTAAAGTCATGATCTACGCTTTCCATTTATGTGCATCGGAATTTCAATCAAAGTTGATTGTGATCCTTTGTTCTATGTGAGCTTATTGCTCCAAGCCAATGCGATGCGACTCGCTTTTCGAAAATATTTTGTTATATTTGTTTTTGCCAAATTGGAGAAGAAAAAAGGTAGCTTGCGAGACTTAATCAATTTTATTCTCATAAACTTGGCTGTACACCTACCATACGTTAATTTCACGTTTGTCGGTTTATATTCTATCTGTGATTGCTAAGTTTATTATGCTGTTGTTTGTACGGTCTTATATTAAAAATACAAAAAAAAATTATATCACTAATGTTGCAAACCAGCGTACGGCCTGATGGTAAGCAGTCACACTTTTAACCTTTTATCTATATCGTACGTAGCCTATGGACGCTTCCAAAAGAAGTAGAAAGTCGAGCTCTGGAGACCTCTACGTTAATTTCACGATTGTCAGTTTATAATGCTGTTCATTGTTTCTTATGGCCTTTTTAACAATACAAATTATTTATATTCTCTCCAATCATAATAATACATAAGTAGTACATCATATCAAAACGAAAAAAAAAACAAAAATAAATTAAGATTGTGAGAGACTGGTGACTGCAATAAACAATATGCTTGTATCTCCGTACACCAGTCTTCCCCCAGGTGTTGCAACAAAAATAAAATATTATGTTAGTATATCGCTATATCGTTGTTCCGGTGTTCACGTAGGACGTAGCACGACACGAAACGCTCGTCGAGACCGGAACACTCGATATTTTTTTTTCACAATGCAGACCACACAAAAGTGCCTCACACAATATACAGGCGTTGGAAAATTGAATGCACTTTCCGCTGAGAGCGATTTCATTTTCCTAGAACTGAAAAACATTTTAATATGAATTTGTTGCTCGAGCTTTATTTGAGCTCATGTGGGAGACTTACTGAAATAATTTTTTTAATCGGTCTAGTACTTTTTGAGTTTATTCGTTGCAAAAATACAAATCTTTCCTCTTTATAATATTAAGAAAGAAAGAATTTCTTTCTTTCTTTTCTCTTCATAATATTAGTATAGATAAAAGGTTATACAACAGTTTACAGGCTTATATTTAGATGAACTTTATATACTTCAAAACGCGCCGCTTCCGTTAACCTGGCTTTCACACTGAGATACTCTGTGTCGCAAAAAAATCCACACTAGGATATGTGTCGGAATACTGTTTGTGATATTGGATCAAAGTGTTCGCATTACATAGTAGAATTAAAGCCAGTGTCATCCAGTGAATGTGTGCATCGTTCAAAGGCACACGTTCAATAAGCACGGCTGAGCGAGCAGGCGTGAATCCTGAAAGTGCATTAATGCTTTCCACTGTAATGTTTTCAATATACCTACTGACAAACTACAATATATTAATGTCACAGTGTAGTAATAGTAGTGTTTTGTTTCATTACATTAATATCTCATACTCTAAGCACATGAGTAAAAATAATCCTTATTTACTCATGTGCTCTAAGCTTATGAAATAGATAATTTGAGATTTTGGGCTGAGTTGCTCAAAAAAGATATAACTGAAGACTTCATGTATAATTTTTTGATGGTGTTTGTGAATCTCCTGTTAAACCTTATTACATTTATTTTTAACCTTCAACCAAAGAATCCTTTTTTCAGAGTGACTACTAAGTTACTCTGAAAAAAGGATGAAGAAAAGATTCGGAATAATTTAATATTTGAAAAAGATTCATAAAAACATAAGTATTTTTAGCTAAAGGTAATATTACCTTTAGCAAAAAATACTTATGTTTTTTATGAATCTTTTTCAAATATATTATTCCGAATCTTTTCTACTGGCCCGAGTTCGCCAACTACAACATATTCAATGATTACGTAATCACTCGGTTACATTTGAATCGTTGTTTAATCAAGCCGCGTTTTTTTTATGTTTACCGTTCAATTTTATCGGGCGGAACTAACCAAACGCTTTTGAATGAATGAGCTGAAAAAGAATGAATGGTTTAACACTACTTTATAAAGATGGCAGTGTACCTCCATACTTTTGTTTTTACCCGAACGACATAGACTTTATATGGTATGGTATTGTTATTTCTTATACTACAAAATTCAAAACCTGTTAAGTTAATGCCATGTCCGTAATGGGAACGTCTTTCTTATTGAGCATCCTTTTCTATTGTCAAAGTCTAATCAGTCAGCAGTCAATAGTCAAATGTGGCCCATAGATTTGGTTTCGCTTGATGTGGCCAGATGTTTATTTTTTATTTTAGTTTTCATTTCTATAAGTTGCGTTACGTTATTATTTTCACACAAGAAAATACTACGGTAATTTAAAATGAATGAGCAGCTGGTATAATTCTACAAAAATAAAGCACGCGCTATGACTGTTCTGTCTTCCTAATTACGAGCTTTAAATAGTTAATGAATTTAAGCCGATGTTGCCAGGTAACATTTTTGTTGTGGTTCTTGTTAGTGCATTAATTGTGCATTCAAAAAACC
The DNA here is from genome assembly GCA_905163395.2 of Endotricha flammealis. Taxonomy (NCBI): domain Eukaryota; kingdom Metazoa; phylum Arthropoda; class Insecta; order Lepidoptera; family Pyralidae; genus Endotricha; species Endotricha flammealis. The sequence continues at coordinate 4,757,007 of LR990852.1, read as the reverse complement.
ATTGCCAGGTAACATTTTTGTTGTGGTTCTTGTTAGTGCATTAATTGTGCATTCAAAAAACCATTGCCAGGTAACATTTTTGTTGTGGTTCTTGTTAGTGCATTAATTGTGCATTCAAAAAACCATTGCCAGGTAACATTTTTGTTGTGGTTCTTGTTAGTGCATTAATTGTGCATTCAAAAAACCATTGCCAGGTAACATTTTTGTTGTGGTTCTTGTTAGTGCATTAATTGTGCATTCAAAAAACCATTGCCAGGTAACATTTTTGTTGTGGTTCTTGTTAGTGCATTAATTGTGCATTCAAAAAACCATTGCCAGGTAACATTTTTGTTGTGGTTCTTGTTAGTGCATTAATTGTGCATTCAAAAAACCATTTGCATTCATCATCATTAGGCGTCTTTCCTAAATATTTCATCATAATTCGTAATGCTATAGCCAAAGAAAGGCTGTGCAAATTATGAGGCTTCGGTAACCCTCCTGCATGCCCACACCCATGGATACTCTAGAATTATGGTTCTATTCTAACCTGTATGGAAGCGATCAGCTTCTTAATCATAGCTTTAGTTACCGTTTCTAAATCGTGAAAACAAAATTACAAATTCAACTATAAACTTTGACTTAAAAAAACCTCTAAAAAAATATCTTGCTAAGAACAATCTGGACACATTTCAAGCAAAGAAAATTGGATTAAAATGCTACAATATCACAGGCAGACAGACACGTGAACTGCTTGCATGTATTAGGAGTCAAAATCAACAGGAACAGAATGACAAAAGAGGAATGCTACTACATAGATATACTGAAATTAGTGAAAAGGATTTACACGTTACGTTCTCGGATGTATTTCAAAAAGAATTCAATCAATGAATTCGTAATCGACGCTGAACTGCAGAAATATTTAACGTATTTCCAGACTGTTTTGGTCAAACTGTCGCATCAAAATACGTGGGCCAATTCTCAGGATCAATCAAATTACTGGCATAACTTCACAGAACGGTATGTGATGATATGTATATCGATGCAGCTACGTCGTACGGATTACTACGGTCATAGCTATCCACTCATTGAGAGACGTCAATTTAGAATGTAGGGTATATTGTATCGAAAACTGGGTACCCTACCATAAGGACCCTATCTTTTTATTACTTTTACGTTTGATTTAGTTAAATTTTTAGTAAAGTTTAGTTTTTAGTAAAATTTTTAAAGATATGTTTAAACATTTATTTGAATGTCTTTCACACATAATTTTTAAACTAGGTATTCCAGGTAAGCTAAAAGAAGCCTGTGCAGTGACACGATAGCTCACTGTCGTGCTAATGGGTATTATCTGGTTAACAGTCATTTAATTGTAAGTAGACAATGGAATCTACAACAAAGGCACATTTCTTAGTTCATATCATAAAGCAAAAGCACGCCATTCATAAAGTCTCCCCGTATTGGAGAATATTACGTTGCATAACTCTATTTTATTAAATAAATTCAATATAAATTCCAATACTAAGCAAAGCTTGCGTTTCCTCAACTTCGCGAGAGTGTAGAGAGCATATTATTTCATAACGCATTCACTGAATACTACACGAAGAATCAAAGTTAACCAATACAAGAGGTGAGCATGATAGAAAAAAAAATACAAACATTTTTATGCAAAAAAATGGGGGAGGACGTCGAGCAGTGAATGTAAGGATCGATAAGAAACCTTGCAATTAGTACAGTCTGAATACTATTGAATTGATAAATAAATCGAGTTGATCCATTCACGCAATAATTAACATTTGAAACATATATACGGCGGCTCCATTCATCTCATTCATTGGTTGCCAGTAAAATCATAGCATAACTATAATAATGTAGGTATTTCGAACGCTTTTCATATTAGAAGGCGGGCGGAAACTACTGCGAAATGGTGGATAAGCAATGAATAGTTTGTAAACAAATATAATTAGAATAATTTTAAACTTTGATAGTTTTTGTATTATAAAGAATTGTTGGGCATGTCAGGATCAGGACTGTGTTCCTTAGGAAAATGTTTATGAGAAAAATAAAATATGAAGGGGCAGGCAAATAAAAGAAAAAGAGGAGTGTTCATAATAAAATAGAAAATATAAAACTAGCCCCGTCCCGGCTTCACAGTAGGGATTCCTAGATTTTTTGAAAATAATAGTTTTTGTGTTTATTCGTTACAAACAAAATTACAAATCTTTGCTGTTTATAATATAAGTACAGTACAGGAAAAATCGATAGATATAACAGTGGTGAATAAAAGCAAACAAAGACAATAATTGGTATATTATGAAAAACTATAAAAATGATAATCTAACGAATCTGCCGCTGGCCGTGCGAAAATATATGGACGCTCGCCGCGCTATTTTGCCCGACACTAGATGGACATTCTAGCCGCTTGAGTGACGTTTATAAAACAATTGAACATCGATTGTCGTTACGCACTGAGTATTAAGGTATGAGTTTCGAACTTCGTTTTACGTCTGCGCGAGCCAGCCGTGTTCGCGACTAGTATAATAAAAATTGTGTTTTTCAGGTTTTAATTCTTTTTATTGAACACTGTTAATGTATCACTTAATTAATAACGTTAGTGTTCTCTGACCTTGGTAATTCTATTCCTGACGGGGAAGGCCCACTTATCTGGTGACCAGCGGGTGTGCAATTAGCATCTGCCATTATACACACCAAGCCCTTTTTTAGACATCGAGGGTAATGATGTTTTATTAAATATAACCGGACAGACTCGTCCAACCGAGGATTACACACGTAGTAATTTATTATAAATAATGCAGGAACCAAATCGCGCAGTTTTTTTCAAGCTTATCCCGAAAATAGACACCCTATTTTTCGAGATTTAATTACAAATGTATAGTTTTGATATTTTTTCTTGTACTTGTGATCTATAACGATGTTACTTGCCAAATTTAATAGTTTTTGGTCAACGCAAATTACCGGGATGAGTTTTAATTCCCTTCAGAGTGTTGAAATATGCGTTTTTTTGCTAAACATACGACAGTATCTTGTTTTACGTAAACTTAGAAATTTTATTTTTTCACGGCTTCATTGGACAGTAGACTTGAGTATACGGTTAAGATTTCAACTTGATAGCACGTATTCCCGAAATAAAGGATCTTGACAGTAACAGTAAATTTTGCAAAAACGCAGATAAACTTTAGTCGATCAACTTTTTAATTAATCAATTATCAAATGTGACAGGCGACGTGACAATGCGACTATTCCTGTGAAAGCTACAAAGATAGTTATCACGATAATGTCGAATATAATGAGCAAAAGTGAACTAGTCAATTAACAAATGATAGCTGTTTGAAAACTTGTTTAATTTCCTTTGATTAATTAAACAAGTCGGCAGTGGCTACTTTGTTAACGGGCTACAAAATATTTATCTATTTGTAGACTGCCGGGCTCGGTGAGAAGTAAATTCCGGGCGAGGACTTCCGCGACGGACGGCGATACGCGCCTTGCCAAACTATAGTAACAAAAACGCATCGTGTTTTAAGGTGTTGCACCCCAGCCTGACAGATGAGATATATTAGAGAGGGAACGTACGAGCAACTTTGTCTCCCGGCACTTTATTTGTCTATGTCGCCGTCACTTTGAAAGGTGCGCGCACGAGAGCGACAGCGACACAACTTTTTCTCAGTGTTGCCAGAATTTTGCGCTTTTTGTACGTTTCAAATAAACAATTTTTAACCCTTGCTTTCGCTCATTTTATTTGTATTTATGTTTTTAGACGTTTCTAGCCCTTATTTTGGCAAAATTTGCTCTAATAAAAAAATCTAGCTCTTTGTAGCTCGTCCGACTGCCCTTTTTCAAAAACCAAGGTGGCAACACTGCTTTTTCTATAAAATTTTACGTTGTAAGTTGGCAACCCTGGAAATTTATTTTGTCGCCGTGCGGGCTCCCGCGGACAAAAAAGTCTCCCGGGTGTTGCGTCGCTACGTGCGCGCACTTTCATACTAACCCATAGACTTGATGTACGAGACAACAAAGTCGTAGAGACAAAGTTGCTCGTGCGTTCCCTCACTTACGATGGACGATGTATTCATTGAAAAAGGAGGAAACATGTAAGGATGGTCGAAAACCGCGGGAATTTATTTATAGGGTCACCAAAATAGTAATTAAACAAAATAAAATAAAATAAGACATATTGTAAGACCAACCTCTTGATTGGCCAACCTTATAGTACGTCACCAATTTTCAATAGGTTTAAAAATTTAGGAAGGCTCTGGAAATTAATATCGATCTCCGGCAACTTATTTCCCCCTATATTATTCAAACAAAAAGAAAATTTGAAAATGTAATACATATATCGCAAAGAGAGCATATCTGTTATTATTCGAAAACTGAGGATTTCCGTAAAGTATTTAGGCCATATTTTTGGTACAATTTTTTTCTTTGATGCATCTGTTTCTTTTTCTATTGAGAAAACTATAAGTAATAGTGTTTTCAAGAAATAACCCAAAGAGCACACAGTGGCACACGAGTCACAGCAGTCAGTACACATAAAGTTTCTTATCTTAGGAATAGAATCGGCTATGGGCTATGACAGATCTAATCGGATATACGTATAATAGAACTAATTAGCAAAATAAATCCTATTTTAAGATCTCATGCAATCATCCATAAATGACGTAAAGCAGGAGTGATCTAAGTTAGTAATAAGACGGCTAAAAATTGGATTAACATCCATGCGAAGTCAGTGACAGTTAATCTATACTAATATTATAAAGAGGAGAGATTTGTTTGTTTGTTTGTATTCATTGAATAGGCTCCGAAACTAGTGGACCGATTTGAAAAATTCTTTTACCGTTGGGAAGCTACACAATCCCCGGGTAACATACATACATACATACATAAATACATATACAGGGACAATTTACACTGATTGAGCTTGCCCCAAAGTAAGTTCGAAACTTGTGTTATGGGATACTAACTCAACGATATTATATTTTATAACAAATACATATATAGATAAACATCCAAGACCCGAGGCCAATCATAAAAAGTTCGTTTTTCATCATGACCCGACTGGGATTCGAACCCGGGACCTCCTGCGCGGCGGTCTGGCGTGGTAACCATTACGCCACGGAGGTCGTACACGGTCGTACGGAGGGGACATAGGCTCTATTATATATATTTTTTAAACAGGGATCCTTACCAAAATCCATGCAAAGCCGGGGTGGTCTGCTAGTATTCAATATAAACAGTTAAGGATAACGCCCAGTATTCGAGGGGCACGTAAACCGCAAACTTCCTCCCTCATTCGCTTCCATATGTGACGTTAATGGATGCAACCACAGAATATGCGCTAACAGTATGACGTCAGACACAGGAAGGACTGGTATTGGCGGATGGATCGTGCGCTCGCTTGTGGTACGGTTAACCTTGTCACTTAAATTAGATCTTAGTATTGGAGGCGTTTGGGGGAGACCTATGTCCAGCAGTGGACTTCTTGTGGCTGAGGTGATGATTAGAGCTATGATGCTTGAAATTATAAAGACACTTACGAATCCCGCACAACTTCGTTTGCGTGTATTTATACACAGCAGAGCCGTCTACTTTTTAAAGCGTCATTGACTATCAGACTTTTGACCAAATCCTACGGGAATCGCTTACTTTTCGGGATATAGCAAGTTGTTGTTGCAAGCGTCCATAGGCTACGGCGACCGCTTACCATCAGGCGGGCTGTAAGCTTGTTTGTCACCTTAGTGGTATAATATATTATAAGTACCCTATGTGTTCTCAGGTATCAGCTACCTACGTACCAAATATCATAAAAATTGGCCCAGCCATTTGAGCGTGAAGAAGTACCTAACAAACATTACTTAGGAAGGAAAGAAAGGCGAAATCCCTGTTTATACCAAACAGTTGTCGTCGTGAACTAATAGATTTATTTAAAAAAATCGAGACATCTTTGTTTTTCAATTGCGGGATGCAGAATAAAAGAAGAATTGCATCGTTATAACTACAAGACCGATCAGACGGTACGCGACGCTCTTGAGTAGATTGTGTAAAGTTGAAAGTATCTAGACGGCGATCGTTCTTTTTCCAGTATTCCGATAATTGTGTACTTCGCATCTCTGAGACACTTCACGAGTCTTTATTTGTATTTTAAACTATTCGAGTGGAATATTCAACTGAGTAAACGTGCCAGCTACTATTTGACTTAATACCAAAAGCGCATTCATTTTACAGTCCGATAAGGGTACAGTGCTACAATGATGTTTATGAAGGTGAGTGACGTTTGTAGGAGGGCGTTACTGTGGCATATTTTCATACATTTTCTGCTGCGATCTGTCGAAAAGTGACATGCAATATGAACGGGAGTTGTAGTTCCAATTTCGGCCACGTTCATAAATAGCATGTAGCACCGTATTAATGACAGGGTTGTGCGAGGGCGTTACTGTGACATTTGGGTTGTCATTATAAATTAAATTTTCTTACATTTTGGGAAATATGCGTAATATCAACAGGCCGGCGGCAGTATGACTCGATCCCACTCTAGGACATGAGTGTTCTGTCTGGTTGTTCATTTACATATGCAATAGGATTACATCTAAAATAAGATGACTAATAAAAAAATACAAGAAATTTTTAAATTAATTATGATCAACATGAACTGTTAAAAAGTGACATATACAAGATGGCAGAGTTAGTTCCAATTTTCGCCACGTTCAGTAATACCCTTGTTGGTATATAATATATGTTTTTTACGTTCATATGACATTGAGAAATGTCATATGCCTGGTGGTCGAGTGGCTAGCAATGGTCACTTTATTCCGAGTGCCGCGGCTTCGAATCCTGTGCAAGTCAAACATTTGTGCGCATGAACTCTGAATGTCTGTTTGCCTTCTGAATGTTTTACAAAACAAAAAGTATTTATGTATATTTATCAGCAATCTAGTACCCCATAGTACAAGCTTAGTTGCTTAATTTGGGACTGATTACTTTCATTTGGAATCACAGCGACCATAATTATGGCAAGGCATTATCATCTTATTACTATCATATTGAGCAGTCAACGACCTTCAAGAAAACGTTAATATTATGCTACAAATTTCCGTTTTGTTCACTAATAATAAAGTTTGATGTCGAATGTTATTTTTTACGTGAAAAGTTGCCAAAAACCAATTAAGTGTTTGACATAAAAAGAAAAAAAATCTTTTGGCACGGTTTCGACTGAACGTGGAGACGTACTTTTATTTTTAATACCAATAAATTTTATTTGCCAGTAAAGGTTATACAACAGTTTACAGGCTTATTTAGTATATAAATGCACTTTGTATAACTCAAAACGCCACCTTTGTTAGCCTGGATTCCCCACTAGGATACCGTGTCGTGGAAGCCAGGTTCCTTCCTAAAGTATACTTAAAAGAACGAACGAAGTAAATCTATGGTCCTAACATTAAACACATACCTAAGTTGCTAACACGATTTTCATGATGTTTCCCAGTGTTGCCAGTACGTACAGGCTTTACATTCTCCGGATGCTGATCAAAGTGATAACTTCACTTTACACGCACTTTGGCACGAAGTTAGAAAGACAAAGGAAAAAGACTAAGAGCCCGTTAACACTCTTCGCGATCGTGGTAGAGTCCACATCACAGTGGACTGCATTAAAATTCATGGAAGTCAAGTCAACTGACTCGGGACAAGCCAACCACACATTCCCACCGCTGTCTCCTGTATAACCAGGATCAACAATGGCGACCTCAGATTGACAATAATACGGGAGAAACACAGTCTTGGAACTCAATTTCACCAGAAAGAAAATAGACGGAGTGGGAAGTATTGAAAGGATTTCCCTCCTTAACAACTACGTGAAAGACAACAATTTGGAACAAAAGGCATAGAGAGATGGATCAAGTGACGCTCGATTGCCAAGAACCACGTCTATTGTTACATTTACTATTGAATGGGAGACTGCTGAAAAGTACCTGGTTTGAACCTGATTGTTTCTGGAATAACTAATCGCATTTTAAGCATAAACATTTTTGCATTTTATAAGCATACCGACTAGAAGAAGAACGTTATATTTTATAGTAAGCGGCATCTAGCAGCACACAGAAACTACTAAACCTAAAAAAATAAAAACGTTAATGAGCAAGAGATTTTTTTAAATACTGTATGCTTTTAATCGATATTCCCTGTGCAGAAGCAGGCGCGCTCCTAAAGCTAGATATACTGCAGTAACATTTCCGCCTGTCAATATCCGGACTCCGATTTTAATAGGATCTTCGTGTCGGCCGGCACCAATATTGTGCCGGCCAACATAAAATTTTCTGCCACTCTGCCACTAATATCGGATTAAAATCAGGGCCAGACAGGTGACAATTCGGAACGAACTCTGACGCGTCAGAAGCACAGCTTTGCGTGAAGTATTAATTAACATAGTCATGTGTATGTAATGTGATGACAGGGTTAAATGTTAAATTACCGGTGGTCATTTTGCTTTGTTTCCGAAATGGTGGAAGTTTATAGAGTAGTTTATTATAATGTCTTCTTCTTCCTACCCTTATCCCACTTTACGTGGGGTCGGTACAGCATGTAAGCCTCCTCTACTTTGCTCTATCACTCGCCAACTCCACCGTAACGCTCCTGCTCCATATATCCTCCCTCACACACTCAATCCAAATTTTCTTTGGTCTTCCCCTACTTTTTACTCCTCCAACTTCCAATAACTTTCTGACGAAATTCCCTTGTTTCCTTCTCACAACATGCTCATACCATCCCACTCCTCATCTTTTCTACTATTGGTGCTACTTTCGAACTCCCTCTCACATACTCATTCTTTATCTCTTCTAGTCACTCCACACATCCACATTAAGATTCTTAGTTTATTATAATGTATTTTATATAATTAGAATTATTTAATGTTAAAGATGCCTGTGAAGGCCTAACCCCCTATTCTCAAACAAAACCCGATTCTACTTCGATTGAAATTCTATCGCTGCTGTCTCACTCATACAAAATATTTGAAATGTTTGAATCGAAATTTATAGTCTTGCGTTTGAGTTAAATCTACTCAAAGAAAACTGCCGTAATCGACAAATACTCAATTTAAAAAAATATGGTTTTATTATTTTTTCCTTGTCTGGCATCTGGCACCCATAACACCAGCATGTAAATCTGCTTTCAGCGTCGCGTACTTTTGAAACCAATCCTGAGCAATCAGTATTAGATTATTACGTTTCTTGAGAGACTATTCTAGCTTTGTAACTAATAAACTAAATGAAAACGTATTGTACATCAACAAATTAGTTTTCTAGTAATTTCAAGAGTTCGAATTAGTATTTGAAATTCAAATCTCTATTTCGTTGCAGAGTAACTTAGCAGATGGCGGTTAGTAAAATAATGTATTTTGTACAACATTTCTTTTCGCAACGAAGCCTGACTACTGTCCGCTATTTAGGCGCGTTGTTCCGGAAACCCACTTCCGTTGTATGGTGGTGCCACTTAACCTATTATGTATATTTAGGTCATAATGAAATAAGACCCTATGTCAAGTAAGCTAGAACTAAAATTCAATAAACATGTAACAATTGCAACTTTTACGATGTCACCTGGTTATTATTTGGGTTATTTTTTTTTTGTATACAATTGTTATAAAAAACATAGTATATGGATAGAATTTTAGTACTAATTTTAGTACAAAAAGACGTGCCTTTCGCCTTCTTTTCACAGTCATTTTGCTTTGTTTCCGAAATGGTGGTATTTTATAGAACAACATGACAAGATAATGTATCTGTGAAGGTCTACTCTCTAATAAAATGATTTTATTTCAATGAGGATTTACAATATCATTCTTTGTAGTCAATGAAACCCAACTACGTGGGATCGGTATGTTAGTCTGTTTACCTGCTCTAATAAAGTTATCAATGCGGTAAGGGGTTAAAACCGGTTACAACTGGCGCTATCTCGTTTTTTGTGATAGTGTTGACGACCGACGGCACCGTGGTTAAAAGACTTCACACGAAGCTGTGATGAGTGGAGATTAGTTAACTATGTTTATTAGAATCAATGATACTTCATCTCAACCACAGATGCTATTCATCAATATCATCTCAACCACAAAATGTCCACCATTTGACATAGGCCTCCCCCAAATGTATAACCGGTGGGAAGTGGTAAGCAGTAGTGGGTAGTCTAGCGACATTTTTGGATATTTTTTTTTAATTTATATAGGGACAAATCACACAGCAATCTGTGTGATTTGTCCCTAGTCCCGATCTGTGTGATTAGCTCAATAGCTAGCCCCAAAGTAAGTTCGTCTTGTTTTATGGGATACTAACTGAACGATACTATATTTTATAACAAATACATATATAGATAAACATCAAAGTAGGCTAATCAGAAAAAGATCGTTTTTCATTCGGGATTCGAACCCGGGTCCTCCTGATCCGACATGGTAACCATTACGCCACGGAGGTCGTCAATTCGTCGTCGATTCTATTTTCAGAAGAAATCGGTTAGTTGCTCAAGCACTCTATACCTCCTCTTTTGGAATTGGTCGCTGTTTGTGTGGTGACAGTACGTAGTCGACGCACGAACAACGACCAATTCCTCTTCTGAGGCATTGGTTGACTGGACTAATTAAAAAAACTACAAAAAAATCTGCTTAATCGGCCTAGCCGTTCTCAAGTCATATTTATTGAATACATACACATTAAAACTAAACTAAACATCTATAATAATATTATAAAGAGGTAAAGTTTGTGTATTTGTTAAATTGTAAGGGGTAATCTCGGGATCTACTGAACCGAATTTAAAAATTCTTTCACCAATAGAAAGCCACATTATTGCTGAGTGTCATCTATATATATAAAATGCTTTGTCCTGACTGACTGACTGACTGACTGACTGACTGACTGACTGACTGAGAATCAACGCACAGCCTAAACCGCTCATCGTAAAAATCTGAAACTTGGCAGGTGGAACTATTATAAGACGTAGGCGTCCGATAAGAAAGGATTTTTCGAAATTCGAACTCTAAGGGGGTAAAAAAGGGGGGTAAAGTTACTATGGGACCACTTGATTCCTTGATCCAATCTACTTCAAATTTTGCATAAAAATTGTTTATGAGAATTGATTGAAGATGTGATTCTTATTTTATTGAAATTCTTGAAAAAAATGTATTTTGTGGGTAATTTTCTTCGAGTTGATATCAATACTCATACTCCTTAGTGCTTTTGATTTCAATTACATTTAATTTTGACACATCCGTGAAGTGAAGTGTATCATCTGTCATGTAGTTATAAATTGTGAATATTCAATCATAATGTCGTCTATTTATTCTGTTTGTGATATCGGAAAAACAGCTAAAATTCTAACTATGGATAAAGCAGACTGAAACATATTCATCGATAATAAACAGTAAGTAATTAAATATTAAATTTTATAATATTTGACAGGGGTCAAGGTCAATTGGTCAATGGTTAAATGGCATATTGATATTGTCTCTTTCTCTCTTATAGGAAATATCATTACGTCGACTTGCTCTATTATTTCGTAGTGTTGTTGTAGGGATGGTTGTAGGCTGAGGTTGTAGGTATTGAAATACCCATACATACATTTTTTTTACCGAAGTGGTTGGAAAACAAGCTCAGGAATATGGATCATTTGATATTAGGTGATTACCGTCGACTATGGAGCACATAGATTCTAGGGTCCCTGACCCGTTGCCGACCTATAACAGGAAAAGACAGGATATATGTATAGCGAGAAATAGTATAAGGAAGGAGTTAGATTTTTTTATACCACAAAGGTGGCAAACAAGAATTTCGGATATTTCACTCTCCGAATGAAACGCATTGCTGCTTCACGTCAATATTCTGTAAAAGGGTGGTACTTCACCGGTCGGGCTAGCCTATTTCATAAACGCCCACTCCAAAGATTGTAATAAGAAGTATTTAAATAGAAAAATAATCATGTATGCATATGAAAATGTTTTGTCTTGACCATAAAGACCTGAAATTTGGGTGTGTGATGTAGGCAACCGATAAGAAAGGATTTTTCGAAATTCCCACGGGAAAGCGGGATAAACGCAAACGAAGTTGCGCGGGTTTCTCTAGTAGGTTATATAAAAAACCAAAAAATAAAAAGGCTTTTAACATTATGCCCAACGAAGTGGGCACGGGTCAGCTAGTATTATTATAAACATAAATTATAATGAACCTAAAACTAAAAACCTTAAAAAATACAATAAAATAACTAAAATATTTTATTAAAAGGGTTGTAAGGGTGACAACGGGAAATTTTTATTACTTATAGATTTGCCATGTCCGTCTGTCTGTCCGTCGGCGATCTAGCGCCTAGACTCTTAATACTAGATAGCTGTAATTCGATGTGTATACGTATAATAACAATGTAAGCAATGTGGTAGAACAAAATTTTTAAACATATATTATTTTGGGGTGACTCCCCTACATGTAAAGTGAGAACGTAATTTATTTTTCGCGCCGACCCCATGTTGTGTGGTGTCATTTGATAGGTTTTTTAAATACATCGAAGGTGTGGAAAGATTATTTTGCGATACAATGATTTGTTTCGGAATTATTTACATTTATTGTGTTAATTTTCACTTTGCACGGTGGTCCCTCCCTCTCTATCTCCGAATGTTTTATGTTTAGAAATTTGAAAATAAAAGATGTTAGTAGTAAGTAGTCCATATGCTGAACCTTTAATGAAAACTATTACGGTTAAGTAGGCTCTACTAGTTTCCGAGTAATCGCCGACGAACCTATAAAATAAAATTTATTTGATTAAAACTTACAAATGTGATAGAATTTTATTTTTTACTTATCTGCAGGCAAGGAAAGCGTAGCAAATGCGCAACCCTACATTGTGCGTGGCCCGACACGTACTTGGCCGGTTTTTAATTATAGACTAGCGAACCGCCCCTCTTCGCACGGGTCTTACTAAAGTACTAAAGATCCTATTTTATTTATTTAATATAATACTACTAGCTTTTCTCCGCGGCTTCGCTCGCGTTAATTTTATGACATAGATCGCGTTTGACAACAAAACAACGCATAGCGCGACTTGTGGCGCCATCTGATGGCCGATACAGCGCCCACTATAGTTGAAAAATTATTTTCCCATTGGAACGACATACTTTCACGGGATAAAAAGTAGCCTATGTTGGGCTCTGTACCCCTAACAATATGTATGCAAATTTTCATAATGATCGGCTGCTTAATCAAGCCGTGAAGGAATAACAAACAAACAAACAAGGAATGAATAAATAAATAAAACAAACAAACTCACTTTCTCATTTATAATATTAGTAAGGATAGCCTATGTCACTCGGGGAGGCAATGAATCTTCAAACGGTAAAAGAATTTTTGAAATCAGTCCAGTAGATTTGAAGTTTATTCGTTACATACGAAAATACAAATCTTTCCTCTTTCTAATATATTTATCTATTATGTATTAAAACTTTAGGTATTTGTTACTCAATCATGTGATAATGTTGTGATATATTTGGTTATTTGATATAGGCCGTTATAATCTGGATTAACATATTTAATAGTTATTGTCCCGGAAATGTGGTCTGGAACGGGTTTGTGGGGGGGTATAACCTCGGGCATCCGCTAATTCATATTAAAATTTCACCTAAAATTTACACGAGATGTACAGTATAGCCAATGAAAGAGGTGAGCAGGGTTATTATTCAAGTTTTGTAAATATTGCGTGAAGGGATTTACTCGAATTTATTTATCAATAGTATTCATATTTTACTACTAGTATAATACTCTCAACTTCGTTAGCGTATATCTCGCTTTCCCGTGGGAATTTTTAAAAATCCTTTCTTAGTACACCCCTAGACGTCGTAAGGAACCTACATTCCAAATTTGGAATCTCTAGACCCAGCGGATTGGGCTGTGCGTTGATATAAAGTTAAGTCAGTCAGTCAGGACTTTGAATTTTATATAGATGTAATTACAAATTTACCTTATATTATTAGCATAAAAATCTTTGTTCTGTACCCTGGTCATCTTATTCATTAGTTGACTGTACGTATAATCCTATTGATACTTCATGACCAGTTTAGTAGATAACCTGAATTAGGGTTAAAGCCCGCATCAACGTCACAAAATTAATTAAATTACATGTGACATGCAATTTTCATTTGAAAGTGTAGCACGTACATATGTAGGCAATAATTTAGGTAGATATATAAAATAAGGTTCCCTAAAAAGGCTTTGGGTTTTCTCTATTTGTATAAGATTTACAAGAAAACACTTACGCGAGAAATAAAGCTTATCAATAACAGTAATAATTGCACAGTTTAACGATTGCCAAAGATTAACACTTATAAAAACTTCGAAATATATAGTTTATAATGAACTATGTATTTCAACACGGACGGATCCACACCAGATGATCCAACGCGATCCAAAAAGGCGCAGGATCTCGATTCAATGGAGACTTTGATGTGGACTTGCCTCGCACGATCTAAGGGCATACAGCAACCAGTGCGGTCCGCGTCCATAAATATGGATCGCAGATTGAGGATCACTGATCTAACTTGGATCGTCTGGTGTAGATCCAGCTAATTAATGATTATGATTACGAGTTCTTTCAAATATTTTTTTCTGCCACCGATTCAAACATGTAGTTTGACATATAACGACGCGACGCTATCGCTCTTCTAGAAGCTAGAAAAGAATCATGTATTTTTACGCCCGAGCAATGAATCACGAACAGAAATTCTTAGTATGCCCTGCACAATGAGCAATAACCATTTTAAGTACACTACAGGTATCAAGTAACTGCCTAAAGGCTGTAGGCCGTCGTCCGAACCTCGATTTTCTAGGGAGACTATTCAATTCACTTATTTTCTTAACACATTTTTTTATTTTTATTTTTTTATACCACAAAGGTGGCAAACAAGCTTACGGTCCGCCTGATGGTGAGCGGTCACCGCAGCCTATGGACGCTTGCAACACCGGGAGCATCACTCGCGCGTTGCCGACCCTGTAAAAATCTTTTAATGCCCTTTTTGAAGAACCCCATATTATAGTCTAAAGGAAAGACCTCGGCGGGGATCTCATTCCACAGCCTCAGCGTTCGCGGGAGGAAACACAATGGTTACAATGAGATCTTACAACTACCCTATAACAGCGTCGATGGCAATAGCTGACAAAGTTGACTGTCCATTCTGAGACACTGGGTGGGGCAGATCATAAAATAAATATTGTTCAGAATTAATTAAATAAACTAACATAGGTTAAGTGGCATGTACTAACAATATTATGGATTTTAATTGTCTGATAAATAAATATATTATTATTATATTATAAGGCACTGCAAATTTTGGAGAGGTAGTTTTAGACTATATATTAGTTCGCCTCATATATCGTAATCTTTTTATATGACATTACGACGGGTAAACAAGCAATCGGGCTGCCTGATGGAAAGTGGATATAAACGCATTTTTTTCTATACCTACGTAAACGTGTAATGAAAATAATGGAAAGAGAATTGGGAGAATTTTAGGGTTTACTAAAGCAGAAAACTTGCGTATACGCTGTTGCCTCAGTTTACAATTCTAAGGAATATGACGTATTTTTTAAATGAATATTTCACAATAAACATTTGTAATTTTGAGAGTCCAGAAGAAATCGACGTTTATATGTAAATGTCTATTTCACATTGATTTATATTTTAAATCGTGGAACGAATTCAATATTATTATTTCTCATTTATGTACAATGAGTATAAAATATTAAATTTGTGACGACGGACTACTGTACTTGTGTACAATACATGGGGCGGTACAATAAAAACGATTTTATGGACTCTACTAAAAGGTCGGTGCACTAACCAACTGTTGCATAAAGGTGATGGCACATCATAAAGAAATTACGTAGACGATCACTCATGTAACCGCTATAAAATGTATGTGAACATATCACATTAGTACCGAACCGAATGTGATAATTGTTGCTGATAAATAATCTGCGTTTTAGATAGGTGTAAGTTCTATGTGATTTGACCTTTATTAAATTGTAAGATTGGATGCATCATGCCTTCCTGCTAGGTTACTCTGCAACTGGTTTCGATTCTGTATAATTTCAATTTAAATTAACAGCAAATACTAATTAGTTCTCTTGAAATTTTATATTTTACTAACTAATTTGTTAGTGTACAATCTATGTAGTTAAAGCTAGTATAATCTTTCAAGAGTACCTAAACGCACCAATCCAATACCGATCGCTCAAGGTTCGAGTGTAGCCTTCCTTTGACGACGCTGTTGAAGATGTGACTCAGTTTCGTTTGTCGTTGAGAATCAAAGAATCAAATCGTTTATTCAGAGATAGTCCGTCACGTGCACTTTTCTCTAGTCAAAGTGTTACATACAATAATTATGTTTATTTAATGTACTAATAAGCTATAACCATTTCGGAAACAAAAGCGAAATGACCACTGGAAAAGAAATCAAATCGAAAGAGAAGCAGTTACGGCCTTTTTAGTCATTTAAATTTAAAATGTGTACTAGATAGCATTGTTCAAAATTATTCATTTATTCGAAACCGACATTTTACATTAATAAAAACATTAACAAAATTTCGTTAAACAGTAAAAAGTAGTTTTAAAACTTGCTTTTGAAAAATCATGTCAAAATACGTATCCTATACTGATCCTATACGATAAAATAAAAAATATCGAGAACAAAAATCATTCTCAAATAGAGCTTTGAAACAAAATGGTGTTCCACGGAATTGTCACATAAACATTCAGTAATGTTTACACTTTACTCAACGCAGCCTACTGACCGCTTCGGCGTTGCGCAAAAACCATTACGCTAGTTGATTTAACTGCAGCTCTGATGCATTTATAGACGAAAACTGGGCTGTTATTGTGAACGAAGTAAACGAGTATTGAACACTTTTAGTTTATTTTAGCCAAATACATAACTCCGTTTTTGTGTATCTCCGATATACGAGTTGTGTTTAATAAACTCTTTTCTAATAGTTAAGGGCAAGCAACACAGCCAGGGTCCGAGCGAGAGAGTGAGCCGGCCGAGCCTCGTTTCCACCTCTTTTCATATTTTGATTTGTCCGACTTTCCGTCTGACTTTTCGACCGATTCTATTAACCTATCATACGGACAAGGATAGGAAAATTCGCTCACCGAATATTGGACACCGTAAATATTACAGTAAAAAGTTATTTGCATTACAAATAGACATAACACTTTTATTTATTTCATTAAAGCTATTGCGTATTCCTTTGGAATCGAGCGATACTATAGAAAATATAGCCAAGCTGTATGCTGTAACGGCTTGTTTGATGACCACTTTATGACTATAAAATAGGTTTTATGCACCGCGCACAACGACGGTACAATAATATCTCTTTTATGGCTAACTGAGATTCCAGATGATGCCGTTTACTTCCTATTGGCCAAATGAAAGGTTCACGTACAGAATTTTACGTTTACAAACATAACAAAACAAAAAAGGGCAAAAAATTATGTAAAATGTTTTAATTTTTAAATTATCCTTTGCTGTTAGACGATTAATTTACCTATTGCTTGCTTGATTGCTGTGATATCCAATTAAACTCACTCAATGTGTTTAAAAACTGCCTTTTGCTTAATTCAGATGTCGCTGCTGTCGACTCTTTGTGCAGCTATTGATTGCAAAAATGCCACCCATTTATTTCCCAAAGAAATAAAACGAAGAAAACATGGGAAAGGAAAAATGAAGAAACTACCGTATATAACAAAATTATTTACAGTAGTTTCTTCATTTGCGCTTTGCATTTGGGTATGGAAGTAGATATTATGAACCCATATGGCGGGTTTAAGGAACGGTCAACTGTGCCGCCACCTACGATAAGCTTTCAGTTTTTAACCCCATTGGAAAAAAATACAACATAGAGGGAGAAGTGAAAAAGGACAGGGGTGAGTGGCGCAATTTAGTACCTAGTCGGAAAAATAGACGACTTCACGCCATCAACTCTCCTTTGACGCGGGTGAACAGCGCTCTACAAGGGCGCACGTCCACTGCTAAAATTGACTTTATGTCACCGCAGAACACGGCAAAGAGTTGGACAACTGAGCTCGAACAACATGACGTGTATAAAGTAGTCGAAAAATCAATCTTTAGATTATATCTTACCAAAAAATATGAAATTATAAAACTTTGCGTAAGTGTAAGGAGTTTTAAAATCATTCCCTTTAGTCTTGTTAATTGATTGTTTAATAATATTTTATGGATTTTGACAACACTCGACACGATGCGAACCTATTTTACAATGCAATCAAGTAAGAAAATTAAATGCTCGCCCCACAAGAAACTAGAGCGATTGGCATGGAACTTTTGCAATACCTAGATGAACTTAGATCTGTAAGGGCTTGATTAAAATCTTGTGAACTTTTGTCACTGTCATTCTTGAGGTAAATCATGAAGTGCAAAGTGACAAAATAGTGAAAACCAGCCTTTGATACTACGTGTGCCCGATTGGAATGCAATCCCAATTGGTCTTTTTTAAAAATACTTGTTTAAAAAAAGCTTAAAGTATTAAATAAAAATGCTTACCAAATCAAATTATAAGCAATATCACACTCATTTACCATTCAATTTGGGTGGATAGATGGCGGTAGCGTCTGACGTGATCCCAATTACGCTCCGGTCCGCTCATTAAAGGGTGAAATAACTTATACATCACGATACATGTGAACGCAATCAACAATATGTACTACTAGCGCTCCGCCCCGGCTTCAAACGGGTTTAAGTAAGGATCCCAATTTAAAAAAAATATATAATATTATAAAAGCCTATGACACCCGGAGATAGTATAGCCAAATACTATAGACGAGTAATACGCACAGCTCTTGACGTTTCTCATACAATGACTTGGCAACCTCCGTTCACCTCATGCCGCTAGGGGCGATATAACATTTTGCATACAAAACGCACAAAAGTTTTGAAATCGTTCACCTCATGCCGCCCTCATGCCGTAGGGGCGCTAGTGTCGCGTCTTGCCCGAATTCTTCCGAAGCTGTGCGTATTAGCAAATACTATAGACGAGTAATACGCACAGCTCTTGACGTTTCTCATTCAATGACTTGGCAACCTCCGTTCACCTCATGCCGCTAGGGGCGCTATAACATTTTGCATACAAAACGCACAGTTCACCTCATGCCGCTAGGGGCGCTATAACATCTTGCATACAAAAGTTTTGAAATCGTTCACCTCATGCCGCCCTCATGCCGTAGGGGCGCTAGTGTCGCGTCTTGCCCGAATTCTTCCGAAGCTGTGCGTATTAGTCTTCTATAGTATTTGGTATTCCCAAAGCTTCCCAACAGTGAAATAATTTTTCAAATCGGCTTAGTAGTTCCGGACCCTACTTAATGCAAACAAAAAGACAATTAAATCTTTTTTAATTAAGTTTAATGTTAATAAAATCTATGTATAACATTTTTTATAGCTGTTTCGTACAACTAATCATTCTTATTCTGAAAAATGATTTTCAAAATCTATACTTTCAATTTACACTCGTGTTATTACAGTACCTACTTACGAGTTTAACATAATTTTGCCGTTTTTTGCTATGTTGTATAAAAAATGGAAAAACGGAACCCTTCGCGCGCGAGCCCGAATCGCACTTGGCCGTGTTTACTTTATTTTAGTTGTGTAATTTTTTTAATGTGTATACAACTTGTATACCCACAAAATATTATATAAGGAAAATAAACAAAGATTATTTATTCAAGAGTTTTCTCCTTGAAATTGATTTAATATGAAATTGATACTTATTACTTGGATAATAAAATCCTGAGTTCATTATCGTGAGTAAATGTCAAATAATATTATATTTCATCCTTAACCTTATAAAACTATTTATCAATAAACATTATATTTCAATTAATTTATGAAATCTTTAAGATGTTAAGAACTTAATTTTCAGGAAATGTATTGTATATTTTTGCCATTTTTGTCTATTCTCGTCTTGTAATTTTCATTGTAATTTCTATCGATTCTCTCCCTTGGCTCTGTACGTTTTGTAAAAACCCGAGTGTACGTAGTCGCTTGATATCTAACATGATTCAGTTGTAAGATTATAAATTCACTTGTAAAATACATATACAGTCCTTGTGTGAACAAATGTTTTCTTTAATCCTTGTATTAGACAAATTATCAAAAATATAACAACTAATATTATAAAAATGAGAAAGTGAGTTTGTTTGTTTGTTTGCTATTCCTTAACTAATCATCTGATCATTATGAAAATTTGTATATATATTGTCAGGGGTACAAATCTAAATATAGGCTTTTTATCCCATGAAAGTATGTCATTCCAATGGGAATCTTTTCTACTATAGAGGGCGCTGTATCGGCCAACAGATGGCGCCACAAGTCGCGCCGTGGGTTTTGTTGTCAAACGAGATCTATGTCATAAAATTTACCGCGAGCGAAGCCGCGCGGTACAGCAAGTAATTTATACGTGCCATTGACTTTAAAAATTTTAGAAATTGCCTGTAAGTCACTTTTAAGTAATTAAAAATCAAAGTGGGTAGTAAGTTTGATTTTGTTAGTTTTTTTCTATTTGTCAATAATTTCTCGTAAATAACTAAGTATAAAAGCCAATCACAACAGCTCTATTTAAAAAAAAAACAATTCTAAGGGCCCAAACTCTCAAACCTGCTTGGCGCTATATTGTTCATTAGAAAAAAGAAACATTATTATGACCCATATACATGCCGTGAAGAACGCTCGCGTTTTTAAACCGCACGTTGTTGTAAATTTAAAAAAGTAGATTTTGTTCACCGTTGTGATTTATCTCTAATTTTGTTTACTTTTGCTTACGATGTTGATTATTTTCGCTAAACGTTTCCGTATGTTTTATAAACATCAGATTTTTGATAGTCCCTACTAACGCCTTCATAGGGTTTCAATTAACACTTACCCCTTTTTTTCTAGGGTTTCTACTAACACCTTTCCGCATCAGAAGGCACACGGGGTTCGATCCCCGCACGTGCCAAACAATTTATGTGATGGCATTTTTGTCTAAAGTCTGTTTGTTTTCTATGTTATAAATATAAAGTACTAGCTTTATGACATAGATCTCGTTTGACAACAAAACAACCCATAACGCGACTTGTGGCGCCATCTGTTGGCCGATACAGCGCCCTCTATAGCAGAAAAAATATTTTCCCATTGGAACGACATACTTTCACGGGATAAAAAGTAGCCTATGTTGGCTCTGTACCCCTAACAATATGTATGCAAATTTTCATTATGATCGGCTGCTTAGCCAAGCCGTGAAGGAATAACAAACAAACTCACTTTCTCATTTATAATATTATAGTAAGGAGTAAGGATGTATACAATTACAATAATATCAGTTGTCTTCGCCTCGAACACAAGTAAAGTAAACTAGACTTACTAGCTTAAGGTGAATTGTGTAGAATTTATTAGTGTGAAGAAACCCGCGAAACAACGTTTGCGTGTATTTATTTATGCACAGCAGCGCCATCTATATCAGACTTTTGATCAAATCTTACGAGAATCGCGTACATTGCGGGATAAAAAGATCCTATGTGTTAATCCAAGGTATCAGCTACTTACATACCAAATATCATAAAAATTGGCCCAGTCCTTTGAGCGTGAAGAAGTAACAAACATAACACACTAACTTTCGCCTTTATAAATATTATAGTAGGATTAAAATCGCGTATGTTTGAAAATACGTTAAGTTAGAAGTTAGATAAATAAAATTCGAACAGACAATTCTATAGGGTCTTTAAATCATTCACCAGTCATGGTCGAGTGACTAAGAGTAACAAATACAGAAAAAAGACAACACCTCTCTACAAAACGACAAAGTCGGTTAAAAAAAACATGGAGCATGGCTACCTACGTGAGTCACTGCCACACAAAAGGGACCAGATTGTCGACATTATAATATATACCATCAAAACAACTGTGTTACATCAATGTAGTAATAACACTATTGTTATATAAATAAATATACAAATATAAATATTCTTGGATGAATCACACAACGCCATCTAGCAACCAAGCTTATGGTAACTATGATACTGAAAAACCTTTTTTTGGAAATAAATACTTATTATACATAGAAAACACCCAGACCAAGGCAAACAGACATGTTCATGCACACAAATGTTTGCCTTGCGCAGGATAGGTACGAACCCGCAGCCCTTGGGATAAAGTGACCATTGCTAGCCACTCAACCACCGGGCCTGTTATATACTAGAAGCCCGCGGTTTTAACCGCGAAATTATCATGATATAAATCTCTGTATTTCTGTGTGAGCTTATTTACTTACGGCGACATCAGCGGGCCTGTTATCGTTGAAAACATATATTGTATGAGCACGATAACGCTTGAAATTGTAACTAGATAAAAATTGGTTTTGGTTAGAGAATAGGCCCTCAGGGCGTTTTAAGATTTTACGTCGAAATACAAGTTTATATTGAATGTAGAGTTCTACAGCTCAATAGTTTTAGAACATTTTTGTAGTGTCCGGATGACAGTAGCCAATCGCATCTAAAATGATGAAAAGGGAGGGCGAAGTCGGAATTAAAAGCTAGTCTTTAAATATTAATATACACGGTACATTCATATTAGAATGCCCTTAAACATTATTAAAACTAAACTAAACATATTATTATAAACATAAATAATAATGAACCTAAAATTAAAAACCTTAAAAAATATTAAAAAAATAACTAAAATATATTATTAAAAGGAGTCCCTTTAGGCAAGGTTCCGAAGATACTGGCAGCGTTCCCCCTTTGAATAGCTAGATTAATTCTTTGTCCGAGGTAGCTGCCAGCTCCTGTGATGTCGACTAACCAACCTTTTTGCAATTTCCTTAAAAAGTCTTATAGTCTTAATATTAATATACTGTTACTTACGACATGTTGTATTTTCTTTCCTAAATTTCCCACGGGAACAGGAAACACGAGATTACTAGAAGTAAATGTCAATAAGTATAGGGGATCAATTATTAGTTATAGCTAAATAGCAACGATATATCAATATTTAACAGTTTAGTGAGCACGACTTGTTCGCGTGATTCAACGCATTACATACAAACAGATTTTTTTATAGTATTGAAGCCATACCAACAGCGGCAACGCCCCAGACATAAGCGAGAGCGGATGACAGACGCCTATAAATAATGACAGAATAAATAACAAAAAACAAATGATTAAATACTCAATTAAAATATTTAATTTGACTCATTTAGTTTTAGTTTATTTGTAATATCTTTTTCTTACTATCAATATTAGCAATTATGGTAAATACTGATTTATTTATATTTTTGTTGAATTAATTAACGGCGCATGCCTAACACAATCCCAATCCCAAACCCAGTGTTTTTGGAAATCCAAAAACACTGGGTTTGGGATTGGGATTGTGTGATTCAACATAAATATGTTGAAAGGTTTTTTCGAAATTCGTACGGAAAAGAGGGACACACAAACGACGTTGCGCACTTTGCGTTTCGCTAGCGTGCTATAAAATCTAAATTATTAATTATTATTATTATTTTGTGAATAACTCTAGGTACATTAAAATTTTTAAGTAAAATTTTTTTTTTAATTACTGTGCTTTCAAAACTACACGAATAATTTCTCTATGATTTTAATTTTCTTGGACTATTACTTTCTTCTCTGTATATTTAAACACTTATTACTCGTCATATTACTGGAATGCAACGCTCGCGTTCGGTAGCTCTTCCTTGTTTTGCATACATTACGCCGTTTTTGTGGCCGCATTATTAACACCATGCTTGCATAGCATCAACACGAGACATCAATCACGCAAAGATCCGACGTCCTCGATTCGAAACCATAGTACAAACAAACAATATAAAAAGAAATAGACGTAAATCTTAATAGACGACGCAAATGTACGGCTTAAGACACAAGACACCTACTCTTTGTATACATTTATTGTGCATACATTTTAAAATTTACTGTGAACCTATAATGTGTCGTATACTCACATACATTAACTTTGAATTGATCACATTGTTGATAACTAAGTACATATTGCGCAGAAAAAAGTCTATTTGTAAAAATATTTGTGTGATGGAGGGCCAATTACGAATATATTTCTTAAATTAGTATACAATTAAAAATTAACTCTTTCGATGATGCATTCGAAGAAATTCCCAATTATTTTTATCAACGAGTTATGTGTCTGTGGAGTAGATTTCAGCAATTTTCTCTCATTTATGCTAATATTAATTAATGAGAAAAAAATATTAGAATCATTATTGTTTCCTTGTCTCTATTAACGCTTAGGCACACATAAAACAGAAAGTACTTGCATATTTTCAAATTTTCATGAAACCGAAACTGACTAGCTTCCGAATTGGCTCTACACAAGATGATATTCGTGTATTTAAGTCAATCAAGTGTGTGTATACTTTGAATAAATTCTCATAAGAAAATACGATATAAAAAAATGGAAGTTAGAACGACGGATTATTAAAGGTGAAGGATATTGCGATATCTATTTTGTTATATATCTGTGTAAAATCTATGCAATAGCTAATGACCTTAATAAGAAATGCCTATGTATTTCTGTGAGGCGTGCCGTCAATCAAGATTAGGTACTAGTAATTTTTGTAGCGATTTCGAAGTACTAGTACTACTTTTACTTCTATTAATAAACGAGAAATTGATTCGTTGGAACTAGAGAGATGTTACAAATTGATTTCTCATTAATATTAGCAAATACTTTAGAAGACTAATACGCACAGCTCTTGACGTTTCTCATACAATGACTTGGCAACCTCCGTTCACCTCATGCCGCTAGGGGCGCTATAACATTTTGCATACAAAACGCACAAAAGTTTTGAAATCGTTCACCTCATGCCGCCCTCGAGCCGTAGGGGCGCTAGTGTCGCGTCTTGCCCGAATTCTTCCGAAGCTGTGCGTATTACTCGTCTATAGTATTTGATATTAGTAACTAGCGGACCTAGCCGAGGTTAGGTTTTACTAAGGATCCCTATTTAAAAAAAATATATAGCCTATGTTACCCGGGGGGAATGTACGTTCCGAACGGTGAAAGAATTTTTGTAATCGGTCCAGGGCAATTCACGTAACAAAAACCGACTTCACTTCGACTCAACGACACTCGCTGTCTCACTCATACCAAATAGGAATTGTACGGGACAGCGAGAGTCGTTGAATCGGACTAGAATCGGTTCTTGTTGCGTGAATAAGGCCACAGTAGTTTTTGAGTTTATTCGTTACAAACAAAAATACAAATCTTTCCTCCTTATAATATTAGTAAAGACAACGGAAGTTTGGAAAAAGTCTTTGTAAGTATATACTATACCTATCTCACTATAAGAACGAGATAGCAGTACTATTTTCTATCCTTTTCACAAGTTCCAACTCAGTCCGAGTTGCAGTTTAACTATTCACCGGCGGCGGCGGCGTACAAACACAATACTAGTAGGTGCTAGTAGTCTATAGATAGAATGACGGTTTGCTCAGTTTTGTATTTGGTATGGACTGTGGAGCTATAAGAGAGTTATTTTATTTTATTTGGAATACATACAGTCAATAAATCAAAAATATTTTGATATAAAGAATTTACATGTTCATGAAAAATGCTTATCTTTTTTTATACCACTAAGGTGGCAAACAAAGCATCCGGCCCGCCTGATGGTAAGCAGTCACCGTAGCTTATTATCTGTTAGATTTTGAGAAAGAGAAAATAAAGTCTAGTTACAGAACCATCAATACACGACTTAAAAATACAATTCTTCGATTTTGAGTTTGAGTTGGATTGGACAGGTCAATCTGGTAATGGCAGGGTATCAGTAAGTGAGATTGTTTAAATTAATTTTCCGAACATGTACTTATAACCACATATAAAAACCGGCCAAGTGCATGTCTGGGGCCCGATTCTACTAACACAAATGCACAATAAGTTAAACATTCTGTTATTGTTTACGTCCATAACAAATGTGAAACCTATTCCGCTGATACACTATCGGCATTCTTTTGAGACATGATTGAGACACCATTGAGAGTCCATTGGTGCATTTGTGTTAGTAGAATCGGGCCCCTGGCCATGCACAGTGTAGGGTTCCGTATTACACACAAGCTGAGAGATGGTGGACTACGGCACCAGGCTGCAGGCAATCCAAGGAGGCGATACCATCCCTGGATAACAAGCTGTCCAAGCGCCTTTTGCGCCTGGACAGGAGAAGCCTGCGCCTGGTAACAGGAACCATCACAGGACACTGCTCATTGAACAAACACTTTTACACAATAGGTATCACGGACAGCCCTCTATGCAGAGCATGCATGGAGACTGAAGAAACTGTGGCGCACGTGCTCCTTGAGTGCACAGGCGTCACTCAAATCCGGAAAAAGACACTTGGGTCACCAATGTCTCTTGCGGACACACTGAGCAGTTTGGGAGGACTAATTCGCTTCTGGAGGGAGGTGGGCTGGATGGAATGACAGCCCCACGGCTCACGTACAATGGTCCAGTACAGGACTAAGTGCGGAAACCACACCCACTAGAGGGTTATGATGATGATGATGAGGGTTCCGTATTTGGTGTGCTTTGCTTGCTTGCAAATGAGTCCAATATCATATTCTATGACATTTGTAAGTTTTCATCAAAGAAATTTTATTTTATCAGTTCGTCGACTATTACTCGGTAACTAGTAGTGCCTACTTAACCGTTATAGTTTTCCTTGTAGGTTCACTATATGAATATGTTTCAAAATTCTAAAAACAAGACTTTCGGAGATAGGGGGGGGGGGGGGGGGGGGGCACCCGTGCAAAACAAAAATTGACACGTTAAATGTAAATAATTCGCAAACGGATCATTGTATCGGATAATGATCTTCCCACACCCTCAATGTTTTAGACCTATTCTAACGATACCAAACAACATGGTGTCGGTGCGAAAAAGAAATATCATTTCCACTTTAACTGTACGGAAAGCACCACAAAAAAAAATGCGCGGACGGACAGACGGACATGGCGAAACTATAAGGGTTCCTTGTAGTTTACTACGGAACCCTAACAAACGGAATAGAGACGCGCCGAACCGCGCACTACCCGCACCCGTTTTGTATGTATGGCTAAATGGTGAAAAACTATTCTATTATATATTCCACAAATATCCGTTGCTATACCTAAGTGTAATATTGTCATAGCAAACAGGTCTGCCACATCAACGCAAACATGGTTATGTTTGAAAAGGGACAAAGTGCCCGCATCGAGCTGTAGCGCGTGACGAAGCCAGCCGGATAACGGTTGAAATTTCAATATATTTTGATTACCTTACAGGCCTGAATTCACTTTGATTAATGCGAGTGCAGGTGTTAAGTAATTGAGGTTGAGTCACCCTCAGTACCAAAAATGCTACTACCTAAATCTTTTGCATCGTAGTAATTGAGGGTGAAACGCCCTCAGTTACTAATCGCTTGCGCTCGCACTAATCAATGTGAATACAGGCCTTTATATACTAGCAAAAATAATAAGTATAAGTGTCTAAACACACTATGCCGAAAATACGCAACCGAAGTTCGGCGTGACTACGCCTGCAATGTATTTTAAATGACTGACGACACACCATGCCGAAATTACGTCGCGTTATAGCGTACAGCCAAACTTCGGTCGGGCGTAAGTTCGGCAACGATTCGGCGTATAGCAACACATTATAAGCGACCGAAGTTCGGTGCGACGCCACGACAGCGCTCGGACACTGACAATACACACACAAAGTTCCGCAACCGAATTTCAGCCGCGTAATTTCGGCGCTTATGGTGTGTCATATCAGCCAAATACGCCGAATAAGAGCCGAACGTAAAATCAGCCGCGGAACTTCAGTCGCGTATTTTCGGCATAGTGTGTTTAGACACTAAGGCCTACTCGTAGTTTCGTACCTACTATAAAGATAAAATCATTTATTTAGAGACTAGGCCCTCACAGGCACTTTCTCTTTTCGAAAAACAATCACAACTTATATTTTCGTTTACAATAACATTGTAAGGTTACAGGTTGATGTAAGTGTCTGTAATGGTTCTGGTATGAAATTGATTCAAAACACCAAAAAATATTTTCATCGTTACAGTTTTGAAAATCGTGGCTCTTGTTTTGTTTTGACTTTATAAACAGAAATGCTTGATTATAATTAAATGTCTAGATTTACAGCTGAATAGCTCAACATAAAATTATTATTGTGTCAAACCCGGATGACACCATTAACCAATCGGAGGACAGGAATATGTGCGCGCACGCACTAAATGAATAACTTCGAAAGAAAGTTCTCCATCTTTTTATGGTCATGTCTGGTACTAGTAAATATACACGAGCACATTTCACTTTTACATTTCAAATATGTACTTTTTATTGACACTTCCATTAAGAAAATTAATAGGTATGAAGCACCGTAGTCATCTCTTTACTTCAGTTTTTCTAATGGAGTGTGACGTCACCCGACAGGTGTGCTCCACTGGCACACTAAAACTAGATGGGTCCGTAACATGAAAACAGAAGCCGTGACAAAAGTATAACAGTAAACAGAACCACGTAATGCGATGCGAAACTAATCTATTCAGTAAACATTATCAATGAACCAGTCTATTTGTGAAGATCATTCGCAAGATTAGCTAAGATTATTCACATATGTTATATGGAAATTTTCGATGGGATTCGGAGAAAGTAATTACCAAGATTGCGGAAGTGTCAACAAGGGGAAAAAACCTCGATAGATTATGCGTAATTAAAAAAAGAGAAAAAATAATACTTACCACGGTCCTGAGTCCTGACTCTTGACACACAAGAAGTAATTTTTAAAAGTAACTTGCTTTAAAAAAGGTATATAAAATTAACAACAAATCACTATAACAAACTCGGAGCTACGGAATTTAATAATCTTTTTAACAACTAGACCAATACGAGACCAACCATGACCAATATTGGTAAGGACAATGTACATTTTAAGATTAAGATTCTTTGTCAAGAACTGTTTGTACACCGCAAAAAATTTATTGTAGTTATTTATTCGATGGCATGATGAATGTGTAATCACTTGCAATACCAGAATCGCATTGTTTCTCCGAAGAGACAGATGCCTGATGTGATTCATAAATGACTTTATCAATTTAAAAAAACATGTGAGAATATTACAAATCGTCTCATTTTAACTCGTACCTACAGCTTTAAAATAAAGCGCAGAAATTTTAGTTATAGCAAATTAAACTTTATTTACTAGTCCACAAAGTATGGGACTATCTCGCAAATCGCGCAAATTTTCGCGTGGTCAAAACGCGCCCTTACTCTTGATAATAATTACGCTCGATCGACATTGTTATTTTGGGTACTAGTTTTTACGATTGTTATGTTATGTACTCTTGATAAACTATATGATATACCATAGTATAGTCTATCTAAATAATGAAATAAAATAAATCGGATTGTATGCTAAACAGTCGGTAAAGTATAAAGCTAAGTATGAATCAGGATTTTCCAATAATTTTAAATTGAATGTATACAGAATTACAAAAATTTTATTTCGAAAATAGGAGACCCTAAGCGATTGAAGTTTTTTTTTTTTAATTTGTAATAGTTTCCGAACGTCGAAGGGTGGAGGAGGTTACATTTTCCGAGATAAACATTTCACATAGAGAATAAGCTAGCTCTCTCTACATGAGATAATTTTAAAAATTCTCGTCTATCCCGTGTTTTCATTATTAAAGAAACATCCAATTCTAAAATTTCGTCCGTGGGCTGAGTGTGCTGACTCGTGCCATAAAGTATGTATCCCAGCCATGACTCGTGCATACCAAATATTGGTGGGAAGAGTAGACATATGAGTTTACTTCAAGCCAAATCTCAAAAACAATTCGCCTCCCAGTAATTTATTTTTTGGCGTTGTATCAAAAATGTGTATAGTTAGTTTCACTGGCTCTTAACTATGATTATGCGTTAACCTTGAGATGTGAACTTTATTTTCTATAAATACACAATAAATATATTCAAGTCCTAGGTACTAGGTTAAGAGGAATATCGAATGGCAGTAACTGTTGCCCGTATCGATATTCTAGCTTCAGCAATAATAACAACAAAAATGTGGGCTATATATATAGTGTACATACATATAATACTCGATGGCTGTGCAGGATCAAATTTCAAGTCGATGGCGACGTATCTCGAAGGTATTCAAGAGAATAATATTTGAAGCAAAAAAAATCATAAAATTGTGCTTCGCTTAATCAAGTTTGCAGCGGCATTTAGACTAAACTTGATCGTGTTCCGTCACCGTCATTTAATTTAAATGGTGGAACTGAGGGAACTTACCTCTTCTTTACTTACTCGAAGTAAGTTCCCTCTGGGCAACTTTTCATTACCCAGACTCCACCCACTTGCGAACTCGATCGAGGCAAAGTTAGTAGTAGTTAGAAATAAAAGGAAAAGCTGAAGACTGTTGAAAAAATTGATGAAGTGACGAAGTAACACGAAGTCATCTCAATACAATTACCTCGGTCAACTTCGCGAATAGTATGGAGCATCGGTAATCTTTATCGATATGTGTCCGAAATTTGAATAGATCGCTTCCGTCAGCATTTGGGTTATAACATAGAAAACGTTTTTTAAGATTGATAGATATAGTATAAGCTTAGTAAATGTCTAGGCGAGAGTGAACGACCTAACCTAGATTCTATGTCTAGGTTAAAATTAACGCTGCGAAACTATTACCACGGTAATACTATCATACAGTTTTGTAAATAGGACATATTTTTGAAATAAGAAGGTATTTATTTTATTTCAAAAATATATCCGTACAAGCCGCGCGGCACGTAAACGTGTTATAGGGCTGCCCACCTACAGCATTTTATTTATACCTGCCTACTTTGAATTTCTATCTATTTTGTGATTGTATTTTTTTTATTAAACAAATAAAATGGAGTGCATGTTGTTGTTTATAGGGTTCCCAAGTAAACTACAAGGAACCCTTTTGTTTATAGGGTTCCCAAGTAAACTACAAGGAACCCTTTATAGTTTTGCCATGTCCGTCGTTCAGTCTGTCCGCGGTCTAGCGCCTAGACTCTTAATGCTAGAAAGCTGTAATTTGGTATGTATACATATATATACAATTCTAACAAGCGTTGGAACAAAATTTTGAAAGCATTTTTTTTTGGGTGCCTGACGCAGGCTTTGGAAATGTTTTTTTTTTCCCGCCCATGTTGTGGGGTATCTTTAGTTAGGTCTCTTCAAAACATTGAGGGTGTGGAAAGATCATTTTTCGATACAATGATCCGTTTCGGAATTATTTACATTTATCGTGTCAATTTTCGTTTTGCACGGTGGTACTATGGGTACTTACTTACCTTAAATATATAGTGCGGCCGCGCACTTAGTATGATTGGACACACTTCGCACTTTAATGTTTTAAGTCATTAAATCAAGCATGAAATTATAGCTGTCACTGTCAAACTAAAAAAGAAGGAAAGAGATAGCATAAGACTTATGTGGAGTTAAAATAAAAATGCGTTTCAGACTGATAATCAGTCCATCCGTTATTACTGATTATTATGAAGTGATTGACAGATTCACACACTACTTTTCCTTGGTATAAAATTTCGTACAGAAGACAAAATTATCCTGCAATTTATAACGAAGTGTGCAGCAATAAACATAAACAGGATCATATATCTGCAACAATATAGGTTTATAAAAATGCAATGAGTAACTTCGCACTTTCTCACGGTTTTAGAGTTCTGTGGTTAAGGCTGTACCAACAAATTTCGCTAAAATTTTGCTGTTTTTAAAGTTGTCTCTACTCCTAGCTACCATAACGAATAACCACCAAAAAAATATATGTTGTGCTATAGTCATTGTACTACATTTATGCCGTTCGAAATTTGAAATTACTGAATATTTATGGAGTAATAAAATATTTAAGGAACCTAGTAATCAAAGAAAGAATGCGATTCAACTTGGGTATTTATGCATCGATTCGTGTAAAATTTACATTAATACATAGGCAATAATATTATCTACTTATTTGTTGTTTGGTTTTTGAATTTGAGTGTATTTCCACCAAGTCACAAGCAATTTTCCGTCAATTACGTAATTTCTGGATAGCTGGTGACTGGACACAAGGTAATCAGTGCGCTCCCACGCTTTCGGATGGATGGACGTGTGCCAAATTTTCGCTGCACCATGCATGCTCTCGATTTTTTATTATTATGACGAAAATATCCAAATAAAAAAATTATCAACTAAAAAAATACAATAAATGCATGAAAGTTATTTATCTTTATAAAATAAATATTTTATTTTATTTTTAAAAAGATAAATAACTTTCATGCATTTATTGTATTTTTTTTAGTTGATATTTTTTATATTTGGATATTTTCGTCATACAGATTCATACAGATTGAGCTAGCCCCAAAGTAAGTTCGAAACTTGTGTTATGGGATACTAACTCAACGATATTATGTTTTATAACAAATACATATATAGATAAACATTCAAGACCGGAGGCCAATCAGAAAAAGTTCGTTTTTCATCATGACCCGACCGGGGATCGAACCCGGGACCTCCTGGGTGGCGGTCTGGCGTGGGAACCATTACGCCACGGAGGTCGTCAAACGTAGATTCAACAAATCGCTAGTTTTAGTCCAGTGTCTCCTGGTTCGATCCTTAGGTTGGTGTTCATGCTTTTTGATTTTTAAACTTTTTTTTACAATAAAATTTTATGTTTTACTTTTTACCTACCTACAATTGCAAGCAGTAAAAAACTATAATAAAAATATGTAATAAAATGCATAAAATTTTTTAAATAGGAATCTGAAATTGTCGAAGTATTTTTATACACATTAAAATTATATTTTTCTTTTTATCTCTTTTTAGACGAGAAAAAAAAGAGATAAAACGAAAAATATTATTTACTAATGTGTATAAAAATAGACAATATCAGATACCAATTTAAAATTTTGAGGACATTTTTATTATAATATTTTTTTACTGCTCGTACGTAACTTATTGTTAGGTAGGTAAAAAGTAAAACATAAAATTATATTTCTAAAAGGAAGTGTAAAAATCAAATAAAAAACATGAGCACCAACTAAGGATTGAACTTGGACACTAGACATTATTTACCACAAAGCCATAGTAAACAATAAGAGATTTGGCGAAATTTAACTATGTATTGTATGTCGCAAATAAAATTATGATATAGATTACGTCATTTATTTGACTAATAGTGCCTTTCATACCATACTAGTGGGTGCCTGCGGTTTCGCCTGCGTGGAGTTTGGTTTTTCTAGTTTTACGCATTTCTGGGATAAAAAGCACAACTCTAAATGTTGACTCGAGATCTCCGTGTAAAATTTCATCAAAATTCATTCTTTAAATTCAGTGGTTTTTGCGTGATACGGTTTAACACGCAGACGTACATTTTTTTTTGTTGAAAATGATTATTTTGGTACTGTATCGATAGTAAAATCCAGCCGATCAATATTTTAAAAAAATGTGTGAAAACCGGTACAACACGAGTTGTAGCAAAATGACCTTTTTCATTGAATGTGAATCAGAGAAAAATACCAAATTTTTCTGTCTAATCCATATTTTGATAGGGCTTATAGTTCCTGAGATAGTATGGTACAACTAGAGCAAAAAAACGGGATTTGTTAAATAATTTTGTGTAACCAACCAAATACGACATAACATACATCGCCTGCAAAATTTCATTTGCAATGTTAAGATTTGTTTTTAATAATATATATTTAGTTCTATCATAATTCATATATCATTTTAAAAGTGTCAACTGATATTGTTTAGTTCTAGAGGTCTATGGAAAATGTTCAAATATTTTAATAATTGGTTTCTCAACTAGATGTCGTTAATATTACCGCGCCGCGCGTCATTGCCAGCCCTCTAGTGGTGAAAAAGGCAAGGTTTTTAACAAAACTTAGTACTACAAAAGGCTCAATAGATGTCAAGTTTTTGGCATTTTACGTAATATTAAAGCGGGGTGAAGGGGTGAAGTAACGTTACTTAGAGGTCAAATCTTCAAGGTCATCGGCTATATGGAGCCCCTTAATACTTGGGGGGCAATAAATCAAGTTTACAATATCACTCTCTCTCGCTCATCCCACATTTTGTGTGAGCCAGATAGCATGAGATCGTTTGATTTTGAATAATTTTATTTAAGGCGGTATGTTATTTTTATTATATGATATAGCTTTTAAAGATGTTTAGAGAAATAAAAATTGTAAGATGAAAATTACCTACTGCTTCACAAAAAATTTTTTTTTTTGAAAATACAATAAAATTATGATTCTTAGTTTTTTTTTTTTTTTTTAGAAAAAATATCAAAGTTAACATTATTCGGATTTGTTTAATTTTAATTTGTAGATCTCGATTTAAAAATATATATTATACCTACTCGTGAAACCCGCGCAACTTCGTTTATGCACAGTAGCGCCATCTATATCCGACTTTTGATGAAAACTTTCGGGAATCGCGTACTTTTCGGGATAAAAAGTACCCAATGTGTTAATTCAAGGTACCTTCATATCAAATATCATAAATATTGGCTCAGCCATTTGAGCTTGAAGAAGTAACAAACATACACATAGCTTTCGCCTCTATAATATTAATAGGATTTATATTGTTTGAGATTGATGAAATAATTTTTTTAGCAGCCATTCGTGTCCCGCTACAGGTCATCCCCCCAACTTCTCTAAAGATGCCAATCCTTCATATTATAAGCGTCGATTTTTATAAGATTAATAAAACACGAAAATTAGACATCTTGCTGACATTCTCATACAAAGTAAGGTGGTCAAACCTGTCCAGAAAATCCGTAAGGTCTCGATTCCGTTCCACATGTTCCCTTTTAGAAATAAATAAATTTGAGTACCCTTTATATTCGAATTTTATGCACATATGTTATTTAAAACTAATAACATTCAAAATAAAAAATTATTAAAATATATACCCGGTTGTGTTAAAATATTTTCATTTTACGAAACCCGGCGAGTGCAATCAGAGCAAAAATCTGATGTGTTTACTTTGATATTTTTTTAATCCCATCATGTTTTTGAAACGTGAAAAGGCAAATAGAGTATTAGTAGAGTTACGTAAATACAGCTTTTACTAGAAACATTTTTTAATTTAAGAACATATTCAATGAAAATATATTAAAAATCTCATATTTAAGAAAGTATTAAAATAAACCTTGCGCCTTGCGCAGTCGGGTAACTGCAGATTGACGATGAAATACTATGAAATACGAAAAATATTTTGGCTAATAATGACAATATAAAAACTTTAAGGCCGGTGAGGTGAGTGGCTAGCAATAGACACTATTAGACACTCTATTCTAAATGTTTCTGGGTACGATTTCCGGCAAATATTTATGTGTAAACAATAAAAAAAAACTAGTATCGAGCGTTGCTGAGTATAATATGACTGGTTGTTTAATACATCCAGGATTATTTAATAGTTTTAGAACATAAATGCCACCAAAGTGTACGGTATGTGAACAATCAGATATAAATACGTCAGTTGTGGAAGTGATCTGTTATGAAACACTCCAACGCAGCGTCAGTACAATGTGATGGACTTTTTTAGATCGTCTCTTGGCCTATATCTGTCGTAGGGCTGTCAATGGTAGAAATATAGCCGGTAATTCACCGTCACGGCAATTGAGCATTGATTAAATCTATACTTATAAAATCGTTTGTCCTACATCGTCGTGACAGTCAACCCACAGAATTATTGAGTCAACAAATTGAAATGTATCTAGGTTTTTTTTTTGTATTGTAGGTAAGTATTATACCTATTTATTATTTTCGATATGAATGTTTGGTATGCAAAGGATTTTATTTGATAATACATCATTTAAAATAGCTAGTAGCTACTTTAATTCAGTTGCAAGATTTGACTTGACAAACTAACATTACAAGTTGAATGAAAATGTTTAAAAAAACTCACAAAATAGATACCTGTGAAGAACAACTATCATTTCGAAAAGCTAATACTAAATACTAAATAAATATTCCTGGTTTCTGTATGTTGCACCAGCAACTGAGACCAAGGATTTAGCACAATTAAATTCAATCGTTTATTAGCAAGATTAAATGCCTGTTTTCACCATCGCCTCTTAACTCATACAAATTTGTTTGAGCTAGGAGGCGGCAGACGCTAGACTCTTTAAGATACTTGCTATTTAAGACCTATATTGGTCTTAAATTAAAGCTTAAGTGGACAGGTATTTTATTTTATCATAACTAAACATATTAATATAAACAAATTATAATGAACCTAAAACTAAAAACCTTAAAAAATATTAAATTAAATATATATATGTATTATTTTCAAAAACAAATACCAAATTTACAACAATATTACGTCGCTATTGAAATAATAATCGGTAAGCACTCAAAGGAATTAATAGACAACCCTAGAATGTAACTGTTTACTGTCCGTATGTTATTAATAATTTTCAATGCGTGATCAGTGCATACGAACATGGGCGGAAATCATTCAAATATTAATAAATACATAATGCATTATAGAATTGAACATTTTGTGTACTTTGTCCTGTTGTCTGTGTTTCACGTGTGACCTAAATAAATACGAATCTGATGTATTCAACACACTACAGCTTTCAAGCTAATTGAGTTTCCTAGATTATATTTTAGACGTCATATATCCACGAACTCACTACCTGTCCCGCTCACTCATTAAGGATTTTTATGCATTTTTACTTTTTAATTGTTAAAATATTGTATAAGCAAAAAAAAACAATCATGCACTGTGCAATGTTGAGTTATATCATTATGCCGTTTCATAACAATATAAATTATTGTTAGTATAGGATCCAGATTTAATGTGATTTACAGTTGACTTTGGGGTTATTTTCTATTTCAGAACAACCAGGTATTAGTATAAATCCTTGACTTTATTTTAACGTAATTGGTGCAGTATTTTTGATATCACATCCAGTTACAATTATGAAATTTCTGACAACTCAAAATATCTGTTAGAAGTTTTCAATATGCATTTAGGTCTATGTAATAAATTATGTAATTATAATTAGTTATATTTTAATTTCATATTTTGAATGGTTACCATGTGATCGTGTAGGATATAACGCAAGAAGTAATATCACATAAAGGAAAAGCGGACGACCTAAAAGAGTTGGGAAGACAAAATTTCCGAGCTTTAGAAATCTACCTTTAGTTGGAGGAAAAGGCGGAAGGCTTTTATCCAGTGTGACCTAGATGATTAATTAAAAGTCTAACTCACAATCATACATCACATGGACATGTATAATCTAGCCAGACAAAGGAAAAGTGGACGACCTAAAAAGAGACGGGAAGACGAAATTTCCGACTTTTGAAAACCTCGTTGCATGAAAAGACGGGAGGCTTTTATCCAGTGTGACCTAGATGATTAATTAAAAATCTAGCTCGCAATCATACAGGGCATCGTAGAAATCACACTGTGTGTCATTCTCCTCAAATATAATACTGACAAAAGTTTAGTTTTAGAGTACTATTTATTATTCTGTGGTTCTAGTTACAATTTTTATGTTAGCGCTATTTTTACTAACCGAGCGGATAGCAAGTGTTCATGCAATTTAGTAGCAGTGATTGTATATTCAACTAGAAAAGCGGTTAACCACGCAGCTAGCCTCCCTTGCGGTTAATTGCTAGTGCGTAGTGACGCTAGCGCTTCCCGCAACTGGTTGGTTAGAACGGTCACAGGCTTGGCTTAACGGCTGTTATCTATCGGCAGTTGGAACAGACAGCTTAACGTAACGTAACGTACGTGTTAGACTCGCAGGACATTGTGTAAACGGTCCTAAGTAGGTACATTCAACATTATTGTTCCTTCGTAGTATTTTGTTTCGTTCACTTAGAACAAAAAATTGATATGTTTAATTAGCATAAGCCAACAATGAACATTAAGTTTTATAATAAAAGATGCCTATTGAAAATCTAATAATAAATAACATAAAAAAAGAACTACCACAAAGCCATATAAAAAAAACACAAAACATAATAACAGTGTTGTACAGATATCATAACGTGTATGACCGGTTGGTATCCTGTATCCAGTGGCTTCCTGCGACTTTTAGATCGTCTGATCTACAGATGTCTAGTCATGTTGCCATGAACTAATTAATTAAATACTATGTTAATTTATGATAAAATTATGAAGTTTACGGTACGGTACACGAACTGACCCGTGCAACTTCCTCAATAAATGGGCTATGCAACATGCTCGTTTTCACAAACAACCCCTAGCGTAGATATTTCCCTGCTCATACAAATTTGTACCAGTTAGGTTAAACCTACGCTAGAGGTGGTTGGTGTAAGCGGGTATTTAACATTTTTTCAATTCGAACCGGTAATTTCTGAGATTAACTATTTTGATAAACCAAACATTTCAGCTTTATAATATTCGATCTGGGAATTTTGAAATAGACTACTACCATTCTAAGGCCTGATTCACAGGTTCCTAATAGGTCCCAGTTATCAG
Source organism: Endotricha flammealis (assembly GCA_905163395.2). Taxonomy (NCBI): domain Eukaryota; kingdom Metazoa; phylum Arthropoda; class Insecta; order Lepidoptera; family Pyralidae; genus Endotricha; species Endotricha flammealis. The sequence goes on along the minus strand of LR990852.1, from coordinate 4,718,448 downwards.
GCAGATTAATTGACAGTTAAGGTTCGATTTCCTGACAAATTATCAGGCAATGCTTAACTGGTACTAAAAATCGTCGCTAAGTTAATTTAATGTTGATATCTGCTTCTCGTCTCATGTTATTGCACTCTGAATGCAAAGCAAAAAAAATAATTTAAGTAAAATAAACTACTGCTTTAGTACTAAAAATATGTACATAACGTATTGTGAACAGCGTAATAACGTATACTACGTAACGTAACTAACGTATACATTAACTACCACTCATCTACAACTACACAAACAGAACTACTAGGAAAGAACAACTAAAAATACGCAGCCGCTTGACTCAACATCGTTTGGCCAAGTTAATCAAATGTTGGTGATACAGTTGGTCAAATTGGCCAATTGTTGGCAAGTTGGTAACACACTTGGGTTACATTCGCTAAGTAATATTTTTATCGTACATAAAGAAAATACTGCTTTAAAATTTAGTTTAATTAAAAGTAAAAGATAATTCCAAGTGTATAGCCAACTTTAAAAAAATGCAATGATTAAGTATCAATTTTATTAACAATTACTATTTCAGATTATAATAGTTTATTTACTTATTATGTCATTTAGGGTAGGAACTTATTTTGTATCAAAGATACCTACAAGTAATTTAACCAGTGTATAAAGTGAAAATACTCAATTTACTCTACACAAGATTGAAAAACAATGAAAAATAGTTTTGTGTAATCATTATTTACTTATAAATCAGTAAAAAAAAACAGTGAAAAATTAGTAATCTTGTGTATTCATTAATTACTTATGAATCATTAAAAAATTGATACTTTATCATTAATATTTGAGCCAAGTATCGATACCTGAATGGTATCTCTTCTCATTGTGGGTCACGCGGCGGTGCGTGCGACGGTTCCTGGTGTGAAGCCTGCTGCCGCCGTCGCCCCTCGGCCCCCTCGGAGGCTGGGGCCCTGCTACAGACATATCTAATGTATACGTCAATAATGGGCACAAAGGGCACATCGGCTGCCTAATTGCGGACAATGCCCGAAAGACAACAAGTAACAATACGTCAGTAATATTCACTAAAATATTATCTACATAGTTGTGAAAGTCAAATATTTTTATTAAAATAGACCTTTTGTTTAAGTCAGAAAATGCATGTCCCGCCTCTTGGGGAGCTCTCCCCTCCTAACGACACTTGGGGGCCGACCGACTAAAACCTGACTGACTACCATCTCTTCCGCCACATAGTTGGCGGGGCCACGGGAACTGGCGATACTACCGCAACCCCGCCGGCAGCTGTCCGTAAAACTTACTCAAATAGGCCTATTACAAGCTCTCTCGCATTATCTCACATGAGTCTCGAGAGTTATGTGCTCCTAATGATGGCTATATATGATCTTTACTGTCATTCAGTTCATTTGAAGCGGCGAGTCAAGTTAGAACTTCAGAATCTTCAAATTAGTCGTCGTAAAAATGTGTCGCGCGATTGCAGCGCTGCATCCGTGCTGCCTTGTAAATAAAAATAAAAATCACGCGACGAAAGCTGCAGACGCCTGATTTTTATTAAGACGGTAATGTCTAACACAGTCTATCAGTATGCGCAACAAGTCTACTTGAAATGTCGATTGCTAACCGATAAGAGTCATACTTTTTCTTTACTTTGCCATAAAATACAAATTCTATTGAAGAAAATATGTTAATAAGATTTGCTGTCAACTGTACATTTTTGTGTTAAATGTACTTTGTACATATGTATTACACGGTATGTACAATGTAAAATCACTGGTTTCCAGACATCGCCGGATAAGCCGAACAACAACGACGACAGTTTTACGGTCCATTCAAATATTTTACGATATAAACACATCACATTCAACATTAAGACATCAACATCTAAAATCCTGATTGTCTACAATTTCATATTGGAACTGAAATTTCCTTAAAAACTTATAACTATATCCGATATTGGGTCAAATGTCATAAAAATAGGGTAAAAAAACGTTAGGAAATCAAACAAAACACAATCTGGACTAAACGTTATCAAAGATCAATGACCTCGCCGGCTGATAAGGTTTAGGTGAGAACGTTATCAGGTGGCGCAATGCAGGCTCCGAAAGTATAGCTTGTAATGAGGTGGGCGATCGATATTCGGGATTCGGCACGAGGTATAAATGGGGAGTCCTTGTTTGACATGATCGCTTAAATCATCGCTTAAATATTAAAACTGACGAAAATAAAACGTGGTTTTCAAGTCCATCCGGAATAAATATTTATGTGTTATTTTACGTTTTTTACGCATTTTTTGTGGAGTGAAAAAATAACTATTTTTTTTTTTTTGCTGCACTATACATAACACATAATACCTACTTGGAAATAGGTTCTTTTTTTACTTAAATAGGTACTTCTTTCACAATTTAGTGGACATTGTTAAAATGTATATAAAATATAATCGTAATAAGACGCTTGATTTCTTTTAGTCAATGGTCATTCCGAAATACTGATAAATAAATAAAATATATAAAAGTGCCGCGAGCGCCCACAGAATAAATTTTTGATTTTGAATTAGAAGCCATTGGCTTATGGTCACTTCGTTTTGTTATAGTTTAACTAGTTTAAAAATAATAATACATAAAACCGGACGCAATTATTGTAATTTTTTAACATTTAAATCGTTTTTTGCCATTCGCTGTAGTAAAACGTATTGAGTTTTAGCCATATTTGAAATGCATTCGTTGGAAATCGTTGGGTTTCAAAAAGGCAATTCTGTAATGGAATGCACATCAGTCGAATGTTCCTTTGACGTTTTTCGATACTGGCAAATGTCAAAGCGAAAAAATTCGCTTTACATTAATTTGTTGGAAAGCAGATTGTTAACGTCTGCGTAATGGTAAAACAGCTGTGTATATTCCGTTAGACTTATAACGACAATACATAAGTAAACTTATCATATTTACATAGGATGTGAAAGTTTGTAAGAATGTAATAAGTTTGAAACGTTTTCAAGCAATACCTTTTCTTTTTTGGTTCACAGATAAAGTTTATGGTTTTACACGTAAGTACTTGACTAAGTAGGATATATTTTATCCCGGATATCACTACCAGTAAGAACAGGATAGGATAGAATAATGATAAATTGTTAGTTGGAAATTCCACACTGATTTAATGATATCAAATGAGAGTATTAACGATTTGTCCGACTAAAGGAGAAACTTTAGATTTATGCCGACTATTTCCGACACAGCGCTGTTTAGGTACTCCGGAACATATTATTAACAAATTGCATGCAATCGAATATTTCAAGCGATGGAAGGTACTTCTAAATATAGTGTTTGGTTGTGTAATACCTGCGATTTCAACTACATTTATGACACGATGTCTTTATCAGAAACATCTTAGAAGGAAAGATAGAAGTTAGAAGAAGAAGAGGAAGCCGAGAAGTTTTCCGATTGCCTCAACTGAGGATTATGTGGTATCAGAGTTTCATGACATCTAAAGGTCACTGACTTGCCACGGCAGCATAAATAAACCATAGTTCAATGTCTTGAACGATAAATTAGTCGATAATTTGTTATTGGGGTTGAGGCTTTCCTGTTATTATGGTGTGCCTAAAAATGGACAGAAAAGATTACTAATGAAGAAGTGCTACGAAGAGCAAGGGAAAAAAGAAGTTTAAATAAATAAAAATTCCACAAAAAAATAACAAAAAACAATAACAAAGAAAAGCGGCTTTATCGCATAGCAATTTCTTCAATTTCCAGGCAAACTGAGAGAAAGGAATTAGTAGTAGAAGTAGGTAGGTGGCGGCAGTACCAAAATAATACTATTAAAATAAATAAATATATATAAACAAGAGAAAAAAAAAGATAAAGCAATAAAAATAAAAAAAAGTTCCTACCTAAGTATAGTTTAATGAAAGAAACAGAAACTAGAAAAGGAAATCTAGTGGGACATCTCATAAGACACGACGAGCTTATCAGAAACATCTTAGAAGAAACGATAGATGGTTGAAGAGGAAGGGAAACCGAGAAGAGCTATGAATGAAGTCAAGAAAAAAGCAGGCGTCGTGTCTTAATAGAGAGGTAAGAGCTGGCACAAGAGAGAGGAAAATGAAGGCTGCTACGCCGGCAAGGTCGCGGCTCTTAAGTTTAAAGATATTTCCTAAGTAGTAGGGCGTATGTATTTTTTTATTTTTTTTTTATACCACAAAGTTAGGAAACAAGCATACGGCTCGCCTGATGGAAAGCATCACCGTAGCCTATAGACCGGGGGTATCATTCACGTGTTGCCAACCCTCCCAACCATCCCCCAAGTGGAGCTCTGGAGACTTTGCTCACCGTAGGAACACAACATTTGCCGAGACCAATGCTATTTGGCTACGACCTGTAAGGTGGAGGTCCTTCCCCAAACGGGCTGCTTCTATTTGAGCGGATTGTCCGCTGTGCCCTAACTCTCTCCATTAATGGTTAGATCAGCAGAGATTACGTATAATACGTAATTTGGAACAGAAATAGGCTTGGAGCAGATAGGACTAGTTTCAAACTTCCATTCAGAAATCTAAATTCCATTCCACTATACTTGCCACACACAACATTTCAAAGAAATTTTATTATACATATAAATATGTATAAACATGAAATAAACATAAACAGTTTTTATTATAAATCACTTTATTACGATATAGCATTCGTAAAATTCACTGGAAATCTTGTGCTAAGTATATTGCAATGAAATGTTCTATTGAAACGTCCATTTATCTTTTTTTTTAAAGTATATTAACATAATATATAGCGTTAAAATATAATAAATTTTGTAAATTTTCTATAATTACTATTCTCCAATTTGGTTGTAACACGCAAAATCATAATTATAATCTGTATTCCTACGTAATAAGACTGTAAATCAGTCACACTTGGTTTGGTCCAATCGAGAACATAATCCGTTCATAGCTGATGATTAACTAACCGCAGACAGTATAGGTTTAATTGACTGTGAAATAAACAATATGAGTGTCGGAACAGTTAGCTTATTATTGAAATAAATAACAGTATCCTCTGTACGTGTTCAGATGGATAGAGATTCAAAGTAGAAGTTTTAATAATAATACTTGAAACACATTTTCATAAATTGACTCGTTTGATTTTCATCAACAACAACCTATCAAGTCAGTGACCGTGGTGACCTGACACCAGCTGGTCTATTCTCGTTACAAATACATTTCCATTCTCATCTCAAACTCATGAACTATCTCGCTCATTTCCTATTTTGCATGAGTGAGGCAGCGCTTGAGATTCATCATCATCATCATCTCAGTCACAAGAAGTCCACTGCTGGACATAGGGCTCCCCAATGCGACCTGCTGGCAGCGGCCTGCATCCAGCGACTTTCTTTAGGTTGTCAGACCACCTTGTAGGTGGGCGTCCTACGCTGCGCTTTCCGCTTGAGATTGCCATGAGATTTTTTTATACCACTTAGTTGGCAAACAAGCTTACGGCTGGCTTTATAGTGAGCGGTCACCGTAGCCTATGGACGCTTACAACACCGGTATCACTCCCGGTGTTGCAAGCGTCCATGTTCACACCCTGTAAAAATGTAAAAACCTTTTAATGCCCCTTTTGTTAGTTTTTGTTGTGAGAATAGGGGGCTTCCCGCTGTGGACACTAATTGCTGGAAGGTCACGAAAAGAAGATCAACATCAAACTTTTGCAAGCAACTACGCTGGCGGTAAATCTGATTTGAAATAGATCTCGTGTGATCAGTTAAACCATAGCGCGATTAATGCGCCATCTCTTGACCGATAATCTGGCGATTGCAACACAAAATAATGCTTCTTTACTTCCCGTCGGTAAGAGAAAATTTGATGGTTTATATAGTGCCTAATGTCCTTCTCTGTACCATGTATACAATTTTTATAATGATCGGCTGCATAGTCAAGACGCGAATGAATAACAAACAAAAATAATCACTAACTTTCGTTTTTAAAAATAGTTAGGATTTATCTGATAGGCTAATTACAACTTATCAGGTATCTATTAAATCCACCTCTAGTCTATTCTATTATACGTGTAATAGAAACATATGTCATTCCAAAGAGCATGTAAACAAAATGCTAATAAAATTGTATAGCCACAGAGATTTTGTAATTGCTTTGTGTAGAGTAGTTAGCTAAATGACATGTTTTGCCAAAAAAAAACAGTCATATTTAGAAAAATAAAAACCGAGTCATATTTAAAGTACCGACCTTGGACGAATATATAGTACCTATTGGTCGTTACGTCATTATGTCGTGTTTCGCAGTATACAGCGGAAACTCTTTGAAACTCAATATGGCATTATGGATATTTTGAATAATAGTTTCTTTTTCAAATGTATCTTTTTATTTATTTAACTTTATTGACCATAATACACAAAGTACTAATATTGGCGGACTGCTAATTGCATTCTCTACCAGTCAACTATCGGGAGTGCGGAAATTCACGAATGGCTTTGACTTATTAATAATTTACTATGTTTTTTTCTTTTTTTCTTTAACCTGCATAATATGTTCTTTTTCTGTGTGTACTTGCTCTTTTAATACTACTAGTAGGTGTATATAATATAGCTGACCCGTGCCCACTTCGTTGGGCATAATGTTAAAAGCCTTTTTATTTTTTGGTTTTTTATATAACCTATGACACTCAGCAATAATGTGGCTTTCTATTGGTGAAAGAATTTTTAAAATCGGTTCAGTAGATCCCGAGATTACCCTTTACAATTTAACAAATACACAAACTTTACCTCTTTATAATATTATTATAGAAGTATAGATTTACTATGTTTTTTTATTTTTTCTTTTACCTGCATAATATGTTCTTTTTCTGTGTGTACTTGCTCTTTTAATACTACTAGTAAGTGTATATAATAATAGCTAGTTAAGAAAAGTACATAGAATACATTATTTTTGCAGCATATATAATGTGTATGTAAGCTAGTGATTAATGTCATGTATTTTGTAAATTGTAATCTATGTCCCGTCCAATCGAATAAATGATTTATCTATGTATCATCAGCCCCCCCCCCCCCCCCCCACATTCTTGTAACAAAAACCGATTCTATTTCGATTCAAATTCAATCGGTGTCTCACTCATACAAAATAGGAATTGAACGGGACGGCAAGTGATTTTGAATCGAAATGGAATCGGTTTTTGTAACAAAAATAGGTGGCCAGACAGATCAGCTTGTACATTGCGCAATCAGTGTCAACTGCAGGTATCTGATGGTGTCAGATGTTTTCATGGCTGTCAGGGACTTGGAGTAACCGACTGTCTACGATCGCCAGGACTGAGAGGTTAAAATGTACTCCGAAGACATTTTTAAGCCCATTAACAACTCATTAACATTACAATTGCTTGCCCATTTTCATCATTAAGCAACTAAACGCAATATCTACTTTAAGATAATGACTAATTACATCATAGCATGTCTTGAAATCATTAAAATTTAATTAATCCACTTAGGTAAGTGAACCTCGCTAGTTGCTCTTTAAAATTACGTTTATAGTACTGGCAGTAGGTTCTTACAGGCAAAATTTTATATTTGTTATTTAGCTAAGAGAATATTCTAATAGGCTTTTCGGGTCGTGACGTAATTCGCGTTTATTGCCAGCGGATTCAACTCATACTTTCTATTAAATTCCAAATATAATCACCTGACATAAGCATTTGGAGGCACACTGGCCTTAATACTTAACAAATTAATTGCGGTAACGTACAAAAAATAACTTACATCAGAATTAATGAGAAAAAATATTCCGACCGCCTAACACCATAAACACCTCACGTTCCACTTCGGGCCAAGGTTCGAAACGTCGATAAGTTTTTTTTTGGCATAAAAAAAACGCACCGCAAGCAGAAAGCGGTTTAACAGTGCCGTGTACGAGCCATTAGTTGAGTGGTGATAAAGTGTGGTTTGAGTGCGTGTGGATAACCGGCTAACTAAACCATAATGAAATAATAACTAGGGGAAATAGGATGAAAATAATCCGTTAACGTAACCGTCGGCGGAGGCTGGACGTTCACGCTCTGAGGTTTTTTGTGCCCCACCGAAGGCCGACCTCATTATATCAATAATTATTATACCACCATACAAAAAAAAATTACTCTTTCAAAAATAGAGCATCATAATAGATATATCTTGTAAACATTATTAAAAATTTAAAAAGAATTACAAATGCAGCGGGGTCGACGTCCCCGCGCTCCAAATTGCGGGCCCAGATTCGAGATGCCCTATCCGTTTGACCCTCGTTGCGGAATCGGGGCTACGAGTTACTATGCGTCCCGATCGTTTCGCGAACGTCCAGCGTCCATCGACGGCGGACAATTGACACTTGACCCCTGTGATGCTTCAGTCGCGACCTTGGACACGAAAATACTGGTAATTATGATGCGTCTATTTAGCCAGTAGTTACGGTCTCAGGTGTTGATTAGTTCAGGCATCATGTTAGCAGCAATGTTCTTTTATTCTATGATACTATAATACTATGGTTTTTACCTTGGGGCTGCTGTTGTGAGATGTAGGGAGTGAGGAGTCGTGTCCGTTTCTTTTCATATCCCTTTTGTGTGATGTCACCTGCAACAATAATAATTTTGCTTAATTGAACTCATATAAAGCAACGCTATTACCCTATATTGAGCGGAATAAATATACAAAAGTGAAGTACTAAATTAACATATTTATGGTGCTACTATGTATGTATAATGTGTGTGTGTGTAAGTGATAATTTTTTGATGATTTTTTAAAGCTTATAATTATTAAGTATTGTTATTATATGTTTACTTCGATCAATTGAGATCATGGGTTAGTAGTACATAATTCCTTAATCCTATTGTTAGTTGACAAAAACATGAGAACACAAACACAAGTTTAAATTTGATTGTTCCTCAGCAGAAGATCAAATCTATTTGCTAATGCTTTCAGGATGCTCTTAATATTGATCTAGAAGTCAACATGCTAGTCTTAGTCACTTTAGAAAGTATTTTATATAAACGATAAAAATGTAATTGTATTTCACTCGTACTGATTCCACTGGCAAATATACTTCACCAGCAATTTATAAATCCAGTAAATATTAAACTTTCATTTGTGATGTCAAAACTAAGTGCAAGAACGAACAAGTGCGACCACTCGCTCCCATAGTGGAGCTCCGTCAAGAGGAAATCAAACTACGCCAGCTTCGAGAGATCTTTGAGGATAGGAAGTGCATTGCTTTAGAGGAAATGTTTAAGGTTAATAATATAAAATGATAAGATTAACTTTCTGTACAAATAGAATCAGATATATATTTTTATATACAACAACGTTGGCAAACAAGCATACGGCCTGCCTGATGGTAAGACCTTACCCACCGTATGAACACAACATGGCCGAGACCAATGCTATTAAGGTGGAGGTCCTTCCCCAGACGGGCTGCTCCGATTTGAGCGGATTACCTACCCGCTGTGCTCTACCTCTTATGATTAGCCCAGCTATTTTTTGATACAGCCAGTCATCTATACGCGCCGACAACGCGACTCACGGTTTATAAAACAATGTCGTATGCACTAAGTAATTGGAGACGCTAGATGGCGTAACACGGTAAACAAGTCTCTGTGCTAATTAATTTTTTTTAAATACAAAAAAGTAATAGTTTAATCGAAAAGTATACAAAATCTGTTAATAGTGAAACAAGAAACAAGTGGCAGTGTAGGATTTAATTAATTTTACGTGTTAAGAAGAAATTTTAATAAACAAGTTTTCTGAATTTACATTCTACTAAAAACCATTTATAAGTAGATTCTATGGAAATATACAAACCTAAAAGTTACTAAGGACAATAAAAAAACATTTGTGCAGGGAAAACTAAGTGAAAAAGTGAAAAAGTGAAAAATTTGCATTCATCACGAATATTAGTGGGTACATTATTGTCAAAATTTAAAAAGTTGAACTTTGGACCCAACCAAGTTGTAACTGACAACGCGTTTGTAAGCGTTTTAAACCAATTTAAAATTTCGTAGTGATTGATATCTAGCGGCTTGGACAAATGGTTAAGAACTAACACTTCATAGTTCCCACAGCACCAGGTTCGAACCCCAGTCACCGGGGCCGACTTTTTGAGAAAAAGAATTTTAATCTGGATTGAACTTGCGAATAAAGCGCGTCACAGACGAATATTTCGCTAATCAAACAGCGACATCTAGTGACGAGTTTGACTTAATACGAAGAGTCATTCACTAAATCACTATAAAACTAAACAATGGTACCACAAATTGTAAACTGCAATAAGTGTCTTAAGACTATACAAAGGAGAGAATTATTAAAATGTTCTATTTGCTCAAAAACATATCATGCAGATTGCACTAACCATCCTCGCAAACTCTTTGACATAATGACAAAGGAGCGAAGATGTACATGGAGGTGTGCGACTTGTCTAAAAAACGTTGGAAAACTCACAAGAAAATCTTTCGATACAAAAACACAGTCCTCCTCAGCGCCATCTTCATCCAAAAAGATTAATAATGAACAAAGAGACCATGTTTTGCCAGACATTCCTCCTTCTTCTTCTGCAAGTAAAGCAAATATGGCAACTGAAGTTTCCCCAAAGGGCATACAGAGTGATCCTACGCAATCGAGGGTAGGTTCTCCGTATGCAAGAGATGAAGACCAAGGTCCATCCTCTATGGAAAATGTCACAATTAGAAATACAATTAAAAGAGTCAACATACCTACGGAAAATTCGTTCGAGTCATTGTCCATCGATGAAGATGTTGAAAATTTGTCTTTTATGTCGACAGACACAAAACTAAGAAGTAGTTGTCCAGACCTAAGAAACTATGACCATGTAAAATTTGATCAAATGGAAAAACAAATTTTTGATCTTACAGAAAAATTACAAAGCGCAGAAAACGAAATAGTAAATTTGTTGACGGAAAACAGTTTATTAAAGCAGCAAATCAAGAGCTCTAATTTAAAAGTGGACCATCTAAAAGAATTATGTAAACCAACCCCCGGGAAACCATCGAATATAAAAAAAAGGAAAAGCCTAAACAGAAGTAAATCTATCTTTACACAAGACGACGATGTTATTAACACCCCATCAATATGTAATGATACAACGCCGAAAATGCATGACAATGAATTAGCTTTGAATAATGAGTCCGTTTCCAGCAACACCAAGATAAAAGTGGTAACTTCTAAACAAGCAAGACGCAATATTTTCATTGTTGGAGATCAACAGGCGCGAGGCCTCTCTTCTAGACTAATAAAAAGCAGGGCTGGAAAATGGAACGACGTGTATGATATCACTGGAGTGGTGAAACCTTATGCATCCTCAAAAGAGGTTCTGCATAGTCTTCATGATCTATCGGATTGGATAACTAAAGATGATTTAATCATAATTTCTGTTGGTAGCAATGATAAAGATCCATACGCTTTACTAAGTAATCTGTGTAACGTTTTTTTCAAGTTCAGCAATTGTCAGATATTAGTTCTAAATATTTACCAAAATTGTTATTTGGATGTTGACATTTTAAATTCGCAACTAAAATTTTTAACATATCAATACAAAAATTGCAAATTAATAGACATTACACAATTCGATAGATATTATCATAAAATGACAAAATTGAATTTTATTACGTTTAAGTTGAATGTGGAAATAGACTTTTTGAAATATGAACATGAATACCTTAAAAATTACTTAGCATTTTGTCCACGGATAGATAATGATCAATGTAAGCTTTTTCGTCCCTAATGCAAATTTTGGCAGTCAGATTACACGACAATCTTGTAAAAGGCAGGAGAGTAGTTCAAATAAAATAACGATTCTACACCAGAACATAGCTGGTCTTATAAATAAGCTAGACCTATTAGAGTTAACTTTGAATGAACTACAGGACATAGACACAGAGGTTGACATATTATGTTTTAGCGAGAGCTTTGTCAGGGAGGGCATGGAAGAAAATGTTAAACTAAAAAACTACAAAATAGCCGCAACATACTGTCGCCAGGATAAAAATCGCGGAGGCTCGTGTGTAATGGTTAGAAAAGCTTGGGATGTGAAGCCATTAAAAATAACAAATGACTTATCCTCTAAATTATACTTTGAAAGCTGTGGTGTTGAAGTTACCGGGCTAAATTTGATAGTATGCAACATTTATAGGATCCCAGATCAAAGAAAAGCTTGTATAGGTATATTTCTACACAAACTTGAAAAATTATTAAATTATTTGACTGACAAATTTAAGCAAAAGAAAATAGTCATTTGTGGTGACTGGAACTTAGACATACTGAAACCAAATAACTACATAGAAGACCTTTATAGCATATTGAGAAGTTACAATTTTCAGACACACATACAGGAACCCACAAGGAAAACGTCATGTTTAGATCAAATAGCGAGTAACATAACAAAAGTAGAAACGAATATACTCAATCTTGGTATGTCAGACCATGAAACAGCGCAAATCATATCATTTAATGTCAATAAAATGAAGTGCGGCATTACTTGGTTCGAATATAAACGAGACTATAATGTAGATAATATTAGAAAGTTCAAGGAATGCATCTCTTCGCTCTCATTCGCAGAAGTCTTCACTGCTAGTGGGGTGGAAGTTGCTTTTGAATCTTTTTATGAAAATATATGCATGTTTTACAACTTGTGTTTTCCTGAAATCAAAGTAAAGATTAGCAATCGCCCAGGTAAACTAAAATGGCTTACAAAAGGCTTGAAAAAGTCTAGTAAACAGAAACGACAGTTATATCTTATCTATAGATCAACGAAATTGAATAAAACAATACTTGGATCGAAACTTAAGCGGTACAACAAAATCTTGAAGGCATGTATAAGAAAATCACAAAAAATAAGCAACAAAAGATATATAAATGGTTGTAAAAACAAAAGCAAAGCAATATGGAATACAATTTCAACGTGTTTAACAAATAATATATTCAATAACGACATTGACAAAATTAAATTTAACGATAAGATCTATACCAATCCCCATGACATTTGCAATCAACTAAATACATTTTTTATTACTCTTACTGACAAACAGACTAAAAAACATGACATGAATGCAAAAAAAATAAACAGTAATTTAAACTCAATCTACCTCAACCCTGCAGTAGAGAGTGAAACCTACAATACCATCATGTCTCTGAAAAATAGCAAGTGTAGTGGTTATGATGAGATTACCACAAAGATTTTGAAATCTTGTGCAATATACATCTGCAAACCATTAACACACATTATTAATCTGACATTTACCGAGGGCTCTTTTCCGAAAAAATTAAAACCGTCCATCGTTAGGCCTTTATTCAAGAAAGGTTACAGATCGGAACCGGGAAACTACAGACCTATTACCATCCTACCAACGCTATCTAAAATACTAGAAAAGGCAATGCTTACGAGACTAAATAGCTTTCTGGCAAAGTATAATGTACTTTCCTCACACCAATTCGGTTTCCGGAAGGGAAGCTCGACTACACTAGCTAGTTTCGAACTATTAAAAATTATTACAGAAAATATAAACAACAATATACCTGTAATTTCACTATTTCTGGACATGAGCAGCGCGTTTGATTTTGTTAATCATGAAATACTTTTAAGCAAACTAGAGGCGTATGGTATAAGGGGTAAGGCATATGAGTGGATAGATAGCTATTTAAGGAACAGAACACAATGTACAGAAATAAGTAAAATATGTAAAAAATACAAAAACCTTACAAAGGTAAAATATAGATCCCTCCCTTTAACAAAAACTACAGGTGTTCCTCAGGGAAGTATTCTTGGGCCACTACTTTTCCTAATATACATCAATGACCTGCCGAATGTAACTCCACATAAATGCATACTATTCGCTGATGATGTCACTCTTGCAATAAAATGCGAAGATAAAAGAAAAATTGTGGAAACAGCAAATGAAGCATTAGCAGATGTGGTAAACTGGTTAAACATAAATAACCTGAACATTAATCTCTGTAAAACTAAAGTCATGCAGTTTACTTCCTATAACGCTATACCGATACCACTCAATATTAAGTATAAAGAAATTGAGATAGGTGAGGTCGACAATTTAAAATTTTTGGGCATAAATATAGACACGCATCTAAACTGGAAAAAACATGTCGATATTCAGTGTAAAAAACTAGACCGATACGTGTTTGCTCTCAGAAGACTGAGACAAATAGTTTCACGAGAAGCTGCGTTAACTGCGTATCATGCCTATGTTGCTTCAGTATTAAATTACGGATTAGTTCTATGGGGCAACTCTGTTGAATTAGAAAAATTATTCAAGGTGCAGAAGAGATGTATTCGTGCGAGATTGCAGAGTTTTCGGAAAGTTGCAGGCCTTTATTCAAAAAGTTTAATATACTTCCATTGCCATCCAAGTATATAAAGGAAGTTTGTCTATTTGTAAAGGCAAATTACTCCAGATATTACACAAATCGTGGTAGAGCTACTTCAACATTAATTAGATCGAAATACATAAATCAGATCTATCAGCCTCTTGGTCGTAAGGATGTGTATAGAAGAAACGCATTTAACATGAGCATAGTTCTGTATAATAAATTGCCTGATGAATTAAAATCGTTCAAAGGAACTGCTTTTAAGTCAGCATTGACGAAATGGTTATTGGACAAATGTTTTTATAGTGTTAAGGAATTTTTAAATTACAATGAATTATCTGTCCTTTAATTAGGTACTTGATTTAACCAATTTATTGTTGTTATTGTTACAATTGTTATTATTTTTTTTTTCTCAATAATGATAATAATGTTATAATGTCATAAATACAATTTCAAGTTGTTTTCCACATTTTAATTTTGACGACTTACATACTTTCTTCTTTGTTCTCACAAATTTTTGCACGTCTGCACGCAGACTGGATACACAATCTGTACAACTCTATGTAAGAACTTTTAACTATGTATCTTTGCAAATAAACATTTGAATTTGAATTTGAATTTAATAAGTGTCAGTTCGAACTTAATTTTACGCCGGCGCAAGCCAGCCTTGTCGGCGACTAGTATAGTTTTATAAAGAGGATGATTTGATTGTTTTAGTAGATATGAGACGACAGTGAAATCAGTAAGAAAGTAGCTTATTTAAAGGACGATATGGAATAATATTTTTGCTATATAAATTGCTGGTAATTACTCAGATAGAAAGAGTTTTGTCTCCTCACTATAGAGATTTTTTTTTTTTTTTTCAACTTCAACAAGTATCACAGTATATTTTACCAATGTATTGATGAGTATAAGTTGATGACGATAATGAAATATATTTTGGAGTCTGTTTAACATTAGTTAAATTACTATTTAACAACTTGTCGACTATTTAACAATGGCTAAATAGTAGGGCAGTAAAAAATAACTAAACTAGTTAATATCGTTGCGCCAACGGCAACTGTTGATAAAACTGAGGCAAAAAACGAAGGAGAGAAAAAAATAACCTCTAAATTGCGCGTGCTTTTCGTAATACTAAATAAAAATATTATTGTAACCTTATTGTTAACACAATAAACATAAGAAGCTTGTCACTGTTTAGTTAAAGGTGCTGTTGTGGACATAAGATCAAAAAGCGTTGAAGTGCTCCGTCTGTGGAGAGTCTCAAAAAAGATTGTGGATTATGTTTAATGGAGTTACTGTACATATAATACCTTCGAAGAAAAGCTATTTCAGTTACTAATAATTAATAAATTTATTTTTCACTTCTCATGCTCAGAAAATGCTTATTTGCGCAGGATATAGGCTGCACAAAATCGAATTTTGTGCACAAGGGCAAAAACGTATCTACTCATAAATGTATCTATATTAAGGCAAAGGAAATAAGCCATACAGCCAAACACAACAAATAGTTCAGAGATAGAATTTGTTATTTTATAATATTTACTTTAATTTATTTGCCTTATGTGTTTTTTAAGTCATAAAAGATATTAAAATTGAAATTAAAGTACAGTAGGTTATTTAATTAATTTATGAAAATTATTTTATTACAAAATTAATTTAATAGTAGGCTGTATAGGTCTGCAGCTCAAGCCTAATTTCAATGTCGTAAGATTTAAAAAAAAAAGCGGCGGGAAACAGGTCTTGTTTTTCGTGCGTTTATTTATTTATTTCCTCGCAATCGAAGTGAAAAGCAGAGTTTATAACTCGTCCACAAAACCATTTCTATCCTCGACATTACTATCAGCCCTCGCCTTCGGCTCGGACTGCTAAAAGTCTCCTATAGAAATGATTCGTTTTGTGCACTTGTTGTAAAATCTACAATATTTACTGCTCACAAGGATAAACTTAACACAAATTCAATTTTTTTTCAAAAATACAAGTCCATGTGAGAGTCTGGAGTACGAACTAGACCGAGGTCCGTATTACGGATCTCCAGGCCATCCTCCACATTCCATGTACTATCAGAAAGATATTTTCTTCATGACAAATACATTTTATGCACCTGGTCCGGAGATGGAGAGGCTGGTAATCTGTCGTCATGCAGGTCTTCCTAGTACAGACTCTTACATAGATTAGGTCTATTATGATGTACAAACAACATAATATAATGTAAACCTGTCTGCGTGAGAGAACAAATAAAGTTTTAATTTATTTATTATTTATTTCCAGGCTTCTTGAGGCGCTGACGGAAAACAGCCATCTCAACCGCTGCCTCTCTCATACAAAATAGGAATTGAGCGAGCTAACAATTGAGATTGGCACGAGATTTGAATTATTTATTTTTTTACGATAGCCGCAGATTATTTTTGCATGAACAATCAAGTTTTTTATCGGGGCAACACAAAATTCTGTTGCTTATGTTGTTTCTCAAAATCTGAATTTTAAAAAAGGTTTTCATGGACACAATAAATATAGACTAAACTTTGCATGTTTCATATCTTTGTGCATGCATAATTGAATACACATTCGGATCACAATATCGTGAGTGGTTTCCTTGTTGAGTTCGATTTGCGCAGCATAGTTTCGTGTTGACAACAATATCTTTATATTTGTAGAATGGTATTCATTTTATTTAAAGGCACAAGGTCTTGTCTCTTTAGTTATGGCTTTTATTGTTTGCAATTTTGATAGAGAGAGAGAGAGAGAGAGAGAGAGAGAATATGCTTTATTTTTGCAATAGACAACTTCAAGTAATACAATCGACGGAAAACTTACAGACTAGTATTATTACAACAAGGCGGTCTTATTGCTCAAAGCAAACTAGTGTCAAGTTACAAGCAGAAAGTTATCGTGTACAGTGCTACAAAGCTGTTTATGAACGTGGCCGAAATTGGAACTACAACTCCCGTTCATATTGTATGTCACTTTTCGACAGTTCGCCTTTGACAAAATGTATAAAAATATGCCACAGTAACGCCCTCCTACAAACGTCACTCACGTTCATAAATATCATTGTAGCACTGTAGTACAGATACCATAGGCCGACCAGAATCTCATGGCATAAAAAAAAGCAAAAACAATGAGATTTCTACGTGATAATGTCACCTATTACCTGTCTTGTCTAAAGTACTAGTTGTGTCATACATACTGAGGTCCGACTTAAATGTTCTTTAAAATATTAATAAAATCGTAATTATGTCGAAAAAAATCACTTAGGTCACAAACAAGACAGTGTATTTATTTTGTGTCAACAGTACAGTCTCTAAATGAAGTCGCCCCGAAGCAAGATAATAGCAAAATTTCTTAGGAGAAAGCGGATTTTGAAGTCAAAACAATAATGCACTTTTATATAGTCCCTGATCACAAACTTCAATCACCATTAACTTTATTTGATACTAGCTGGCCCGTGCCCACTTCGTTGGGCATAATGTTAATAATCCTTTTTTAGTACAGGCGTTCGTAAGAAACACTTTCATTCGACCGTTTTTTCTCCGATTCACTTTGCAAAACCGACTACCACGTAAAAGCATTTTTATTTTTCGGTTTTTTATAAAACCTATGACACTCAGCAATAATGTGGCTTTCTATTGGTAAAAGAATTTTAAAAATCGGTTCAGTAGATCCCGAGATTACCCCTTACAATTTAACAAATATACAAACACACAAACTTTACTTCTTTATAATATTAGTATAGATTTACTTAACATTCGCTATCAGGCACTATGAATGAAACCTCGGAACACATAATTAAACACAAGCTAAAATTGACTATCGAATTTTTCTCCAAATTCCATGCGTATCGTATTGGTTGTCGCGTCGCGGGGAAAGATGGTGATTGTCACCGATTAAAAACTCCATCTACAACCATAAATTTTGCGGCATCGGCAATCATTTTAAATACACATAGTCAACGAAAATCTTAATTAAGTATATGATTTACATGAAGACTAATAAAATACGCTTTGTGTTCGCACGATGCTGTACTTGTGAACATAATGTGTTGACACCAACCGGCAGATGAATTCGCGCGAAAAGGTTTGCAACGCATTCACGCTTTCTTAACGTCTAACTTAAGTTTTCTTGAAACCTGCAAAAGAATATGCTCTAAACGTCGCACTGGCCTGAACGTCTTTTTAAAAGCTTTTATTTTTAACAGTAATTCACATCACAAACTAAAGAAGTCAGAAAAGACCGAGCGAAGGTGTACTTAACATCACTTCCATTGTCCTCTTATACAAAGCTTGTTGGAAAATTTTTTGTTGTTGAATTATATTTATCTTACTGCACTTTGCTCTGTTAATATTAACTTTTATGTATATTAATGGCTTTTATTGATTATCAGTGTGATGTGATAATACTTATTACATCAATATTGTTAAAGATAACAATGTTAAAGACAAACGCGTCCATTGAGAATTTTTTGTCGCTCTTTTCGGATGTCAATCATTTAATATCATAACTATGTGCAAAGCAAAAATTTTAGCCTTTTAGCAGACAACATTAGCATTGGCTGGTTTTAGAGTCGCACTGACAGCACGGGCTACGTACTCGATGCAATACGCTGACCGTCGTCGGCACTCATACAAAATGAATGAACCGTCCGCCGCGTTGATAACTATGAGTTTTCAAAAACGCTAGATCAAAAATTTTCGGCTGTTAGTGCCGAGAGTCAGCGTACTGACAGCGCAACTCTAAAATCAGTCCAAAGTCACGTGGTTGGACGGCTTGTTTGCTACGCTAGCACACCTAGCCATCGTTTTCAAGGGATTGTTCGAATGTAGGATGAATCACAGTGGTTGCATTATCGCTTCGTGAAAGTCTAAACGTTACCGTGAAAAGGTTCTATTTACTATTCAAATGATATGCAAGTTAGGTTACGTATATTTCTGATTATTTCTTTGGATCATATATTAAGGTTACTCGTGTAAAAATGTATCGTTATCATTAACTCTTACTTAACCCTGGGTTAAGTCTCTTCGATTTAAAAGATTTTTGAGCGTACAATACCACGCCCCACTGTTGTGTATTTCTCTACACTTTCTTAGCAGAGCCCGATATAGCTAATGGATTTCCAAAAATGATATTTCTATTAGGTTCCTTCTTTTGGACCTTCGAATTATATTATGTAAAACCTCAATTATTAGATAGTATCAATTATTACAAATTTACAAGCCATCTGTCTCGGACTTAAGCTCTGACATAGGGCTGTATCATCTAACGATAAAGATATTTAGAACAGTAAAACCTGCCCTCCGGAAAACCTCCAAATGTTTAAAGCAAATACTGACTCTGATCGTCTTCTGTTCAGTTAACATTGATATATTCAAGTGATATGTCAACAATGTTATAGTGACATAAAGTGATAGATAACATACGCCGCTGATTGTATAATCAGTTTAACACGATGACCTATTCCCTTCCTCAAACTCCAGTGAGGTAGCAATTAAAGTCGGGACAAGCCGACACATTCCCACCACTGTGTCTCCTGTATAACTAGGATAGGATAGGAGGGGGAGGGTGTAGAAGGACATCGGCGACATTGACAATAAGCAGTGAAGCTTATTGATGTCCTGGAGGTGAAACTACAGTTGTCTTGGAACTCACAACAAAAATCAGAAAGAAAACAGACGGAGTAGGAAGTATTGAAAGTACTACTAGCAATTAAAGTGTAAAAAAACGTCCATCAGGCCAATAAGTTTGTAGGTCTGAAATCAAGTTATTAAATCTTGTTCAAACACAGACTTGAATCGTTGCAAGTTCAATATTTACCTTTTTGCAACAAACAGCAAATTCCAGTTTAAATTAACTGATTGATCAGATGAACTATGATTTCCAATAATTGATTGTGTTAATTGAAATTTATGAGCGTTGTATCTATTCGCCATGAAGCTAGAATTAAATATAGACATTCCATTTCACGTAGAGCATTTGGCTTTAAATGTTGTAACGTTTAACGTTTCTGTGTGCGTAAACTCGGAAACGCTCGTAAAATCGCTCACGCACACATTAACAATGTGCATGTGCACGCCTTACAACATTCATAGACGAAGGCTCTTCGTGAAATAGAATATTTGTAGCTTAGATTTTTTTTTTCTCATTCCGATGAATCAATACCCTCACTATGAGTTGGAACTTTTTTGTTTGTGTGTTTTCTATCGTGTACACTACAAAAAAAAAGCGGCATATGTTGTCCGGTACTTCATAACACAAGGAAGGTCAAGCCTTGTTTTAACTAAAAAGACTAAACTGCATTTTCATACATATAAAATGCTTTATCCTTAATGACTGAATCACATCAATTTACATCTTAAGGTGGTACGTTTGGGTCTGCGCGGGAAATTTGTTTTTTTTTATTATTATTTTTTTACGAATTGCATCTCAATCATTGATAGAATTTTCGTGAAAATTGATTTGGCGACAACAAATACAATATATCTACTGAATAATTATCAAATAAATTATGAATATTAGCTCTTATTATGAATGTCCACGATGCATCTTTTTCCATAAACGTGCATTATGCACATTGAGATGCAATTTGTAAAACCCCCCAAAAAATTTGAATTTCCCGCGCGGACCGAAACGTTCCACTTTAAGACAGACGTTTGGAGCTTTTGTGCCAAGAATAGAGGAACGGAATAAAGTTTGAACTATGCGAGTGAAACCACGAATAATAGGTCGTAGAAAATAAAAATATACATTTATTAAATGTAAAGAAGGAAATCAAACAATTCAATAAAGTACAAATAAATACGTGTTGCTTCGTTACAGTTTACAATACTCATATAAATTATTATGGACCATTTACACATGCGATCCGTCATTCTCACCGGATACTAACCTTACTCGATGGTACTAAGTACAAAAATACATGGCTACCACAAGTATCGCGAGAATTTTCTTTTTTCTTGACAAGATCTTAGCCATACCTTTTTGTGACGATTCCTTAATATTACTGCCACGTATTGTAAATATTGCAACCATTTATTCCGATGATGTAGTATGTGTAATCTATGTAGCATATAAGGAATAACCAATTGAGCCGTTTGACATAATGTTAGAAGAGTTATCGAGACAGTCTGGAATACAGTTCCACAAATTTGTCTATGCCGATGGCGGGGCAGTTAGTATCGAAGCTTATAGTTAATATTGAAGGTAATAGTCAATGTATTCAAGGCGTATTCATTAGTTCGAGTTTTGGCCACCGGCACAGATAAGTTTGTGGCACTGTGCGTGCGCTAGAATTGGCTTTATAGCCGAACTAAGTAATCAGTCCTAAAATCGGCCCACTCTCCTGTAGGGACTCGGTTTTCGCGGTACCGGATTGGAGAGAAGCGACCAGGCACGTGCCTGGCCGCTTCTCTCCAATCCGTTCGCCTTCCCCCAGTGTCGCCATAGGCTGAGGTTCGAGCCCCCCTAGGCAGGCATTGTAAATTTTGGCGGTGAGAGCCCTACGCTCCCGCAACTGTCAGATGTATCAGAAGAGGGTGTCAGTATACCCAAAACTGAATAGTCCATTAAAAAATATATATAATCCTCAGGACTACGGATTACCACACAACAGTATGGTAAAAGTGATAAGCAGTTGAAATAGTGAGTCTAATGGTAAAATATTGATGAACAACGAAGTTGTTAAAAAAAAACACAGATCTCGTGCTCTACACGACCTTCGGATACACTAAAAATGCAAATGCAAAAAAATCCTTAAAGTAGTAAAAACTACGCCTTATAATTTTGAACTTCAATGAAATAATCATAAGATTTTTTTAGAAAGAAAAATTAAAATATACGTATTTAAAAATAAATACAAATACATTTCACGATAAAACTCTTATAAACACTCCCATTCCCATAAGAAATCAGCGACGCGAAGCGCATCTAAGGAGCGCTCTCCCCGAAATTAAGCCACACAAAGGGCACCTCCTGCCTAGATTATTAGTGATACAGAGATTCAGTTTTTTTTTAATGTAGCCCAACTCAATACCCCAAGGGCTTTTTTTTATTTTTTCTATATCGCCTTTAAAAAATCGCGCGTAATTGGCGCCAACTACGATTTTGTCAACTTGAGCTCGGGATTGAAATTTTTATTTTTGTTTGATTTATAGTATTGATAGTGTAATGTGAAGCAAACATTGGTTGTGAATTTCCAAGTGCATAGTGATTGGTGTTTATGAACAGAAACTATTAAAAGTTTATTACTGTGTTGACATCAAAATCGGCCTTCTCTGAAGAAATGCTGTACGAGTATACTGAGTGGTGACAACATGTATACGCTGCTTTGAATGGTATATTATCATAATACATGAAGATTAATTAGATAATTGCAACGAACAAAAATGCAAAATTCATAATAAACAAAAATAATAAAAAAATGCGACAGCTTGTCAAACTCGTGATCAACTTTGCAACACATTCACGGCAACATGTGGCTGACTACAATGATCTATTTTCTTTCTATTTTAGCAATGACATAAATAGGTTACGGCCTCTGCCAATCCACATTGGAGCAGCGTGGCAGAGTACGTTCTAGTCTCCTTTTATTGAAGGGAGACCCATATCCCTGCTGTGGGATGATTATGAGTTGATATGATGATTAATAAGTGTTGATTGTAATGTTGATAACGAGGCATGTGTGAACGGTTCTTTAGCTTAATGATCATTAATTTAAGAGTTTCTGAAATCACGTCGTAATGAAATGTAGATATTATTTAACGTCGGGAATCTCAATTGAAAATCAGCGCAGCTTTTATGACGAGTTGGATTGTTCGAAATGGAAATTCGTTGGTGCATTTTTGTAAATACACACGAATAAAAGTAGATTAAAAATATGAATGAGATAGGACAAAAATGCCCGTAACTGGTATTCTTTCGCCATTTTTGCCAGTGATCATTTTGCTTTTCTCCGAAATGGTAGTAGTTTATAGAGTAGATTACACACAAAAATATTATTGTGATGTAATCTTTGACGAGTGAAAGTAGCTGTGAAGACCTACTCTCTAAATAAAAGGTTTTTTTACATCAACGTCCTGGATGATCTATTTATTGAACGGGGTTGTGGTTACATTAAGTTTAGTGTCAAATATAAGAGGTATTAACAGACATTATTAATGTATGAACGTGTTAATTTCCGTTTCAGAGTTAAGTGTTGCAGAGAGTAAGCGAAAGCATAGAACGAGCATACCGCGAATCCTGTCTATGGTGAAAAGAGAACTATGATGAATGAAATAGAAATTAGAAGTGGGAAACTGGTAAGACATCATAAAAGACACACGACTTTATCAGAAACATCTTTGACGACTTTAACAGAACAGTTCCCGTTATTTTGTTTTTTGTTAATCATTGTAATTTTATTCTACTGTGACAATAATACCCAATTAAAGAGTTAAGTCTAACATTATTATGTGATTGCAATGTTATGAAATATTATTTTTCTTACGAATATTAAATTCTTGCACAGAAAACTGCGCGGGTTGTGAACATGAACTTAATTACAGCCCCGGTACCAGCAGCACAGTTGGCTGCACATCACGCAAATTGGACGAAACTATTTTTGAATTGTTTGGATAAAAGGATAAATATTTTTGCTTTTTACTTGACACTGGCAAAATTGCAAAGAACAAAAATGCAAAAGTTACAAAACCAAGATTGACAGAAGCGGGAAAAGAAATGAGGTCTCATTTTTTGCATTTTTCTTTGTCAGATTGTACTGTACAAACTTATCTGTGCCGATGGCGGGGGCGCTAGGATCGAAGCTAGGTAATTATCAAGGTATTCAAGACGTAGCATATCGTATATTAGTTCTAGTTTTGGCCACCGGCACAGATAAGTTTGTGGCACTGTAGCTAGTTTTAACGCGGCGATCACCGTTTTATAGCGATTCTATCGATGTATATGTTTTTCGATGCATCCAACCCTTAAGGGCTATCTATATACGTACTCGATAAAGTGGCAAAATCACCGACCGCCGCCGCCGCGACAAAAAAACTAAAAATAGCTAGTCTGAATAAGCCGCTTATTTTCTGCACTAAAATGACGTGTGTGAACTTGTGATGTTGTAATTTTTCATGATCTTTTGAATAATAACAAACGATGTACTGAGCCAAAACCTAAGCACGTTTTCGAAGAGTTTTAACAAAACAACCCTAACGCTACACGCACATGATAAAGACAGGTATAATGGAGAATTAGCTATAGACATGACAATCTCTTAACTTGCATGCAATTAACACTAATTCCCGGAATGTAGCAGTTTCTCATTTACAGTAAATGCCGGTATCAGTCAATCAAAGGCAAGTAATTATAGTTAATTCCCAATTATCTCAGTTAAATGCTTTCTCTGATTAATTAGTGTAATTATTACAAAAATATCGATAGGTGATGACAGTAAACCTTATACCTTACAAAGCTTTAGGACCGAGTTGGAGAGATTTCTGTAGAGTTATGTCGTATTTTTTTAAGGCCTGATTCTTGTTCAGTCTTGGAGGAAACAAAGCTTCGTTCCCCAGTCTATATGGAAGAGTACCTCAAGAATCCGGCTGTAAGCGGAAAGTTGAAGTTTGCATTTGGTTAAAGACCAGCACTGCAGTTATGAATATTTAATGTTGTGACTGTGATGTTGGCCTTTTTTTTGTGTAGAAGGTTGGCAAACGAGCATGTGCGTCGCCTGATGTTAAGTAATTACCGCCACATATGGAGCACAGAGATATCGGGAGGAGTCCCTGAGCCGCTACCTGCCTTTTAAGTGCATGTATGCTCGCTTCTTGAAGGTTCCCAAGTTGAATTATATAAAAAATATAGAAATCCCTATTTTGCCCTGAAAATCAAGAAAGTGCCATTACTGCCAAAACATTTCTCACTCTTTGTTTATGATTGTGTTGCCAATGAATATATGCACCTAAATACCATAATACATTTCTACAATGTTTCCTAATAATATTAGCCGCCGAAACGTGAAATTCGTGGCTTTTGACTTGTCGAAGAATTAATACTGCTCTTTCTTGCCGCTTCTACCATTAGGTGCCTTCGATTCACGTACAACTGAGGGGGAAAATATTTAATTCAAGTTCATTCTAATCCATCCTAAATTGACGGTAGGTATACATTGCAGTGGAAGCGAGACGCGCCTGCCGTCCTAATTGCATATTAACCCATTGACATGGCAGGGGTCCCCCTGACGAGTGAACGCGAGCGTTCGTTGTCTTTTTTGTAGCCTAGATTACCATCATAACATAAAACATCGAACGATAGCTATAAGGTTACGCTCGCAAGGCTGCAATCTCACTGGTATAAAATCTTGATATTATGAAATATTGTACAATATTAATTATAAACTTTCAGCTATAAGTTTCAGATACTGTACAGTTTTTTTAGGTTCTTCATTCATTGGAACTGTCAAAGTGTCATTTGTGAAAACGACAAGTGACGAACTACACGACAGCCGCCACACTTTCCTTCGGTGACACAGCGGAAATTCATACGGGGAAAATGCACAAGTTTAGATTGAAAAACAACCATCTTTTGGAATGCTAACCTGTATAATCCCTTTTTTAGTTAAAAACTGTTAAAACCATATAAAATTTGTTAATTTATCTGACGAAAACGCTATCAACAAGTGGTCGAACAGGTTGATTTTAAAATATTGTGTGAAAAGTCTTCGACTAGCGTAAACATCCTCTAAGAATTTTTAATTTCTGCGTTTAATGGGGCAAATTGTACTAATAAAAATACCACTTCACTCTAGCGAAGCTGGCAACAGCAGTAGTGTAATAAAACCATAATAGTGTGTTCGTATGCGGAAGCATATCAAACGCAATTATATATTAGGTAGCACTCTTGTTTGCACAATCACTCTGGCGTGGTACAGATAATATCAACCTATGCGTGTAACGGAACACATTGAAATGAACGCACCGGAATGATAGTGAATAGGAAACTTTATAAAGGTGTACAGATAATAAAACGGAAGCCATGGCAACATTAATTTTTGTTTTGTGGCAATATTGCTCTCTCTTGACCACGTTTAATCGCCTTCAATCACATAATATATAATTATCATTCTTTAATCGTACACCTTACTTCTGTTTTGTCTATTGTTATGAGCAAAAAGTGTCACTCATCAAATCACAAAATTCTTGGTCGATAAAGCTAAAATTTGGCACGTCAACAGACGTTTTACCATGGCCATGGAGTATTTTGTTTTTTTTTTTCTTTCGTTTGGCAATCGGACTTCAGACGAAGATTCCATTGTGCCATCTTCAAGTAATACTTGTGTACATAAAAAGTATTCATGCTATCACGACTCAGTATACAGTATCTGAGTCAAGACGCAGAAAGACGACAAGAAAATTTCTTCAGAAAAAGCGGATTTTCAAGTCAACACGATATACACTTTTAAAAGTTCCTGATCATAAACTACAATCACTATGCATTTTAACCAATGTTTGCTTCACATTACACTATCAATACTATGAATTAAACGTTGAAACACACAGAAATTATTTTTTTAATTACGAGCCCAAGTGGACGCTATCGTAGTTGGCGCCAAAATTCGACATGGAGTTAATTGATAGATTATATCACGTAGATGAATATTCCATAACGTAGTAAAAACTCATTAACACAAAATCTAGGTTTCAAGTTCATATTTTTTAAAGTACTTCAATTCACCTCAGACAATGCTCCTGGCGGTTCATCGCACCCGCCCTTCAATGGTAGACAAAAGGCAGACGGTAAGTATATAATTTCAATTTGTGTATATGTATCATAAAGACGCCTTGCTATTCAAGCAAAAAATATTTCGAGAATAATAAATAGACCATAGAAGTTTTGTAGCTTTTCCTGTGGCTTCACTCGCGTTGACGATTTTACGATAACGTAATTTTTTTAATGTTATACGGCAGACAATCAGGCACGCGGGCCACCTGATGAAATTACATTCGGGTTACGAACAGCCTTAAAAAATCGTTACCCGAAAATTGCCCTACGCTCACTATGCTCAGTATTTATGTTTTTAAACAAATAAAAGGTTTTGAATAAAACAAATAAGCAATGAAACGTTCCCCAGACACACCCTCCTTAGCAGAGCATTGTGTATTTTTGCCCGTGGCGCCTGCTGTCTGCCTGCTCTGAGAGCGAACTATGGCAACTATATTTGTTTTATAAAACTCTGGGTATCTACACTGGGCGTCAAAAATAAGTGGTACAGTTTTAAAATTGCAATATCTCTTAAACTACAGAAGCTAGACCTTTGAAATAAAAAAAAAGTTAAAAGACAATTTAATTTCAATTAATAAAAACTTCATGCATAATATCATTTTTTAAAGATTGACTGAAAAAAAAACTTAATAAACAAAAACTCTTTTTTTAAACTGTTGGCTTGTACTTTTGTTTTTTATTGTTTTCTTTATTGCTGATAAATCAATTGCAATTCAAAAGCAAATGTGTCTTCAGCGAGTAAACTTTACTAATCATGCCTCTTTTACCAGAAGAATGTGCAAGAATCATAACTTTTCTCGAAGTAGGCATCAATATGCGTTGTACTGCAAGAACGGTGGGTGTAACTCTAAGAACGATCCAGCAAGTAAAGCGAAGGTGCACTAGTACCCGAGAAGACCGCTTAATTGTCTCTACTGTGCTAATTTTTTTTTTTAAATAGTTGAGGTCCTGCAACAGCTTCTTCAGACCCGAAGAGACTACGTTAGTGAGAGTACAGTGAGGAGAAGACTTGCTGAAGCCAACCTGAAGTCGTACAGGCCAGCAAATGGCCCCAAAATTGAGACAGGACATCGAGTAGCAAGACTACGCTACGCCCATGTTGATGGGAAAACTCTTGTCCATTCTTCTTCGCCCCATTGTACGTGTTGACGTACAATGGGGCGAAGAAGAATGGACAAGAGTTTTGTTCACAGTTGAGTCTCGGTTTTCTTTATTCACTTCCGATGGAAGGCGGAGAGTATACAGGCGACCTGGTGAGCGATACATTCAAGGTTGCATCTCGGAAAGAGTTCAATACGGCGGGGGCTCTGTACACGTATGGGCTGGCATCTCTTCAGAGGGTCGCACAGAGCTAGTGGTCATAGAAAATGGCACACTTGACTGGTGAAAGATATGCATTAGAGATCCTTAACGAGTATGCAGGGCCATATTTAGTAAATATGATGGAGCGATACTAATGCATGATAACGCCCGATATGTAGGGTTCCGTATTGGCAAAACATTTCTAGCTTGCAGATGAGTACAATGCCATATTCTATGACATTTGTACGTTTTCATCAAAGAAATTTTACTTCAAAAGTTCGTCGGCTATTACTCGGTAACTAGTAGTGCCTACTTAACCGTTATATTTTTCTTTGTAGGTTCACTATATGAACAACTAGCATGATTTTTTTTAAATTTCTAAACACAAGGCTTTTGGAGATAGATGGGGGGGGGAACCACCGTGCAAAACGAAAATTGACACGTTAAATGTAAATAATTCACAAACGGATCATTGTATCTGAATTGTATATTTCATTACGAGTGCGGAAAGCCTGTCATTGCAAAGAGTTCCGACAAAAATGTCTACCCGAGCCGAGGCGCAGCCGAAGGTGAGGGTTGACAGTCGGAACAAGTTGCAATGACGGTTCCGCACGTGTACTAAACAACTATTTTTAATACAGTTGCGAAAAAATTAAGCAATTTAATTAGTCATTTTGTGCAACAAACAACTAAACTCGCAAAGAAAAATTTTGGAAAATGGCGCCAACAGTAAAAGAATATAAGCAGAGTTTTTTTTTTGTTTTCTTCACCCATTCGGGTAGGCAAAGGGAACTATGCATACAGCCAAGTCTTCAGTAGATTTTTTTTATTGATATGAAATGAAAATGAAATTTAATGGGATGAAATGAAATTAAACCTAACCTAACTCATTGAATCAAATCATTAAATCTGATATTGAAACAAATTAGTAGCTTCTTTATAGAAATATTTGCTGAATCATATAAACTTCTATGAATTTATTTTAGTAAAAACTTCGTGGTTGAGTTTTTCTTTTTAATAGACATTATTTTGACAGTTGGAAAAGAGGAACCCTAAAAAGGCATTAAATTTAGAAATACTTGGTAAAATACCTCTCCTGTAGCAGCCATCCGTCAGTAGAAAAAAAAAGGTTTAAGGGTGCGGAGCGAGGTGCGCGTCAACGCGTCTCACATATCAAAATGGTTGAATATGGATGAATTTATGTAGTAAAATCGAAATGCTATTATCGTTTTTAGCGATTCACTCTCCTCAAATAAGAATGACTGTAGTGTTGCCCAATCAAATTATAAATAATAACTGAACACATCCAATAATATTTTATCTTTATTGACTGTGGGACGAGTAATGTATACGTACTCGATGCTGTGGGATAACATTGTCAATAAAAATATTTTTCTCGTGTTATTATATTGTAATCTCATTGTATTGTGTTTATATTGTGTTTTGGTTTCCTTTTCATGTGCTTTACGCATAGATTGGGGAATGGTTTCCCATGGGTTTAACGCGTTACAGGGTAGCTGGTGTTAATGTTAACACTTGACGATTACTTGCTGTAACAACTATCAGTATCTACTCGCTCAGTCAGTCAGTATCTAATCAGCGATGCCAACGTATCAGTTCCACAGGTCCTTGACAAGTTTCAGTTAGCTCATGTGTCAGTATAATTGTCCAAAAACTGTGTACAATGGCTAAGCCAAGTAATCTTAGCTGAGCCAGCGTTTAATAATTTAAAAAAAATAGAGTTGCACTATGTTTTTATAAACCAGCTGACTAGTTATTTCGTAGTTCATATGTAGTTATTCAACAACTGTGACTATATTACTACCGGTTTGTGCAATACAATTGTCATGTAGGTGTGAAACTGCCTTTTATCGGTGAGAGCGAAGGGAAATCCAATGCAAAATTGTATGGCAAATATTATTCTACCTCGTGTTTGTATATACGGAACTTATGTCTCCCGCTATCGCTGGCAATCGGTAAAATTCGGGCGTGCTCGGGCGAAGTCGACGAGTAGCGGCAAAACCTTAGGGCAAAACGCATTTGCCGGTTGCCGAGCAAGAACTATAAGTTTGGCAAAACCTTAGGGCAAAACGCATTTGCCGGTTGCCGAGCAAGAACTATAAGTTTATTTCCAAGTTATTTCACATCAGGGAATAAACGAAAACATTGCAGACCTGAGAATTGTCAACATCGCAAATTCACATTGTTACTAAGAGAATATCAACTAAAAGTTCGAAAGTGTTCCAGTACGAAGGTGATCTTAAAACATTGCAGACCGGAATCTATCTGGTGGAAGCTATAGTGTTCGTTATATATGAATAGTTTCATAATAAAAATCTCACTGTGAATTGACTGTGTTACTCAAAAAAATTAGTTTAAATGGCAGTTTTACCACTTACTAATAAAGTCCCTATAGGTTATTTACCTATTAGAATTGTCAAACCTATAGAACTTTTTTTTTTCATACAATTGATTTCACGCGTATCATTAACTTAAAATTATATATTTGCAACCATCGAGTACCTAAGTACGTATTTGCAACTCACCGTTTTCCCGACAGCTTAGTTTTAAAATAAACGGTTTTAGCTTTTCCTTTTCCTGGCTAGGCTGCTGTAATAGAACTTTTCCCCGATATGCAATAAACGACAAAATGTCGCCGACAGGGACTAACTTGATTACGGAAGCTGGGTGCAAATTGATCGACGAGTGAGCGATAAATGAAATGACTGGGGGCACTTTTAAAATTTCACGTCTATGGTGGTAACTAAAATAGGTATTTAGTAACTGTAGACAGCTAAAATCCATTTCGATGAAACCCTACAGCATGGCGAAGTTTATTGTTTGTTGATCACACAAAAACTGCTAATTAGGCAATAAAGAATATTCAAATATACTAAATCTATGGAATATTCCCACACTAAGCATAGGTAGGATGGGTACTAGGATAGTACTTTCGCTACAAGCTGATAAATTATATACTTAACATAAATGCATTTTTATAATTCTACGGGAAATGATTATTTCTAATCAGCCAATGAAAATAGTAGTAGCACGATGAGCCTAATTTGTCAATGAGATAGTATCACAAATAAGAAAAATCTTCCGACGCTAATTAAATAGTTTAGTGCTTAGGGGAAACAAGTTTTTTTTTTAAATACTACTAGTGAAACCCGCGCAACTTCGTTTGCGTGTATTTTTTATGCACAGCAGCGCCATCTTTATCATATTTTTGACCAAATCCTACTGGAATCGCGTACGTTTTGGGATAAAAAGTACCCTAAGCGTTAATCCAAGGTATCAGCTATATACATACTACATATCATAAAAAATTCCGTAGCCACTTGAGTGTGAAGAAGTAACAAACATACACATAACTTTCGTCTTTATATTAGTAGGATACAATCGTTCATATCTATTTGTGGGGAACTTGTGGCGAAGTAGCAAATCTTTAGTGTTAGCAATAGCACTATACTCGTATCAGTTTACACATTTGAAATAAGTATATGTGTATAGAATCGTGATGGTAAGCCTTACTCCCGAGAGCTATGCAGCTACGTTCTAGGTCTAGATTTAAGGGTGCTTTAAGTTAATAAAAATAAATCAATTAATCTTATTCGCTCTAAAAGTTGCAAGGTCACCTGTCTGAACACAGCGACCTCACGATTTGACCTGCCTGTTGACATTAGAAAATAGGAGCACAATAGGTGTGAATGACATAATATCCAGAGGTCAAATAAGCGATTTGTTTTGCGGTTAGTACGTGCTATATTGGTTTTATCTATACAAATTGTTTGTCTTCAATAACTGACTAACGGATCAACGCACAGCCTAAACCGCTGTTCTTTAGAGAAATGAAACTTGAGAGGGTATTATTGTATGACGAAGGCATTCAATAAGAAAGTATTTTCCGTTCCTTCCTACATTAAATTATTCGTTTATTGCTATTTCGAAGAATTTTACTGTATAAATAAGTATTAAGGAATGAAGGACATGTAAGCTACCTTTTCGTAGAAATTGTACCACGTGGGTAAAGCCGGTACTACCAGTTGTGAAACACTGCATCATTATTTCCCAACTGACACCCACCATTATATAATTCTGACTGTAAGTAAGTACCCATTTACAATTTTTTTTACCTATTTTCACTTTCTATTCAAAAAAAACGTTGATATGACATACCTACATTTTTTATATTTAGTACTTAACAAACAAATACTTCCACTACGTTTTACCTGATTACGTGTCGAGGTATGACTAATACTAGTGAATAGGCTAGCCGCAAATTCTTTGTGAACACAGAATAACTCGTAGCAGTATATCAACATCAATCTATTGGTCATCTGGTCAAAGCTGATTATGTGATTAGACTGTGCATACAATGTTACTTATAAAATGCATTCTTAAAGAAAGCGCATACTATGGAATGCGCACCGCATCATCTAACAAACATGGTCTTTATTTTGAAAGAGATAAGGTACAGGAGAGACGTGGCCTGTTTTGTTCAATCAATCCTCTTATTCTGTTCCCTGTGTAATTTCCGGGATAAGAACTGTCCTACGTGTTAATCCGGGTTTTAAGTTACCAGTGTACCAAATTCAAACAAATCCGTCAAACCGTATCGTTATCCCTCCTCCGTCAAGCCGTTTTTGCGAGATAAAGTAACAAACTTTCATGTATTTACATATCTAAAATAATCTATCGCATTTGAAAGTATTAGGAAGACATGTGCAATCTCGTTTTTCTCTCGATACTATAGAACTTTAGGAAAAAAAAATATATATAAACGTCTCGTTTATAGTATTTTAAGAGAGGTAGGGCATAGCGGATTATCCGCTCAAATCGGAGCAGCCCGTCTGGGGAAGGACCTCCACCTTACAGAAGATCGTAGCCAAATAGCATTGGTCTCGGCCATGTTTTATTTATTTATTTATTTATTTAACTTTATTGACCACAATACATAAGTACTGATACAATAGGCGGACTTAATGCTAAATTGCATTCTCTACCAGTCAACCGTTGGGAAGTGCAGAGATTCACGAATGCGGTTTACTTGTTACTACTAATAACATTACTCAAAATTAATACATAAGTAGGCAATACAATAGACATACATACATATATATAAATATACATAAATACATATAAATATATATGAATAAACGTAATATATACAAATATTAATACCGTTGATGATAGATAGACTAAATAAAAATGTACCTAGTGATGATGATAATGAGTTGGTCATTTTGGCAAGCCGTCTAGTAGATGTGAACGCACTT
Organism: Endotricha flammealis; assembly: GCA_905163395.2. Lineage (NCBI taxonomy): Eukaryota > Metazoa > Arthropoda > Insecta > Lepidoptera > Pyralidae > Endotricha > Endotricha flammealis. Next base: position 4,684,762 of record LR990852.1, on the reverse strand, counting down.
TCTTTTTAAAGATGAAACTACTGTGGGTATCTCTGATAGGATACGGCAGCGCATTCCAGAGTCGTAAAGCTTGGAGAGTGAAAGAATCAGACATGAAACCAGAACGAAAGAGAGGAGTAAAGAGTTTAAGAGAACTATCTGATCGAAGTTGACGGTCGTGAGAGTGACATGTTGTGTTCCTACGGTGAGTAAGGTCTCCAGAACTCCACTTGGGGGGGGGTTGGGAGGGTTGGCAACGCGTGAGTGATACTCCGGTATGGCAAGCGTCTATAGGCTACGGTGATGCTTACCATCAGGCGGACCGTATGCTTGTTTGCCAACTTTGTGGTATAAAAAAAATGATATTTTATTACTAGAAAAATTTCATGGGTATTTCGAATAATCCCGTTCATTTAAAAATCTAATCTCTATAGGTTGAAGAACTTGGACAAACCGTTGAACAGTGAGACATCAAAATTTTATTTTATATTGAAAATTTTCATTTTTATAAGCTTTCAGATTTCAAAGGTCATCTACTCGTACAATACTTACGTATGTGCGCAATAGGAAAACCGTTCGTGCTCTATCGAGTCTTGGAATACTTGTAATTCACTTCAACCATCCTCCCGTGAAATTGATTTAATTTTTCCGACTCCTTGTGGAAAAGCTATTCCGCGGGAAACCTTTTTTACTCAACTGTGCCACGCAAAAGGCAGTAATGTATTACTGTATTTTTACTTTTTAGAGGGACTATAAAAAAATACGTTATACTTCAGAGCCTCATTTCTGAAGCATGGGGGCAACAAAGTATAATCTTGAATACTAATTGTAAGACCCACTAATATTAATAATGCGAAAATGTGTATGGATTGAATTTGTGTCTTATAAACAAAACCGACTTGGTAGATTTTCTAGGAATATGGCAGACAGGCAGGACGGTTTTTACATCGGATAGCATTCTGGTAATAACGGATTTCGCAGGCAAATTATCTAGACAAGGTGTCATGAAATTTATGTGACATAATGATGAGCTGCACAAACGCATTTTACTTAATTACACATTAAGCATCGGGCTATCTCTTTTTTCTTCTTTAGTTGGATAGTGACGGCCATAATTTAAAGTACCATTAACTTTAACTCGCCCATAGTTAACAAGTGGCTCAGTACCGTCATTAATAATCGTTCCTTAGTACATAATTTCAACACTGTTTACCAGGCATTGTAGTGGGCTCTTTGAATTTATTACAATTAGTTGGTTTTAAAACACGTAATGGGGCCACGAACTGTTAGTCAGAAATCAGAACTCACGACAAACGGGTTTGCGATGCGTCATTCAACACAAAACGGTGTAAAGTGTCTGTAGTAATGTCGAATTACACATTTTATTTCTATCCATGTCTTATATTTTTTATTTCTGACCCGTGAAAACTCATCAAAGATTTTATATATAGCCTCCCTAGTAAATGGTCTGACTAGCACTAAAATAATTTTTCAATTCCAATCAGCTTAGCGTGTTCTACCCAACTCTTTAGTTTTATAGAATTAGTATAAAAAAGCATTTTGATTTCCCTACCAGTAATTCAAATAACATGGCAGTTTTCAACATTTTTCTGAACTTGATTACTTTGATAGCACGCCTATAATTTCTTAACCCTATGCCTCAATATGTGGTTTCAAGATCAATTTGTACCAAGCAACTTTATACCTTTATTTATTTTATATAGCCCCATGATATACACATAATTCATTTACACATATCTATCTTCTATAATATAAAAATAAATCGCTGAATGTGTTGCTAAGCGCAAATCTCGAGAACAGCTGAACCGATTCGATAATTCTTTTTTTAGAATTTTCCTTGAAGTACGAGCTATAGGAAAAAAAATTAAATTCCCACGGGAAAGCGGGATACACGCAAACGAAGTTGCGCGGGTTTCGTTAGTTCTTTATAAAGATTAGAATATGTATCATTTCATCATATCAACACGAGCACAAATATGTATACGTTTCATTGCAGCCTGTACAGAAGGAACAAAGCAAACTTTCTTTTGTTTCTTTGCAAAAACTCATCCGAATGTGACAGGGACTATGGTGACCAAACAATGATGGCACTAAATACCCCACCCAGACTACGAACAAATATTAGCAGGGCGTACAAACACATTTGGCGATCGAAATTGCGCTATTTTTCGTAGGTTTTGTAATTAAACCCCAAATATAAGTTTCGTGGAATATGACACAAAATAATAATTAGATTAGTTAAAAAATATATATATAAATAGAGAGTTCATAGAAAATTATGTTTTTTTTTAAGTTACTCAGTGTCTCTTTGAATTTTCGGGACAAGCCCACCACATTCTCACCGCTGCTGAATCTCCCGTATAGCCAGGATTAAAAACGGCAACCTCAGATTGTATTTAGTTTTTTGATTGGATTGTCTTTGTATGTTACCTTTACAAATTAAAACCACTGGACCGATTTTGATGAGATATGAAATTGATATATTTTTATGCCACAAAGGTGGCAAACGAGCTTTCGGCCCGCCTGATGGTAAGCATCATCGTAGCCTATAGACGGTTGCAATACCGAGGGTATCACTCAAGCGTTGCCAACCCTCCCAACCCGCCCTAGTGGAGCTCTGGAGACCTTACTCACCGTAGGAACAGAACATGGCCAAGACCAATGCTATTTGGCTACGATCTCCTGTAAAATGGAGGTCCTTCGCCAGACGGGCTGCTCCGATTTGAGCGGATTATCCGCTGTACCCTACCTCTCTCAATATGAGACAGTGATATATAAGATATTCAATAACTATCGGCAAAATGCCTTCATGTGTCGTGCGAGTGGGCGTTTCAATGCAGTTGGTGCTTAACTCCTAAACTAGACCTATTCAACACTTATGCGTCACTGAGGCGGCTGTTGACCAGGTATTTTATTAGTTAATAACTTGTATTACCAAATGTTTAGTAGTGCATATTATGTCGCCTTTGTTTGTTTGGATTTGTTTTTTTAAAGTTGATACAGACTCTTGTGTACATCTATAAATTGTTACTATGTGTGAAAACCTTTAATTGGTTCAAAAAGTTTTTAATATTGTTTTCCTACATTGTATAAAGCTTTTGGTTTTCCTAACAAAATTAAATAAAATAAGACATAAGGATCCCATTTTATCTTGGAAATGAATCCGGAAAAGGAATGTAATACTGGGACAGGCTGAATGCTTCCGTCAGGTATTCATAAATTTGAGTTTATAGATAACTAGCGCCCCGTCCGAGCTCCGCAAGAGTTTTTACAAAGATATTTAAAAAAAAACCTACTAATATTATAAAGACGAAAGTTATGTGTATGTTTGTTACTTCGTCACGATCAAATGGCTGCGTTAATTTTTATATTGTTTGGTATGTAGGATACCTTTTTTTTTTTTTGTTTTAAGTCAGGAAAATGCATTGCTGCATGCCCCGCCACTTGGGGAGCGGCGGGGGTATGTCGGGCTCCCCCTCTAACCACTTGGGGTATACCGACTAAAAACCTGACTGACTGCCACCTCATCCGCCTAGATGGGCGGGGCAGCGGGAACAATGATACAACCGCTGCCCCACCGGCGGTCGTCCGAAGACCCCCTTGTTGGGCTACGGCACGATTGGCGGCGCGCGCACGACTAGGCGCGCCGCGCCGCAACCCTCGGGGACTTCCGATCTAATGGGCAGCGGTTTCCCCAACCCGCCGCCCGGAAGCCCCCGTTAGGGTGGCAGTCGCCGGGCATGGGCCAAACGCCTGCCGCCCGGTCTTTTTCGGCGGAGCGGGGGGGCGGCTGGATCCGCTTCCCTCACTCGCTCCGCTGCCTCCTTCTGCGTCATTATTTCGCCGCAGAAGGAGGCCATCGCATCCCACGACCTCTCGCTCTCGACCATTTGTTTGACAACAGCCGGGAGCGAGAGGTCATCGCCAACAATTGCCACGAGCGCGGCGCGTGGCGCAGCCCACGCCGGGCATTCCTCAAGTGTGTGCTGCGCCGTGTCCTCCACGCAGCCGCACTCGTGGCACTCCGGAGTTTCCTCTCTCCGAGCCACGTTGTGCAGGTACCAGCCGAAACACCCGTGGCCAGACAGCACCTGCACAACGTGGTAACTAAGCGCACCGTGGCGCCTCCCTATCCAATTTTCCAGGACCGGACAAATGGCGCCAACGGTGCGCCGCCTCGGTCTGCCGGCCCTCGCCAGCCCTTCCTCACATCTCAGCGCCCATTCCTGGATGAGGGACTCCCGGGCAATCTCCCTCCAACGCAGGACCCCATCCGGGAATGGGTTCCCGCCGACACGGGATTCGGCAGTTAGCTTGTAGGCTGCCGCCAGCACCACAGCGTCTAGCTCCCAAGGCGGACTCGCCGCCAACACGCACGCTGCCTCGCCCGAGATGGTGCGGTATCCCCTCACCGCTCTGACCGCCATGGCCCGCTGTGGTTGTCGCAGCAGGGCCATGTTGCGTGGGGTCAGAGCGTGGTATGTAGGATACCTTGCATTAACACATAAGGTACTTTTTATCCCGAAATGTACGCAATTCCCGTAAGATTTGAGCAAAAGTCTGATATAAATGGCGCTGCTGAGCATAAATAAATACACGCAAATGAAGTTTCGCGGGTTTCACTAGTATTAAATAAACAAATTCTTCACAATCCACCTTCACCCGGCGCCGCCTGATCCCAATGTAAACTAGTAAGCCTAATTTACTTTACTTTACCTGCTCGTGTTTTAGGCAGAAGACAACTGATAAATTATTGTAATTGTATACTTATAATAAATACATAGAAAACAAACAGACTTTAGACAAAAATGCCATCACATAAATGTTAGGCCCGTAAATCGAACCCCGTGTTCCTTCCGATGCGGAAAGGTGTTAGTAGAAACCCTAGAAAGAAAGGGGTAAGTGTTAATTGAAACCCTATGAAGGCGTTAGTAGGGACTATCAAAATCAGAAATTTAATAAAAAATACGGAAACGTTTAGCGAAAATAATCAACATCGTAAGCAACAACAACTTGCTATATCCCGAAAAGTACGCGATTCCCGTAGGATTTGGTCAAAAGTCTGATAGTCTGTGACGCTTTATGAAGTAGATGGCGCTGCTGTGCATAAATAAATACACGCAAACGAAGTTGCGGATTTCACTAGTAATATAGCCTCTCGTTACGTTCAGGTTCGGGTGTTAGTACACCCGAACCTGAACGTAACAATTAATAAAAAAAAATAAAAAAAGTGTAACTTCCCAAAGGTGAAAGAATTGTTCAAATCAGTACCAGTGGTTATTCAGTTTATTCGTTACAGACAAAAATACAAATATTTTCTCTTTATAATATTAGTATTGATAATTTGCAAGCTATTGTCTTATATTGAGGTGAACTGAACAAATGATGAATAGAAATAATATACATAAATACAACCTTAACGGTTATACCAGTAAAAAGGAAATTCGTTATCAATTTAACTGGGCTATCACTATTGATTTATGGGCAATATAACCTCAAAAATGTACTATTGGCTTGCAGTATGACAACTAAGATTCTGTACTTAATGACGACATGCAATCTATATTTAGAAATTTAATCACACTGCAAGTGACGGCAATTTATGTGAAGCTATGAAACATCGGCCTGGCGTCCGACACCGACTAGACTTAACGTTGTTCTTTGAAAAATCTAAACAGTCGAGTACATGTTAAGATGTTTAGCTTTTTACCTTTAGATTATAGACCCGTTTTTCTGCCGAATAAATTCTTATTCCGTTCCTTCACTTGGCACAAGATTTCTAAGAAATTCAACAATTGTGCTCGAGTTAGCTTGCCACACATATTGTGGTAACATAACTGTTGCGGACACGAGCCGATTTTGTAAATAAATAAATTGATTATGTTTTAATTATGTTTTACTCTAGTTTTACGGTTCTATTGAACACTTTGATAATCGGAATTATGTGATTATTTAGTTTAAGTTTAAATACCTTTGTTTTACATTAGAATAAGCTAATTAGATTACGTAATTAGATGTAACATGGATATTTTCAATATTTACGTGTACGATTGGATATACACATATAGGATTTTAGTTCCAAAGTTTTGCCTAGAGCAGCGCTCCTAGATTTGTCCACCTGAGTTGTAAAATCTTGCCGTGGCGCTAGTAAATGAAATTGGTAATAATTTTGGCTTATGATCTTCAATTGTTTTGTGTGTTTACTGTCTTGAATATGTACGGATAGTTAACAATTGATGTGTAAAAGGTTGGTTACGTCATAGAGTATGTGTGATCAATAACATTAGCGCTGTAAACGTTAAGAATACGACGTTATTGATCAATTTCGTATCCACTTTTACGTTTTGCATGTATAATTTAAGGTTTACGTGTTTATTTCGGATATTAGTTTTGTGTAGTTACTGTTAATATATCGCTTATATGGAAACAGCGTGTTAGTTAGTTAGAATAACCACGAATATGGAGTTATAAGTTACTAATTGTAGAATGTAGAGCGCAATAAGCAATATGTGCATAGTGACTTTTTGCCCGAAATGTCGTCGGAAATTGTCGCAAATTACACGAAAATTATCTCGCCTCCGATTGGTCCGCATGAGGGCCAAATATTGGCTATAAATATGTCAGGGTAGCTCGGTGCTGTCACAGTCCAACACAGCTCTTCAGAGAGTGAACAACACCGAGCTACACTACCAAGAAAGAAATAGTATTGTTTTAAATGAAGATAGAAATAGTACTCAAGAATAAATACAGTCCATTGATGTTAAAAGAAGCAAACCTCGTTTTCCTTTCCGGTATATGGTTCCTGGTGACCATTGCCTACCCATTGCCGCAGAACCATCAATAACTTTGTGTATTTTATCGCAATAGAGTGATTTATTAATCGATTTATGTTTATTTCATGTCGATTTATATTTTAAATCGGACTATTGTTTTTGACAGGCCCGGTCGTCGAGTGGCTAGCAATGGTCTATCACTTTATCCCAAGGGCCACGGGTTCGAATCCTGCGCAAGGCAAACATTTGTGTGCATGAACATGTCTGTTTATTTACAAAAAAGTAGTATTTATAAGTATTTAAGTATATTTATCAGCAATCTAGTACCCATAGAACAAGCTTAGTTGCTTAGTTTGGGACTAGATGGCGTTGTGTGATTCGTCCAAGAATATTTATTTATTGTTTGCACTTGAAAATATTGCCAGCGAAAAATCTTGCAAGGATGCGGCGTGAAACTAACGGACGGAAATGCATCGCCCAAGCAAAAGACAGTCAAGGTTAGTAATGGCTACGTGTTTCCAAAGGTCGCGTGTTCGACTTCCGCATATGAAATTGACTTGTGATCATTATGAGTTGAGCAAAGTTCGACTCGGTTTATAAGAGAGGACTCCTTTTCAGTCGGTCATTAGGTACCTATATGTAAACACATATTTGGCGGAACAAAAATTAAAAGCTGAAACTTTTATCCAAAATATAAACATACGAAAAAATCTACGTAATTTTAATCCGGACCTATAATAGTAGGTAGTCTGTATATAATAGTCTATATCGTCTTATAATCAAATAGAGATTTAATTACATAGTGTTCAATTACATTTTATTTCTAGTTGACTCCTCAAAATCGTGAGCAAAACGGGAAATAAGAAAGTATTAGTCACATCTAATTTTAGTTAAGATAACACAATAATGTTTAAATTTTTTTCTTTGTGTAATAGATTCTAAGTTTTAGCTTGTTGAAAATGTATATTTTCATAGAAATTGTTCAATGTTCTGCTAATTATGTATGTGTTTCCAATGATTCAATTATAACAAACAAATACTACAACGGAAGGGTTTAATTAAACAGCAATTTTAATAAATAATATTATCCTTTACAGATAAAAGCAACTAATATATATATAACTATATGTTGAAAAAGAAAAGAAAAAAGAAAAGTACGATATATTTTTAAATGACAAAAAAGGCCGTAACTGGTTTTCTTTCGCCATTTCTTTTTACCAGTGGTCATTTTGCTTTTGTTTCCGAAATGGTAGTAGTTTATAGAGTAGATTAATTTATACAAATCATTTATTACTGTATACTCTGACAAGAGAACGTGTTTGTGAAAACCTATTCTCTGAATAAAAGTTTTGAATTTTTGAATTTTAATAAACATATCGGAAAACGATACTGCATTGAATGCATGAATGATTCGACAATAATGGTGAACACGTGTCGCTTACTTTAATTACGTACCTATATTAATTTAATTTACAATTCGGATACATTTGTTCATTGAAATGAAATGTTAATGATATATTTCGGCGCGTCGTCGATAGGGTTCAGGTAGGATAGGCGACATTCTACCTGATTCATTTTGTTCAGTCGTATTCTCCATTAAAAAAGGCAAAGGTATTTTATATATATTTATTTATCACAACAAAGTAAATTAATTATTAAAATGATTCAGGTGTGATCGGTATCACATTTAGACATGCGAACGGTAGGGCGGTCGCAATTGGAATGCCCGAGCAGCTTCGTGTCCCCTCTTATATAGCCGCTTCGACCATCCCTTCCGCCCGCACATCGCCTGATTCATGGAGCGATCGTCAGCCGCCGCGTCATTGTACACGTGCGCAGGTAGCCGAGCCGGTTCTGAGTCATTCGTAAATACAAGGCGCCGACACGGCCATTCTGCTCACTGGGTCGCCCTCGACCTGATAAAGAAAAATAACCACAGCAACAACTTAATAATTCAACGACAACAGTTTAACTCTACTTCTATGATATGGTGTGGGAGGCCCCTGTCCTCAACCACGACAATTCAATATTGAATTCAACTGTGTTTATAGAATAGGGAGGCCCCTGTCCTCAACCATCCTCTAAAATACTGCTCGTCAGATAGGGAGGCCCCTGTCCTTTAACACACAACTAACTTTTGGGAGGACCCTGTCCTCTACCTCAATATATATTTTTTTCCAAATAGAATGTATTCGAGTTATAATGACAGAAAAATTAACATACCTCCATTACAATATTGTCTGCAGCTGCAGCTGCTGCAGTCGCTTCGCTCGTACATGCTGCATCAGCCGACCTCCCTGCTGCCGGTTCCACTGTTATATCGTCAAATCTCTCTTGATCTATTTCTACCGCCGACACGTTTTCTCCGGTGCAATTTTCATATGGTTTAGGTGCTAATCTGAGTTGATCATGAGCTACTTTCTTTGGTCTTCCACTACCTGTTATTTTCTTGACTTGATATCTGTCAGCTGGCAGTATTTTCCAAATTTCGTAAGCATCGGGATACTTCAAATCCAGACCGATTTGACTTCTCGGATTTGTTTTGAATAAAACGATATCGCCTTTGTTAAATCTTTTTATCTTAGCTTTTGTTTTATCGAATCTTATTTTATCTTCGGTACTCCTGGCATCAATTTTCTTTTTCATGTAATTGTTTAGTTGTGTTCTATCTATGGTGCAGTCAGCTTCATCGATGAGTGATATAAGCTCTGCAGGAACAGCGCATTCCCTTCCAGTAAGAGCTTTTATCGGACTTACGTTTGTTGACTTGTTCTTGGTGCAGTTAATAGCTAGTTGAAGTGCATCAAGTCCTTTCTTCCAGTCTTTGGTCTCATAGTTGCGAATTATTGTCAATCCATTCTTTACAACACTCATTATTCGTTCTACCTGACCATTGGCGCGGCTAGCGCCCGGCGCAATAAAATGTTGATGTATGCCCTGTTCTTTACAGTAGTCTCCAAATTCTGCTTTAAATGCTGTGTCTTGGTCGCTTATTATTTGTCGAGGCGCTCCGAATAAGGATGTAACCATTTTCAAAGCTCGAAGCATAGAATTTGATGTTTTGTCGGTAGCATAAGTTAGTGTAACAAACTTAGTATAAGCATCTATAACAACAACGACATATTCATGTTTGTTGTTTCTTTTCGTAAGATGACCTGTCATATCAATGTGGATAGTGTCGAATGGAATTGGTTTCTTTTCAATTGGGTGCATTTGAATTTGTTTAGCTCCCGAAGACCCTTTGCTGGTTTTGCATATTACGCAATTATCGATAAATCTTCTAACTGTGTTTGACATCTCAGGAAACCAGTAGTTTTCTCTAATCTTAGCTAAGGTCTTCTCCCATCCAAAATGTTTCAAAGCTGTGTGATAAGCGTTTATAATACTCCATTGAAAAGATCGGGGAATAACCTTTTTCCATTTCTTCACGTTTGGTTCTTCACTGACATATTGGCGTTCTAAAACGAGGTCGTTTAAGCGGTACTCGTTTAAGTTTTCACCTCGCTCGATGCTCTTTATTATTCTGGCCAACTGTTCATCTCGCCGTTGTTCTATTTTTAGCCACGCATCAACGTTTTGTGCAAGATTTATACACGCTACAGGATTTCGACTGAAAAAGTCTGCGTGCTTCATTCGACAGCCTTGGCGATATTCGATTTTAAAATCGTAATGTTGCAAGAATGACCACCATCTATGAATCCTCGGCAAAAGTTCATGTTTGTGGGCTGATGTCTTAATAGCATTGCAATCAGTCACAATAACAAAAGATCTTCCATATAAATACTGTCTGAAATGTTTTACAGCTCGAACTATGGCCAGCGTTTCGAGCTCATAGGAATGGTAATGACTCTCAGGTTCTGTAGTTCGTTGGCTCATGTAGGCCACCACATGTTGTTGGTCCTCTTTGATTTGTATCAGAATAGCGCCTAGGCCTGTACTACTAGCGTCGGTATGGAGTTCTGTTTGTAGCCCCTCTTGAAAAATAGTGAGGATCGGTTCCGATGACAGACGTCTAATGATATCCAGTCGAGCGTTTTCACAGGTTGGTGTCCATTCAAATGGTGTGTTTTTCTTGGTCAATTTATACAATGGAATCATACGCTCTGAAAAGGATGGTATGAATCGTCGAAAGTAGCCTGCTAATCCACAAAATTGCCTGACCTGTTTGGTACTGCTTGGTACCGGTGATTTTTCTAAGGCCTCCACTTTACGTTTACTGGGCTTGACCGTACCATTAGAAATTATATTCCCAAGATATTCGATGGACTTCTTGAAAAATAAGCATTTTTTCGCATTTACTGAAAATCCTGCCTTAGCAAGGGCCGCTAGAACACGGTCGAGCATGTCCAGTCCTTCGGAAACTGTTGTACACTTTATCAGAACGTCGTCCATGTAGACGAGGATGTTATCTAGAAGTGGTCGTAGTGCTGTCATTATTGCACGCTGGAATACTGCAGGAGCGTTCATCAATCCAAAAGGCATTCGAACGTATTCAAATAAACCATCTGGTGTTATGAAAGCTGTCTTTGGGATGGATTCTTCGCTAATTGGTATCTGATAAAACCCTTGGGCCATGTCGAGGCATATAAAAAACCCTGCGTCTGCTAGTCTGTCGATCTGGTCTGAAATAATTGGTAAAGGAAACTTGATAGGAACAGTATTGGCGTTTAACTCCCTATAGTCAGTGCACATTCTATCTTCACCGTTTTTCTTTTTTACCAGTAATACTGGACTTGCGAACTCCGAAGTACTTTCACGTACGATGCCGTTGTCCACAAGTTCTTCAATGATAGATTTCAATTTTTGGCGTTCTATGGGCGCCATTCGGTATGGTCTACGTGAAACGACCTTTGTCGGGTCCTTTAGCTTGATATCCATTGTCCCAGTCAAAACTTTAGTTTTTGGTGTACTAGTCACGAATATATCTTCATACTTCATTAATAAAGTTTTTAACTCATCAAGTTCAGATTCTTTCAAGTCAGTGTCCAAACTGCCAAAGATATTTTCATCCGCTGTTGTCATTGTTAATACGGTCTGTTTTCTCATAAGACTCGCGCCACTACCCGTAATCATCACAGACAAATCAGGTGTTTTCACTAGATCTGAACCAATAAGAATATCACAAGGTATTTCATGATCTTCTATGACGTACAGAGTGATTTCCACGTGAATGTCATTGATTTCACATGTAACGCAGATTTTTTGACAAGACATAACCGGAATGTTATTCCCTAATCCCTTGAGTAAAAGAGTATCACAGTGTTCACGTTTTCCTGGTAAGGAACAGCTAGTAGAACGTTTTACTAGCGAGCGGTCTGCGCCGCTGTCAAATAACGCAGTGTAGGTATTGTTACCAATCTTAATAGACATTGGTGTAGAAATACCTTGATTTTCACCGGCCAAGTTGATTTTATTGGCTTCGTCGCCCATTTTTTTAAAACAGACTGATTCAGTGTGACCAAGTTTTCCACAGTAGTTACATTTGATTCTTGGTCGCTCTGCAGATTTCAGAGTAGAGTCGCTGGAGGTAAGTAGGGGCTTAGGATCCTTTTCGCTCTCTTTGGTTTTCGGTCAGTTGAACTGAATATGACCACTTTTTCCACACCTATAACAGACAATGGTATCTTCCCTATTTGTTCTGAATCTAGGGCGTTTCGCTGGGGGTTCACCCAAACGAGGTTCTCGCGACTTGATTGTTGCTGCTACTGATATTAATTCAGGTACTGTTGAACATTTACTTGACAACAATCGTAGGCGTAGTTGATCGTCATCTATGCAGCCTATGACAGCTTCAACTGCGTCAGTTTCTTTATCTCCACTGACGACTCTTTTCCAAATGTTCCAAGCCTTTGTTATGGATTGTGCAGGTTCAGAAACATCAAACTTGAAATTTCGTAACTTAATAATGTCGTTAGAATATCTGGCTTCCGGATCAAAAGTCTGTATTAAGGCATTACGCATGTCAGTCCAAATTGGCGACTTAACGAGCCAAGTATCTCCAAGGGTTTTAGCTCTTCCTTGTAGTAAACTTGCGATCTTGGTGCATACTTCATAGTCCGACAAGCCAAAGTGTTCTTTTGTTTTGTCGACATGTTCACACCAGTCTCTAACAGGAACATCACCATCAGGATTGAATGGAGCAATATAAACATCGCTTAACCTCGGACTATGAGACGGAGTCATAGTTTTTTTCAATAGTTCTGACAGAAATTCATTGTTCGACTGTGTATTCGCTTGTTGTTGTCGTGTCAACGTATCGAGCAGAGTGGCGAACATAGAAAACGTTGAATCAGAAACATTGCGATTTGTGTTTCCGTCAGGATTTAGGGATGCAGGTGTGTGGATATCCCACTTCTGATTTCGGCGCGTCGTCGATAGGGTTCAGGTAGGATAGGCGACATTCTACCTGATTCATTTTGTTCAGTCGTATTCTCCATTAAAAAAGGCAAAGGTATTTTATATATATTTATTTATCAATAAATCAATCAACAAAGTAAATTAATTATTAAAATGATTCAGGTGTGATCGGTATCACATTTAGACATGCGAACGGTCGCAATTGGAATGCCCGAGCAGCTTCGTGTCCCCTCTTATATAGCCGCTTCGACCATCCCTTCCGCCCGCACATCGCCTGATTCATGGAGCGATCGTCAGCCGCCGCGTCATTGTACACGTGCGCAGGTAGCCGAACCGGTTCTGAGTCATTCGTAAATACAAGGCGCCGACATATACGGAGTATTTTGATGCATAACCAATTAGCCCCGGGCGGTATTACATGCGCGATTGCATTGTTATCTTTCCTAGAGGAATTTGGATAATTGTAATATTTACTGTAATAAAATATCAGGCTTCCTGTAGACGAACGCAAAATGGTGTATACGAAAAAAAATGGCACCGGGCGCCGCAAAAAACCGCCGTAAGATGCAGTTTAAATGCGATTATTCTCATTTATGCGTCGCCGCCCGTGCGATTTTTCTTGCGAGGCCTCAGAGTAGTAACATTGAAAAAATATTCATCTGTCGTCAATAATTACAACACAGAAAAAATCTCTTTTAAAAAACATGGCACGAACTTAAAGAGAGGTAGGGCACAGCGGATAATCTGCTCAAATCGGAGCAGCCCGTCTGAGGAACGACCTCCACCTTACAGAAGAGCGTAGCCAAATAGCATTGATCTCGGTCATGTTGTGTTCCTACGGTCTCCAGAGCTCCACTTTGGGGTTTGTCAGGGTTGGCAACGCGTGAGTGATACCCCCGGTATTGCAACCGTCTATCTATAGGCGTATATATATACGTTGATGCTTACCATCAGGCGCCGTACGCTTGTTTGGCAATAAAAAAAAACACGTTTACAATTATTTTTTTATTCGTGAAACTAAAAAGTCGTTGTTTCACACACAAGTTTATGTGACGGTTTGACCACTTGGGTTTTTTTATGGAACATGGCACCTAATCACTCCATTACCACTCATTATTCGCCAAAAACGGTCGCAGTACCAGAACTCACACACGAACAAACAAACGAATTACCCAGGTACTTAATGTAAACAGTCGAATTCGTTATATTAATTCGGTTAAACCGAATGCAGAAACCAAACTCAATGTTAGACTATAATGTAAATACGCAATCACGTGCCAATGTCTAGAGCGCTGCCCCTAACTAGGCAGTATCTGTTACCTAGACAGATGATTTGATTACCTTGTCCTGTTATTAGATTGCCAATTTCCATGTCCCAGTTACTCTCTCGGGACACTAGGATAAATTAACACAGGATGACATTAGAAATTATATAACACCGCATAGATATTATTGAAGTGAAAAATTATTTAGCGGCGTTGTGCACTTTTTGGAATGGGTAAAAAATGTTAAACTCGCGTCAGGACACGTGACCTGATCGAAAATTCGTAAGACGGAGGGAGTTGTTATTTTGTTAGGGTAAGTAATATAACATAGAAATATAAAATACATATATTTTAAGATAAATATAAACGAAACGTATAATTTTGGTTAGTATAATGTTCAATAAAGATAAAAATCGAAAGAGAGAATTTCAAATATATTTCATTTTGAATTTCAATAACAAAGTAAACGTTTAATATACAGTTTTATTACTATAAATTTTTAAAAATCGATAATGTTATATATAATAAACGCTAAATATATATATATTATTAAGGATTATAATCATTGGCTATACGAATTAATTGGTAGAAGATTCTCAATACATAATTAATAAATTGTTGACGGGTCAGAGATAAGCCGCATTGCATTATTTAGTTGAGGCTTTTGTTGTTCACAGTATAACCTAACCTAACCAAATAATTCCCATGTTAAACGCGTGTTAACATTACCGACATAATATTGTAATGACAATCCGTCTAATCGTGGACCCGCCGCCGCCGTAGCGACAAACCCTTTATTAACGTCAAAACGGCCCTGGTTTATAAAAATATTGGCTGTAATAAGTTATTTTTCTTTTTTGCATATATATTTTTTATTTTGTTATATTTTTTTTAAACCTATGAGGCTAAATACTTTTTGTTTAACTTTCCGTTTACTGTACTAATAAAATCGATAATTCTATATTTTTGTAGGCATACATTTTGATTGATATAATTATATTTAAATTGATATTTCTTTTAACTAGTATACTTCTTGAATGGAATACTTTTCGTCATGTATACTGCCCAAGTTATATATCGGGTGATATTAATTATACACAAACGTTATAAAAAATGTGTTACCTACTGCTTTTTGAATGGAAAATGTTATAATAAATATTAAAGCTTTTAAGAAAATAAACAATAACGATTATGTCAAGTTAACAATATATCTTTTAAACGTTATTAAAATGAAAATATATAAAATTATATCAATCAATAGTCAAGGTAACTTTTTATTAATTTCCCCTATAGAGCTAGTTTCAAGGCTTAAAATTTTGTGAAAATATTTACAAACCTAATTAGCAAAAATTAATAACCAATTACAAAGATCGTTAAGTAAATAGTTAGTTATTTTTATGGATTTAGCGATTTAACAATACGAAATTAAAATTCAAAATTTGAGAAATATCCAGAAATTCAAATGATTTTATCACCGATATTTATTATAATAGCTTTTCAATATAGAATAGTCTTCTTTCAAACATTCGCTTTAAAATGTTAAATAATTTGGTGTAATTATTTATCTATAAATATTTGAAATCTATTCAAAAACGCTGCGCGCACTGAAATACGTGAAC
The DNA here is from genome assembly GCA_905163395.2 of Endotricha flammealis. NCBI lineage: Eukaryota > Metazoa > Arthropoda > Insecta > Lepidoptera > Pyralidae > Endotricha > Endotricha flammealis. The sequence continues at coordinate 4,668,748 of LR990852.1, read as the reverse complement.
GCTACATATAAAAACTTGCGCAAGGCGTAAACGCTTTTAATATAGGATTAATTTGTATCACAGATATCAGCCCGAAACGGGAAGAACGGGATTTCGCGGTTAATACCGCAGGTATCGGCTAGTGTTGTGATATTATAAACTACTGGATCTCAACTCCGAGTATTTGTGTTCCCATGAGAATGTCGAATAAAATAGGTTTTACCTCATAGCTCAGATAGATATATCTAAAGTAAGCTATCTATCTAAAGTAGTGATCGATGCACTAAATTCTTAAAATTCAAAGTGATTCATAAATATCAAACTAATTTCTGTTGTCGCTTATTTGTTAATAGTCAATTGGATGGTTTTTTTGCTCATTTAATTTTGAAATCAAGTTAGACCTCGAGTCATAGAAAATCATATAATACACTGGGCGTCAAAAGTAAGTAGTACAGTTTTAAAATTGCAATATCTCCTAAACTACAGAAGCTAGACCTTTCAAATAAAAAAAAGTTAAAAGACAATTTCATTTCATTTAATAAAAACGTCATGCATAATATCATTTTTTAAAGATTGACTGAAAAAAAAACTTAATAAACAAAAACACTCTTTTTTAAACTGTTGGCTTGTACTTTTGTTTTTTATTGTTTTCTTTATTTCTGATAAATTAATTGCAATTCAAAAGCAGCGAGTCTTCAGCGAGTAAACGTCACTATCATGCCTCTTTCACCAGAAGAATGTGCAAGAATCATAACTTTTCTCGAAGTAGGCATCAGTATGCGTCATACTGCAAGAACGGTGGGTGTAACTCTAAGAACGATCCAGCAAGTAAAGCGAAGGTACTAAGAGACTGGAAACCATCTAAGGAGACCAAGTAATGGCAGACCCAGGTGCACTAGTACCGGAGAGACCGCTTAATTGTCTCTACTGTGTTAAGAAATCGTCACCTTAATGCAGTTAAGGTCCAGCAACAGCTTCTTCAGACCCGAAGAGACTACGTTAGTGAGAGTACAGTGAGGAGAAGACCTTGCTGAAGCCAACCTGAAGTCGTACAGGCCAGCAAATGGCCGCAAACTTGAGACAGGGCATCGAGTAGCAAGACTACGCTACGCCCGTCAACACGTACAATGGGACGAAGAAGAATGGACAAGAGTTTTGTTCACAGATGAGTCTCGGTTTTCTTTATTCACTTCCGATGGAACGCGGAGAGTATACAGGCGACCTGGTGAGCGATACATTCAAGGTTGCATCTCGGAAAGAGTTCAATACGGCGGGGGCTCTGTACACGTATGGCCTGGCATCACTTCAGAGGGTCGCACAGAGCTAGTGGTCACAGAAAATGGCAGTCTGACTGGTGAAAGATATGCATTAGAGATCCTTATCGAGTATGCAGGGCCATATTTAGTAAATATGGGTGATGGAGCGATACTAATGCATGATAACGCCCGGCCACACACCGCTCACCTCGTACAAGAGTACATTCAGGAGGTTGGCATCAGCTTGATGGCTTGGCCATCAAGAAGCCCAGATCTTAACCCGATTGAACACACTTGGGATGAGCTTGGGAGGCTAGTCAGAAGACGCAGACCACCCCCCGCCACCCTCAGTGCTCTAAAACAGGCCCTGATAGAAGAATGGGTGAATATTCCCTAACACCGCCTCCGAAACTTAGTGTTCAGCATGCCAAACCGGCTCAATGATGTCATCAGAGCCCGAGGCGGCAACACAAGTTACTAAAGTGGGAACAAGGCCCAAAACTTAAAAATTAAGTTCTTGATAGTTACTTCAAAATGGTTAGCTTTTTAGTTTTTTCTTAAATTTCAGTGTAAAACTTTACTAATGCTAAATAAAATATAATTTTTAGAAAACTTTGTTAAATTTGCTATAAAATTACTTTTATTTCAAAACTCTAACTTCTATAGTTTAAGAGTAATTGCAATTTTAAAACTGTACTACTTATTTTTGACGCCCAGTGTATGTGTATATTCGAGATAACTTAGAAAAATTATTCATAATTTCTTAGTGTAACTTTTTATTTGGACAGCTGAATTGTTTCACAATAATAATGATGTCATAAAAGAATGAACGTAAATCCGATGCCACTTCAATTTTATTAATGACACTGAATATATATTTAAATAGTACTTCTTCAAGATAACTCTTCTAAAATCTAACTTCGTTCGTAACTTCTACCTCTCATAACGTCGAGATACTCTGAATTATTCTGAAATTTGTAAAAATATATTATTTTTCAATTCAAGGAAACGATTTACATTTTGTGATCAGATTTAGACAATAAGTAGTGTTTTGTGACTGTCATTCTTGAGGATGATAACATACTATATTGAAAAATCAGCAAATAATTTGGTTATTTGCTGATTTTTCACTAATAGTCCCTCGCTGATTAATATTAAGGCTGGAAAAAGTATCAGCCAGTTTCTGAAACGCATTTTAATTTTAACTTCACATTAAATCTCAAGCTATCTCTTTTTTCTTCTAGAGATAATAAAAAGTAACGAATACAATATAGCCATAATAGAATGTGTCATTAATTTTAAAAATGGTTTTGATTTTTCCACTGTACTAGTTAACTATTAAATTAACATTTCGGAATCAAAACAAAATGGCCACCGGTAAACAAAATCAAAAAAGTGATGTCATGAGTACCATGTATAACAATAATTATAATCATTAGCATTACACATAGATGGAAAGCGTTGTTCAATGCACATGTTATCTCATTGAATGACAAGATAAACTATCTTATCTCTTACAGCTGTTTACTGTTATAGCTAACACTAAAATCGACGAGTCGCAACAAAAAAGTTTTTTTTTTCGTTTTTCTTTAAAAATATGTGATTTTGTACAGCAATAAAGGCGTATGAGCTTGGCTTATAAAGGTGCTCCTTCACCGCGAGCATTCGCGAGTAATGTAACATTTTAGATCCGACTTTAAGCACATTACAATACTACCTCCCTCACCGACGAGCGTTCGCCTCCCTCACTGCTGTATTGCTCGTATCTGAGCGTTACATTACACGCGAATACTCCCGGTGAAGGAGCACCTTAACATGAATAAGCCCGGCTCTTTACTAGTGAAGTCGACCGATATTAGGCGGACAATAGTGTGGAGAGGGTACTTCGTCCAAAACCGGCTCTACACTATTTGAAGTTGGTTGTGGGTGTTGTGGCGAACTTGGACGAAGTTAGAAGAAGGTGGTTTAACGAAGTACATTCTTCACGCTTTCGTTTTAGCCTAACCTCGGTAGACTTTGCGAGTAATATACCTAGAGACGGGGAAATAGTTAAGACGGGTCTGATTAATCGTCAGAGGGTTTGCCCCAGTTCGCGACCACTTAGTGGAGTTGTCTTCGTAAAGCAATTAGATAATGTTTGTTTATTAATTTTGTAAAAAAATACAGTTTTTATTTTAATAAAATGCATTTTTTCTGACGCAAGCTTTTTTATGTAAATAATAAAAATGATAACAGACAATTTTTTCCAGTTCGCGACCGCAAAATCGAGTCTTCGATCACATGGAAGCCAGTTTATGACCACTTGAAAAGCAATGAAATATATTTAAAAAATTAGAATATTACTATTCTCTTTTTCCTAATACTTTTTCATACAAATTTTACTTTTTCATGCAAATAAATTTATGTACCACAGCGGAAAGGGATAATTGGAGAAGAGGATGGGCCTTTAACGAGTGGAAACAGGAATAAAAATAAAAATATATAAAAAACAGAAAAAAAATTCGCACAGCATTTAGTCAATTCGCAGAGTTCAAAAACATTTTTTTTAAATTCGCTTTGCTCGCGCTACAAAAATGCAATCGAAAATTTATTATTAAAAAATGTTTATTGAGAATTTTTCATAGCATCCGGTCATAGGGAGCTCTATTGATTCCCGCACTATGCAAACATGTACGCGATGAACATTTGAGTTTATCTAGGTTGTTTTATCATACGTATGTATTTACAAAAAGTGTTTATGTGTTATTCGTTGTTTGGTACCCATAACACAGCAGATTCAGGCTTTGCTTATCTTAGAACCTGTTGGCACTGTGTGAATCGTGTATAATTCATTTATTTTTAATTATGTTTTCGAAAAGAATATCCGTAAAGAAATATAATACTAAATATTTTTCACTGTAACACAAAAATTCCCAAAGTGACAGAGCGTTCATAACAAAATGGAACAAAACACTCGACGTCGGATTCCCCTATTTTGTATGCATCGTGTAAAAACTTTTGTTCTGAACTACAATATTAAATGTTGCATTTATGGGAAAGGTTTAATGATAAAAGTTTTAATTTTATATTATACAGTATTTAAATGAATTGTATGCAAGTTATAATACAAGTACATTAATAGCACAGTATGCATTAAATAGCGGACTCGGAAAGAAATGGTGGGGTGAGTTGGAAGTTAACCAAAAGATAGGCAAGGCGTGGCTTTGGACAGAGGAGATTGGATAACAAGAAAAGGAAGAAAAGTGGCTTCTTTGTAGTGGGTACAAACTCATAAAAAACAATCGAGGTATACTCTAGCCAACTGATATTCTACTAGTCATGCAATAAATGAGGTCAGTGATTTTCTAGATTTTTTTAAATCAATATTATTCATATTGTAATATGTAATTACAAAGTTTTATAACGATTCTTACATTATTTGTGATCGAAGTTATTAGCATAAAAGTATTTGTTCTGGTCATCTTTTTCATTGGTTGTACTATAATTTTATTTTAATGCTTATTAAGTGTGAAATGTTATCATCTGACAAACGGCCAAGGGGTAAGGGTGACAACAGGTTTCAGTTACAAAATTATACAATGAGACAAAGACAAGAAAAAAGTTTTTGAATTCATTATTACAATGAATGAATGGTAATAACCCGTATTTTATACTATTGAAGATGATACAATTGGCTTTCAAGTCCCTGCGAACCAGAAAAAAGTATGCATTAGTATTTGTAGTAGCTAAAGGAGCTGCCAGACGAGCGTAAAATAATTTGTTCGGTATACGACCATTGAACCGTCCATCCGGTAGATACCATGTTCGATTGTGTGGCGCACGACTATGATCCACTACCGGACGATTCGATCGTGTAGCGCACGAATAAGGTCCGCTACCGGACAGTTCGATGGTCCGGACTAAGTTACACATTAGCAGGACATTAAATAAAGTCAAGTCCAAGGTGAATTTCAAGTACATAAATAATCTCAAAGTGTACAATAACGGAGTATGAATGAAATACACGAACATATTTAAATGTTTCAATATGAAATCACGGGAGAAATCAGTATGAACAATAATAAATAGTTTGTTACATATCGAGATCTAATTGAAATAAGAAACACATGAATTTTATGTTTTGTTGGGTACTAATGGGTCAGAAATATGTTTATCAGCCATTTTCTGAAAGCATTTTAATTTTAATTCCATATCAGCAAGCTGTATCTTTTTCTTCTTTAGTTTCTTAAACTTAACTTTAAAGATGCGATTTCAGAAACTGACTGTAAAATAGGTAAAGTGTCAAGTATTTTTTTATGATGAAATAGACGAAAATAAAACGAGAACGGCATTACGCAAGTAAAACCCCGACTATCAGATCTTCATTTAAATGTGTTTATAAAGTATATAATTTAAACATAAATACATAAGACCAAGCATATAAAACATTTAAGATAATTTAACAAATAACGAACTACAAACGGCGTCGAATCGAACGGACAAAGGCGTCAGGACGACCGCAATAAGAGCCAATTGGCTTAATCAGCTGGCCCAAACAATTTGTTACTAAGCCTACAGCATCAAGTGTATGATAAGTGAGATTCATAAATGTATGAACTGTTTGTTAGTGAAAAATATATAAACAACGATCCAAAGAAATCTTGAAGAAAAAGAAAATTTGTGTATGTGTTGTGTAAGTTTTACGAATCAATAATATTAATTTGAATGTAATTTATAAAATCTGGCTTGAAAATTACTATCCTCTCACAGAACATGGGCGGGAAGCGACGTATTTCTTAAAAAAAATATAAAACAATACAATTTCCTATTTCTTTGATTTGTCTTCATCATCTCACAAGTCCATCATGTCATCTGCTGGACATAGGCCTCCTTTCTTTGTTGAATAGCAACTAATTAGAATAAAATTATTCTTACAAATTGAATTTGCAATTAGTGCACTTATGTTTCCGAATTTAGTAAATTAGTAAAGTTAATCGACATTCCAGAATAAAAAAAATATTTTCAATAAATAAATTTAGCCCGTTGTGGGCTGCACATAGGCTGTATGGGTCCATCTTTTTTAAAATATCTACTATTATAGTTATAGTATATTATTTTATTCTATTGTTATTCTTATTCTAAAGAATTACGATTCTTTAGAATTGTGTCTGCTCTAAACAGAAGTGATATAATCAATGTACAATGAGGAATAATTAAAATGTCCAAAGAGACGGAATAAGCTAGCGAATCATCTGATGAGTAATCTCCGCAGTACACACAACTATATTGCTTGTAACCCCTATGAGTTCTTTGATATTTTTGCTTGTAACCCCTATGAATTCTTTGATATTTTGTTTGTCCCTAAAACGAATAACAAATTTTGGATAATAAGGATCGAAAACCCGTTTATATGAAAGAAAATTAAAAAGAGCAAATAAAGTTTAACTCCACCCTTTTTAACACGAATGAATCCCTTGGTTAAGATGCAAAAGTTGAGACTTAATCCGTTTTTTGTTCCATTAGGTCACAAAAGGAATCTTTTTGTAAAATCTTCATTATTATGGTGTTTAAGCTGTCTTAGGACAGGGGAACATTGAATTTACTTCTTTTTTTGTAAATACATTAGCTACCTATATTATTATATATTATGTGAATAATTGAATATGAAAATATCCTACTATAAAAATCGTTCCTAATCTCTGGTCTATGTCATTAACGGAATCTCTATACAAAATTTCAACTCTAGGGTTTGAGTTTGGCATGGATCACTCACTTTGGACTTTTATTAAAAGGGTTTGAATGTCAGCGCTTCCATCTGCCCCACAGCTACAATCTTATGTCAACTTCAAGCGCTGTCTGGCTCATACAAAATAAGAATTGAATGAGATAGTATGAGATTGAAGCTGTTTTTTACGAGAATAGGAGGGCTGGTTGACATTCAACCCTTTTAACGATTCCATTAAAATAGTTGTTATGGTGGGTTATTGGAGGCCTATGTTAAACTAAATAGATCCCTGATCTTCATACCTTTATAAAAATGTATAATTATGTTGTTTAATTATCACACTAGCATATTATGAGTATTAAAAAACTTTTTACCTACCTATACTAGTGTAAGAGTTGGGTTTAATAATGAAGAATCCTTCAGAAATTAAATTTTCGAGGATAAAAATAACGTAAATCTATTGAAATCGTTCTAAAAACGTTATAGATAATAAACTTTTTTGTAGCGACTATCTCCGAATTTACAGATGACTACTGCTCAAGGAAGCCAGTAAGAGACGCGCCGTCGACTCATCGCTCACAAAGTTGCACTAGCTAAGTAGGCACTAACTTTTCCGTTACGAGTGTACATTGCCTACACATTGTTCCATTGCATTCCATAACAGGCGAAGTGTGACAGCGACAACTCGACCGTGGTCATCTAGCCCCGATATCACTATCTTACTACTGATATTACGCATCCATCTACCCAGTACCCACTAAGCTGCCTACCCCATAAATTACTCAAAACAACGAGAAATTCCTATCAGCTGTCACTGATTACGTCAATATACACAAAAACCAGTTTTAAACACTCAGCATTACACAAAGAATACAACAAAAATAAATATACATCAACAAAACAGTAAATAACAAGCAATACAACAGTGCAAAATAATCAAAATTAAAAATTATCGATCTCTAAAAACGCAGAGTTTGGTGCACTCCTACCTTCCGATAACTCCAAGTCCAACTCCGCTAATTTGTCCCTGATGTCATCAGGCAACTTTGAAACATCAACACTTAAGTCAGCCATCGTGGAAAAACACTTTTTTCACACAAAATAAATAAAGTTAACGACAACACTTCAAGACACCATCGTGACACATGGCCATCTTGAATTTTGAATAATTTCTGGCCGAGTCCGACTCGAAACTAATGTTACCGATTCCGTGCGCCAGAGGTCGCTCTCGCTCTCTATAGTAATGAGTTAGTCTGTTCTCTATTGCACTTAAACAAGAAAAAAATATTAGCGTGTCCATCCATGGTATCAGAGAATTTTAAAAAATCGTAGTACCTAAGTGTAACAAACTTACAAATAATAGTCTCATATTTTTGTAAAAAGAAATGTCGATAGTCCCGGTGGTTGAACATTTAATATTTTAACTCACCTACAGTGCGACACAAAGAGTAGAAAATAAATGAGGGCGCCACCGTCGCCGTCGTATAAATAACAACAGCGATAAATACTATTTACAATCTTGATACTTGTGTAATATTTTCTCATTATGAATACTGTTTATGTTACAATAAGGAAAATCTTACGCTAGCGTATTAAAAGATAGTAAAATCGCGTGCAACTTACTTAAAATTAAAACAACGTAGGAATTTAAAAGTTTATGTACCTATTTATTCATAATAAAAAAATAAAACTAGTCCAATAAATCAAAATCCAAAAATTCTACTCCTTATATGCGATCATTCACATTTTGTTGCGATGAACTAGTAAAATTGACTATGTCCTGCTCTGCCATTGACTCATCACCGCTCTCTGCTTCATCCTCTTCAATCACTGCTGCTGCTGTCTTTAACTATATTAATAATTAAATTATCAATGTCATTGTAAAGTGTTTCGTCACGATCATAAAATTCTTTTTTCAATTTTTTACTCCTTTTTAAATTCTGCGTACCGTACTTTCAGAAATACCTAAAACAAACGTTTAGTTTACAATTATATAAAATTTAAAATATTTCAGACGGGTTATTGAATTTGGTTAAAAAAACATTTTAAAGTATCTGACTATTTCGATCACGTTATAAATATTGTAGTCTTCGTTTATTTGGACTAACCTCAAAATAAAAATAAAGTAATCACCATGATTTCGTTAGGAAACTATCTTCCATTACACCTTATTACCTAATAAGTTTTATTTATGTATATATTACTCTGGTCCTCGCGCTGGCCCTCACGGCGTAGAGGAGCGTCCCCCGGGTGGCGGATGGGGGGATGGTCAGTAGTACAGCCTAGCTAAGCTATCCGGTTAAGTCCGATGGACTCGCTGTCCAAAGTAGGGTGGGGTCCTCCAACATTTAGGGGGTTGTGCGGTAGGCTAACAACCCGCCCACGGAAAAACTCATTGTTACGAAACCGACAAAAGAGAAGAAAATACGATCTGATCCCAAAACTAACGACTTTCGGCATGGTTTAATGGAACTCCGATTAGCCTCGTAGAATGTGCGTTCGCTTTACAGACCGGGAGCCGTATATCAGGTTAATAAAGAACTGGAAAAATACGCCATACACATAGCTGCTCTTCAAGAGGTGCGGTGGCCCGGTGTTGGTGAATGCAATGTCGACAATGGAGCAATCCTGTTTTATAGCGGGAGTAGCGGCGGAGAACATAAGTATGGGACGGGATTTATGGTCTCAAGAAAAGTGATGGGTAGGGTAGTTAGATTTGACGCTGTGTCTGACCGACTGTCCGTACTTCGGATTAGGGGCAGATTCTTCAATATCTCCATAATTAACGCGTATGCGCCAACCGAAACATCCGAGGAGGCTTGCAAAGACGAATTTTACGACCAACTAGATGAGCTATACGACCGCCTACCTGGCTTTGACGCCAAGATTCTCGCGGGTGATTTCAATGCTCAAGTTGGACGAGAAGAAGTCTTCATACCTATGATTGGGAGACATAGTAAACACACGGTCACCAAAGATAACGGGCTTAGACTAATAACGTTTGCGACATCAAGAGCACTATCCATTAAAAGCACCATGTTTCCACACAAGAACATACACAAAGGCACCTGGAAGTCCCCTGATGGTAGAACTATCAATCAAATCGATCATGTTTTGGTTGATGATAGACATAAAAATATAATTCAGGACGTGCGGGTATACAGAGGCCCCGACTGCGGTAGTGACCACTACATTCTTGGAGTAAAGCTGAAGGTAAAAGTTAACGTCAAGAAGAGACATCCTGCTCCCACCATAATATCATATGATATCGACGGTCTAAAAGACGAGCATATTCGACGGAACTTTCAGCTTCAGCTTGAAAACAGCTTTAAACTTCTGACAGTAGAAGATGACATAGACAAACACTGGGAAAGCATGAAAGAGACTGTTCATACAGCAGCTGTCAAGGTACTGGGACGGAAAAGGAAAAAGAAGCGTAGAAAGTGGTGGAACCAGGACTGCCAAAGGATAATGGAAGAGAGAAGAGAACTGAGAATCCTGGCCGATCAGGACACTCGATGGGCCCCAAAATACCAGGAGGCAAGGTTGAATGCCAAAAAGGTAGTGAGACAAGCCAAGCGTCATCACTTGGAGGGCTTGGTAAGGGATATGGAAACATTGATCAGAACCAATCACTCTCGGAAGTTCTACCAAGAAATAAGATCATGCAAAAAAGGCTACCAGCCTTCGGCCAATCTCCTCCAAGATGAAGAGGGAAACTTGGTAACGGACGAACAGGAAATACGCAAAATGTGGCGAAACTATTTCCATGGCCTTCTGAATTGCCCATCTGGGGATCAACCAAACACAAGGAGCACCAATGATAATGATGACGAAGTGGAGCCCTTGACGTTCGATGAGGTCCACAATGCCATAAAGCGGCTTAAAAATAACAAGGCCCCAGGAGCCGATAACTTACCATCGGAGTTATGGAAGTATGGTGGCGGAGTTCTGCACTCCCAAATATTTCGGTTGCTTTGTGATATCTGGGAGGCTGAAAAGCAGCCAATGGAGTGGAATGTAGGTATCATCTGCCCGGTACACAAAAAAGGTTGCAAAAAACTTTGCACAAACTACCGTGGCATAGCCCTACTCCCCACAGCCTACAAAATACTATCCTACGTGCTTCTGAAAAGATTAGAGCCGTACACGGAAGCTATTCTTGGCGACTATCAGTGCGGTTTCAGACCCAATCGCAGCACTGTGGACCAAATCTTCACTCTGAAACAGCTGATGGAGAAGAAATGGGAATACGCACAGAACATTCATGCGCTGTTTGTGGACTTCACCAAGGCATATGACAGCATCGATCGGAATGCCCTTATAACTATCCTGAGGAACTTCAACATACCGAGGAAACTCGTTAATATGGTCGAAGTCGCTACAAGGGAGAGCAGGATGAAGGTTCGGATAGAGGGCAGGCTGAGCGAGGATTTTCAGGTTGTCACGGGACTGAAACAGGGAGATGCGTTGTCACCCATGCTGTTCAACCTAGTTCTGGAGCACATCATCCGGAGAGTCTTGGCTTTGGACTTTGGATTGGTGCTGGATGGAACTGGAAAGCACAAAATTATTGGATACGCAGATGACCTGGCTATCCTTGGACAGACTGAGGAGGAGGTTGCGAGGGCGGTCAAGACCTTGGAAGCGGAGGCTCGGATGGTGGGGCTTAGGATAAACACTGAAAAGACGGAGTATGTTCACATGAAGCGCTACAAAAACTTGCGCGCCCCAAGAAAAGACCTGCATGCTGGAGATTCCACATATAAAGGTGTTCAAAATTTCAAATACCTAGGCTCTACCATCACAGATTGTAACACCCGAGCTGAGGAAATCCATATCCGCACACGAAACGCCCTCCGGTGCAGTGCTGCCCTCCACAAGGTGTTGAAGTCCCGGCTTCTCAGCAGAAACACCCAAATCCGTATTTATAAAACGGTCATACGGCCAATACTGCTATACGGATGCGAGACTTGGACTCTGACACAAAAGGAGGAGCACAAATTGCTTGTGACAGAGCGGAAGATCCTGAGGAGAATGTTCGGAGCCAGACAAAGATCTGATGGCACTTGGAGGATCCTCAAAAACCTAGAGGTAGAAGATCTGTTGGCCGACCACAATATTATGGGAGAGGCCAAAGGCCACAGACTCCGATGGCTGGGCCACCTGGAGAGAATGGGTGAAGATCGTGGGGCTAAGAAGGCGTATGTGGGAAAACCCATTGGCCGTAGACCAGTAGGTCGCCCCAGATACCGCTGGAGCGACGCCGTGGAAGCCGATCTCCGCGAACTTCAAGCTGGAGACTGGCGAAGCATGGCTCAAGATCGGAAGAAATGGCGTTCTCTTGTGTCGGAGGCCAAGACTCACTTTGGGTCGCTGAGCCATTGGAGTAAGTAAGTATATATTACTCTGGTAACTCATTGGTAAAAGCTGCCGTACTGTTTGTATACATCGTCTAACTCGGTTAGCGTTTCAGCTTCAAATTCCGCCATACACCTCATGAAAACTTTATATATTAATTTCACGGGCACCGCTTCGAATAGTTTTATTCATAATGATTGTCGAAAATATAAACAATGTTGTATTATAGTATCAACAAAATACGTAAGCTAGACGGAGGCTAGACGAGATAAAAGAAGCCATGAGTATCATCTCTATTTAGTTTGTGCAAGAAGCATTGCTGGCTCTACACGTTGGCCAACACATTGGCCAATGTGTATTAACCAATGTGTAGGCCAACGTGTAGAGGGGGGTATGGTAAGTGTTGGGCCGCCATTCTCTACTCCACATATATTTACAATATATATGATTCATCATATACACATTGGCCAATGTGTTGGCCAACGTGTAGAAGGGGGTTTGGTAGGTGTTGGAGTAGAGAATGCCGGCTCTACACGTTGGCCAACGTGTATAGCCGGCAATAGATTGACACTGTTGTGTTGACATTGAAGTTCGCAATTTGAGTGTTGCCAGGAACTTGAAATATTTTAGTTCCTGAATAATGAATTTCTACTCAAGTTGCACACAGTCAGTCAGAAGCATACAATTTATTATTATTTAATTTTATTTATTAGGTTTACCAGTTTTAATTACATTAAAACATACAAAATAAAACAGGTAAGTATAGGTAAATTCGCTCAACGGATCTCTATCGCCGTTCAGCGAGGTAACGCTGCTAGCATTTTGGGCACCCTGCCACAGGGACCTTGCCTTTTTAATTCTTAATGTTAGTTTAAATCGTTAGTTTAGTTTTTAATTTTTATTGTTAGTTTAGTTTTAATTAATTTAATATTATCTACAGTATGCATGTAGTTATGTAAGCAACTACATAAGTATTAATATTTAACTATAGTAATATTTGGCCTCACACACTCCAGATAAAATATTTTTGTTCACTCGCTCCGTGGCACTGAAAATCAGCGTCACGCACGCACGGAACATTTTCGCCGTGCGGGACATATGTTAAGTCTGAGTGCCACCAAATTCACTAGACTATTATATGGCATGATTTTGGTTTTACTTTAATTTTATTTATATGCGTATTAAAAGCAGAAGGGGAGGCATTCGCCCAGCAGTGGGACGCTATAGGCTAGATTAAATTAGAAGATGTGTCCCGCTACGCTGGATTTATGCAATGACAGTAGATTTTTTTATGTATCAATAGTAGAAGGGGGCGTTACCATATCTCTGATACAGCTGAGACCAGCTGAGGGTTCTTCATCAGATACTTCAGACCTTCGATTTTTCAGATCAAATGAAGGGGCCCATCAAGTTGAATATTTTTTGTAAAGGCGGTATGTCGATCTCTAACAGTTTGGTTGAGCTCTTGTGTTTTCTAATCAGGGTCACCAGGTACTCCAGATCTTCGATTATCCTAGTTTTTATAGTTTTCTTTTTATGTGGCCATTAAGCCCTAACTCTGTACCTTTCAGCTCTCTGAGTTTATGGGAAGTAGTAGTTCTATTCTGATGATCATGAGTGAGTGTCATAAATGACCTACAGCCTTGAAAGTTTGGATTTTAAGTATGTGATTATAGCTTACTAGATGACGAAAATTTCTGCGTTCTGGTCTTATCCAGAGGTACTCAAATAGGGGCCTGAAAATGCGACGAAATGGTTCTAGTAAAGGATGGTACGGCAGTGTTTGCTACTCGCTCGACTTGGCGTGCCCCCAGATAAAGAACAGAGAATGGATGTGTGAAAGGGCAATTTTAACACCAACCAATGAGTTGTGGGGTAGATTAATGAAGACATCATGTCACACGTAAAGTTGATGTTGTTGAATAACTAATAATTTAATAATACGTTGAGCAGGTAACATCGTACCTTGTAGAGTTTCTTAACTCTTTAGAACTGTCAGGAGTTCCTTCTAACACGTTGCGGCTGAAAGTTGGTGAACCAGCTCATCTAATGCGAAATCTCGATGCATCTCTTGATCACAATATTTTCAAGGCGATCATTATGACTGGAATAGCAAAAGGGGAAGAGGAAGAAATATTAATTCCCTGTATGTATATTGATAAACCCAACCGAGTTGCCATTCCAATTTAACAGAGTCCGTTTCCCCTTAATGCCGCTTTCGCTATCACAATAAATAAAGCACAGAAATGCTAAAAATATATAGCGAGGGTACATTTACAAAGACACTGCTTTTCCCATGGACAGCTCTATGTGGCGTGCTCAAGAATTTTGCACCAAAAAAATTTTTATATTTTGCCAACGGATGGACGATCGAAAAACGTCGGATACAAAAATGTACTTAGTTAGCACAAAAGATTTCACATTATAAGAGCTGGTTCACCAACTGTATGTACCTATAGGTATATATGTTCATCTAGCTCCAAGCCAGCAGAGCCTAGGCAGAGCCGGTAGCTTTATTAATTGAATTACACGCGGGCGAAGCCGCGGGTAAAAGCTAGTAATATTATAAATGTGAAAGTAACTCTCTCTGTCTGTCTGTTACTGTTACTTTTTCACATTAAAACCGCTAAACCGATTTAGATGTTTAGTATATAGATAGTTTATGACCCGAGGAAGGACATAGGATAATTTTTATCCTGGAAATCACTCCCAATGGGTGTAAAAGTGGGGTGAAAGTTTTTATGGGGTAACTTTTTCAGGTGAAAACTATTTTGTCGCTTATTTTTACCTATACCTATGCTACAAATTGCGTCAACCAAAACAAGTCACGTCTGTCAAATTGTCTATGCGTGCGTTAGTGTTGCTATTGATGAAAGAAAGGGAAAAGGTTTACATACACACAGACACAAGCTGAAAATATTGCTGTCACTTTTCAGCTAATTAAATTCGGTATAACCTTATCCTTTTCTTTCATCAATAGCAATACTAACGCACACTTACTCAATTTGACAGCCGTGCCTTGTTTTGGTAAACGCAATTTGTATCATACGTAAAAGTAAACGGAAGATGGCGATATGTTCTCGTTTAAAAAGTGACTTTTAAATTTAAAATTAATACCCGCGCAACTTCGTTTGCGTATATCTCGCTTTCCCATGGGAATTTTGAAAAATCCTTTCTTAGTGCTCCCCTACGTTATAAAAGGAACCCCTGTGCAAAATTTCTAACCCTTATTAGTTATTAGTTTAGGCCCTGCGTTGATAGTCAGTCAGTCAGTCAGCTTCTCCTTATATATATATAGATAATATCAAATAGACAAAAATATGGGTGTAAAGTGCTGTGTAATACATTTTAAAAACTCTTCGTACAAAAGCAGCCAAGCAAGCAATACAAAAGTACCCATTTGTGTCTGTGTGACTGACATTAGATAGTGTGCGTTTTTGCCACGATTTCTGTTATGGAATGTTCTGTCTGTTATGTCTGTGTGCGAGACGGACTCGCCATCTCGCACTTGTCTGGTTTTATTTTTTACTTATAAAATTATAAAATGACCAGCTGGTTTTTTGTAACTATCAACCTCAGACCAAATAAGAAGTCAAGACGGAGCGCTGTCAACAATGATGTGATGCCGGTTTTGTAAACATGTGTGCATTTATTGAGTGTTGCCATGCAGTAAAAACTAATTACCCTAATAAGGTATTAGGTACTAGCAGGATGAATGGATAAGGAACTGATTCCTGCTAACTCGAATCACTTCTACCCACTTCTCTTTATTATCTTTATTTCGTAACGGGAATCTTAAAAATAAAGGTTTTTGAAGTGATGATAAAATGTGAAAAAACAAAATAAACTTAACGGCTATTTACACTCACAATAATTTTATGAAAACTAACAGTAACAATAGAAATAAGTAAAAGAACGTGTTAGATTACGTTTCGCATTAATAACTACCCCAATAAACTGGGACTATTATGACGCTTACTAGCGGCAACACTTATGGAGGTTTTGTGTTCCAAGCTGTCATAATATTTAATAAAATTGATTTGTTAAAAATATGTATTTTTATGTATAATAACGTATGTAATGTGATTCCATCTTGCTCTTTATTATTCGAGGAATGGTTTTTGCAGCCCCTCACCACACAATTCAGCATTTTTGCATATTAATAGAATTAATTCTTTGGACGTGATACGTCATTGACGAATTAGCTCAAACTGATCGGCGAGGTGTAGTGTAGTTTGGTTGTGAATGTGTGCGGGAGACCGTATTATGTACAGCGCGAGGTGTAGTTTTGCCTGCTTCACTATATTGTTCGCAGCACTCCGTCTTGACTTTTTATTTGGTCTGAGCTATCAACATCGCTCAAAAATGCACATCATTGTTTGTAAATGTATGCATTATTCAGACATCGCCCTTTAGGACGCGGTTCGAAACGGCGCCGTTCTAAAAATGCCTGCCTATTGACTCATCAAAGAATGGGTTCATAACTTGGAATAGAATAATTAGTTTATTTCAAACTGGAATGCACGATGAATGCAATGCTTTTAGCCGTACCTACTTATGATATAATAGCATTTAAGTTTTAGCAACAGCGCCCTCTATTGAATAAATTGGAAATTTCAAAACAATTTTTACTGTAATTGAAAACATCCTGATTTTGAGTCGAGAATACCATCCCACCATAGACACCATTGACTATTATTTTTGTTTTTTAATTTTATGGCAACATTGTTCTGTAACTCATCCGAGTCATCCGGTAGGGTGCGCTAGCGTGTTTTCTTTCTGGCTGCCGTCATTCTTTCATTCGCTGCCTAGTTTTTCTTTTTGCTTTCGGTAGGTAGTTTGGTTGTAAAATTTATTCTCGTAATGGCTGCCACGCTAAAAGAGTAGCTTATTGGTTATGTCATGTATTTATAATCGGTGTTTAAAGGTGAAATTAGTTATAAACAAAAAGTGGACCTAACGGTTGCCGTATGAAAGAACCACAATCACAATCTCCCTGGAACGTTTCCTCTTTCAAATTTCCTTTTTTGGCAATTAAGTTATGGACTCGGCATTTGTGTACTGCATGTAGTAAAAACATAATCTATGCACCGTGACAAGTGTTCGGTTGGACCATATTGAGTGCCAAGTGCTTTGTCGTAAGTAAAAATGACGGATACGCGATCGTCGTCTGCGCTGTTCAAGAGGGCTGAGCAGCTGAAGAGATGGGAGGAATCGGACACCAACAAACAGCCGATCTTGCCAAAGAAGCCGTCGAGGATCCAGTTCTCGTCTGGGATCGTGTTTCTGGCGGCGTGTACCTCGGGGGATAAAGATGAGGTGAAGAGGCTTTTGGAGATGGGGGCAGATATCAACACGGCAAACGTCGACGGGTTGACAGCGTTACATCAGGTCAGTGCATTCAGATCTTAACTTTAGTACTCAATTTAGTTACTTATAATCATAATATCTTTGTATTCAACAGGTTTATTATGAACTATCGTCAATTAATTATAATAAAAATTATGTCTCTATTATCCTAACTTTCCCACTCTACTCTTGTCCTTTTGTAACCAAGTTATGATACATTAGCTAAATTATGGCAAACCAATGAAGCCATTAAAAAGTGTAGACTAAAGAAGGTAGGTAGATTAAAGAAGGGGGTAGGGTCGTTCCTGAAATGTGTAGAATATTTCTGGTTTTAGGATGCCAATTTTATGTGACTTGCGGTCCAAGTCAAATAAAATTGATTCAATCCACAAGCTAAGCCCCTTGGCTTGATTGTCAATAACAATTTATCAAGCTGATGAGTAGTGTAGTAATATTTATTTGAGAATATGAACAAAAACATTCCTTGAGGCTTTTAACAATATTACATAAAAAGAAAAAATTAAAGTTACTTCAAAATATTGCAAAAAAAGTAGTAAAATAAAAATGGTTCATAATTTTGAAATAATGATTAATATGTTTAAATGCACAAGTATACATTATAGAGCTATATTAAAATGAAAAAAAAAGTTATTGAGTACCTCTCAGTAACTTTTATATGGTTAGTTTTTACTTTATACTCGGTAACTTTGCAATATTATTTAAGAGAGGTAGGGCATAGCGGATAATCTGCTCAAATCGGAGCAGCCCGTCTGGGGAAGGACCTCCACCTTACAAAAGATCGTAGCCATATAGCATTGGTCTCGGCCATGTTGTGTTCCTACAGTGAGTAAGGTCTCCAGAGCTCCACTTGGGGGGTTGGAAGAGTTGGCAGCATGTGAATGATACTCCCGGTATTGCAAGCATCTATAGGCTACAGTGACGGCTTACCATCAGGGCGAACATATGCTAGTTTGCCACCTGTGTGGTATAAAAAAAAAGTTGCAATGTGGTTAGTTCTTGCTATGATACATTACTTAAGCTGCCTTCAGTTAGTTTCTTATCATAATTAAGATGTGTTTGTACAGACATGTGCAATGACCTTACTGCATCTACTTAACAAGTATAGATGGTATTGCAGCCAACTGTACTGATTATTATTTTGATCTAGTGTGAAATATAGACTTTTTTTTCAAATAAAATAAGGATAATTTTTGCTCAAACATACTTGGCTATTGAGGAAATTGTTTAAATGCAAAAAAATCTTCTCTTTGGCTATTTTAAGTCACTATTTAATTTCTTGTTGTATAGTGTATTAATTGAATCCTTCCTTCCTTTCATATGTGCTTCCCGCAATAAGTGTCAACTGAGGGTAGCTGGTGTCAGTGATTTCAAGTCAACTAACATCCACTGATTTGGCAAATTAAAATTTATTTTTTAAAAACTATAAAAGAATTTTAATGTCATAATAGCTGTTTTATTTAAATATGCTGTTCATAAATAGATTCTTCTCAACTTCCTTGGTGGTCTATGGGAAATAATAATTTGAACTTGTGTCATGTGCCGTTGCTATACCCTTTACCTGTGT
Source organism: Endotricha flammealis (assembly GCA_905163395.2). Taxonomy (NCBI): domain Eukaryota; kingdom Metazoa; phylum Arthropoda; class Insecta; order Lepidoptera; family Pyralidae; genus Endotricha; species Endotricha flammealis. Next base: position 4,649,514 of record LR990852.1, on the reverse strand, counting down.
CATATGAAGGAAGTGACCTATGTCCGTTTATAGTGCCAGTCTCTGTGGTTCCATGCGCGAATTTTCCATGCTGCATTGTTCCGTTTTCATTAAATTGTAGCCAAAAAATTGACAATAAAACGATTTCTGCCACTGTATAATGGTTGTGATTTAAATACTGTAAGTACTAACTTGATACACAGGAGTTTGGGAATTGACATTTTGTCAGACACAACGTGGGGTTAAATCGTCACAATCTTTTGATCCACCCCACAAACAAATCTGTGCTGAAATCAAACATGTATTTGATAATGCAGCTTGTGCTTTATCAGATTCTGATGCTGATCTAAGAATCAAGATATATAGTCTAAAATTCACTGAAAAAGAATAAATGATAACATACAATGATATTGCAAGGCGTATTTTGATTTATCTGTAAACATACCACTTTTTGACTATAACACTTTGATAACAGTGCCTTAATATAAACACTCTTTTTCTTTCTCCCGTACTTCCTTTTTCATTCCTTCATAGGTGGGAAACACATCCAAGATCTTGTAGTCATAGATGTCCATGGGCAGCGGTGTTTGCTTAACATCATGTGAACCGCTAGCTCGTTTGTCCTTTTCTGCAATAAAAACCAAAAAACCAAACATAATCTGTGCTACAACTTTTTTATTTATAAGTTTTCATTATGTAGTATAAATCCTATTATGCATAGTTTTAAAAAGATACGCAAAATAAAAAAATAGGACTTTCTTTTTATGCTGCAGTTCAATAACAAAAAAAATGTAATTTTGGGCCAGATTCACCAGTTCCAAATAGGTTATTCTTTAAATAAACTGACAGTATTTTGTCAGTTCTTGTATGGATTTGACATGTCTTGTATGGTAAAGCTAGCCGGTAATTATTTTGTAGTATAAATAATAATTTTGTGGTATAAAAGTCTGCAATCAGTCAGACCATAATCAAACAAATGAGTTAAAATATGGTATTTATAGAGTGGTCTATTTAGTTCTCATTAATAAGCAGTAAAGATATTTGAAAAGTTCTTGGGTTTGAATAATGGAACAATTTTGATGGCTCATAAAAACAATAGATACTTCTATTATTTAATGTGTAAACAATCATTATTGTTAATGTTAAAGTCCATATCATAACAGTCTGTTAATGATGGCTATTATAAAACTGGTTTTTGGAACACATTAATTTGTTTAAACAATTTCACTTATCCCGGAAATGTTTCTGTGTGTGTGTGTTCCACAATTCAACAGAGTACCTACTAAAGTACTCTGTCGAATTGTGGAAATCCAATTAACGTTAACTTTAATTGGACACCAGCAAAACTTAGTGAGATCTTAATGCTCTTGGTGTTTTCCTAATTTTCAATTATGTTCTGCCTAGATATTATTCTTCTTCTTATCATGTGCGTCCCGCAATTAGTGACAACTGCGGGTAGAGGTCACTGGCTTGATGACTGTTACGTATCCACAACAGTCGGCACCGACAGCTTAACGTGCCCTCCGAAGCACGAAGGAGGAGCTCTACATTTAGATATTATTTTGCGCCAGGTGCTGAAATACAGGTTATAAACCTAGTTCGGCAATGGATGCACTTTAGTATTAGTGTACTAGCGTTTAGCGTATCATAACTGATAAACTGTAACATTTATTTTGGAAATAAAATATTATTATTATTATTATTTAAATTGTATCTTTAATTGATTTATTGATTATCATTTCAGTACTAAGTCAGGCCAACAAATTAGTTAGATTAATCTGAACATAATTAAATGCTTTCTCTTGACTGACTGACGGAACAACGCACAGCCTACACCGCTGATCGTAGAGACCTGAGACATTGAGAGTGTGTTCTTTGTATGACGGACGTCGGCATCCGATAAGAAAGGATTTTTCCAAATCCTTACGGTACTAATCGGAATTCACGCAAACAAAGTTGTGCGAGTAAAACTATATTAAAGTTGAAGTGACATTGGCACTTAAAATATTCTTAGCTGACCCGGTGCGGTGAACTTCATTTTCAATCTTTCTGAGCCATTTTGGTAATATTTTTCCCGTAAGAACCTTCTACAGAGTCGGTATTAGAAACTCCAAAAAAAAAAACAGCTAATTTGGTCTAGCCGTTCTCAAGTTATGGCGTGGCAACGGGAAACGGGATTCATTTTTTAGGGTTCCGTAGTAAACTACAAGGAACCCTTACAGTTTCGCCATGTCCGTCTTGTCTGTCTGTCTGTCTTGTCTGTCCGCGGTCTAGCGCCTAGACGCTTAATGCTAAAAAGCTGTAATTTAGTATGTATGTATACACATATTAACAATGCCAACAAAGTGCTGGGACAAAATTTTTGAAGTGCCTCCCTTGTAAAGTAGATTTTTTTTGCGCCCACCCCATGTTGTGCGGTATCGTTAGATAGGTCTCTTCAAAACATTGAGGGTGTCGAAAGGGTATTTTGAGGGTATTTTTCGATACAATGATCCGTTTCGGAATTATTTACATTTATCGTGTTAATTTTCGTTTTGCACGGTGGTCCCCCCCGCCCTCTATCTCCGAAAGTATTATGTTTAGAAATTCGAAAAAAATCGTGGTAGTAGTCCATATGCTGAACCTTCAATGAAAACTATAACGGGTAAGTAGGCTCTACTAGTTACCGAGTAATAGCCATATTCTTTGATAAAAACTTACAAATGTGATAGAATTTGATATTGGACTCAATTGAAGGCAAGCAAAGCACAGCGAATACGGAACCCTACATTGTGCGTGGCCCGACACGTACTTGCCCGTTTTTTAAAATATAAATATATATATATATAGATAGTACTAAAGTGGCATACAAGTGGTCCCTTTTTCAGTTAAAATTACTGGGCTATTAATGATGTATAATTTCGAATAAAATCCCAGAAATATGAAAATAATACGAATTCACGGCGTAATCTTGCTGACGTTTTCATACAAAGTGCTCGGAAATTAACTATATCTGATATATAAAATGCTTTGTCCTGAATGTCCTGAATCAACACACAACAACCGCTGATCGTAGAAACTTGAAACGAAAGGGGGTGTAGTTTAGAGTATAGATAAGCAAGCCATAGAGCGCGCGCATCGCTCTTTGACCATTGTGTAAAGCGTAAGCAGATGTTCTATAGTGCAAATTTTTAGTTTGCTTCCATTTCGTCATTTTGTCAGCTCTTCACTGCACATTTCACCATGATTCCTTAAAATCCGAATAAATATCATCGAGAGAAACAATCAGCGTGCGTGACTAATAGCTTCGTTCATTGATGTTCATACTTGCACAAGCGCGCTCTATAGCTTGCTTATCTATACTCTAAGGGGTGTAGTATGTATGTAACAGCATTATAAATAAATGCAACGTTAGCTATTACTTAATTATAAGTGTTTTTTTTGTATGATTTAAGCACCATAAGAAAGGTTTTGTCGAAATTCCCACTTAAAAGCGGGATAAACGCATACGACGTTTCGCGAGTTTCGCTAGTATATATAAGTATAGATAATTATGTTATATTCCAATTATGTTATATAGCCATATCCAGATAAAATTCTGTCTCAAACTTCCGCAATTCCTCGTCTAGAATGCGGCATGCTATCACGTGAGTACCACTGAGAATAAACCCGATTGTTTCAGCTCGCCAAACGTCACCGCACAAAATTAGAACCGCCCTGTCTCATCTATGCTATTTTGAAACGCGACATAACCATTGCGGCTTAACTACGTACGATAACTTTTAAATGTTCGAGATAGAACAGCGTTGTAATGCGAATACTACGATGTTTTATTTTATTATGCAGCGTGGTGATACGTCTTGTCATCACAGATGTAGTTCTTGGATCGGACGGAAGACCTTTTAGTATTTTGACTGTATTATTTGGATGAAATCATGGAAAACTTTACATTAATTTAAAATTATATATAATCTTTTTATTTTACTGAAGGGCGTGGACAGTACAGCATTAATTCACTTACCGCCTTAGATTTAGTATATACTAGCGTACTTATAGATCGGCTTTGGTTTGATTAAGGCGAGACCAAAAACAAAATACACTAGTATGCGTGGAATGTACATGTGTGCAAGCAAGATATTTAATTTTGTGGATTTTCCTTTTAGTTTGAATTACATCCTTTTCCTTTTAGTTTGAGTTACATCCAGGCACTGCACAGGTAACCATATTTAATCACGTCTAATTAACATCAAAACTACACATAAATTTTGTAATAATAAGTGGGATTTGTTTTTAACACGACTGACGTCAGGCCGATACAGTCCGATAGCGTGTATAGGAAAATGTTCTCGCCTATCTATCTCGCTCTAACCAACATGTATGCTATGATCTATCTCTTTTGCATTGCCAATCTTACGCTAGTATATAATAAATCTATGCTTACCGCGTTGCAAATTTTTTTGCGACTTTAAAATTTAAGACCAACCTTTCCCACCAAAAACATTTTCTTGTAAAATGTTGCCAAGACGAGACCGTATGACTTGCACTGTCAAAAAGTTATCACATCTCATGTAGAGCCAAGCTTCTAACTCTACACGCCCTACCTCTACAAGGCCTAACTTCACAAACTCTACACCTTAATCATAATATGTGTCTTTGCCGTTTCGTTACATTCACATCAGGCGTCTCGTCTTGGCAACATTTTACATGTAAATGTTGTTTTTTTCTCTTTTTTTCTTTTGGGGTGAAGTTCCAAGTTTTATGATATTTTTGTTGTGTGTGTACTAATACTAGCATACATACCAAATTTCAGCTTTCTAGGATATTAGGAAGCGGAAATCTCATACAAGCTTCCATCCCCTAAGTTAAAGGGTTGGGGGATGAAAGTTCCAAGTTTTATAATTTTTTTTGTTGTCTTTGTAGTAATATTAGCTTACATACCAAATTTTGGCGTTCTAGGACTTCAGGAAGTACCTTAAGAATTTTTATAGTCAGTGAGTCAGTGAGCGAATCAGTGACGAAATGGGGGGTTTTTAGACATTTATAAAATCTAAAGTATAATAGCTTCCACATTCAAATTTTGAATGTTCAATGATTGTACTGGTGTCATTGTCTCTTGATTGTCATTATATTTTTAACTATTTAGCATCATCCAAACCAAAGTTACGAGAGTTCAAAAAAACGACGAAACGTTTCGAGAAAAGGTAGGTAGTGCCCTTGCGCTCCGCTTGGCTCGTCTTGGCGGGTGCACTGCCGTGGCCCCAGATTTAAGCAGGAGACCTAAAAAGGCCATTCAGATAAATCATAATAGATTTCTAATAGGAATCACTTTTAAAATCGTAAAATAGTAACTTTAACTACCATTTACAATATGATTCATTTGCAATTCATATATTTCCAATAATTATAATTAATTTACGTAGTTCCACTAGCTCGGGTTGAAATTTACTCACAGTAAAATACGAAAATTAGAGGAATTGCTAAGGATCTGCTATGAATTCGGGAAATGAATTCATTCAGAGGAATTGCTCAACGTAGCCTTTTAGCCCCGCTGATATCCGTCAAATTGACATCGTTATGTTTTTCTAATATTTAACAATGATTTATTATCCCCAAACCCGAATATTACTACTATAACTATAACTATTTAACAATGAATTATGAGCTGTACTAATAATTATGTAGTTTCTTGCGTTTTACGGTCCAGCCATTGACTTTAAGTTTGAAATACATCAACAAAAAATTACTTACAATTCAACTGAAATATTTGCTGGCTGAAATGTTGAATGCCTGGAAAAAAATAGATTATTATAGTAACTATATTGTGTGTAAAGTATGTAAAGTATAATTGATCATCAGCGTCGTTGCTTAGTATAACACAGTTTAATTTGTAACTTTGTCCATTGTAAGAAACTAACAACAAAAGTAATATGAAAATATTTTATCTAAATTGATAACAATAGATGTATAAGGTTGACTCTATCGACTCGACACACTTGTATAGTGAAACAATCATAAGTTTTTTTATTTATCACTATGCGGACGATCGCGGTTTTCTTTCCATTCCATAATCATCATCTCATCATCATAATCAACAAATAATACATGACTCATCATCATCACAGCCCGTTTATGCCCACTACTGAGCGTAGGCCTCTCTTTTTGTACACCAACCAACTCGGTCCTGTGCCATTCTCATCCAAATACGACCTGCTACTTTAACTATATCCAAATATATGACTAGACAAAAAAATATGTTGAAAAGTAACTACTAATTTGTAGTTACATTAATGTGAATGAGAGTTGCAATCAACGCTCAGCAGCTCATTAAGTGACTAGCAACAGCAGTGACAGGATCTTAATAATGAAAGTTAATTGGTCAATTAATACGAAATTTTCTCGGATTGTTAATTGAAAGTGGTGTTCCATTTTGTAAAGCAATCAAGACTCCCGATGGTAATTCTTTCTATTAAATATTAACTAGAATTACCCGTTTAGGCCATCGTTCAAACCTTGTTTTTTGTATCAAGCAAACTGCAGTAATACATTTTTTTATATTCTTCTTTTCGTGTGCTTCTCACAATTAGTGTCAACTGCGGGTAACGTGCCCTCCGAGGAGGACCTCGAGATTTTTTTAATCCTCCGAGTATTGGTCAGAGTTTTTGCTTAACATGCGTGATGGTTACACTTTGACATGTACGAGGCCACCGAGCTCCTCCAACTTCGCGACGCTATGTATGGTATTTCTACTCGTATCCAGTAGTTGCGACTACTCATCCTCTGCTGGTGTGGTGTCGGTTATGAAATTATATCTTTATCCTTTATCATTTGTACAACACGCTTGTTTCTTATTTGTGTCATCACGTGTTCATTACAATCCGGTTTAACTATGTCAATGGGAAAATCGATGTAATGTTGGATATTACTCGAAATAACGCGATGACATTTCCGCTCCCTCAATTTCACTCCATTGTTGTCCTATTTTACATTCTTTCGGGTTTGTTCACACGTATTCATAATTATTTTACTTGCCGGCATAATTAATACGTTAGTTGGCGCATCTGCTACTTCGTCGAAAAATTGTACAAAGAGTTAGTTTATCTGAGAAATAAGTTAACTGGGATTTAAGTCGATGAAATCGAGTCTTACTATATTCAAAAATGACATGAAATCTTTCTCTTTTATCATTGTAAAAAAATGAATATTTCGTAATATTTTGAAAGTAATAGTTGAAGGGACGATTATTTGCTGGAACACAGTTTAAATTTAATGACACATTGAATCTGTTGACAAATTAAATAAAATTAAAGCTCTTATTGTCATATTAAGGAAGAAATAAATATATAGCTTGTGAAATAATGCCCACGCGAATATAGACATTAAATGTACCATTTTGTTATACTAATGTAGTAATTCACCTTAAATTATTAGGTACAGTCACCTCCATAAATAAGTAATCACTTTAGTACCTTGTCACTTTTGTATATTATTTCAATACATTTAAGTGAACATGTGTTATAGTGACAAGGTGCTAAAGTGATTACATATTTATGGAGGTGACTGTACCTTTTTTCTATAAAATGTATGCTAGACGTAATTATCCATATCAGCCAAAAAAAAATTTTTTTCAATGTTTCTGTCATTTTTTAATGTCGCTGCTATATGCTGACTCTGAGAAATTGAATTTACCCTCAAATGCAATTTCTCAGAGAGTCAGCATTTTGATACCGAGATACGAGTCACTTGCATTGCATTGGTTTCGTATTCAAACATTTCATGCTGATATTGTGAAACCAAGAAATACATTTCATAGGAAGATATTGACATTATGTCGGCGTCTGTAAGTGTAAACAAATATCTTTGTATGGGTAATATCGTTTCTTAGTAAATGGCGTTACTCGGGTGACGCGTTTTACAAAGATCAGCCAAGAAGGATTCACTTAAATCATGTTTTGTCACTGTCATCTTGAGTTCTCTTTAATCAACTTCGAAAGTGATGGGCTCATTAGGGCCTATATGTGTAGGATAGATATGACCTAGGAGGTGTCAATTTACCGGGCAATCTACCAGGGAAACCCAGGCAGTCTTCAAGAGACACTCGGCGTCGTGAAGTCTCTGCCCGGTTTCCTGGAGGAATTAGGATGGCTGGAGTGAAAATCCGACTCCCACTCTTCGCACGCAAAAGGGGCATAACAGATGTTCCTCCTGCTTCCTACCCCCCTTTTCACTTTCCTTTCCTCGTTCTACCTTTTTCATTCCTTCATAGGTGGGCAACGCATCCAAGATCTTGTAGTCGTGGATGCCCATGGGCAGCAGAAAAAAGGCCCGTACGATAACAAGTACAAGTAGATCCCTCCAAATCTTACTCTGGTTTTTGATTAGATTTGTACATTTGTAGCCCATTCTTGTAAACACAGACTAAAGTAAAACCCATTCCCTACAAATATATTTTCGATTTCACATAAAACGCCCACAAATATCTGTCTGTTGAAGCGTTATACACATTGTAAATAGCCAAGGTGTTTCTAACCAATGAAATAGTTAAAAAACGTAGATAGAATGGATAATAGGTAATTTTTCATACAGAACACAGACATTACTCACCCATGAAAAATTTGTCTTTTTATGATTTGAATAATTTAGAACGAAATGTGTCTATGCGTTTGTTCGTAGTAATTAGATTCGATTTTTTTGGTGGTTTACGCGTTTTTTCCGCAATTGGTCTCAAGCGAGTTTAGTTGGTCGCTGTCAAAAGCGTCAACGTCAAAAAATCTGACACACCACGTCAAAAAAATCGGACACTCGAATTTAAAGGCGCTATGACACTTTTGACAGGTTTCTGGACCTGACGTCTCAGTTCTGCCGTCTAGTGGGTATCAGTTCAGAAAACCCTCATTAGGTAACCAATTTACATTTATATTATAACATTGTTTGTAACCCTAAAACTAGAATGGGATATTATATTTTCATTTGAGTTGCGTTGGTTCCAATTGCATCACAGGTTATGACGCATTGGAGTACGAAGTACTCTAGCTGTATGTTTGCGGGCATATGTTCACCCGATTTCATGATATACAATTATAGACCGACATCTCATCTTCGCTTTTCATCATCCTACTCATCATCCTACTTTTAAACGAGAGTTTAACATTAGTATTTCGCATACAAGGGAAGCATACGTGGTGTATAGGTCTTAAAAATAACAAAAAAAACCTTTGCACATTTAACACATAAATGTGAACAGTTTTTTAGATATACAATTTTGTATTAAATCATAGAATAATTCACCTAATCTTTTTTGCGTAACCCGTCCCTAATCAATTACTTAGACTTAGAGGATTGGTGGAGTTAATTTATATAATATCTATAAAAAAAATACCTTTTCAGAAGGCATAGACATTTATATAAGTTACGGGAAACACAATATGCCAACCAAATGGCATTTACACTCTGTTAATTAGTTTACACCAGTCAAGTATTCTAATGTTTAGTCGTCCAATAAAGTACAAGGAGTATTTTGAACGTGGTTGGTACGACGAACTGTACAGCCTGCCTATGATCCGTGGTACGTTTCACTGCTCATACAAGTGAAGTAAATTTATTTGGACATTAATGGCCACGGTTTATTTTGACATACATAGATCATAATATGTTTTATGGCCCATACATACAAGTATCACCTGCTGTCACCGACTCGAAGTATTCGCGTAGTGTTACACATACTATAGTGATAATGGTATCAAAAATATAACGTAAAACATCATTAATTGGCTCTGATCCCATATTTATGGTCAATTCCGCATATTTTTTGCTTTACCGATTATGCTGGAAGCGTTTGGGCGAGGTCTATGTCCAGTTGTGGACTTCTTGTGGCTGAGATGATGATGATAATGATGAACTTTATGTGCAATCTGCTATATTGAATTTCGAAAAGTCCTATATTATCCTTTCTTTACATCATAGGGAACCTCTATGCAAACTTACGCTAGATTCAAATATTTTGGGTTGAACGTTGGGTCAGACCGTCATTCAGTCAGAGTTTTCTTTTTGAATAGAAACTGGGAAATGAGCGAAGGTGCGGTCTACCATTAGGAATATAATGTAAGTTCTCCTTCCAGACATTTGTTTTAAGTACCACCTGATATTTCCATGTTGGTACCCTTGAAATGCTGCCTCGTAAATATTAAGATTGTCCCGTGCCAAATGAACGGCACAGGCGCTAATAGATACTTCCGTTTTTTCGCGCAACCATCGTGTTTCTATCTTTGAAATAACTCCCTAGGTACCGCCAGCAACAGAAGTAGAGTAGGAAATTATTTTTTACTTACAATCTAGCGATAAAATACTGACTGTCGATCGATAGCTAACGTATTGGCAAACTATAAGCGTAGACCATACTGGCCTTTAGTCCGACTAAAGGCCAGTATGGCCTGCCTGCCTGTATGTGCCTTTTGCCTGTGGTCAAAATATCGTCTGATAAATAAATCTAAATTATTTTTATTTATGGTTTTTAATCATTGAGTAATATACATATCGGATTTAGATTTATCTGACATGTGAAGTAATTTTTGTTACATTTTGTATTAATGTGTATATCATCGGATACGATGTATTCAAGAATAGAGCTTCTTTATGTCACCAATACTAACAGATTGACGTATAGAAAAGAAAACACTAATTTTGAGCCAGAACTAGGATCTCAAACGGCAGTAAAAGAGCTAAGATTTATTGTTGTATCAATTTCGGGTTGGCAGTCTGCTTGACTTCAGTTTGGCGCTTCGTCCGTCGGGCTATTCCTATTGCATTCTAATTAATTGTTACTATATTTATATCAAAATAGCATACACTAGCTATATTCTTATCATTCCCGTTCCACTGGGAATGTAAAAAAAAACTTGTTTATTCTTCCATCGGATGTAATTTCACGACAGAAATACTTAAAATTTTACTTCTATACGATCAGTGACTACGTTGTCTCTCAGCATTTCTATTCTTTTCTTAAATATCTATTACATATTCTTGAATTCAGCTCAATCCATACTAATATTATAAATGTGAAACTGTGTTTGTTTGTTTGTCCTCCCTTCACGTCGAAAGTAATGAACGGATTGATATGAATTTTTTATTGGGGATAGTTTAAGGTCTGACTTTTTTCCCACGGGATAAAGAGATTTCCATGGGAAAAATTATTGACATTTTCCCTTGACCACGCGGGCGGAGCCGCGGGTATCAGCTAGTAATTTATAATTCACAACATTATAAAATTAACGCCGTATTCATATAATTTACTGTGAATGCAATAGGAATAATTTTATGATTCCCAGTGCTCTATGCCTTGCCAAAGTGCAGTAACAATGCGAAAGACAAATATTACTACTTACCAACTCATGCGGGCCGTTTGTTTACACCCACTAATAAAAAGGGTCAAAGTTCAATATAATATCAATTAATTTAGTCTATTATATACCGTTAACCTTTGATAGTTTGCCGATGATTGGCTGACAAATCAGATGTCCACGGAATAAATTCGACGAATAGATGCCAATGACGTGCGCATACGCGGGTAGGCCGGCTGTTCTGTATATACAAAACCAACGACAACTACACAGCGGCTGTCAAAAACACATACACAATTATAAACAGCCTCGTGTTAAAAATAAGTAGCTGTGTTTAACAGTGCGGGGGCCGCCACGGAAAAACGGAAAATTTTTAATGCACGAGGGCTCTTATCCTACGTCAGGAGACTTATATTTAGTTGACACGTAAACGCCTTACATATTTCACCAAAATCTCGATTTAAAGAATGTTTATGTACCACCGTCACTAACCATTGCGAGTATCTGATACCGAGAGCCTACGCTTCCGTTCGCAAACAGTTTTCGCCTTGAAAAGTAACTAAATATTTACTCGACACAGGAATCGAACTCGAAACGTAAACGAAACTTACACCACTTATAGTCGTCATCGGCTATAATTAGCGGTACGCGATAAAAGCCGTTGAAATTTTCCAATTAGCCCTACCTCTCAAAGTACATCTAACTCTAAACTAGTTTTAAAAATTTCCCCTACGAAATTGACCTTTACGGTTTAAGAAATAAAGCGTTCGGAACAAAATGGGTGTTCCACGAATGCCCAACACATTGAGGCGTGTTTACATCATAGCTCCCGCCAGTGCCGCACTGATCATTTTATCGATTACTATATATTTTTATATATTTATCTGTCGAATGCGTACCGCATCTGGATCGGCGTGTGTGCCCTATTTATAAAGTGCGGTTAGTTACCTCAGATTAGTTTTAAAATGTACAGATGCGACAGCATGAATCCGATTATAGTACCTAGTTCGTATATTTGATTAAACAGTTTTACGTTTATCATTATCAAATATATTCTATTGTGTCGTTGACCTCGCTGCGGACGTAGTTGTAGAGTAACAATATAGGTTTTAAGTATATTTTACTTCTGAGTAGGCGTGATAAATAATTACCTCTATTAATGATGTGTTCTTTGTGAGTCATTAACAATCATTTTGACGAAATGAGTCCACTTAGATGTACCTATCTTATCTGAAATATTTTATTCCAAAAAATTAAATTTACGAAATAGTTATTAATATTTTTGTTATAAATCGGATGAATGAAATGATTATTTATAACTGTTACTTGTTTTGTGTTCCTTTTAAGACGTAATATCTAAAAATATTGCCAAAATCATAAACAAATTGATCATTGTAATGTCTGTTGGCCCTTACCTTGTTCACCCGATGACCGCCAAAGTCGTTTATACGTGACAGGTAAATGGTAAAGTAAAGTGTAAATATTGTCTGTAGGTTCTTCAAGAAATTAATTATTAGAATAATATCGGTTCTTTATCGGTTTTGAAATAGAAACTTCTTGTTGCTTAGTAGCGTGGCATGTAAATAAATCAAAGGCAGGAACATTTTAAATTTACATAATATTTTCAAGTAGTCTACAGTGTCATATCGCAGTCATCAAACCGATGGCCTGTCTTCGCGATTAACGTCATTGTCTAATCTCTAAGCACGGCGCAGGAGCGGAGAATAGTATCTGTTACCTGTTACGTCATGTGCATAATTACTGCATGATAATATAGCGCTGTATACTTTTGTTGTGTCGCGGTCGCGATGCTGGGCGAGTCTACCGCAAGTCTGGGATGCACTATTTGGCACAATTTTCTTGTAACATTAGATTTTTCCACAGCAGTGATAAATTTGAATCATTCAGCCGCGACGACATCTCTTTGAGATCGGGGACTGTGAAAAATACGGAGTTTGATAAATAAGTAAAAGCGTTGGAATTATTGTTTAGCATGCTGTGATAAATTTTAGTTCGACAAAATAAAATTGTTTTCTGTCATTGTAGATATGTTAGTATTATACATGCCTCAATGTATAATTCCGAATTATAATTAAATACATTATAAAAGCTATTCCATAAATTAAAAGATTGAGTCGCGGTCGCGTGCTATTTATTATTATTGTAAACATCGGTGTACCTACGATCGCCGCGCCCTGAGTTATTATTTTGGCAGCGTTTGATCGCGGATGCGTTTTGTCTAATGTTGTTTTATAACTTTATTTATAGCGCACGATAGCCATCTCATTAGATAGTTTGGAAAATTGGGTCGATGACTTGTTGCTTCTGGACCTGAACTACGTATATTGAACATGCAATCTGTTTCTGTGAAATGGTCAAGTCACGTAATGTGACGCCGACCTAAAAAAAATGACGGACGCTAAAACACGTCCTAATTATTTGTCCTGATGCCTAAATACACACCATCCACAGTGTCTAGATCCGACGCTGTCATTGACCGACCTACATATTTTCTCAGGGAATGATGTATTGCTGAATGACAGAACCGCGTGTAAATTTAGATTCAGGCGAGAGATTTTTTCGAGGTCACGCCGAAGACAGTGAAGCGAAATTCGGTGATGTTCGTTACGTCACACGCGGTGAATTTTCGATTAACTATGGACATAGAATGCAGTGCTGTGCGTGTGCCGCTCGTTTGTGTTGTGCGTACATTGGCTGGCTCTTATCGACTGTCAAATGGTCCGTGACTCATAGCCGACGGAGTTCTTGTCTCATACGGCCATTTTGTCCATTGACCTTAATTAATTTTCATCACAAAAACTTTTAAGATGACATCTAATTGTTGTAAGCACCTTGTCGTTTAATCGATAATGGAAACATAATTTGTGAACTACATAATTGTGTTTAATCTTCAAATTAATATGCATCAGATATCTCTTGTCTTATGATGAGAACAAAACTATTATGGGGCAATCAGTGGTCTACAACCGCGACCGCTCACAAAAGATGATGTCTTTTGATGTCAATATGATGTTAATGCCAAGTTGACATGGTTTTTAAATGGTATTATGCTATATCTATTCTATTCTGTATCTCATTTTTGACATTTACGTGATACTATTTTATGTCAAAAAGTGGAGTGTAATTAGCATTTAAGTTGATGTCAAGTTGATATCATTTTGATATCGGATTTTTCGGAAATACGAAATAGTCTGTAATATCAAGTTGAAATCAAAACGACATCATAATTTGTAAGCATATTTGCACCATTGCACTGGCGGCCAAGCCAAGCGTAAAGGCGCTGCTCTATTGATGCGCGTGATCACGCTGCGCACCTTGGCTTAAGCTTCGCCTAGGTATATAAAAACATATGTGATACCTTACAGTACAACGATATACATGACTGCATTATTAAGGGGAGGCAAAAAGCTTATAGGGACATGTGCAGTTATCTAATTTCAATAAAATTGAAACGCTGGAGTTATTTCAATGCATTAAGTCCGTGTAGACATTTTTTGATAATTGAGTGTATTTGTAATAATATGCGGCATTTGTTCATGTTATCCTTTTCATAGACACTATGTAAATATTGACACTTTTGTATCTAGTGTAGATCACGTATAACGAAAACAAATCATTCAATAAAAATAATATGGAACCACTCTCCACACAGACTTAGAAAAGTATTTACTTACCGTATCATACTCACCGTAAGAACACAACATGGCTGAGACCAATGCTATTTGGCTACGATCTTTTGTAAGGTAGAGGTCCTTCCCCTGACGAGCTGCGCCGATTTGAGCGGATTATCTGCTGTGCCCTACATCTCTTATCGTGTTCAGTTGCTGTCGCTTGACTCGCTTGATATATTCACTGATGACCAGTGATTACTACATTTGCTTAGCTTTAAGATTTAACCTCTATCAAAATACCTGCAAGGGTAGTCACTTGCGTGTTCGTTCAGTTTAAAGAAACTTAACAGCGCTATCCGGCTCCGTTGTTCATTCCCAACCGTTGTCGATACATGACGATCGTTAAGCTAAGTCGGTGAGCTCAGGTCGTCGGAGGAGACTAGGTACCCGCAGTTGGAAATTAATGAAAATGACATAAGCGTTACAAATAACATCACCTGTTTCTGAAACGTATTTTAATTGTAATTCCACATTCGGACTTTACTTCTTTAGTTTGACAACGATAGCCATAATATAATTTGTCAATAACTTTAAAAATGGTTTTGAACAATTTACTGATAATTTTTTTGCGATTTTATTACATCATAGCTAGGTAGAATAGACGATTTAAACTGTTACTACGATGTAGTAGGTATTGATTTGTGCCAATATATTTTATGAACTAACACTATGATACACTATTATATTTTTATCTCAGCTATTTGTAGGTTGAATAGACTTGAAAATACATTTTGCTTATGATCTATGGTTGACGAGGAAAGCCATTGGTATTGTTGATGGATTGGATGAATATGTTGTTAATAGTCTTTATCCTGAAAAATGCCAGTTTATGTATTTTTAAGACATAAGCTGTACTTTTTCAGGAAGTAACTTTTTATACGGCAGAATTTCCAAAATTCGTAACATAGGTACTTTTTGAATATATCCATTGCAAACAAAACAGTTATTCCCTATCTGTAGCCTGTAAAATTAGTTGAAGTTCACCCAAATATTTTGAGTTCAAACAAAATTTTGATCTATAAACTGCGCAATGACATATCCTGTTTTATACCAAGTAATGAACGCAATTCGCATGTTATCCCACTTTATGTAATAATACAGTAATTGTGCGAACTATTGTAACAGAGCGCATCCGCTGATATGACTGCTTGGCGATTGGCATCATGGCGACCGCGAATGGCGACAGTTGATTGGCATTGTGTTTTGTGCCTTAATGCTATGCGAATGTTTCAGATCATGTGTCATGGTCAATGATTTGTTCCCACGAATGCGATTTATAATACTGGGTTAAGAGTATGATTTGTCACTGTAACCGGTTTTCGGAGTGGTAGAGCATGTAATGGGCTACTTCGAGCGGGGAAGTACCATCCTCTCACAGAATATGCAAGAAGCAGCAATGGGTTTCGTCCGGTGAAAGTGATCCAGAAGCCCAAATCCTCCTTCTTATACCTTGTCTCCTCCTTCTTAAAAGTGTATAGCTCAGTGTCTCTCCTGATGTCTCTGTGCTCCGTGGCCGGTGGTGATCACTTACCATCAGGTGGCACATATGTTTGTTTGCCAACCTTGTATAGAAGTAACCGAGCACTAGAAAAAAATTTGCACGTAAGGAAACACACGACTATGTAGGAAAACACAGAACATTGTTATCGATTATCGTCTTTTGATACAGTGTTACATGAAATTCTCGAGAAATCCACTAAAATGTATCAGTTTTGCCGCAGGATTGACGTAAATAGCGCTATGTGTTCTCTGTTTAGTATTGCGATAGTAATGCTAATAATCCGATCAAATGAAACCGAAAAATAAGGGTGAAGCTACTTTAATTCACAACTAACTGAAAATCGGTAAAATCGTTCAAAATAGAATTATGAATAAAATTTTACTAATACGGTTTTTCTATCAATAGCGATACGAGTATAGAATTTATGATGGTACACCTCCACTAAACAGTCATGGTAAAAATGGTATCAAAATCCATACAGGGGAAAGAAGGAGAACTTTCAAAATTTATTCATAATTATATTTTGAACGATTTTACCGATTTTCAGCTTGTTGTGAATTAATGTAACTTGGAATGTTTAGAATGATCGGGCTAAGTTTGACTGCTCCTAGTGTTTTCAATTTTTTTTATTTTAACTTTATGCTATGAACATAGAGTTATGATTATATTGAAGTAATTTAATAGCTGAAACGTTTGGGGGAGGTCTATGTTCAGCAGTGTTCTTCTTGCAGCTGATATGATGATGATGAATTTAATAGTTAAGCGATATTTTTATGTTTGGTCGATTCTATCTTTGGCATTAAATAAAGCTGTGTGTATTATTTATAGTTTACTAGTTGTGCTTACGGCTTAGCTCGCCTAAATGTAAATTTCCTCTCGTACTTAACATAATTTGCATTCCCACGGGAACTGCTGTAGCTATCTCTCGGATTTGAAAATCCTACCTGATAATCTGTGTTTTAGACCTGTGTACCTAATTTCAATCAAATTGATGCCGTTTTTCTCGTTTATTTATTAATATCATAAGTTTTATGTAATTGTGACTGATCACTTATTTATGGTTATGTAATAACTCTTCAGTGTCCCACAGTTTACCGATGAGTTTATATTTCCGTGAATCACTACAGGCGGTCAAACTGTGTAGGTACTTGATTCCGAAAATTCGGATGTTTAGTAAATTGAGCTGGGTATAAAAATATCGTGTTTTCGAAACATGTCTACTTACAATGTTTATGGTTCTCACAGTGAGTTGCATAAAACTTTTTATAATTAATAACATGTTAAATATTGTTATCATTGTCTAAGGGCATGAGCAGATACTTCAAATCTGTGACTCAATTTCTTAATCTAAAATGTATGTAGTTTTCTTTATATTCAAAAGGAACCGGCGTTCATTAAGATATTAAACGACGGGTCCCTGGTTCAAAACCTTAGATTTCTTGTACATATTTCTAATTTCACTAGTGGTGAATGAAACCATAGTACACCCATATGTACAAGAAATAATATTTTCTCTGCAGATTGTGGAGATCATATGGCAGTTGCTTCACGTAAAAGTCATCTTCATTAGTCTCTTAAACTTGGACAGCGTGTTCGCAAATCCCAATGAATTAGAAATCAGGATAACGGCATTAAAAAGAAAACTTTCTTTACGCTGATATTAAATCTTTAATTTAATGTTACAGTTTGGGTTGTTCAGTGAACAGAAAACTGCAATTATGACTGTTTGATATAAAAATTATAATCTGGAAATGCATCTGTTCATTACCACTAAATAACTAGTTACGTTTGAGTGCACGCTCTGCGGGTACTGTTACATAAACTATAATGTTTACCACATTACAAATATGCTTGCTTATTACCTGCGGTGGTGCTTGTAAACTTCAACCTAATTAAAGACCAACATCACAGCATATTACACATTTGGAATGTTGGTAGCTTGTAATGTAGTAAAGTGTAATGTTTCTTTTGTGCTACCTGAATCATCAAATCAAATTATCTTTATTCAAATAGGCCTATTACAAACTCTTTCGAATCGTCACATTTTTTTTCTACCACCAGTACAGACAGCCTGCAGAATGATAGGTCTCACACGCAAACACAAAATGTTGTCTTTTTTAAGTGGGTTCGATTCTTAGGAGCATTTTAGTTTTTGATGTTCTCACTTGAAAATTTAATTCTGCATATCGTCGCATAAGTTCTAGAGAAACATTAAAAATATTATTGATAGTTTTGTTTCAGTTTTTACATTTGAAACCATTCGCTACATGAAGGACAGGACACATACATCCAATCTATCAAAGAAACACCTTTAATGTAATTTTGAAAAGGGTTTAATTACGTAACTGGTGACTAAGCGATGAAAATTATGTACTTTGTTTCGAATTCTGGAGAAAATCGTCGTAAAAAATGTACAGGGTGATTCATGACCGAGCCCAATAGATGTAGAAAGTTGTAATACCTTTATATGATGATATGCGTCATTCATCATCAGTAACTTTACTAAGAAGTCTACAGTGTCTAAGTCAGGTCTTCCTTGATTAATCTCCAAAGTACAATGTATATATTTTGATAAAACGTTATTATTCGCTCAATAGTTTTTGCCTAAAGAAGATAGATTAGAACCAGAAGGTGCTGCACAAAGCAAAAAAAAATATTGTATACAATTCACAAATTGTATACAATTTTTTTGTAAATATGGTATACGATATTTATAAAATGACAAAAAAGGCTGTAACTGGGTTAGGCTATTTCTTTGCCCAGGACCATTTTGGTTTTGCAAAAGATTGGCGTCAAATTTTCGTGTCGCGTTATTTTATTAAATACATTTTCTTGCGATTACTTGCGGACTTCGTTTTTTTTTATCTTTTTAGATGTCATATTTATCTATACTATCTATACCTATACTAATATTATAAAGAGTTAAGATTTGATTGTTTGTTTGTTTGTTTGCATTGAATAGGCTCCGAAACTACTGGACCGATTTCAAAAAAAGTAGAAAGCTACATTATCAGGGAGTGACATAGGCTATAGCTTTTCCCGAAATTAAATGTGGTTCCCACGGGAACGGGTCCGGAAGTTCACGCGGACGAAGTTGCGGACAAAAAAGCTAGTTTCTTATAATAGCGAAAGGCTGATCTAAAGAAATGTGTATTATCTTTGTAATTAGTTGCCATATTTTTGGGTATGGCAACGTGTTGAATCATATTAAAAACATGTTAATTTGACATCACAATTATTTTTATTTGTATTAATACCACAATATTGTCTGTAAGATTGAACTCTATAACATAATGCAAGTCGAGTCGCGATACGCGCCGCCGCCTATGGCACAGACCCTGGTTCCGTACTGTTGCACATTGCACTTAATGCACTATTATATGAGTAGCAATGCTTTAGTTTTTATACGTAGCGAATGTCCATGGAAATATTATAATGAATTCCCTTGGTTAGACTTGCCTGCAAGTACATACGTGTAAGAGCCACAAGTTAATAATTGAAAAATACTAATACAATAAAAAAATACAATAAAAATTAAATGAAAATCTGAACGTGATTAATGAACCTGTTGCTTTTATAAAAAAAATACCTATATATTATTATGTTAAAAATTGGTTGGTAACAGATTTTTCCAATCGTGAGTTTTATGATCGACAATGAATAAGACAGGATTTTTGAAATTCCCACGGGACAGCGGGGTGTACGCTAACGCAGCTGTGCAAATAAAAATAATAAATCTTAATTAGCTGTTGCGATTGTTTTATATCTATTGCGAGATGCTCATTCACACGCGAATTTTGTTTTCTAATGATCGAAAGTGATGATGTGACTTATATCTAATATTTTATGTCATAATTTATTTGTTATTGTTAATTGTCTATTAAATGATATTTATGTGCGTACTGCGAGTTAATTGTAGATAAATAAACTCTCAAATACAGTGTGCAGGTTATTGAACATTCCTGTGATATAATGCTCAAACAACAATTGCAATAGGTGTATACATCTATCGACAACGGTCGGGAGCGATAACTGTACTTTTCCAAGTATGAAAACGCTCGAGATTTTTAAACCCATCTAAATACACGATACGGTCGTCCTTGCTTAACTTGATATGCAAAGATTTTCAAATGAAGATTAATTTTTCTTCTTCCATTACTTTCAGGCATGCATAGATGACAACTTGGACATGGTAGAGTTTCTCGTGAGTCACGGCGCAGATGTGAACCAAGGTGACAATGAGGGCTGGACTCCGTTGCACGCCACAGCGTCCTGTGGTTTTCTAAGCATAGCCAGGTAATAAACGTGTCTGTTAAATATTCTGTTTCCTACTCTGCCTATCCTGCCTGCTATCTTCTTGAATTATATGTGAAAAACACGCATGTAGTGTTTTCACCGGAATGTTTATGAGCTACTGCTTAATTGTCAATCTAAAGCTCGGCAACGGCTCGGGGACTCTCCCGGTGTCTCTGTGCTCCATGAGTGGCGGTGATCACTTAACATCAGGTGTCACGCATGCTTGTTTGCCAACGAATATAAAAACAAAACACTGATCGTTGTTCTTAGTAGTCAGGAACGGAATAGGTACTGTTGTGAGAACGTGTGGTAGGGACCGGATTTATACATAATCTATAAAGATTATGTATAACGAAAACAAGATCGAAATAATTATACTTCACTATTTCATAATAAATACAATAATACTAGAACATTGCACAAAAAAAACCAACCTAAACCTAATCTAACCCTTATAAGGCATGTTCGTAAATGTTTATAAACAAGTAAACATAATATTTTAATATGTTTTAAACATTCTACAAGGTTTTATTAGAGGATAGGTCGACTAAGATATACTACTGTTAGCCCCAATATTGCGCAAAAACTAGTATAAAATGTATAAATCGAATGGTCGACTCGGCCACTTGGACGAGAATCTCTATCGAGTGGATCGATAGCTAGAATCGTTCCATTCCGCACATCCTTGACATAGACTGACATAAACACACATGGCACTCCTAGTGCGTCGACTGTGTACCAACCAACCAAGTATTACGTTTATTTCATACTTTATAACGTAAGTGCCGGAAAAAATGTCACTTAAGACGACGCCAGGCGTGGAAATAACAAATTGTCATAATTGGAAAAATTACACAAATCAAATACTTAAAAATAATTATGATTTTGCATAAAAAATACTACTATTTAGATTATTAAAAATGAGACTTATTGGATACAATTATGAAACCAAATACAAAATAAATATTTACTTATGAAATGTTTACGTGGGACTCTTTGTAGTCATTTGCAAATATAAGCAATTAAAAAAAACAAACAATTATATGTCCAACTGTCTACCAAACGCTGGACCGTGTACGCAAGAAACTATTCGAACTTAGCATGAGTAAAAGTTCGTGTTAGGATTTCATGCTAAGAAGTAAGAAGCCATTATTCTTTATTAGAGCTAATTTTCGTTTTTTTTCGACTTTACCTGCTAAGCAATTTTTGAAATAAAATTGTTTAATTAGCTGAAAACAAAAATACAATTATTATTAACAGTCTAAATTATCCCACGGCTGTACAAAGACTTCACCAATCACCTTTCGGAGGAATAGGCATTCAATCTGATCTCTTCCATCATTTTCTAAAATAATATTTTGTTATATAAAACTTTAGTATAACAAAAATTCGCTCCATCAGTCGCCTTAACTAATTCATATTGCACAAATAATCGGGCTCAATTATTAATTATTTACGATAATTAAAAAGAACAAGTTTCCCGGCGTGAGTAACGTACGTGATGCTCCACATAAGTGTTCGATGTAAACAACGTTGACTCAACGATATGTCGGCTCCCTATTGTCCTTTACATGTACAAAATATTGTATTTTTTTTATTGATTTCTATGACTTATGTATGAGTAATGGCAGTCACAGTAACGTACAGTTCAGCCCACAATAATAATATAAAAATACATAAGAAGTTATAAAAATACATTATAAAGTTATACACATTACATCTGACACTGTTCACTTTAATGCTGAAGAGATAGCTTTAAAGTGAACGTTTAACTCAAGTTCAATTTTTTTTAAACAGATACCACAAAGGTGGCAAACAAGCATACGGTCGGCCTGATGGTAAGCCGTCACCGTAGCCTATAGACGCTTGCAATCCCGGGGGTCTCACTCACGCGTTGCCTACCCTCCCAACCCTCCCAAGTGGAGCTCTGGAGACCTAGATTGCAAGCACTCATTTTCTTACCGGTTGTTATTAGTACAAAACTGCCGTCTGAACCTATGGTATGATAAGAAAAGACTTCGAAAAAGCTTGTAATAGGACCTACTACTATCTACCTACTTAAATAAAAATATTTTGTATTTGTATTTCAAAATCCCTCCAGCCTCTGCTTTGTTAAATTTCCACTACAACTTATAATTTACTTTATTATGTATCCATGTTATTTAGATATCTTCTGGAAAATGATGCTTCCGTTGCCGCTGTGAACTACGACGGCGAGTTGCCGATTGATATCGCCGGCAGTTACGAGATGGAGATGCTGCTGCAGAAGGCTATTGATGCGAAAGGTATGTTTGCCTTTTTTTGTACCACTAATGTGGCAAAAAAGCATACGGCCCGCCTGATGGTAAGCGATCACCGCAGCCTATGGTATGGACGCTTGCATCACCGCGTATTACTCTTGCCTTCTTTTTAAAACTCGACTCAAAAAAGAGTGATATAAGTTGGACGTGTGCTTCTTTAATTCTAATTTTTGTAGCAGCTCGCTTGGATCATGTTGTAAGGTCCTTCCAGAATGCTTGGTTTCATGCTGCGTAGCACTAAAGGTTTCTCTAAACTAAAAACAAAAGTTCTGCTGTACAATAGCCTCGTTAGGAGTGTCTTGGAGTATGGTAGTGTAGTTTGGCGGCCTCGCTATACCACGCACGCTTTGTGTGTTCAACGTGTACAAAAAACGTTTCCTGTGGCATTTATGTTTCTCCACTGGCCGATCTTATAAAAGCAGATTAGATTTTTTCCAAATGATCACTCTGGAGAAACGAAGAACAATATTTATGCAGGTTGCTTGAACTCATCAGATACCGCGCTCCCTCCAGAATGCCTCGTCATAAAATTACACCATTTGTCACGCCCCTTCGAAGGACCGTATTAGCTTCATCCCCTATACAAAGGATGTGTAAAATTTGCAGCGATTTTATTGACGTACACCATGACGCAGTTGGGAAATTTCAATGAATGGTTAGTAACCATTTTGCTAACTAGTGGATGTGCGTATATTAGTTATTTTATTTAGGAATATGTTTGTGTGTTTGTTGCACATATTTATTAATTTATATACTAGTATTTAAGCTTTATTTTGTTTCTTTTGTCTCTTTATATTGTATCTGGTCTTATCTGACCTAGGTAATCTAAAGTTGCAGTTTGTTCTGACAGTTTTACATCTAAAAAAAATTCCTGTATTATCGCGCAAGTGGTGTCTATCTTTAGGGTATTGTTACACTAGGCATTAAAAGTATTGTTCTTTTTTTGGATCTAATCAGTGTAAATAATTGTTTATAAAAATATCTGTCTGTGGTATCCAAACGGATGGTCTGATCTTGATGCAGTGCTTTTTTTATTTTCATTACAAACATTTTTAAAGAAGGAAAGTTATAGGCCATTGAAAAAGATAAATTGAGTTCAGTATTATACAAAAAAGAGTAGATTTATGTCCACATGTAAATATCCTAAAACCCACAAAATTCTTATTTTTCAATCGGTGAAACCAATGAATACTTTGAAAAAGTCGTTTATTATTTGAAAGGCCCATTATTACACTTGGACATACGCTATGTCTATGTGAATATAACATCCATCTAAAATTTTCATAATATTCATTCCGAGCGTACTTGTTTAATAATAAATCATTCTGACATGTTATAGGTGTGGACTGTGATCAGTCGCGTAGCGCTGAAGTGGATTCCCTATTGAGAGACGCCAAGAACTGGGCTGTGCACGGCTACGTCGAAGTTAGGGATCCAAAGACTGGTGGTACACCGTTGCACGTTGCTGCCGCTAAAGGTTATATTGAGGTAAGTTCGATAGACCAGACAAATCAAATGATTTTGATCTTTATTTTTTGACTATATTCTGAATCTTTGCTTAGGCGATTCTCACACTACCCCGCACCAGATCGTCGCGAGCATTTTCTGTGTGGTGGACTGTGCGTGTTTTCTATACAAGCGGAGATACTTACAAGTAAAGTATGGTGCGGGGTAGTGTGGGAATCGCCGTATTGGGGATAAAATGGACAGAATGTGTCTATACCACGTATCAGGCTCCATGACACGAGTAGTTAATGTGGTCAATAAATTCCGTTTGATGAGAACTAGAAATAAAAGATAATTGGAGAACTAGAGATACTTTTGCCCATCAATGGCATTAATGATTAGTGCGGTTTGCCAGTGAGAGTCATTCGCTTCCGCAAATTATAAGGTGAATAAAAAAATATTGGCACAAATGAATTTCTGTGAAGATATCATCTGTATAATTGCGCGCCGGCGCCACTTATATAAGTATTGTTCAGTATCTACGGCACGAACAAGTTCAAGTCTACCTAAAGTTCTCTTCTGTACCAGATTGCGCTGTGTGATTTTTATAGTTTAATTATAGAGAAATTAGAAAAAAATAACAGTAAATTATGGCATTTTTAAGGTGGTAAGAATTCTATTAGAAGATTGCGGAGCGGATCCAGATAGTGTGGATTATGAAGGCTGGACACCACTGCATGCGGCCGCCCTTTGGGGAAAGAAGGAAGCTGCCTCGCTGCTACTCAAATATGGCGCCGATCCCAACATCAAAAATTATTCGGTTAGCATCATACTCTACTCATTCTTTGATGACCTCCGCGGCGTAATAAATCCGGTCCGCCACCCAGGAGGTCCCGGGTTCGAATCCGGTTTTTATATAATATATAAAAAAAATATTCTACTTCTGCCCCCCTATTCTCGTGTAACAAAAACAGTTACAACCTCATGTCAATCTCATGCGCTGTCTCACTCATACAAAATAGGAATTGAGCGAGATAGCGCGTGAGTTTAGTTTGAGATGAAATTGAAACTCTTTTTGTTACTAGAATAGGGGGGGGTGTATATGAAATCTCTCTTCAATCGAAAAGGTTTCGAGCACACTTCGCCACGCTGCTTTGCTGCAGGTTTGCGGTCAATGTTTTCTAGCACTGCCATTGAATTGAACGACGTGTCATTTATCAACAACTAGCTGTTACCTGCGGCTTTGCCCGCGTAAAAATTAGCCTATGTTGGGCTCTGCACCCCTGACAATATGTATACTAATAAGTAATTTTCATAATGATCGGCTGCTTTGCTCAAGCCATAAAGAAATAACAACGAAACAAACTCACTTTCATATTTATAATATTAGTATGATAGTCTGGAGTTAAGGCGCCCTCCAAAGTACGGGGAAATCCGAAACTGTTGAATCCATCCGTATACTATCTGGGATTATCGATGCTTAACTTGTTCATTTAGATTAGACTCGCGTAACGAGATCATCTCTTATGTTATATTCAATATCGGGACAAGCCCACCACAAATTGCTACCGCTGTGTCGACTCTATAGCCAGGGTCAACAACGGCGACCTCAGATTGACAATAAGCAATGAAGCTCATTGACGTCCCGGGGGAGAAACTACAGCTGTCTTGGAAGTCACAACGAATTGTATTCAATAGTGTAATAGTAATATGACGGGCCTGGTGGTCGAGGGGCTACCAATAGTCACTTTATCGCGAGGTCCGCGGATTCGAATCTTGCCCAAACATTTGTGTACATTAACATGTCTGTTTGCCTTGGTCTAGATGATTTCTATGTATAATATGTATTTATTTACAAAAAAAAAGTATTAATGTATATCAGCAATCTAGTACCCCATAGTACCATAGTACAAGCTTAGTTGCTTAGTTTGGGACTAGATGGCGTTGTGTGATTCGTCCAGGAATATTTGTTATTATTGTTTATAATATGAAATATTTTCCAGGGTCAAACTTGTGTGGACCTGGTAGACCACAGCATATCAATATGGCTAACAGAAGCACTTCTAACACCAAGAGTAGCAGAAGCCATCAACAATAATAAGCACAAACGTAGCCAGCCACAACATGAAGTCAAGATGGTGGAACTACAGCTATCTAGACAAAACGACAATATGGTTAATGGTATGTTTTTCGTATTAGCAAAACTACCGGGCAACTATTTATTAAACGTGACAAATATAACGCTCTCAGCAGCAAGTTGGCGTCGAAAACGATACACATGGGCGTTGGGCGTGATAAATTTACCACGACCACGAGCCACGACACAATTTTTGACAATCGAATAAAAAATGATTGAGTTTACGAAATATTCATTACTGATCTACCATTAAAGTAAAAGTTAAAGTCGCGTTTATTAAATAGACGATCGCCCGTTCTTGTTGACTGTGATGCAAAAAAAGCGTCTATAGGCTACGGTGATGTTTACCATCAGGCGGGCCGTATGCCTGTTTGCCACCTTTGTGGTATAAAAAAATTAAAAGAATAAGGAACAAGGAAATGTAGTTATGGATTACATTGCCCTGTATATTACAGCCTATATAATGTGTATTCTCCGAGATTGCAAGAGTACTCGGGTGGTACAATATTTAAGAAATACAACTTTCCACCATATTCTTTTTGAGAGTTATAAAAAATTGAATATGTACAATATCCACTACTAACAATTCATATCAGTTTTACATTTTTTAACTTAACTTTATGGATGTATATTCACAGTAAAGTTTCCCTCTCAATTTTATAAAATGACTAGTAAAACCCTAGCAACTTCGTTTGCGTATATCTCGCTTTCCCGTGGGAATATTGAAAAATCCTTTCTTAGTGCACCCCTAGATGTCGTAAGGAACCTACATTCCAAATTTGGAATCTCTAGACGCAGCGGTTTGGGCTGTGCGTTGATATATAGTTAAATCAGTCAGGACTTTGAATTTTATATAGATAGATTATTTGGATTCTATAAACCATAAGAGATTGTATGATATGAAATAGAAGGAGAAATATCAATCACCAGTTCCCGTAACCTCACCACTGTGAAGGCGGAGAATGTGGCAGACAGTCAGGTTTTTAGTCGATATGCCCTTCATTGGATAGACAGGATAACCCGACAGACCCCCGTCGCTTCCCCAAGTGGTGGGTAGTACATGCAGTAATGCATTTTCCTGATTATGAACACAAAAAAGGATGCAGTAGTCCGAGTCTGTTGGAAGACACTAATGTCTATGTCTATTGCCTTTCCACTTATCTTAAGGTCATTGTAGGCGATGGGGGTCAGTCCAAACAAGGTCTTCTGTGGTATAACCTTTTAATTGTTCAAATTAAATTTTTACAAATAAAACATTGAAACAAATAAATCTTATGACATATTCTGCGACGTAGCAGCCCAAAGACAATTAAAACCAAATAAAACTAAAGAGGCCGCTACGTCGCCTACAGTCATATTTCCCCAGTAAACGTGATTCAACTACATACCGTTTCAATTAATTGAACCCTTTTTTGAAAACTATGTGTGTACATATGATTTCACTGAACAAATTTGTATTACTTATATAAAATAGTATTCTATGTTTCTTCACTGTGAATATACGTCATATTGTTACTCTCATTGTCTTGTGGAAGATGGGGTTAAAAATGTCATTACTATATTGTACAGTCGGCCAAGAAAATACAGCCATAGTAACGAGTTCATAGAAAAAAAAAATGTTTTATTATACTTAAAAGCAATTTTAAAAAGTATTCATATTACAAGTTTATATTACAAATAGGCTTTCTGTTATATTCTTGGCTGAGTTTACACATCTTATAACATCAATAATAATTGGTGTAGCTAACTGACAGATTAACAGTTCTCCCTAGAACATGGAATGTATTGACTTGCACGACTTATAGCCTTTTCGAATTCCATATTAATTAAGCACCCAAAATTGTTTTAAACAACACATACATTATGTGCTTCAAAATGGGAGTAAAAGGGTTTTTTCATAGGACTGCAACGCGCCTGTGATACCACGGGTGTTGCGAGCATCCATGCCTATATATGACTGTAGCCACTCTGACCACTTACCATCAGGCGGGTCGTAAGCTTCTGCCACTGTCATGGTATTAAAAAAATGGCACCCATTGTAATTTAATAAAAAAATAGTATTATGAAACGGAAAACAATAAAATTTGTTGATCTTATTTGAGTGCAAGTCAGTACTAGAACTGTATCATCCATACATTTAGACGGGTCATCGGGATTTACAGTAAAGATCTCAGAGGGCAGGCCGCCTAAGGGCCGGGCACCATCGCCGGTAAACACTGAAAACGCTGAGAATGTATCCACGGAGGATTCACCGTCGTGGCGTCGGTCCGCCTCGTTCAGGAAGCATTCTGAAGCTACTAGTGAGTATTCATGTTACAGTGCCACAAACTTATTTATGGCCGTGGCCAAAACTAGAACTAATGAATACGCCTTGAACACCTTGACAATTACTTTCAAAAGCTTCGATCCTAGCGCCCCCGCCATCGGCACTGATAAGTTTGTGACACTATATTTCCAAGTAGGATTACGTCCCGTCTACGTTGCGTCTACGCTGCGTTCTCTGAGTAAACTATGCTGGTTAGAACTTTTAAAATACATCCGTTGTTAACAGTAACTCAGTATCATTCTGTTATTACATTGTACATATTTTAACATTAAATTAACTATGTACAGATATGTCATACATTTTTATAACGTCATATCATTATTAACGATGGCACTATTATGGTTTAATAAAGAGGTATGTATAGCAGATAACCCTGTAGGTAAAAAACCAGACTATTCGTATTAAAGACTGTTCACTGGGTCGATGTACCACTAAATTCGTATGCTACTAAGTTTACCAGTGGCTTCGCCAGCGTGGTCAAGAGGATCTGAAAAAAAAATTTGTATATTTCCCATTGGGATTATTGCCAACAATAATCCCAATGGATAAGTGCCACAAACTTGTTTGTGCCGGTGGCCAAAACTAGGAACTAATGAATATGCCTTGAATACCTTGACAATTACCTTCAATAGCTTCGATCCTAGCGCCCCCGCCATCGGCACAGACAAGTTTGTGGCACTGCAAACTCCCATTTAGATTTTAAATCTATGACAAGAAAAGATTTTTTGCACATTTTTTATTTATCAAAATATATTTTCTTCAGGAGATAACAAAGAGGCGAATAATACTACAGACAACGAGACTATACTCAGAAGGACGCACAGTTTCGAAAATGACATTATGTAAGTACATTTGTTTAATAATGTATAGTTTACGGCATGTGTTAAGTACTAAAATGCTCATTGTTAAATATTGTGATCATTTTGTTGTGCTAAGATACTGTTTTATGTATTGTGCTACTATATAGTATTTTAGATTTTATAAGAACGATAGGAAGCTCACGCATGTCCGTTATTGTTCTAGTTATTTCTAGTTAGTCGTTATTGTTCTATATGAATAGTCTATAATTACTTCTTATCTTCTAGTGAGAGTCCTATCAAAATAAAATGCGTAAATAAATAAATAAATATATAGGGACAATTCATACAGATTGAGCTAGCCCCAAAGTAAGTTCGAAACTTGTGTTATGGGATACTAACTCAAAGATATTATATTTTATAACAAATACATACATAGATAAACATCCAAGACCCGAGGCCAATCAGAAAAAGTTCGTTTTTCATCATGACCCGACCGGGGATCGAACCCGGGATCTCCTGGGTGGCGGTCTGGCGTGGTAACCATTATGTCACGGAGGTCGTCAAATGTTTCGTAGATGACAGTTTATGGAACATGGAACATTTTTTTCGTGTACGTAACGTGAAAACTTTAATGTTTATTAGGTAAATAGAAAAATACGTGTGGACTTTACAAACAGTATTAAAAACACATGGACATATTCAAGAATAGACATTTACATTTTCATAATTATGAAATCTATTTATAATTCTAAAATACCCTGTGTCTGTAGCTCATTATCGTGTTTTGTTTTTTTACGTATTCGTATTTGTTAAAAGTCATTTTTATATTAAAAAAAAAAACAAATAAAATGGTAGCACTATACATATTTAAATATCGCATAGTAACGAGATACACATCTACTTATTATATTATGAAACACTTGTTTATGAAGACTTGATTTCAAACGTGAAATAAATGTGAATCTCATTGTTTACAAGTGTGTCTCGTCACTATGGTATGCTATCACATTATCATATTAAAAAGAACAGCGTTAACATTTTAATATTTAGCTGCGGCATAAAGATTATTTCAGACTCGAGCTTAAATATAAGTGTAGCTTATATTTCGAAAAGAGCGATCACTTTGTTTAGTGCGAATATTTATACTAGTACGAGTAGTTCGTCTTATGTGAATACTTCGCCTAGTGCGAGTACTCCGCTTAGGCCCGAATTATATAGAAACGGTACACGGTGAAGGCGCGGCGCAGCGCAGGCGCGTTGTCACTTCAAAATGTTTTCTTACATAATGTAGCGTATGAAAGCGACATGCGATGTAAATGAAGCTACGCGGTGCAGGCGCGACACAGGCATGCCGTATGGGGCTTGGTCGCCTGTCCCGCGCTTCACCGTACGCCTTTTCTTTATAATTCAGGCCTTAGAACGAGTATTTATGCAATTAGTACTTAGCCTAGTAATTGGGGGATTTTTTAAGGTGCATTAAGCAGCCGTTTGTCTAGCAACGATGAGTTAGTAGTTAAAATATTACTTGTATTATGGGAAACACTCATTCATATCAACACTGTTTTTTAGGGTTCCGTAGTAAACTACAAGTAACCCTTATAGTTTCGCCATGTCGTCTGTCTGTCTGTCTGTATGTCCGCGGTCTAGCGTCTAGACGCTTAATACTAGAAAGCTGTAATTTTGTATGAATACACACATTAACAATGCTAACAAAGAGCTGGAACAAAATTTACAAAAATATTTTTTTGGGGTGCTTCTCCTACATGTAAAATTGTAATGAAATTTTTTTTTCGCGCCCTCCCCATGTTTTGTTGTCGTTAGATAGGTCTCTTCAAAACATTGAGGGTGTGGGAAGTTCATTTTTCGATACAAAGATCCGTTTCGGAATTATTCTCCTCCTTCTTATTATATCTCCAAAAGTCTTATGTTTAGTAGTAAAATTCATAGTAGTATTCCATATGCTGAACCTTCAATGAAAACTATTACGGTTAAGTAGGCTCTACTACTTACCGAGTATTAGATTTGAAATGAAAACTTACAAATGGCATAGAATATGGCATTGTACTCGTTTGTAAACAAGCAAAGCGTAGCAAATACGGAACCCTACATTGTGCGTGGCCCGACACGTACTTGTCCTTTTTTTTATTATTAGTCAATTTGACAGCTATGTAGAAGTTAGTGTGTGAATTATAACGGAAGATTCGGGAATTCATTCAAGATAATTGCCTTCAATAATTTCTTTTCATACTTTATAAGACAATTAGACCATACAATTAGATGTTTGATAAAAATACCTTTCGTTATTTGTAAATCTATATTATATAAAAGGAGAAGCTGACTGACTGACTATCAACGCAGAGCCTAAACTATAAGGGTTAGAAACTTAAAATTTTGCACAGGGGTTCCTTTTATAACGTAGGGGAGCAATTTTTCAAAATTCCCACGGGAAAGCGAGATATACGCAAACGAAGTTACGCGGGTTTCGCTAGTATACTATAATACTGTGGCGCAATTATGTTTACAAAAGATGATGTCGTTTTGATGTCAATATGATGTTGAAACCAAGTTGACATGGTTTTTAAATAGTATTTACGAAATAGTCTGTAATGTCAAGTTGACATCAAAACAACATTAATTTTGTAATCATAATTGCACTACTGATCATTTGCTTTCCTCTTTAATTCAAAGTGTTGATATGAGTAAAGTGATTTGTTTCGTCCATTTATTATTTAGACTATAATAATAGACAGTGCGGGTAGGGACGTTTTTAGGACATCCGATGTAGATTAGGTACTAAATTCTTGTTAATGTAGGTATCAAGTTTTTAAAAGGTGTTGGAAATATTTAAAACCTATTTAAGCTCGTTTCAACTCGTTTGTTAGCAAATTATTTTCTCCGTGAAATGTTAATTTTTCCGATAACACATTTATTTAACACCTATCAAACCAAAATATTAAATTCTCAAATAAAAAATAATACGAGCTCAAATGCTTAGCATGCGATCCAATAGTGCGATTTGAGATGA
The DNA here is from genome assembly GCA_905163395.2 of Endotricha flammealis. Taxonomy (NCBI): domain Eukaryota; kingdom Metazoa; phylum Arthropoda; class Insecta; order Lepidoptera; family Pyralidae; genus Endotricha; species Endotricha flammealis. The sequence goes on along the minus strand of LR990852.1, from coordinate 4,616,700 downwards.
ACAAAACGCACAGTGTCTAATGCGTGAAACATACAAAGGAGGGAAGCAGGTCGGACGCATCTCGCGCGCGTCATATAAGTCGCGCTCGACTCTGTTAACGTTCATATAAAGCCGACGCGAGATACATCTTCACTTGTTTCATTTCAGTGTGGTATGGGATTTTTGTCAAAGTTGGAACAAACCTTTCCATATTGCCTCGCAAAGTTGTCAATGAAATGTTTCATTTGAGCTGTGTCTGGCGCTAGCTTAAGCCAAATGTATAAAGCCGCTCCCGCACGCGCCCGACCTGCACCCGGCCTCTATGTGTGGCACGCTTAAGCATGCTTGTGTGTTGTGGCAGTTTTTATCAGCGATACCGGGACGTCACGGCGCGCATTAAGGCATCATCCTGCCCATCCATTCCCCCCCTGAAGTCGACACTAGCAGCTATCGAACTACGGATACAGGGCCAGGAGACTAACAATGCTGAGACTAACGACGAAGTTCAGACCAGGTGCTCACTTCTACGCGTTATACGGATTTGGTGTATTTTTTTTCCAAAGGAATGGTATACAATATGTCCATTCCTTAGATCGCATTACATAAACATGCCCAATTTTGCGGTGCGGTGCCGCAAAGAAACACATAACCGTTTCAACCCTTAATGTTACATTTTATAAAAGCTTGTATGTATTCATTAATGTTTTAAAAGTACTATTTTTAATTAGACCACTACTTATGCCTGAGGTTTTGCATTCCTATTGTTCATCTAAAGTTATATATTCTTATAGCTAGTGATTCAGATCAGACTGCATTTATGGTCAGTCAGAAAAATGTTATGTAAAATAAATATATACATGACGTAGGTACCTGATTCATTCGTGCTAGGATATACTAAAGGCTAGAACTGAGTTAAATTGAAAATAGACGATCCAGTTTTTTCTTTTTACCAGTGTTTATTAACGTTTTTAGCCGTCATTAGGTACGGCGCCTATCTGAATTGACTGACTAACTGACAGCTGCCGATTAACTCCGTTGTCAATGAATGATTAAAAAAATTACATCAAATCCGTAGCCTAGCCTAACAAGAACGAACTGTAATTTTCATATCATCATCACTTTAATATATATTATTTATATGTGTATCTTTTAGCTTTTTAATATATGTGTATATCATTTAGCTTTTTATATACAAATGCAAAGTTCATGTTAGCCTATCAGATAAAATGACAATACTTGCAGCATTTCTCGACAATTTGTCTGACATTTAACAGGAACTTAGAATTGGCTCCTAGTGTATTTTATTTGTGTATGTATTTGTATTTATGTTTATATTGTCAAAATTGTTGTTAATAAAAGAATATAATGTGTGGTTTTGTACAGTTGCAATATTTTTGGAGGCGTATCTACTGCTGATACTGAACACGAATATGTGAAAAAAACATTATATAATAATAAAAACTTACATTTAAATTTGAAGTTTTTCACGAAAATACAAATCCGCCCGAATCGCACATCATACATTTTATGTTATGAAATCACTCCGTATGACACCCGCCTCTCAGTATGCGGTGGTCACTGCCGCTTCAAAGAAACTCCGCAGAAAAATTAGGAATATTCTTCGGTGACATGGTAAATTGTAATTTTTCGTATAAACACAACATTATGTCCAGATTCCATTTATTAACTGTCACTAATGACAGCAGATTCGCGTCAAGCCGTTAAAATGTTTCATAAAAGTGGCCAGCGTCTTATAACAAACTTTTTACTCATAAATACACGAATATTGTCGCGGTGCATTCTGCGCACTGATAGAGGGTTTTTCAAAAACCTCTCAAAACTTAGTAAGTAAAAAAAAAAATTACAGGACTGTTTACGGCTTTTAAAATAGAACCGACGAATTATTTACGCCTCTAACGATTTTCTATTCAAATATTGCAACTGACTAAAACAACACATTGTATATAATAATATGCTTCTATATTTTTTTGCAATATGAATGCTTTTGCAGTAATTTTATATATTTTAAGCTTGGAGGCAGGTTATATTATAATGATCTGTGAATGACAATCCAAAAAATAAGTTACCGGAAGTTGTCACATTTTAAACGTTACAATTTTTTTTTACTGAATTTCAAGAAGTTAAAACATCTGTTTTGAATATATAGTAAGAAATAAATAGCATTAAATAAATAGAAATTATTATTTGCAAGTATTGCAAGCGTCTATAGGCTACGGTAACGGCTTACCATCAGGTCGACCGTATGCTTGTTTGCCACCTTTGTGGTATTAAAAAAATGATACTGTTTTGGAAAGAGTAATGATACTTAAATGTTACAAATTATTGCTGAAAAAGAAACAATTTCCTAGTTTTTTTTAATACTAGTCAGTTAAGTTTTTTTCAAGTTCTGTAAACATTTTACTGTAGTTACAATTTTAATATATTTTTATGAATAAAAATTATTAAAGTTTTTTTAAACACGCGCACTAGCTTTGCACTTTTACGAATAAATATATCTTTTATAATATTATGTTATATAGGAATAAATATTTATTTATTTCTGTACATTTTTTTTAAATCTTTTAATACATTATACGAATTATAAATGTTTAGAATTAACCCTGCGGAAAGGAGAGATAGGGAAGCGAATACCTGGACTGCGCCTACCACAACTGCAGGACAGACCAAGCCCAACAACACTACCACACAAACTACGGTTAGAAGGTATGTATCATTTAAAATATTGTTATACTAATCATACAAACAAAATGCAGGCAATACAACGACCAAAATTAGAGATAGAATATTTATTTGTTAACTGCTACGCGTTTTAGCTGCACAAAAAGGTGATAGAGATAAGTAAAATTAGTTTGTTTAGCTTTGCTCAATGTTCTTTCATATTTCAGTTTACCTTGCGACCTTTGAGCTAAAATTAAACGATCTCTCCGCTAAAAGTACTTAGTTTCGTTCTACTTTAATCTTGGTGTTGCCAGCGTTTAATACAAAACAGAGTTTAAAGCTACTATTCTCGTGGAATCGGCTTGTATCTCGCAACGCAATATTTCTGTAATGTGTTGTTAAAACCGCTAAAATATAAATGTAGAAAAGTCTTTATGTATTTTTCACATCGTATACATTAAGTCCGAAATAGTCATGAACCTGCCGAGGTTGACCTTTTTCGGCCTTAATGCGTAGCGGCTCGGCTAGCGAACAGAAGTGAATTTCGCCGTGTTGCCAAAAAAAATTTGTTAAATTTCCAAGGATTATATTTTTTTTACAAAGAAATAACCAGCTTTGATCTATGTTTTGTGAGTAAAATTAAATGTATTATTAATTGGTTAAAATAAAAAAAAAGTATATTTTTAGTTCTTTGAAAATATATCATAATACTATGTACTATGATGTATTTTCTAGTAAAATAAATATGTTGGGTTAGTCTATGTAGTTTGAAAGTGATTTGTGATAGATTGTATGTTACATGTTTGTTCTGTCTATTGGGTGGAAACGTGAGTTTATGTGGTGGGAAATTTTTATTTGGTGTTTTATAAGAATAACTACCAAATAAATAAAAAGTTAAATTAAATACCGTTAAAACAGTTACCTTTTGAAAGTTTTAATTATTAATTATATTTTTAGATTTGCGTGAACAAACTTTTTTATAAAAATAACATTTTAATTTCTGTACTAATTAGGTATTAAATGTTCACAATTTAATCTTTGCGAAAACAAAGGAATTTCATAGAAATTTTAATTCAGGACAGATATTTTAGAAAATAAAAACGATTCTTATAATTTTTTTTGATGAAGGCAAAAAAGTATTATTTTGTTAATTATATCAGGACTAGCCACATTTCCAACGCTGAGTTTTCTGTTTCGTCAGTATTTACAACAAGATACGACCACATATTGAATACAAATTTTCTTTAAATTGTTAAGCTTACTGACATCCCGATGCACAGAACGATGTAGAATCAGTAAAGATTAATTGTCTTTTAATTAAAAAAATATAAATAATTATTTTCTAGAATGTCCGTCCAATAATATCATTATACATTATATAATTACTGTAAGTTCTAAATGATAATAGGAATGAGAAGAACAAGTATCAAAATAAGTAATAAGTGGTGGTAGGAAAAAAATGTGACGATCGAAATAGCTTGTATTACGGCTATTTAAAAAATATATATTTTACTTTGACTAACGTTGGAACCCAATATGTGATCTCAATACTTTTTATCCTGCGACAGTTTGCAAAAGTCACATCACGCGTCTTTAAAACCAATCAATGCATTGTATTTATGACGCATCGAAGTAAACTACCAATCAAGAATTGAAGTATTCAATCACAAACAATAATCGATCGAGGATTGAGATTGCATATTGGGTTTCAAAGCATGAAAGAAGGAGGTAGTTACTTATTTTTATTATGGAATTTGGCACTTTTCTTCCTCTCATTCCTATTCTTATCTGGAATGGATAGTATAACCCGTGGTTGTGTAACAGCTCCACGGAGAGTGTGGAGTCGAACAGTAGCAATTCAACCCCGAGCGCCGCTACGCCGACAAAACTATCCCCAGGGAACATTTTCAAGAATTTCTTCAAGTACTCACCCTGTTTCATGTGTTTGCTTGGACATATTGAACTTTAATTGTTATGTTTTTGAGAATTGAGAATGCAGTTTGGGAACCAGTAATTAGAAAGATTTCCTTAACGGGATTTTATTTATTTTATTAGGTAAAACAAAAATAATATATCTATTTATAAAGTAGAAAACTTAATTCATTTGTAAACCTATTTCCTTTGTTGACTGTACATCGTTATCCGAGAACTTACTGACTCACTTAAGTGTATTTGTTTTAACAATTGCACCTATCTACAAATCATTGTTATTAATAATAAAATACACGTTATAGGTATTTAAAATATATTATATTAAAAATCTCAAAAAATCCAGGCTATCTTAGCCTGGATTTTCTTTTCGTATCAACATCTTGGCAACATAATGTGCCACAATATCGGAAATGTGCGAAAGATTTATTCAGTACTCGTTTCTTTAAAAAAATATAGAAAATAGTTAGTTTTTTTATCATTCTACTTGTCTAATTACTGGTTCTACGTAGGTGTTTGTTCCTAACGTTTTTTTAATTACCAATAACATCACACTTTCAAGTTATGACTAACAGAATAGAAGAAAAAATAACAGTTTTTGTGTCCAAGTAAATTTTTGATCATGTGTACTTTAATTGCGCTTTGTTTGTTAATTTAGCCGTATAATTTTATTTGCATTTTTTCCATTGATTGCGCATGATTATGTGATAAATTGATTAGATAATTTAGTCTCTAATACAATACCTTATTTAAATTAGGCGATAAAATCATATTCAATAAAAATATATTTTAATAATTATTTTAAAAAAACGAAAATCGATTTGGTCAACAACAATATCTTTAGTTAAAAATTCCAGTTTTTTGATTCATACACTTGAGACAAATTAAATAGATAAATTCTCCGAATTCACAAAGCGCCACCTGGTCCCAAGTAAGCTGGGCTTAACCTGCTTCAGTTATGGGTACCAGCCCTCCTATTCTGGTAACAAAAACAGATACAATCTCATGTCAGTCTCAAGCGCTGTCTCACTCATACAAAATAGAAATTGAGCGAGATAGTGCGTGAGTTTGAGATGAGATTGAAACTGCTTTGTTACGAGAATAGACCCGCTGATAACAGATATATTATTTTATAACATATAATTATAATATACAATTGTCAAGTTTATTATTAGGACTAATTGCATGGATTTTTTAACATTTATCAAAAAAGTTGATGCGCTTTTTATGATATACCCAAACTATTATTTGACGATGCTAAAACAAACCTTGTACATAACAGGTCCTTCGTACCGCCAGTACGTGACGAAGAGAGCGAAACACAAAGGAAAGCGCACGCAAAACGCGTGCGCGAAACGAGACGCTCCACCCAGGGTGTCACACTCGACGAAATAAAATCAGCTGAACAATTAGTAAAAAAGAAATCTACTAATGGAACGGAAAACGCAACGCCTACGAATAAATCGGACGATGCCACAGTAACAGCTGCTCAGGATAACGGATCGGTACGTACGAAGTAACTTAAACATTAGAAAATAAAATAGAAAATCTTGTATACACTGTTTTGTATACGTTTAGGGAAAGTAATATCAGGTTATTTTGTAACTTAGTAACACGGGTTTTTTTGCGAAAATTTATGATGGGATGTAAATTGGCTTATATTGTCACTAAACTATTTAAAATTTATGTTGGGAAACTGGCCATCCCTCAGACTGTGTGTAGTCTTATGTGTACGTTGTGACGACTTTTCACTAAATTGTTTTAGTGTTAAATCGTTATTTGTTCTGTCAATTGTTGAACATCTGTAAATACGTTGCGTTTGAACTTTTGTGTTCATGTTAGTTTGGCCACCTATCAATCTGTTTGTATTAATTGCTTAACTGTACCGTTATTATTGATAATACGTGTGGAGCTCATTTTAATATGGCCATATTTGTCGCGCCCTATCGTTATTTATGTCCATTCACACATTTGAGTACTTTGCGGCCCAGCTAGATAAAGCTCATAGAATAATTCGATTTTTTCAATTTAATATAATGTCATACCTTGCTTTTATTCAGGAGCATATGATTTTCGGTCCGGTAATAAAATTAGATTTAAAATTAATCTTAATTGATATGTATAACGGTCCACTTACTTTCTAATTAGAACATTTTAAATTGTTTTATAAAAGATAAAGACACAGTCTAAAAAGATTAAAAGAAATATAGTTTGTCTATATACTATTGATTTCGCGTAGACGCGCGCAGCCGGCGGTGATGTTGCCGTAACGCTTGCTCTAGCATGCGCGAGCGCAACCGCAACCGCTACCATCGCGGCCAACAGCGAGCGACGCCCATCTTGGCGGCTACGCCTCGACCCCACTAATAAGGTCCGGTCGCGACACAGTCCAACCCGATTGTCAGTAGTTCAATGTGTTTTACGCTTTAGTGCCTAAACGCGCATGCGACTGTCACCTGTCGTAACATAAAACGCAATGAAAACCGTTAAATGGACACGTACCATCCTGTAAACCAAGGCCAGTAGCAAGTGCGTTTAGTCTCTTACATTAAAGTATACGCTAAAACTTGCACTGCCAAACGATTGTACCTATTATTTTTCGCTCTGATATGTCAATTTTGATTTAGTGTTCGTAATTTATGTTTTTCGAAAAATTATACACGTGTGCGCAGGCGCGTCCACCTGTGTTTTAGCGTATAGCCTTTTAGCCCTATTAATTTAAATGTTATTTCAAATTAAAAATATTAACCAAAAAGACTTGTTTAGTTGTAGTGTAGTTGAATGTAGGTATGACGATTCGATGTCAGATAAAATAAATATTTTTCAAACTAAAAAACTGTCTCCCAAAAGCATGTAATTTATTAGAAACAAAATTTGTCATATCAAAATGGATTTTAGATAATAACTACACAATTAAAAATACGTATACCTGCCTTCTGGCGATGTTGACATATTGCGATCAACAAAATTGACAATCGTGATTGGTAGTGTCGCGGGAACTTGGGTATATTTCCGCATGGTTTGACCAAAAGGGACACTGTACACCTAGCATATTGGATGTATATCCATACACAATGGCCGAACTAAAGGAATATATAATCGATAATATTCAGTTTACTCGCTTATGCTATTGTTTGTCTTTTTTGCGCGCGTTTAAAGACCCTGTGATAATAAGTTTAATAAGGCCGAAACTGCGTCAAGCGGACGCCCGCATACAACAATACACCGAAGGCCCCTCGAAGTGTATTTTTGTATGAACCCCCTAAATAATTTGTTTTTATTAAAATTATTTTCAAATTTCTTTTTAGTAATGTATCAGTACCTAACATGACACAATGAACTAATGCTGATTAATTAGAGAGAGAAATAAATTTTTATTTTAACACGAAAAAAATGTATGTAGTCATTAAAATGCAAAAATAAAGTTCCAATACACACATGCTAAGTGTACGGTGCGGGGTATTTGTGCGGTTTCGAATTTCGTTTTAGTTAACTGAAGACTTTCGATGGCAGCTTTAGGTGTTGAATTGTCTCAAAATTATTTTATCTTAGAACCAACGGCATGTTATTAATTAAAATGCAGCGCCGCGTGTGTTTTGCGCATGATCCTATTATTTCAAACTAGCCGATGCCCGCGGTTTTACCCGCGAAATCCCCTTATCCGGGATAATAACTATCCTATATGATAATCTAGTCTAAGCTATAAACTACCCGTGTACCAAATTTACAACCAAATCTAGCAAACCGTTTTTACGTGAAAAAGTAAAAACTATCATACCTAAAATCCTTACATTCTCACAAACTTTCGCATTTATAAGTTTAGTAAGAATAAGGATATTCTGGCGTGACTCCTAAAGGCGTCACGTCAGTCTCGTCATTCAGTACATGAGGAGTATGGTGGTATCGTTACACCTGTCAAACGCAAGTTTAGCTTCGACCTCAGCCAATGTTTGGATTGGTTTAAAAATCCAGAGCTTCATGCATCGTAGAGCTCGTGGAGCGGTCAGTTTCGACTGTTGTCAATGGACGATAGTTGTTAAGTCAGTGATGGTTAAGTGCCATAAAAATACTGATACCAGCTAACCATAGTTGATATCAATTGCGCAAATCATGCGAAATAGACAGCACATAAAAATGACGTTATGTCTTACGTTCAAAGAAATGTCTGCTCTAATACATTCCTTCAATCTTAGAGTTATTAGTCCTTTCGCCGACGTTATATTAAAAATAATAATAATAAAAAATAAAATGAGACTGTCCTTTCTGTAGTGACGTGTATTTTCTGGGTGTCATTCTGAATTTCGACATTATTTAATTATTCCAATAGAGTCTAAATATCAAAACCCAGGAGTGCGAAACTCTTTACGTCGACAAAACAAGTATTTCGAATTTCGTAATATATGTTTTGTCGAAGTAAAGAGTTTTGAAATTTAGACTCAGTCGAAATGATTAATTGTCGAAATTCAGAATGACCCCCGTATTTTCTGTGCTTTCTTTTCTCATTTTCAGTTTGAGTTACCTTAGCGTTTTCTGTGTTAATTCGCTTACATTGTCAACGAATGCTTTTTATGTTTTTCGTGAAACTGTTTATTTGATCATAATATAAGTGACTAACTATGTATTTAATAAATGCATTTTTTGTACGCTATACGTTTTGTGTAGTTACTAAACATTTATGTATTTCGACTTAAATTCATTTTTTAATTGTTGTTAATAATTGTAATTTAAATACTCTCTTAAGTACTAGAATAGTTTAACGCCCTTTTCCGTGATATTCGAAAAAAAAAAGAAAAATATTTGTAGGTATATCGAGGGAAGCTAGTTATTAGACGCTTAGTTATTTTTTGAAGAATAAGTTTTTGGTACACAGTAATAATTAGTAAATAATCTTTTTCGCTAGTGTATATTTAAATAATTTTCTTGATAAAATTACTATTGTTATGAATATTAAAATACATCATAATGCGAATCATTACGATTTGGTACAGTATTGTAGACAAAGATTAACTATGACATGACGATACAGTTTGAATTGGAGGATGCGGGACGGTCGTCGCCACGCACGGTGACAACCACGGCCACGACCACGACCCCGACCGCCACCACGACCACGGCTGTGACCGCGACTGAAGCCACTGTCACATTGCCTTTGAGACGCCCACCAGCTGGTTCTACGGCAAATACCACCACCTCCACCGCAAAAGAAGAAAAATGTATGTATTTTTTTGACTTGTATTGACCCTACATTAGGCACCAGAGCGCGCGGGTTTGGTCCTCTTACTTAAGAACTTAACGAGTACTGCCGAAGCCGGCCCATATTATTATCTAGAAGGTATAAGTTCTCTTTAAGCTAAACAGGTTTACTTGATATATATTTTCATAGCAGGCGATGAAGAGAAAGAACGAGAAAGCAGTACTGAGAGCAAGCCATCCACCAACTCGTCCCCGGCAAGCACACAGGCGGCCCTCAACGTGATACAGCGTCGGCGTAGGCCGAAACGACGCTCCACCGGTGTCGGCCATGTCGACATGGATGTAAGTGTTTAGACCATCCTATATTAATTAATGATCGCCATCTTGAGAAAAATCTGATAGAACAAAAGTAGAAATTTCCATGTAATCTCGAATTCGCGTTTAATACCACAGACTAAAGTTTAAAATATGATTGCTTCGATATCTTACAATATTTGTAACATTAATAACGTGTACGCGAGAATTTAGTCACCTAAGCATTTCAATAGGTACAGCCACGAACTAAATAGGTATTCAGAACGTAGAATATTTTTTTGATGCTGCATATAAGTATTTACTCTCTTTGTCGGATACAGACTGCTGTAATGTAACGTATCAAAATTCCCATAGTGTGGACGCCTTGTGCGCACGGACCGTGCACACTACGCGCATGAACAGAGCATTATTGACGACCTCCGTGGCGTAATGGTTACCACGCCAGACCGCCACCCAGGAGGTCCCGGGTTCGATCCCCGGTCGGGTCATGATGAAAAACGAACTTTTTCTGATTGGCCTCGAGTCTTGGATGTTTATCTAAATATGTATTTGTTATAAAATATAATATCGTTGAGTTAGTATCCCATAACACAAGTTTCGAACTTACTTTGGGGCTACCTCAGTCTGTGTGAATTGTCCCTAAATATTTATTTATTTATTTATTTATTATTTATGCGGGAAATTCTTTCATTGTGTGTTACATTACATATAGTTACAGCAGCTTGTACCCGCATTACGTATTCATTTACTATGTAATTACAAAGTTTCATTATCATATTTTCGTTTGAAATCTTTGTACTTAATTGTCTGTTTTGAATACTTATTTCTTTGAATACTTATTTCTTTGAATACTTATTTCTTTGACTGTACTATATTGAGTCATCTGGTAAAATTAGCTTGTGTTCCAGTTCTAAAGACATTTTATTGTACCTGGACACATGAATGCAATAGATATTTGGTTTTATGGGATCGAAAACTTGCCTAAATTAAATAGAGCTATCCGTACTCAGACATAAGGTTTGAAATAAGATCAAAAATGAATAGTTCTGCTCAGTAAAATTTTGTTTTAAATTAAATAATTAATGGTGACTTGCAGAAATACATTTTAAGTATAATGACACGTTATATTTAACGCCGAAATCGTCAAAGTAAAGAAGAATGAGGAGATAGCTTCAGACATTTCAAAATAGTTTAGCAAGTCGCTGTTTGTGTTATATGTTTCAGAATGACAGTAAAAAGTTAAAATAAATAATCTTTATTTCATTTCTCCACAATGTTTTCTTACTTCACTATTACATTTTGTAATCCAAAAACTTAAAACTATTGCAAACCAAACCCACTACCAATGTATGCTTTTAATTATTAAATATGTACCTAAAGAGTGAAGTAGTTACTGGCATCCACACTCGGCAAAGCCTGTGAAATTATTTTTATTTGTATTGGCGGTCATAAGATCGTGTTACTGTTATATACACGGACTAGCTAAATGGATAATAGGGCATGCTAATTATTAAATATGAAACAAATTCTTTATATAGACAACTGAATCCATCATTATCATATCATACGATTATGTTAACGAATCTGCACCTTATTATAGACATCATTAGCGTATGCTAAACATGGATCTTCGTTTTAGGACATCGTGAACGATCGTGGCGGGGGTGGAGAGGGTGATGCTGACTCAGAATCATTGCAGGTGAGTTGTTTAAATTAATTATCATCACGTACGATCATGACGTACAGTCAACCAAAGCTGACCAGGACAGAACAAAGAAGAAAGATTTATGCTAATAATGTGAACGTCGTTAAGACACTTTGTAATTTACATATAGTGCTACAAAGGTCTTTATGAACGTGGCCGAAATTGGAACTACAACTACCGTTCATATTGTATGTCACTTTTTGACAGTTCGCCTTTGACAAAATGTACGAAAATATGCCACAGTAACGCCCTCCTACAAACGTCACTCACATTCATAAACACCCTTGTACATCTGTAGTGTCATATGGATAAATTAATTAGCTTAGGACAGTATGTGACTTCTTGTTATGATGATATTTAACTACCTACCTCCCGAAAATGAATCCAGTTGTATTAATGTTTGTGTAATGTATTTGATATATCACCTTGCTCACCTCTTCCATTGGCTGGCTGTACGTTTTAGAGCATTTATGAAATGGGCTAGCGCGACCAGGGAAAGTACCACCTTCTTACAGAATATCGGAGTGAAGCAGATTTTTTTATGCCACAAAGGTGGCAAACAAGCATACGGCCCGCCTTATGGTAATCCCGGGCTCTGTACCCCTAATAATATGTATGCAAATTTTCATAATGATCGGCTGCTTAGTCAAGCCGTGAAGGAATAACAAACAAACTCACTTTCTCATTTATAATATTAGTAAGGATAAGCAATGGACTTCATTGGCCGGAGAAAAAAATTACAGCTGTCTTGTAACTCACAACCAATTTAAACAGAACGATATTAGGAAGTATGAAGGATTGAAATATGTCTTCCCTATTTCATTAATGTGAGCATAGCATTAGCTATATAAATATTTTATGTATAAGAGTCTCTTGTATATCTCACAAATATTATAAAGGCGAAAGTGTGTGAGTATGTTTGTTCTTCTTCACGCTCAAGTGGCTGGGCCAACTTTTGGTATGTAGGTAGCCCATACCTTGGTTTTTTTTTTTTTTTTTTTTTTTTTTTTTTTTTTTTTTTTTTTTTTTTTTTTTTTTTTTTTTTTTTTTTTTTATTAATTGAAAATTTCAGTTTGGGTGTACTAACACCCTCTTCTGAGACACCGGACTGTTGCGGGAGCGTAGGGCTCTCACCGCCAAAAATTTTACAGTGTCTGCCTAGGGGCGCCCCAGAGGGGGGCTCGAACCTCGGCCTATGGCGACACTGGGGGAAGGCGAACGGATTGGAGAGAAGCGGCCGGGCACGTGCCGGTACCGCGAAAACCGAGTCCCTACAGGAAGGTGGCGCGACGCGCGGCCCCGCCGGCGGGGCCGATATGACGGACGTGTGTGTCTAGTTTGTGTCGCGGAATCTAATTGTTTATACGCCTCGATGGCGACTGTAATGGAGTCGTCCGGGTCGTTGAGGAATACCTTGGTTTAACACATAGGGTGCTTTTTATCCTCAAAAGTTCGCAATTCCCGTAGGATTTGGTCAAAAGTCTGATAGATAATGGCGCTTTATGAAGTTGATGGTGGTTCTGTGCATAAAATAAAAAACGTATGGCAACAAAAGGCGGGTAACCCCGCGGGCAGCAGCTAGTATTAACATAATTATATGTCCTCGCCCACGCACAGAAACGGCAGGAAATGGCAACTGTCAAACATCTCTGTTATGGAGAATTAACGACGCGTGGGATTAATATTTGGATTTATGTTCAGACAACAATATCTAAAATGTAGATTTTATCTATCCATCATTAGTTTTGATCATCACAACTGGCCTTAAATAGTAGTAGTGAAATTTAACCTACACAAAAGCCATTAAATTCTGCAGGTGCTAACTGTAAATATTTTGGAATTTAATAAAAAATTAAAAATGGAAGACTTTGCTCACACATTTGGTCACATATTGTTGTATCTGCCAGATATGTATTCAAGGATTTGATCACTCCTTTGAGCTTACAGTTTTCAAATAGACTTCATAAAACATGGACGACGATTTGGTCGACGCAGTTTGCTTATTTTATTTATGTGCGTGTAATTATTTATTACACGAGCAAATAAATAAACAAAAACTGCCAGTTTCTTATCCCATATATCTAACTCTCCTTGCAGCAGCTCATTATACTCTAAAACGCTCTCGTTACTCCACTCCATCGGTAGTTCGTTTGACGCACGCGACAGCTCTCCATGGCGACGCTCGCGCAACTGGACTTCGCGCATAGTGTGGCAGGCACACAAACATTTGGACTTTGATCCCTTTGATGTGCGCTAAAATTCGACACGGAACGGCAAAGCGCACATAAGTGATCAATGTTACAATAGTATCAAATGCCCGTGCCACACATGTGAACACATATTTGACCACATCGTTGAACACATCTGGCGCCGGTACCATTGATATTTGAAGGCGCTGTAACTTCCCCTCGTTTCCTGTTTTGCTCGGAACGAATTTTCCATTTCGTTCGATCTATAATTTAATGTATAATTAACTTTAAAAATGCGTTTCAAAAACTGATAATCTTTTATTTTAAACATATTGTGTAAAATATCAAAGCAAACAAACAAACACGATTGCATTCGTTTATTTATAAATTTTCGTCGTATTTTGTCGTAAGAGTTAAATTTAGATACTTAAAGAACACGAGGCGATTTATTACCACTGTTTCGACATCTTACTATGAAAAAAAGTCCCATTAAAATCTCTTTTTGCGTTTTGAACCGAGTTGACAACTCGGAAGTCGTATTTTACTCAATTATTTATACGTAAACCCGAGTATTTTATCGAGGTTACAGGCAAAAAGACGACATTGTGTCTACAATTTTTACATTTGTTCATAATAACTGGAGTTGCGCATTTATTAAATGAACTCGCTCGACTTTGACATCGAATGTATTAGAGAGGCATTTTTTGATCACGGCTTGCGTTTATTAGAACAAACATTCTTTCCTTGCCGTGCAAAAAAAAAAACAAAACAAAAATAATGTCTTGGATGTCAAATATTTTTTTTTGTAATAAATACCATAGTAATTCTAAATATAAATAATAATCATGGAAGTTCTTTTTTTATTCATGGCAGTTTGCAGTCTATTATCGTAACAAAAACAGTTACAATCTTATGTCAATTTTAATAGCTATTTCACTCATACAAAATAGGAATTGAGCGAGATAGTGCGTAAGTTTCGTGTGATTAAGAAATGTGATGATCCAATTAATGCAATTACTAAATAATCAAAAGCTACATTTGTTCTGATTTATCAAACACCTATTTGTTGGTGTGACGGTATTTATTAAACTTGTAAGAAACTAATTAATTAAAGATCACGTGTGCAATTAGTTGCATGTATTGGACTATTAGCATCTGTGGCACTACGCAACACCCAACGCACCTGTTGAAGCTTTCCACTCGATCGCCACTAAAATGATACTCACAATTAATCAGCCAATCCGCGCCATCTCGTTATTACCCTTTTTCGGACGATTTCCGAGATAACAACTATCACTGATTCTTTCATGGTTCTAAACCTCCATTTTATCTAAATACATTGGTTCAGCGCTAATAAACACTTTCATATTTGTGTGGATTATTATAGGCTATGTGTGGATTATTTTTTTTATGTCCTTCTACTGGACAAAAGCCGACCTTTCCCTTTTCCGTATGAACTATCCAGGGCATTCCTCGCCCATTCCTTGACATATGTTCTGATGTCGTCTGACCCTTTCAATAATAGCCTTCATTGCAACGTCCATCAGTTGGTATCAGAGTAGTATAAGAACCATGTATTTTTAGATAGTTGGAGTATTTTTAGATAACACAATTTTTGGTTATCTAACCACATACTTCTGCCAGTAAAGTCGACATAGAGAGTATGTCATATACGACATGTCAACATTGTAGTGTTTAAAATTATCTTATCTAAAACATTAAAATATTTTGGTTCCCAAAGCGTAGTTTTAGCGGCGTCCGTCGATACCGCATTGACGTCATCAAACAATAGCCAGATTATATTTAGCCTCAGTAACAGTAAATTCATCAAACCTGCCTTGTGATTAAAACCATGTACTCACTATGCGATAGTTATTATTTAAAAAACCTAATTAATCTTTTTCAATAAATGCTTCTTGCTCTTCAACTAGAAATTGAACTGAGATATTGTCACGATTAGATAGCGTAGTTTTGACAGTGAATATTTTGTAGAACTGAGGAGCAATAAAATCATAATAACGAATATGTTAACATGAAATAATTAAAAAAGCGTCGCATTATAAGCTTTTGGTTATCAAGAAAAATATAGTTTCCTTCATCATCTTCTTACTTCTTTTTTTGCCTAACATTCTCCTCTTTTTTTGTACAACAACCGTCTCGGTCTTGTTCTATTTCTCTACCTACTTACTACCTACTTTCAGTAATAACTTTTTCTATAAAATTCATACGTTTCCTTCGCCTCTAAGATCGGATTGCTCCTTGGTGTATCTATTCCCTAATTTAATTTCTACATTTATATTTAGGCACTTGATTTATAGAGATGCAGGCCTTGGGCTACAGACCACAGTGTCAGACGACATTTAACATCGTAAGATATGGTATCGTAAAATTCAGTTCTTATTACGGTGTCAACACTCGTAAATTATAAAGTGAAATGAAATTTATTATTAGCGATATGAGTCAAAATACTGACACTGAGTAGGAAGCTGAAAAAGAAATTGGCTAATGGTAGAGTGTATAATTAGAGTTGTTGGTAAAAAAAATCTTTACTTTCTACAAATCTGCCGCCTGAACTGGTGGTAGGAAAAAAATCGTGAACGTTTACGTTTCGAAAGAGCGTGTAATAGTCCTATTTGAATAAAAATATTTGAGTTTCTTTTTGAGTCTTGTCTTTTTGAACTAGTAAATTTTTAGTTGGTACCTAAATCCGAATATTTTAACATGGTCAAATTAAACAACTTCATATTGTACCTAATCATCATTACGCATTTCCAAGCCGCCTACATCACCAGTTGCTATTCTGATTAAATCATTATTAGTGTCTTAGTCATTAAAACTGAAGTTATTGCCAATTCGTGGGTCATGGACCATTTACGTTCGTGATGCACTTGCCGAAAATATTCGTTACAAAGGTATATTTTGTTGATGGCGTCTGCCAAAGTTAATCTACGGTCTCAGACTAGACTAGCTGCTGCTCGCGGTGTTACCCGCGTTTTATTATACCTATATTTTATACTACCGCCCTGTCCCAGCTTCGCTCGGGTTTTACTAAGAATCCCAATAAATATATATATATTTATATATATTTAAATACAATATATATATATAGCCTATGTTTCCCGGGGGTAAAGTACCTTCCCAACAGTAAAAGAATTTTTGAAATCGGTCCAGTAGTTTTTGAGTTTATTCATAACAAACACACACAAACAAAAATACAAATCTTTCCTCTTTATTATATCTATACTAATATTTTAATAGAAGTAAAGTTTGTGTGTTTGTATATTTGTTAAATTGTAAGGGGTAATATCGGGATCTACTGAACCGATTTGAAAAATTCTTTCACCAATAGAAAGCCACATTATTGCTGAGTGTCATAGGTTATATAAAAAACCGAAAAATAAAAAGGCTTTTACGTGGTAGTCGGTTTTGCAAAGTAAATCGGAGAAAAAACAGTCGAATGAAAGCGTTTCTTACGAACGCCTGTACTAAAAAAGGATTATTAACAATGCCCAACGAAGTGGGCACGGGTCAGCTAGTTAGTGTATATAGATACACATTGCACAGCAAAGTCATCTACTTTATAAAGCGCCATGGAATGTCTTTTGACCAAATCCTACGGGAATCGCGTACTTTTGGGGATAAAAAGAATCCTATGTGTTAACCCAAGGTAGCTTACCTACATACCAAATATCATAGAAATTGGCCCAGCCATTTGAGCGTGAAGAAGTAACGAACATACTCACAAACTTTCGCCTTTATAATATTAGTGGGATTTCTTGCGCAGTCGCCGAAGATAATGACGAATTTGATGTCTTTTTGAACATCATTCTCATGGAGGCTTTTCAGAAGTTTGATGTTTTTCTTCATGAATGAAATTACTTTGTTGTGCCAGATACCTACCATTACGCTTTCATCTGAACATGGGTCAGATTTTTTACTAAGCTAAGCTCCATTGATTCCATTGACTAGAATGGTAGTTGGTTTTCGAAATGAAAACCCAACTATTCATTAAAGTATTTCTATACTAATATTTGATTGTTTGTTTGTTTGCATTGAATAGGCTCCGACACTACTGGACCGAATTCAGAAATTCTTTCACCAGTAGAAAGCTACATTATCAGGGAGTGACATAGGCAGCTATTCCGAAATTCAATGTGGTTCCCAATGGAACGGGATCGGAACTTCACGCGGACGTCGTGGGCAAAAAAGCTAGTAAACGAGAAACATAATAGTGATTTAGTTCACCCGGTTTTGGGACGCGGAGAAATTAAAATGGCATGTCCAATTTTACTTTAACTTCGGAATATTTAGAATCACTGGCGAGTTATTTACTTGTAGACTTCAACCAAAGAAAGTGCCTATGAAGACCTAGACTTTGAATAAACGATATTATTTTATAGTCCATTTATTCTCAAATTGTTTTTAATTAGTAGATTTGTTCACAGAAACCATTTCAGCTACTTTCAATTAATGTATATTGTTTTGGGTGTCAGTGTCAACAGATTTGTTTCGATGGTTTCAGTGAGCGTTCAGTGGAGCAAATTCTGCACAGCGCCTGTTTGATATTTTCTTGTCTCATCGTAGATGTCTCTTTCTTTGCATTTTAATTTGCGGTATGAGAAATGTGCGCTCTGACATTGTTTATCCAGTATACATTACTTTAACGTAGAGTAGATATTTGTAAACGTGATTCATGTTTGAGTGACATGGGTTTAGTTATTTGCGCGTTAGCAAGGTCGCTGAAATATGACTAAAGTGGAGTTTTGGCACTTACACCATAATGTCTGCCTTCTTAGCCCTTTATATCTTAATTTTTCGTTTTATCGGACTGCATACTAATTTTAACATTATAGCTGTGTTTGAAAGATAAGAGTTTCTAAATTATCTACCTTGAGAGTATTTCCCATGATTCTTTAATGTGTTCATAAAAAAGTTTACAAATTACAACTTCATTGTTAGACATTTTACATTTTGCTACTGCCTTTGTTACTTTCCATTGTAACTATTGTTTGATTTTTATCCAGAGATTGAATTATAATCTTGTTTTCACTCATAACGATCACAGCGAAAAACAATGAAATGTTCTTATGTCAAAAGGGCTAATTAAAAATCGTCAATGCCGTTAAATAAAATTGCTTCTCACACATCTCGTGGTAAGCCTTGAACGATGGATATATCTAGTATGCACGGGTGATATCATCCATGGCTTCTATACACATAAGCGGCATTAATTGACACCGGGTAGTAATATCGAATTGTGTAGATGAATGTTCGAGAAAAAAAAACAGCTCAGCTATCCCGCACGTATACGTTAGACGCAAATGTGTAGCAATTGTTTTGGGTCGAGTCAGTTGTTCTTCAAATATTGCCAAACTGACAATGCCGACTCGCTTATGTATGTAGCAACCGTTAGTTCCCGTATCTGCATTTCAATTTCGTTATTTAAAGAGAGGTAGGGCACAGCGGATAATCCGCAAATCTGGGGAAAGACCTCCTTACAGAAGATCGTAGCCAAATAGCATTGGTTTCGGCCATGTTGTGTTTCTATGCTGAGTAAGGTCACCAGAGCTCCACGTTCTACAGGGTCGGCAACGAGCGAGTGATACCCCCGGTATTGCAAGCGGTACGGTGACTGCTTACTATCAGGCGGGCCGTATGCTTAGTGGTATTAAAAAATAAAAATATATTTTATAAAATCGTCGATAACAAAAGTCAGTCAAACCGTTCAGCTCGATTTATGCGTAATCACTACAGAACTGGATCGCAGCCAATATTGTCATACAGATCACTTAAACTATATTTATTAGTTCGGTTCAAACGAACGACTGTGTAGATTTTAAAGTCAGTAAGGTGCTTCGTCATCTACTCGAGTGGCCAGTATCGATTTACCTGTCGTTATTGATTCAGCCAGCCTAACATGCTTACACTCGAGATAGTTTCTCGCACACGACAAAGCTTCTTCGTCAATAGCAATGCCTGTTTTGTCCACTGTAGACATAAAGCTATTGGCAGAATTTTTCAAAATTTTGTCGCGTTTGTCATGTTAGCCCGGCTGGAATAGCTACCTGGTAGGACGGCGTCCCTTAAGGTGATCGGACGGCCTAAAGAACGTCACAAGAAGCTGCTGGATGCAGGCCGCTGCTGATCTGTCATGCTGGAGGTGTTTGGGGGAGGCCTGTGGCCTATAAGTAGTGGACTTCTTGTAGCTGAGATGATGCTGATTATAAAATATTATAATATCAAACATGTGTAACTGCTGCACGTTATTGATTGATTAAAGTGTGACAAACAAACATACTTTCGCGTTTGTAATATTATTCTAAAGATAATTAACGAGCGCCATTTATTTTAGGTATGTAGGTACCTACTTCCAAAATAGTAACAGAAATTGTTATTTTGTTGTTTATACAAATAATTCGATATATTACTTCGCATTTCTTGATCAGGAATACGTATTTCCAACATATCGACGCCAGCTTTTATAATTTAATGTGAAATTCTGATATATTGCCAATATACGCCCAAAATTTCCTCTAGATTTATTCAACCTCAAAGATTTAAATAAAGGTCAAAGGTATTCGAGATGACACTAGCATTCCGATCCTAGCGACTCGCGACCGCGACACGCGACTCGCGACACTGCCTTCAGAATGAATGGCCTTGCCCATCATTGGTCGCGCGACGACTCTGTCACGGGGTGTGATAAGCGCTCTATATAAATTCAGACTGCAGTGAGTCGTGCGACCCAAATTAAGTCGCGCGACCAAAATCAAGTCGTGCGACGAGGTCTCTAGGATAGAATCGCTACATTTATGCCCTTTAAAGATTAGCCTAGGTTTATCTTCAACTTAGGTTAGTCACCATCGCACTTCTTTTTATTTTCCTTGAGAATGACAGTTGAAAATCTTGCGTTAGTTAATCCTTGGTTTATCGTTTTATTAATACCTAAAGGCAAAGACTTTTTATATTTTGAACACGATTTGTTTAGTAAGAGCCTGCGTAAGTTTTACTATACTTGTGAGGGAGGAGCTCGTTATGACAGTTTTAAGGTTACATTCATTCCTTAGTTCTCTAGTTGTAGGTTTTTTTAGAGAGCTTGTCCATCAGAGATTGTTTAAGCTATCTATCTATGAATGCTTTCGACATACACTACTTATAGGTATCATTTATAGATCCATACCTATAGCTAGCAGTCGGAACGATATAAATTTCATAGATAAGTGCCCGTGAAATCTGCATTATATCATATATTTGAATGGGGCGCCTCAAGTGAAATTTGATGTGGGTTTGGAAACCTTATTATTTTTAGCATACCGCTGATGACGGCAGCCTGCCCCACTGCACACATGGCCGTGTGACGTCATCGCCATATAACACTGTTGAACTGAAAATCTAATAACAAAATATCGGTTCATCGTTTCGAGCAAGTTGTCGCAAATGACGAAATTTTAAAAACTTTTTAGACGGGTCGACGCTCCGGTATGACGCGCGGTTGGTTAGATCGCCAATAAAAGTCGCAACCGTCGATTATTAATGATCTGCTTCTACGTAACACGAATTAGGTGCGACGCGCTTATTTACATGTCGGACGTTGAAACGCCTGCGCAAAAATAGAGTGTTTTGTAACACCAGCGTTTCTTTACAAAACACTGTTACCTATCACTGCCGCGGTCCAAAATTCCATTAGTACGATCCAAACATTTTGTATCTGGGTCACCGCCTCCTGAACCGGAGCCGCATAAACTTGAAAATAGATTCTATTTTTATCCGGAAGAAGACAAAAAGCTTGTTTTGTGATTTAGCACGCGTATTTTATCCGATACGCCAAATTGTTGTACACGCCGCGTATCGGCAATTAGGTCGTTTTGCCAGAGCTTATTTCATGCGTCCCGCTGCACCGTTCATATGTTCCTTTGTGTATGTTTGTTACAGTATAACAGACAACCGTAGTGAGTACCGCACGCATATATTTAGAAATATGGCGTGCGTACCTGTACGAGCTGGGCGGGCTCATCGGTGGCCTTCAATCCACTTGCCAATTTTGAAGGAAACCGTTAACTGATTGATGGGGCATCGCTGGTAATAATATCTCGTGCGTAATCTATGTTTCGCGGTCCTCCGGCGACACGCAGGACGACTGTCGAAGCTGTCGCCACAGATGTATTTACAGGTGATGGCTCACGTGCTCTTGTGGATATCGCCCTCTCGTCTGGTCGCTTCAGCGCGGCACACTCGTCTCGCTCACTCGGCCCGTGTACCGCGTGGGCGCCGACAATATTTTCACTCGGATTAAAACTCGGAAAACGGTCAGTGTGTTTTCATGTTGCGCGTCGTTCACTCGGCGCTTACGTTTCGATATCGTTTGTGATGTGCGATCGAGAATGAGTCGCAAGCAGGACAGATACAGCTCGCGGCCGCGGAGCATCACCACGCACTATGGCTCGTCGCCGAGCATGCTCGGCTCCGTGTTTGGTAGCCAGTACAGCCCGTACACGAACAACTATTCAAACTATAGCAGCCCCAGCAGTTATAGGAACTACAATCCTTACAGCGCGGGCTTCGGCAGGTCGTCATCTAACTTGGGCATATATGGTGGGACGAGTTCAGGGTACGGAGGAGTGTACTTAAGTGGTGCGACATTAGGATCGTTAAATTTAATGACTCCAGTGTTGAAAAAGTTGGACAAAAGATTGTTGGCTAGCCAGAAGAACTTTAAACCGAAGCCAGTGCCGCTAGCGAAGGCTCCGGAGCCTGTGGCGGAGCCGGAAGTGCCTCCAGTGCGGCCGGAGAGAAAAAACAGGGCTAAGAAATTGGGCTTAGACAAAGAGAAGTCACGCTCCCTGAACTCGTTGGACACGAGCGGCTGTCTCAGCTCGCGTACCCTCAGCCTCAACTCCCTCGCGTCAGATGGATATTGTGTACGTTTAATTACAATTTTTATTATCACTTAGAAAACGGTTTGTATCAGTGTAAATTATGTCATCTCTGAATATGTATTCCACTGTAAAAGAAAATAATCTTTTCGCAATACCGCCTTTCATAATTTGCTTATATTCATTGCCTATAATTTTTTAATGAAAAGTTGAATGAATTTAAATGAAAAAGTTTGAAAAGAGATGTCAACAGCACTGCCACAACAGTGTGATTGACGCGCTCCGAAAACTGTTACAAAAATACAAATTTCGAATATGATTTATTTTGTAGCGTTTTAAAGAAAATTACGTTTCTATTTTTATTTATCATCTTTGTTGTTAAATTGTAATCAACAGCGAATATTTAAAGCTTATATATGATGCCCGCGGTTTTACCCGCGAAGTCCCGTTGTACCTGTTCCTAGACTGATGTCCAGGATAAAAAGAATCGTATACAAGCCCACCACACATTCCCACCACTGTGTCTCCTGTGTAGCCAGGATCAATAACGGCGACCTCAGATAGACAATAAGCAATGAAGCTTATTGACGTCCCGGGGAATAAACTACAGCTGTCTTGGAACTCACAACGAATTTAATCAGAAAGAAGATAGTCGGAGTAGGAAGTATTGAAAGGACTTCCCTCCTTAACAACTACGTGAGAAACAGCAATTTGAAGCAAAAGGCATTATACCCTAGAGAGATGGCAAATCAAGTGAGGCTCGATTGCCGAGCACCACGGTCTATTGTTACATTACTATTGGGACCTAATGCTATGAGCTGTCGTTTACTATTAAAAGAATCGTATGTGTTAATCCAGGTTTTAATTACACATGTACCAAATTTCAAGCTAATCTATCCAGCCATCTTTCGCATTAATAATACACTCGAGAGCAATGAATTCGGGTCACCTAAAGAACCCTATAAATCTCGGAAACTAAGAATGCTAGCTAAATAAAATAAACAGTGTTTCATAGACAATATAATACCCCATAAATGAAAGTAATAAAATTTATAGCTCACTACATTTTATTTATTAAAAATTTCATAAAGGAAAAAACTGCTGATCTCGCCTCAACAGTTGTATGTATTAGTAAGGATAATGATACCATTTCCAAGCCCAAGATTGAATTTGATTTCCGTATGACATTCACCGTCACTCTTGGTTTCGACTGTTTTTCAGCCTGTCTCTGTTGATAATATGCTTTTTATGAATGTACTATTGTTTTATCGATTTTCTAATACGCAGCTTGAGTCCACATTCGCTTTTGGGGTGATCGTGGACCGGCTTCGCTTCATATGAACGCAAAATTTTAATTCAAACCGTTCCAAAAACCCTTGCAATGCGCACAAGTATAGATTAATAGAAATCTTTTATTTTGTAATGACTTTCAGTTCTGGTTCCTAATTCCGCTATTATTTCTGTTTTGCATAAAGTTTATTGTAGTTTTATTATTTACGCTAAGTGAACACATATTTCTATGCAAATAATTAATCTAATTAAAATTAATTACTGCACCCGAATCTTCGGTGGTCTACTGTGTAATTTTATTCCAAAATTGCAACCTCTAAGATTTACCGAATACATACATATAAGATCGTAGAGAGAGATCGATCGGAAACTTGGAGGGTCGGTTCTTTGTGTGACGAAGGCATCCGATAAGAAAGGATTTTTAGAAATTCCTACGGGAAACACACTAATTAGTTTACACTCGTTTTGACGCGACTACAATTCAACTGGAGAAGAGAAGCGAGATAGTAAAGCGAGTTGCGGTTACGAACTATATAGAGTCTGCGGAGTTTGTTTAGACTTTTTGACACTTAAACTATAACACTAAGCGTAGTTACGGTTTTAGGGGTAAGGTCTAAACAGTCTGGTTTCAAGTCCCAATGCCATAAGAAGTTTTTCTTCTTCGTCCTAGCATTATCCTGTTTCTGAATCCAATAAGATTAGCAGGTTTTATAAAAGAAATAAATTCGTAATCAATTCAATCGTTATTAACAAGATTAAGTGTACAATATAATATTAGAACTTTTCGTCATATAAACATAAAAAATTGTTTTTACGTATAGTTATGAACGATAAATGTAATGTATTATTATGAATTTGTGATAAAATGATTTCATTTCTTATTTCCAGTCTGGCAGCGAGCGCACAGAAGATGGCGAGGAACGCGACTACAAAGCCTTATATGAAGCGTCTTCCAATGAAGTCAGACGTCTTCGTACGTCACAACGCGCTGCTGACAGAACAGACGATGGTGAAAAGGATTATAAAACACTATATGAATTGTCCAGTGCGGAGGTCGGACGCCTTAGGGCGTTGCTGGCAACCTCGGAGCAACAGTTGCGTGATGCACGCGCAACTATTACCAGGACGCAAATGGTAAGACGGCGGGCGGATTACTGTTGTAAAGCAATTGTTTATTACGTGAAAATACAACTGTCAAACAAGCTTTTGACAGTTCGACAGCTGTATTTCACGATTAAAGTAAGAACGGTCAGTCGATCGCAATTAAAACAGTAATACACGTTTAGGCATTGTTGTGCAACTGTTTAATATTAGTTGCTTCTGAAATTAGAACTCCATACAATCATGTATCTACTGATTTTCTTTAATAGTACCTACCTCTTTTCTACTACGATTTAAAAAAAAAAATATCATCATGACAAACATAGCACACATGTAGGTGCCCTTGCGCCTTGGCATGAACGTTCAGTACTGACGTCACAAAGGTAAGTTTAATTCCAAACAATGTAACGTGCGAAAACATGACGACATTATTCATGTTCAAATGTCGTGCGAAAGTGACAAGTATATTATGAAGTGAGAAGATAATAGTTGCAATGCTGATAGCTTCATTGACTTGTAAACTGTAGGTATACTGTATATATATATTTGAGTCTGAAATTTACTCTCCTAACGTGTTCAAATTTTACGACACGAGACAAAGCTTGATATTGTCCTACGCTGACATCTGTCGATCATAAAGATCGACGCTGGCATCGATTTGTCGACGTCGAACGTATAAACTCCACGATGCAACAAACTTTGCAATGCGGCATCATGTAACTTATACTGTCAATCAATACGATCGACTTCAGCGTAGCAGTTAAATAAAGTTAAAAACAATAATTCTGTGTCATGGTATGCCGTGACTTGTTAGATCCATATTGGTTTTACTTTATAAAATCAAATGCATATATCAAAATGTCCTATGTTTTTTTTAGTTTAATTATCAAATAATTTCATAGTAATTACTGTGCGATCACTGCGAACAATTTATTAAATTTTGTTTATAGTAAACCACTATTGCGAATTTCCACTATTGCATATGCGAAATTTTGTAACTTTTAACGGTACTTGCCATTTTGCGAAATGCTATTAAATTATACATAAACATAATTAGTTCGCTAATTAGCGGAATTAATGTAAAAATTTAAGACAATGATTTCACAATTACTCACAATTTCTTGCGAAGTTCTAGATTTATCAGTCAGATAAAATTACTGTGTTTGTATGAATTTTCGTCTAATAAATTTCAAAGCTTATAACATCATTATGACGCTAAGCAAGTAAATAACAATGTTAATGACGTACACATGACGTATACCATACCCTGTTAGTGAATTTCTGCACTTCGCAATGGTTGACTGATAGAGAATGCAACTTAGCATTAAGTCCGCCTATTGTATCAGTACTTTTGTAATGTGGTCAATAAAATTAAAAAATAAATGACGTTTCGGAGTGCCATCTTTATGTGCGACCATAAATGATCGAACACCAAATATAGTAACCATGATGATATCAATTCCCTATTTTAAACATTTTGACTAATGTACGCCCACATCAAAATCACTAATTATGCCCGGTTGACAGATTGGCGCAAGTTGTACCGACCTTCAGGATCGTGTTTATGTACTTCGTCACAAGTATAATTGTTAATTTGCTACTTGCGAATGCGTTAGATGTCGCGAAATGCTTTATTTGGTTGTTCTGAATTTGTTATGCATTTTTTTTATTATTTCCTAATAAGATAATTTGTCATGGTCATCCTATTTTTAAGTAGGATGTGTTTAAGGAGTTTTTGAAATGCGTATGCATTTTTAAAATGTGATTATTTTCTTTAATTACAGAATCAAAACTCACTATCTGAAATCGAGAAGCGAGAAAAGAGGGCTATGGAAAGAAAATTATCAGAAATGGAGGAAGAATTAAAGGTAACTTTTATTTTTTTTACAAGTTAACCACAAACACTACACAACACAATGTATATTTTACGATAGAATAGTATAGCCATCATCGGATAACTTAACTTTAAAGGTGACTATGGCCATCTAGGTGGCGGCGCTACTATCGCCTAAAATTAAACTTGAGTTGTAATATTCGTGTTCGTTTTATAGCAATTGCAAAAGTTAAAAGCCGAGAACGAAAGGCTGAGAGCCGAGAACCGTGCCCTAACGCGGGTCGTCAGCAAATTGACCAACTCTGCGGCAAAATAGGTAAATCTGCATAATGGCTGCGTGTTGGCACAGAGGCGGCGCCACGCGGCGAGCTCGGGCACCATTCACTGATCATTATGTCACCTCTCACTATACCCCTAGTTCCAGCAGTGCTTTGTTAGCGACATTACTACTGTTTTGTTTTTTTTGGAGATTGATACTAACATTGATCGTTTTTCAAATTTTTATAATACCGTCATAGCCTAAAGTAGCTTTAGAACTGCTTAAGCTATTCATATATTGATAGAAAGGACAAACCATTCCTCATTATAATATCAATACAACAAAATGATCGGTAAATGGCTACCCTGACGTCACGTTTCGTTTTCGTCGGTAAAACAGACTGGGAGCAAAATGTACAGAAAACGATAACTCGAAATATCCGTTTCTAGGAATGATTCTTAGTATCAGCCCAAGAAATAGATCAACAATTTTACAATACTTGCCCATAGTTTGTCTGAAATGTACTGATTTTATAAGTATGTAATTCTGCTAAATTAAATAATACATAATACGGCTAAATTCTCAACAAGCTCTCTTCGTCTTTTTTTGTTTTTTCTTTTTTTCCCCAGAATGTTAATTCTTATGTTTTATTTCTTCGAAAAGTAACTCTACACTAGGAAGAAATGTGAAGGCATTTGGTTTATGTATATATTTTTTTTCATTGATTTTGAACCTTAACCATTGAGGTTAAATTAATGGCGGTATCTATTTTCGTATTACCTGATTAAGGTTTATAAAATATTTTATACCGCCCTTGAACTACCTCTATTATTCCAGTTAGGGTTGGCTGGAAGAGATCTCTTAAAAAGATACGCTTACCTTTGCACACTAGTATTCATACTGTAATTATGGTTAATTTATGTGCAATAAACACGTTCCTAAACGTTCCTTACAAAATGTTTATATAATTTAGCAGCGTTACGGTACTTGTGAATCGTAAGTACACCGACGTGCCTCGCCTCACGCTGCCTTGATATTTGTCGCGAGCCCCCCACAACATGACTGTTTTAACAATAACCGTGTGCTATTACTAGCATGAATTGATAAGTGTCTAACTTGCACTCGATACCTACGTTTTAATTCCTATTTGCCCATTTTAGACGTTTACGATTCAGATCTTCATAGATTTTTTTAGAGGAGAAATTAATTTGTATGTAGCGTGTAATGGTCTGAACTGTATTACGAGAAACAGTTTTAAGGTAATGTAATTATTGTTAATGGGATTTCATATTTAAAAAAAAACTGTAATTTAATTACTGTATTTTGAAACTAGACGATTTTAGAAGAACCTACGGAATGAAACCAATAATATAAAAAAAGTTAAATTTGGGATAATATGTATACATTACCTTAAAAATATTGTAATTTTACGATTCACTGCAGTTTTACACCCTAACTCCGCTGTATCTTAATGTAGTCGGCTTTTGTGATTTGAATACGTTGAAGCGTTAACATTTTTATCAATACATCTCATTCAAATATCAATTGTAACACAACAAACCGTAACCATCATTATGCACGGATTCGCAATATTATATAAAGTGATGCTCAAGCAACATTTTCTAGAATCATGAAAACGATATTGATTGATTGTATATTGACCGAATAGATTAAAGGGTATTTTTCGATACAAGTTTAACTAACCATCACCTATAATTATATGTATACTGATAAAAAAGAGTGAAGTGTGTGTTTGTCTGTAGCTCTAAATCTCTGTGTTTGAAAGTATTTTACCATTTGAAAGAGATATTACTTCAGATAGGTAATGGTATTATTGTGATATATGGCTGTTTTAGCTGCTTATTGCAGAGAAGATTATTATAGGTTTACATTCTGTCACCTCAGGTTGTACCACTTTGAAACATATTTATTAGTGTGTATATAATAAGGATTTAGGAGCATAGGTAGCTATAGTCTCATAAACGCTTATAATATGATAGACTATGTTATTTAATTTTCTCATCCAGTCTTGTAAATTATCCCCTACTTTTCATTGATTCCTTGGCAGTGTTTTAACATCAGGGGCTTTACACACCAAAGTCGCCGACTCGCCCACGCTGACGGATTTACAGTCTTGATCGTCCTGGACTCTGTAGTACCAATTGCACTTATGAGAAAATTCGACAAACTCCTCAAGACAAAAACAGACAAAACAAACTAAAGCACGGACCCGGAGCACAAAGAATTTTGTACAATGACCTGTCTTTGTTGCGCTCGCACAAGTCCACAAGTGTCACGTTCGCACAAGCGCAATGAACTCCGCGTCATTGCACCTATGCGAGCAGGACGGGAATATAATTACGCGAGAGTAACAGAAACAAATCATAGGTCAACGTACAAAATTCTTTGTGCTCCGCGTCCGTACTTTAGTCAAGATAATGTCGACAAGTTTGTTCTCTTCGGACACATGTTGCTAAGGAATTCTTTGTATAATGACGGGAAGCCGGCGACTTTAAGGCTCCTTCAAATTAGTCGTAATACTTCGCGCGACGCTGCAGACACTTGTTTTGTAAAACCATTTTTTTTTAAATGGCGCCGCTGTAGCGTGATCATGGCGCGCCTCCCACGCGATTTTTAAATACCTTTAAGATATATTGCGGCTAATTTAAAATCATTTTTGAAACGTGTTTGGCGTTTGAATTAACTTGTAATTCGAAGTAGGTAAGTCAGCACAGAAGTTTTAAAATTGACACTTTGGTACCATGTCTCTAGGCAAATTCAAATAATCGACAGTTAACTCGCATTCATAATATGTCGTTTTATAAAAAATGTATATTATTGTCGGTTGCCAGAAGAATAACTTAATTTTGCCAATTTTGAGTTTAATAGGTCTAGAAGAAACGTAGTACATTGTATTTCTTTAATCCTAAAATGTGCGGCTGATAAACAAAGTGCAGGTTAAAGGTGAATCTTCTTGAACATATCATTCACGATCACGACAGTTCCATTACTACACTGCGACGACTCAAATCAACATGCGTAACTCGGTGCACACAATTAGTTTGGCATGATACTGAAGTGTTAATCTTCTTGCTAATCACAAACGTTTAAAGTGAGGTTGTGTCGAATTACAAATGGAAAATTTATGTACCAATAGGCATTTTTTTTTAACAATACTGTAAATATAATTCCAGTTCCAACAAGCGCTTCAGGCCGAGAACCAACGATTGAAAGACGAGAACGGAGCATTAATCAGAGTGATCAGCAAATTGTCCAAGTGAAGATGAAGAGGGCAGTGTAGAGGCACGGGCATATCGCGCTAGTGTGGCCAGACCACCGCGAAGAGGCGATAGCACGGTACTCATGCAAATGTGCGATTGCTTTTAATTGCTGTTATTCTTAAATTATTATGTATCTAATGATCTTCGTCCATTACTCACATGCAAAAGAAATGGTACATTCTATTTTTCCTTAATGAAATATTCATAAATTGTTAAGGATTATGGCGAAAGCCATGTTATGCTATTTATTTTGCGTGTGTCCTATATACGCATTGAATTTTAATAATGTGTGTAATGTGAACAATGACAATGTCTGTGCCGTCGCCCTTATACTGTCATGGAGGTCGATGACCATCTTGATATTTTAAAATGCAATTATTACACACTCATAAACTGAATGTTTAATCTCGTAAAATGGCGATAGAAGCGCCATTGTATGGTGATATTTAAGAGAAATAATTGTATATCTTAAATACTTTGCGATCACTATTGATTGACGTAAGGTAATTCGTAGCAAAATCAAGTTTAAGGTTGCTACGTCATTTTTTTAAATTGACTTCTTGTATTGTCTTTTTCATAGTATAGTCACATCCCGGTTCTTAATTTTTCTCAATACACTTACATTTCTCTATACTAAGAGCTTTATGCTTCGTATGTATACATTATGATGAATATGAGTTTCATCTGATATTAAACTATTCGTAACTAGTTTACTGCTGTGTAGTCACACAGTTTGACATTGGAATAAAATAAAATGTACCTTGTATAAAAAGCACTGACATAATAATAATAGACATAAATATAAAGAAGTAAAAAGGTAAAACTTATATAAAGAACTTATGAACTAACGAGGATATATATAAATATCTACGATTTGTGTGCAATAGAAACTAAAAACAGTTTTCCGAGACAAATTTTATTGCTATGGGTTAAGCATTTGAATCGACAATAATTTAGAGTTAGAAGTTTAAATATTTTCAACCAATGACACATGTACTACCTAATTTCAACTTTTCCGTTATATATTAAAGGTTTATATTGCGAAATAGGCCTTAAATTCGCAGTCCTTTACAACGTAAGCATCTATAATGAAAATATTTTTTTATACCACTAAGGTGGTTATTTAAAGAAATTTGTATGTAACATATCCTGAAATCTTAAATATTAATAGGTGACTTAATAGTTAGGATAAGTGAGATCAGATTACATAATTTCTTTATAATTATTTTTATTGATTTATTATAGTTAGAATAATAAATGATGAACGGGCGGAGAAAGAGAAAAAAAATGATTTTTATCGTTTATGTTTGATATTAAAATAAAAAAAACGATTTTCTAGTAGAGTGTTGTAGAGATCCGATATTTCACAAGTGTACTTTGAAGAGTGTCTCATCTCTAGGTAGGTAGCCGGGAGTGACAATACTATACTTATTACTCTTTTTTAATTCTGTGGTAAATATTCTTAAAGGTGTCACAATATAATAGGTCCGTTTTGACATTTGTCATCGCAGCGTAACTAATGATGTAACCATACGACACGGTACTCGATACTTACAATAAATTCAAGTTTTATGATTCAAGTTTGTATGAGTATTTGATAGATTTGATCATGTATTGCAAAGTACAGTACTGATTAGAAAATATTCCTTAAGCTTTATTATTGTAGGTATTTTTAAATGATACAATGGTACTAAAGGTCAATTTGTTTTTAACTTAATATTTTTAGTAACAATTTAAACACATTCAGTCACATTTAATCATTTTCTTTGGATGATGAGCTATCGTCACCTGTATATATAATTATTTCGTTTTCAATTATATTATCAATATTTACGTCTCTGTCAAAATCGAATGAATGTGTGTGAATTCAGCAATTAGTGAAAACATGGTTACAACACTGGTATCTAAAAAAGAAAAAAACTGAGAGCGTAACTGTTTTTGAAAGGTTTCGTAATAATAAAAAATTGTATGCAACTAAACATTAAACGTGAAAAGAATACTCGTAATATATTCTATCAAAATTATTTAACGCGCACAGAAATGTATGTATTTTTTAAAACACTAAGTAATTAATTATTATTTTATTGTTGCTTTCAGTTTCGTTCCAAGTTACATTCTAGATTCTTCCTCAAATGTCAAAACGGACTTATTAGATTGTGACACCTTTAGTAGATTTATTCCAATATATTCGGTTAATGTGCCTTCATTTAAAGTATAATACGTACTTATTTCATGTTACCCTATGTACTTAGATGATGGGCTCAAGATTAATAAAGAATACACGTATTTTTCACATCTGCCAAAATAGAGAATGTATTGATTGTGTTTTAAAAATGAATAATCAAGTGTCTTGAGGTTTCCTTTGTGTTGATATATTCCTAAACAAGGTAAGTGTAAAGTAGGTTAGAGTATATAGAAATGTGTACTAAAGCGGGCCCGAGCCCGCCGATATATTACGTGTAGTTATATATATCTCGAATTACTAATATATTATGTATAGTTTTTTTAATAAGCAAACAGTCGCAATCGAATTGAAAATGTGATATGTCGATTTGCATTACACTCTGTAATTGAATTGATTGTAATGAAGCAATGAAGAATTATTCAAATATATTATAATTGATCGTACAGACAATATGAAATGCCTTAATTTTTCAGTGCGATAAATGGCTGATAAGACATCGATACTTATAGTTTCAAATGTTGTAAGGGGCAAAAAGATTTAAGTTAAAAGATTCTTATGTTAATTTTATGTAAATATTTTATATTTTGTCTTTCGCATCAACCGCTAATGTTCACTGTTATAAAAGACATCTCTTTGAAATATTTCCATGAGTAAAGACTCAGATTTAGTCAATATTAGAATTTTAAGATTACTGCAATGCTATTTGTTGTGTATAATAAATAAATAAATAAATGCAAACGTACTTTATAAATATTAGCTGGAATATAAAAAAATGTATCTGTTTTTACTTAAAAACAGCTTTTTGCCCCCACAGCATTTGAAACAACAATCGATATGTCAGTAATTACCATCATCACAACGGCATAATTTATTGTTTTTTTAAATTATTTCTTTTACCTAAAATACCTATAGAGGTGCATAGAACTCGGAATATCTGTTTTTTATATCTTCAAATCACAATTTTTTATCTTCAAGAATCATTTTTTTTTTGTATAAACAGTTCCTTAGATTACATAAAAAGGTTCGCCTGTTATCGGTCATTGCAATTATTTGGGGCCATATTATTTGTTTACCTAATGTATTGTAACTATGACATGAATTTGCCGACTCTCTCGTTAGTACAGGCAAAATGGTTGCCACTATAAGTTAAACCTTACGACTACGTCAGATAAGGCTGCGGACAATGTTCTGCCCGTAAAAGAGCTAATTATTATTTTATTATTTAACGTTTAGTAGTTAAATGAGATTGTTGTATAATGTTAACTTTGGATGTATTATGTTGTCAGTCGTATGTTAATGAAAACGTCGCAGTAATTTAATATTATGTTTTATATATGTCCAGACGAGTATAAACTTATGACCTGACGTCACAACCTCGTATGCAAATAAGCCGTCTTGTCTTCCATCAACTATTTATTTAACTAGTCAGTGCCCGAGCACAATCATAATTGAACGTCTATTTTCCAATGTTTAAAAATAGTGTATTAACGAAATAAAGACTTTTTAATGTTACCTCAATATACAACATATTTTTTTTCTGAATTGAGGTATTTTATAGTGACTTTTGGGGACGGAAAAGTATAGAATGAATAATAAATATTATTACGGGGTTATTAATGCACATGAAGTTATAGTCTTTATTAAGAAGTATACTATAATAATGTTCACACTATACCTGTATGCGGAACAGTGGAACTAACATCCATCACACCTAATAATTACCGAATTAATTAAGTTGATTATTTTATTTACGGAAAATTTTATTAAGCTATATATAACTATATAAAGTAAATATTCCTTTTGTTGTCCTTTTGATCGATTGCGGCGACAATAAAACAATGAGGATTAATTCATTTTATTGAATTCGTAACAAAGAAATTGTTGCTGAAAATGATTAATAACTTCCCTCCTAGGATAACACAGAATATTTAAATACCTACATATGTTTTAACTTGTGACACACGTTTAATTAATATTTACACAACATATACATATATTTTCACCATATTAGTCAATTATTTAGGATATTGTTTAATTAATAATTATATAAAATTACTAGATTGTTTTTTTATACAATTTCATATGGCCGGATTGTGAAAAATATACGACTTTTTTTCATATTCCAGCCTTTTTTCATTGTATTTTAAAAATTACAAATACTTTTGATAGCACCAAGCCAACGATTCTCATATATTATAAAATATTATAGATTTTAACATCCATCTGAAATTGAAACTTATGAGATCCAAAAAAAACCGGTCTTAATGATTTGAATGAAGACTGCAAACTCAATAACCTAACGACCGTACCCAATATGCGATCTCAATCCTATATTGAAGGATGGAGATCACATCTTGGGTTCGGGCGTAAGATAACCATCCTCGTACGATGTCCTAGGCTTGCCTTCCAGAAAAAAGTTTAATGTGTTCTAAGGTCTGAATGTAACTTGCCATTTACAACAATTTTATTTGATAGCTAGGCCTCGGTTCATCACAATCTCTGCTTAATTAGATCGCACTTTTTTGTAAAAACTTGGAATTTACTTAAATACTTTGTTACGTGAATGTTATTATTACTTAAATACATACTTTGTTACATGAATGTTATTATAATAAAAAGTGGCAAATATTTCGTGTTAATAGTTACATTTGAGGTCGTATTTAAATAAAGGCAGGTGTTTAAGGGCGATTTGTAATCTCTGTTTGATTAACTTTTAAATAACTCGTATTTATTTTTTCACGAAATGATATCTCGTGGACGTGGTTGAGTCTTCAAATTGATTGTACTGTATAAATTTGTAACATGTTTTTAACTTAGCGATTTAAAATTATGTTCTTTAAAGTTTTTTTATTTATTTCCAGAGGTAAGAGTTAAAATAAATTTCTTCATTAATTTATTTGTTCGTTTATTTTATTTTCCTTCCTTTCTTTTTTATTCATTTAGATTTTTAAATGTTTTTACATTACATTTCAGCGCGTTTTATTGGATTTATGGCGTGAATCGATTACGCAGTGTCAGGCGATGTAGCCGACTACAGTGCCACAAACTTATCTGAATTTTTGGTAAACAACACGTTTGATAGGATTCGTCGCTGTTTGTGCGTCGACTACGTATTAATTCACTTATCTGTGCTGGTGGGCAAAACTAGAACTCCCGCCATCGACACATAAGTTTGTGGCACTGTAGGTACATTGTGACATAACATAACTGTAAGAGCCGCAGCACATGGCGTATTTTAAACGCGCAGAGGACGCGCTCTTCTAGCTACATTGAACGCTTTGTATGTTAGACCTCACGATGAAATTCTTGCAACTCCGGGATGGAAAATGACCGCGCGTGTTCTGCCCATTCAAAACACGTTGTGTGCTGTGGCCCGTAGACCGTTCACTCGCAGTGTGCGAATACAGACAAATGAGAGTTGCGTCACAGTCGAGTCGATATCGATGTAAATTCCATAATGCAACATTAGATTGATATGTTGCACAATTTGTAATTATCTGTCATTGCAACAGAATGGGAATGCACAATCAAGATGCCACATGTCCAAACACACGACGTAACTCAACGCTAGAACATTTTATGAGTAGGTACTAGCCTATATTGGCGGCCAATATTTGTGTTTATTATTAACATGTCCCTCAAACTTCGAATGAAGGGCCTTACGACAAAACAATAAATTAAAGTTAAGTGTAGATTCATGAAATTGACGCGCCTGCGAAGTACGAAACTAGATATAATTGCGAATAATATGTAAATTAACGTTTTATGAATGTGTTTTAGTGCCGACATAGGCGGTCCGCTCGAGTAGTTAAGCCATTGATCTATATACACGGACCGCTTTTGCAGTCATAGTCAACAGCTTGAAGCTTTGATCGCACGACTGCTTCGGACTGCTCCACAGAATAGATAATAGCAAATACTATAGAAGACTAATACGCACAGCTTCGGAAGAATTCGGGCAAGACGCGACACTAGCGCCCCTACGGCATGAGGTGAACGATTTCAAAACTTTTGTATGCAAAATGTTATAGCGCCCCTAGCGGCATGAGGTGAACTGTGCGTTTTGTATGCAAAATGTTATAGCGCCCCTAGCGGCATGAGGTGAACGGAGGTTGCCAAGTCATTGTATGAGAAACGTCAAGAGCTGTGCGTATTAGTCTTCTATAGTATTTGATAATAGTACCTGCTCGAGCGGTTCGTATATATGTGTATGTAGATGACTGTAGTTCACCATGCAGTCGGAGCTTAAAGTTCATCCTAACTGCTTCAAGCAGTCCGTGTATGTCGGCCCTTAGTCAATCACTCTAGTCTTCAAAATAATAATTAAACAATTATAATCATGTTTATTTAGTTGTAAATAAACCTTTGTTTACAAAAGGTTTAAAGTTCTTGTAATTTTTACCATGGATGATAAAAACAGAGTGGGGCGCAGGCTAATATGTTCAAAATCTTTTGACAGCCTTTGCGACTGCACTGACTGGTATGTAAATACAAAATTCATTTTATTTATGAGGATTTATGCTTAAATATTTATGCAACTTCTATGAATGACAATGTACATAGAGTAGGTACATTAGGCAGGTCAAATTGTCATGTAAGACGGCCTACTATCCCGAAATATCTTTAAGTATATAAGTTCTTAATTAAAATGTGTGTGCATTACTGTGCACGTGCAGTTGACTGCCATATCCAATACAGTGTTGCATCAGAGCACACCAGTAGTTGATATGTGGTTGTTTATGACTATTTTAGGTTAGGACTTGGAATAAACTAAAAAATAACACATCTAATTTATTCAATCTAATGAAAAGTCACGGTATACAAACTTCAAGGAATGAAATGAAGATCCTACTAAGACTTGCCGAAAAATTATTATAAAATTAATTATAGGTAGTGATTTTGTAAATAATTAACATCGCGAAAAAGCTATGCAGTTAAATATAATTTTTAATATTGCATTGCAAACATCAAAGAATGTCTGTGCATATTACAAAAATTAAATGGCTACCGAGTGCATCATTTTCTCTATCTATCCGAATGGGCCCGCTAAACTTGATCCCGCGGGATCAATTGACTAATTTAATGGCTCTTTATATTTTATACCATGAAATAGAATAAAATAAAATTGTAAAAATGATGCCATACTTTAGTAAATACAATAAGTACTTGTACATATTCTAGCCGTGTCATATCCTATTGATTATTTATTAAAATGTTAAGATAGTCAGCGTCATATAGAACGATGTTGGTGTACCTATATAGCAGTCGTTGGTGCCATGGCAGTGATCCTACCTTCGGCAACAGAGGTTCGATTCCCACACGGTGCAAACTATTATGCGATGTCATTTGTGTTTGGTCTCCAGTCTGGGTGTTTCATATGTATTAATAAGTATATATTTACAATAATATGTCCGTTGTCTGGTACCCATAACACAAGCAGGTTGCCTGCCTACTAACTTTGGAACTAGGTGGTGTTGTGTGAATCGTGTAAGATTTATTTTAATTAAATAACATTCCTCAGAAGGTTTTGGCTATTTATAATACTAAGATTTATCTGATACTGACTGACTCATGATGATATTCTTTAATTTTAACAATAATAATGACTTCAATAAAAGTTGCCTGACTAGACTAACAATTTATTGATGCTGGTGGTATATTTTCGACTTTTTTATTACACGGGACCAGGAAATTAATTTGAAAGATCTAGAATTACAGTCTTGTTATAAATTATCGTTCATTTTATTATTATATTAACAAACTGTATTATTTACTAGTCAGGCATAAGTAAGAGTGTAAAATAACTTCTGATTTATTAATAAATTGTATTTTAGACTTACTTATTAGCAGAACTCCAGAATGTATCATATTTCAAAATTTAAGAGGTGATTGATATTCGCATTGCGGTATGTATGTGAAGTTAAGTAAAGCTTGACACAGTACCTATAGAGCCTATTCGGATGCCTGTCCACCGGAGCGGAGAAACTGAGAAATATTCCATCATATCATCATCATATCAACACATATAATCCCGCTGCAAGATACGGATCTCTTTTCAATCGAAGGGGATTAAAAGCATCTGCCACACTGCTCCAAATGCGGATTGGCAGAGGCATTATAAATAACCAATCGAATTGTAGTATCTCTGTTCGCTGAAACGGAGAGGAGATTTGCTATGCTATTAGTTAATATTTCTCCGCTCCGCAGCCTCGCTCCGGAGCGAGACGGTGGACAGGACGGGCACAGAAACAGAAGAATGTAATGGTAATGGGTACATTAGAAAATAATAATCCAAATAACGTATTCTGATGTTAATAGTAAGTTGTTACATGTTTTTCTAAAATACATATTTACCTAAGATTTTTACAGTTATTAGATTGTTTAACATATTCAATAATACATTTTGACGAAAGAAAATTATATCAGTACCTACATTAAAAAATATTGGATACTTACATTACATAATACACTTATTTCCTTGTTATAATCAATAAACTTCCGTGTTATGTCGTCTTTTGGTGTCCGTAAAATTTTCAAAATAAAAAGAGTTGACAGCTTTTTAAATCTTTTTT
The DNA here is from genome assembly GCA_905163395.2 of Endotricha flammealis. Classification (NCBI taxonomy): domain Eukaryota; kingdom Metazoa; phylum Arthropoda; class Insecta; order Lepidoptera; family Pyralidae; genus Endotricha; species Endotricha flammealis. Next base: position 4,577,316 of record LR990852.1, on the reverse strand, counting down.
ATTTGTACCTTTATAGCACTTCGGTCTTAAAGACGGCTATGTCAAGTTAGACCCGGTTTCCACTAAAGCGGAGAGGAGAGATGTCTAATTTTTCTATAGTCTTGTGTCGCACGCGAGAAAGTGGGCGCGGCCGAGCGGAGTTGTGTATAGCCGGGCGGCACGTCTCTCCTCTCCGCTTTGGTGGCAACCGGGCCTTACTTACCTATGTAACTTAATGTTTGATGTTAACATCACCGTTGCAGATATATTCCCGAGCTGAACAATGTTAGTAAGAAGCTCGATGACGTCGCCACACATGTGGTACTCTAAATTTGACATGCAAGTTAAACTTTACATCAATCCTAGCCAGTGTTTTGATGGGTTTTGTTATCTCGAACTTCTCCATGCTTCGCAGGGCACGTTAAGCTGTGGGTCCCGGCTTGTTGTCGATGAATGAGTCGTTAAGCCAAGTCGGTGGCTTGAAAAAACTGGCCTCTGCCAATCCACATTGGAGATGCGTGGCAGAGTATTCTCTAATTCCTTTTGGGGGAGACTCGTATCCCTGCAGTGGGATGATGATGTACAATTTTAATTATTGTCTTGATTTTTACATCGCCCCCTCGTATTTTTAGCAGGATCAGGCCTAAGTCTACCACTCCATTGATCAAATCCTGGCACATATAGTAATCCCAAGGGGTTGGATAACATTATAAAGGTATTTTGTTGTTAAGTGTAAAATGAAGTTTCATCACATTCAAGACATTTATTTCACGAATCGATCTAAAGGTAATAAATGTAATTTATTGTACATATAAAAATATAACAAATAAGACATTATTCTAGGTTTTAAAAGGAAAAATTGAACACTTACGTTTAAACATAATCACATTTATGTCGTAATATTTGTTATCAGTTTTTTAAATGAATATTGTACAGTTAGCCAATGAAAGAAGTGAGCAGACCCGTAAATATAATTTAAGTTTTCTAAATACTTATTGCGTGAAGAAATTTAAATAAATAAAATAGATATACAAGGACAAATCACACAGATTGAGCTAGCCCCAAAGTAAGCCCGAAACTTGTATTATGGGATACTAACTCAACGATACTTTATTTTATAACAAATATATAATTTAATTGTAATTTATTTATTTTATTAGTTGTAATGGAAATTTTATTTTATTATTATAAATATTAATCTTATGAATAATTGTGATGTAATTAATCTATGGAACCTGTTTTCTGATAATAAATGAATAATAATAATATTAATATAGATAAACATCCAAGACTCGAGCCCAATCAGAAAAAGTTATTTTTGCATCATGAACCGACCGGGATTCGTACCCGGGACCTCCTGGGTGGCTGTCTGGCGTGGTAATTTGACCATTACGCCACGGAGGTCGACATAACTTAACTTTAATTTACTTGTCAATAATATTCATGTTGTAGGTACTATGTAATTACAACTTTCTGGACGATGCTTGATTATTAGATCGGCATAAAAATATTATTTCTCTCTACCCTGGTCACTTCATTCATTGATTGTATACTTAACATTTTACAGTAAAAAGATAAGTAAATTATAAAAAAAAACAGAAAAATAGGAATGATACAAGTAGATTCAATAATACAGCAGACTTATATAATGATAAAATAATGTATCGTAAAGTTGTATAAAAGTGCTTCTAGACGATAAAACTTTGGTCCGGCGCGCGACCGTTCCGAACCGTGCGATGTCGTACGTCCGGCCAACACGCCACACTACCGCACAGCACCACAGACCTTTTTGGAATTAGTCAATTCGCTGATTGGCCCGTTTAAAACGGGTGCCATTTTGCGAATTAGGCAGTAACTAAGCGCATTATTAGGGTTTGCGCTACTACGAGTAGCAAGTGTTTCGTCACAAAAAATATACACGTTTTTTTTAGTAAAGTTAACGTAAGACAGTAAAAATTTATTTTATTATACGGATTTTGGCATTCAATGCTGGTACGTGGATAGAAACTAATTTACTTAAAATAAAATATTTACAATTTTTCATGTACAATACGCAACCTGAATGCATAATTTAGGCGATATGCTGCAATGGCTGCATCTTAGATACTTTTTGACAAAGGATTGCGTCCACAAGCTTACGCCTCCTTCACACTACGTGGGCAGTTACCCCGCAATAACGCTAGGCACACATAAACGCCATTGCGATACAAGATCTTTAAGTAGAATATAGATCGAGTTTATTATTCACGTGAACGCGTGATCCAAACCAGTGATCCAATGCGATCCAAATGCGCGAGGCAGGATCTCGATCCTATAGACCGTCTATTGGCTCGGGATCCTGCCGCGCACATTGGGATCTCGTTGGATCGTCTGGTATGGATCCGGCTAATAAGCGCATGGTGCCGTTTGGTGACGCTTAGTAAAAACCCGTGTTAGCGTGAAGGTATTCTAATACTCATACCTGTGATTAGAACCCTCATTCGTCTTAGGACAGATTCTGGTTTGGACAGATTCTGGTTATGACAGATTCTTGTTACGGCAGAAGTAACATAGGCAACAAAAGTAAAAACTACACAATTTATGGTATAATTAAGTTATTTAAAAATTGAAATGAAATTGTATTAAATAGGTAGTGTAATATGTTGTATTGTTAATAATGTTTAAGTATGTAGATTATTGTGATGATTTTTTACTTATACACTAAAATAATAATAATTATTATCGTCATTTCAGCCACAAGAAACCCACTACAGCATATAGGCCTCCACCAAACGTTTTCAGTATTACCGGTTATAAGCCGGCCTGTGACTAAAGTATATACGTATATTATTAAAAGTAATAAGTATAGTAAATTGTACACAATATAAAAAAAAATCTTATAAGTATATTAAATATTTATAATAATAAAGACCATGTTATACTGATAAGAATATTATTATTATGCTTGTTATAGGCAGTGATACATGAAACTATTTGATAGAGTTTAATATTGTAATAAAACATACAAAGAAACGTTTAAAAAAAGCAATAATAGAATTATTTTGGCATCGATTTCTTTAATTTCTAACGACACACGATATGCAACAATAAATATAGGTACTTTATGTTTTCTTATCTACATTTACTTTCAAATCAAACGACTGTAAAAATAATTGAAAGTATATGTATATTTCAATTGCAAACTGTTAACATTTCAATCGTAATAATTGGCAAAATTTATAATGAAATGTCAAAGAATTGCAATTACATTAACACTAATTATAGGTACATCAATTTCATAAAATCCAACTCATTTACATCTTTGGTTCGATACCTAGTAAGGGTTGGTTAACCAGCACAGTTACAGTCAACACAGACAAAGTCCTATCGATATTCGAGTCAATATGGTAACCACACTACAAATAAAATCGAATCGATTGACAGGAACATTCGTGTAAAACCAATATAAAAATTTATGACACTAAACACATGTAGCATTGGTTACCCGTCCACAAAGTCAGCCTTCTGGCTTAATATTTACACTGTCCGTTGTGTTTACACTGTCAGCGTACAGCAACACCGTTGATGGTTACCACAGCATTGGGACCCGTTGGTTCTGGTTCGTAAGCGGAGTCCGTGTCGCTCCTCCTGCCATACTCAGTGTTGTCAGTAATTCTCTCGCTGTATGGAGAGTCGTACACGTTATCGGTCACATGGTCGTATAGATGCCGACCATTCGTGTCGTGTAGTGTCGCGTAGCTCATCACAGCCGCGTTCTGATCCTCTTTCCTTTCAGCGCCTTCTATGTTTTCCGTATTTTTTACTGGCGTCGCTTTCCGGCTGTAAGTGAAAAAGTAAATTATAATTTAATTGGTGAAATCTTGCACCAGGGGGAGACACTAACCATTAACAGATTAGACAGCGAGTACAATGTTATGTCCTTTTCTATCGAATTGAGTCTTATGGGTCTAGGTCTCGTCCCACGGAATACGTAGGTAGGTACCTAAATCCTGTCATTGGCGATTAAAAAAGTAAATAAATGATGACTATAGTACTTACAGTCTCAAATAGATGACTCCAAGCAGCAGAAGAAGGAACAGTACTACTCCGCAGCCAACGCCGACACTCAATGGCAATGTGCCATTCTCAGTAGCCTCATTGGTGACCAGTTCACAGCTAGGTTCGTCTCCAGACCATTTGCCGTCGTCCAGGCACTTGCGTAAGAAGGGCCCCACCCGCTGGTACTGAGGTAAGCAGTGGTACTCGATAGAACTCCCGAAGAGCGTAGAGCTATTCGATATGATGATACGCCCATTGTCCACTTGCCCGGGTGACTTGCAATCGATAGCTGAAAGGTTGTAGGAAATGTTAATTAGAAAGAAAGAATAATAGTGGATTAATATCATAAAATAGATCTCATCAAAGAATTCAAGTGAATCGAGGTTGGCCTTTAAGCAATCAAGTCAAGGTTGGCTAGGAATAGCTACAAGGATAGAATTGAAAAGTGGTTTATTTATATTGTTGTTACTCAACGTCTGGCGCATTGTGTTAGACTTATAATATCTGTGTGGTTTCAGGCATGAAAAGCTTTACACCTACATATGAGCACAAGAACTTTACTAATTCGAAGAAAATAGTTTTTTCTTTATTTATCAGACAAGCATCATCTCAGGCATTGTTTGTATGTGGCGAAATCACGCCAGACTCGTAATTCTTAGATAAAGGATTATGAGCGTTTAAGTAATTCGGTCACCACAAATGCAATACTTACGTATGCAGACAGGTGGCGCCCCAGCCCACTGTCCCTTTGGCATGCAGGGTCTAGTCTGGTTACCCTTCAGACTATAACCCCTCTCGCATCTGTAATGAGCTTCGCCGCCGATGCTCAGGGTCGAGGTAACAACCAAAAGGCCTGTACTGCCCTTAATCTGGATTGAGGGGTCTGCACAGGTAATTTCTGTGAAACAGTGTCAAGGTCATCAAACAGGTCAATTAATAATCAAGATATTTAGATATAAGACTTGTTTATTCCAGACCATTGTGTATGACAATCCGCGTATTTTCTTATAAATGTAATTACGTTGTAACGAATGGAAACAAATAATGTTAAATGACAAAAAAGGTTATTTTGCTTCCGAAGTGGTAGTAGTTTATAACGTAGTTTATTTTATATCAATATAGTAGGTATACAAGTTGTAAATGACCAGAAAAAGTGCCTGTTTTTGCCATTTCAGATGTTGTTTTTGCCGTTGACTAACCTTTACAGATGGGAGCCTCAGAGCTCCACGTCCCGTTATCTTGGCACAGTCTCCTGGAGACTCCGTTCAGCTGCCAGTGCTCTTCGCACTCATAAAGAGCTGTTGCACCATAGTAAGTAGCATTGGTCGCCAGTGTGACCTTTCCGTTTTCTAGCCGACCAGGGTTACCACAATCCACGTCTAAAATTTATAGATTTTTTTATTAATTCAATACTTACAATAAGTTCAAAAAATATTTATAACAAGCCCAATATTCTCGAGATTGTTCAAATTAATACATTATTAATAAGACCGCCTTTCTAAATTGGGATTTTCATGGAGACTATGAGGGATGAGAATATTTTGTCCGTGTCAAAGAAAGTACAAATTGTATGAGTTAGGAGGACGCTAGGAGGCGTTGGTGACAACGGGCATCAGTGTAGTAGAAATTTTCATGAAAGAAAAAAAGTTAGAATTTCTCAAAAAACTCCACCAAAATGCTTTTGGGTTAATTTGCCCACTGACTGAGAATGTAAAACTTACATTGACATCTAGGAGTAGTTCCGCTCCATTGTCCATTGTCTTCACAGTTGGACAGGCTTTCCCCAACAACTTTGTAACCTCTTTCACAGCGGTACTTAACTAGGGCACCGATCCTGTACGTGTTCCCGGAATTGACGCTTACTGAGGTACGGATGAGTGTACGACCGTGCATCCTATCATTACCAGTCACCGAAACTATGCTGTTTTCGGGCACAATTGGATCGGGGCATCGAATCTCTGGAATAATAAACAAAAAAGCATTGGTTTGTTTGCAAACAAGCACAACAAAATTGACCATATCACATTCTTGTTAGCAATAAACGTATTAAAATTGAAAAATGATCAGAAATTCAAAGATATTAATTGGACTACAGAATTAATACGACCGATTTTTGATATTTTTTTATTATATTTTGTTGTCTTATCGGTCCGGTCTGATGATAGCTTAAAAAACCGTTAAAATGCTTGTCGGGCCACGCACAGTGTAAGGTTCCGTATTTACTGTGCTTTGCTTGCTTACAAATTAATGAGTCCAATTTCATAGTCTATCACATTTGTAAGTTTTCATCTAAGAAATTTTATTTTATAAGTTCGCCGGCTATTACTCTATAGCTACATAGACTACATAGTAAAGCCTACCTAACCGTAATAGTTTTCATTTTAGGTTCAACATATGGACTACTACTATGATTTGTTTCAAATTTCTAAAAACACAAGAGTTTTGGAGATAGATGGGAGGGTGGGGGGGGGGACCACCGTGCAACAAGGAAATTGACACGATAAATGTGTAAATAATTCCGAAACGGCTCATTGTAACGAAAAATGATCTTCCCACACCTATGATGTTTTTGAGAGACCTATTTAACGACATAATGGGATCGGCGCAAAAAATAATAATAATGCCACTTAATATGCCTCCCTACTCCCCCCCCCCCTATCTATATGACAATGAATTTTTTTAACCCCAAAAAAAATGTTTTTCAACATTTTGTTCCACTAACCTTCCCATAATGGAAAAGGAGTAAAACTGTTTTATCTTACCTTCACATCTTGGTGAACTATCACTCCACTGGTGGTCTTCCGTACACACTCGCCTCACAGGTCCAACGAGACGGTAGTTAGTTGTGCAGGAGTATTGAATCACGCTTCCAAGATGTGTGGAACCGTTTAGGAGTTCAGCTGATACATGTGGCAATAGAGGTAGCTTCCCACAGTCCACATCTGAAGAAATTTTTAATGTGGATAAGACATACCAACGTGACGAACAAGTATATCTAAGCCCTTTCTACATTAATTCCATCATAGGAAAGGGGTTACGTCAAAGTCTATTTGTTCGATAGTAACCAACCAAAGGGGAAGGAACTACTATTGATTTTCACTATAAATTAATTAACGATGCACCGTGTTATAACATATAGGTACAGACTTTATAATAAGACTAGTGTTACAAACCGAACTCTTTTGATAAACATTATAATTCATATTGTCTATGTTTTATGCCTACGTCTATTTTATATTTTACTGTCATTCACTTCACTTTTCACTTTCTCTTTTTTATCTCGCCATCGTACCATTTTTTCTCTAATATAAATTATCTCCATCCCTTCCTCTTTTTCTAACCTCTCCATCCCTAATAACTAGTGACGCTAAAACCTTTTAAATATCAATATTGCTGCAAAAACTTACATTCACATTTAGGCGAATCACCGGACCATTCGCCTTCCTGTTGGCAGATGAGACTGGCTTCACCTATCAGCCTGTGACCACGCTCGCAGTGGAAATCAATCGTCGAGTGAACATTATAGTCATAGGCCTCCATGTACCCACCAGCTGGCACCTCGGGGTCGGGGCATGTGATAACTGGGGATCAAAGAGTCCAAATAAATATTAGAGATACGTAGGGCAAAGCGGGTAATTCGCTCAAATCGGAGCCGCCCGTCTGGGGAAGGACCTCCACCTTACAGAAGATCGTAGCCAAATAGCATTGGTCTTGGCCATGTTGCGTTCCTACGGTGAGTAAGGTCTCCACTTGGAGGGTTGGGTTTCTGTAGGTTTCTATAGGCTACGGTGATGCTTACCATCAGGCGGGCCGTATGCTTGTTTGTCAACTTTGTGGTATAAAACAAAAAATATATAACCACAGAAAATTGCTGTTATGTCTAAATTAGCAGGGAAGTATTCTTCTTTGGGTGAAAGGAATGATGTACAAGATATCATCTATTTCACGTAGAGCATTTGGCTATGATTGTTGTAACGTTCATATGCACATTATTGTAGTGTGCGTAACCTCGGCAACTCTCGTGAAATCGCTCACGCACACATATACAATGTGCATATGCAAGCCTTACAATATTAAATAGAATATTTGTAAGTACTAGAGAATAATACACATAGTTCGTAAAACATGTCTCTAGCATCTCTAAGCCCTAATTATGATCTATATGACATAAAGTATTGGAATACTCACGTTCACAAGATGGTATATCATGTGACCATTTTCCATCTCGATTGCATGTTAGAACATCAGCTCCGGCTAACCAGTAGTCGGGCTCGCAGTTAAATTGGGCTATGGAACCATAAGTTGTAGTGCCGTTGAGCAGTTGGAAAGAACCCTTGTGAACCTGAGCTGGTGTTCCACAATCCACGTACTTGCAAGAAGGAGGAACTCCTGACCACACGCCTCCGAGCGTGCAGTTTACACTCTGCAAATGTATTATACCAAATTTTGAGTTAGAGTTTATTATAAATATTTATTATAAACAGCTATAAAATAAACGATATGGTACAAATAAACGATATTTTAATATAAAATAAGAAATGAAAAAAATAAATGTTTTTATGACGAAAAGTTCTAATATCAAGAAATTAGGTAAAGTCAAAATGATTTGCGATACCTGGAACGGGTGATTAAGTTTAAAGTGCATGTTTAATTTAAGACCTAATTGTACACACATAAGCCCCATTTAGACTATGCCAGTATATTGCCTGTGGCATACAATAATGTCAAAGCAATAATTGACATGCACAGCAACTGTCGTTTAGAAGGCGATCTTCTAAACGACAGTTCCTTACAATTTTTGAAGGACAAATTATTACTCCCACTAGATTGCATGCAATTATTGCTCTTGAATGTGCAAGAAAGAAAGAAAGAATGGCGTTATGAGGCCTTAATCTTGCTAATAAACAATTAAATTGAATTGAAACATTCTCCTCTTTAAATTACAATTGTAAATGTATTTACAAAAACTCAAACAGCAGAAATGCAAACAGTTCTAGCAGTTTATCGGTTACTGTTCTCAGCACGATTGTACATTGTATTAAGATGGAGATTCCCAGAATCTAAGATAGAGCATCAGCCAATCCGCATTGGAGCTGCGTGGCAGAGTGCGCTTCGATTGAAGGGAGACCCGTATCCCTACAGTGGGATGATTATGGGTTTTTATGATTTGCATTTACACCTGCAATAAATTGCATGCGAGTACGCTCCCGCAGCTTGCCAGACCTTTCCTTTGCTTGTATAAATGCACCTATAATTATACGTATTACTAATTGCACCATCTGGCGACAATTCTCAAAGAATATCTGATTAGTTTCGTACATTTGTTATGAAGATTGTGTGTAGTTTGTTGTTTGAAATTGTAAAATTGTTTTGAGAAAATAGGGTTAGGTTGCTTTAATTGTACCACTTATCTTTGAGAACTGATAAATTCGAATTTATAACACGTAGAACAAATCTAAATCATTTGATAAATAGTCCTTCTGTTCGTTTATACACCACTAATATTTTAGATGTTTTTAGTGATCTATAACGCTGGAAAATTGATAAAACTAAAGTTATGACGGTTTTTTGATTAAACCACAACAACCATCATTGGATCGCCGTAATGCTATCATTGTACTTTTGAAATTTTTCCCGCTGGTCCATCGAAGGTGCCTGTGGAAATTCAAGATAAATTTTGACAATTAAATAAAAAAAATAAAAAGTCTATGAGTCTTTAATTAATTTGACATTGGTATTTAAATCAGTCTTAGTCACTTACTTATATAAGTCAATTATATAAAAAATACACATTTTTACTTGGCTTGCAAAGCCTACTTCATGCTGGTCTCGTTCCATACTTCATCTCATTTCATGTCTTGTTCTAGTTTCATGTTCTTTGCCATGCTGTAAGCTGTAACAAAAAAAAATGAAACCAAGCAGTCTAACTAACTAACTCTGAAACCAAGATTTTGACAAGTTGCCATGATTGGACCGGTCCAATGGAAGCTCTTCATACCGGTCCAATGATAGCAAATTACCGTGATGTCAAAAAATAATAACATAGTAGAATAATATTTTAAGCAATTTGTACTATAAGGAACAGTTAAACTGATAAATAAACTACGTGTATCAAAACGTACACAGGTAAAAATTAAAAAATCTGTAGGTAACTTACATTTACTAGTGCACCGCACCGCGTAAATTTTCTATCGGGAGCGCGCGAAATACTCCGACTCACAACACTCCGCGACCGAGCCATAGATTAATATTGTAAAAAAGTGCATTAAAACATGTAAAAAAAACAAATATGTACAAAAAATGAAATCCTCTAAAAATAAAACAATGAGCATGTGGAAAATAATCCATCAAATAACAAAACGTAATAACAATAAAAACACAAAAAATATCACATTAAAAACCGACAACTCAATAATAACATGTCCACGTGCAGTTGTAAAGCACTTAAACGAATACTTCATCTCTGTTGGTAACACACAACAAGTAAATCCTCCCTCAGGTCGCCCATCTGGCCAATCTACAGACCAGTCACCCTTGAACTCGATGTACCTGAAACCTGTGACTGAAAAAGAAATTCGTTACATCATACAAAGCCTACCAAACAAATATAGCTCAGGTGTAGATGACATTCCACCAGTACTAATTAAATATTGTAGTGATGAGTTAACACCCATATTCACATTTCTAGTCGATCAATCTTTCAAAGAAAGCATATTTCCCGATAAGTTAAAAATAGCCAAAATAATTCCGGTTCCAAAAAAAGGAGGTAACCATACCAATCCCAGCCAATTCCGACCTATAGCTTTACTTCCCACAGCTTCAAAAATTTTCGAAAAACCAATGTCAAAACGTATTTATGAATTTCTAGAAAAGTTTCAACTCTTAGATAAAAATCAATATGGATTCCGAGAAAATCGTTCTACAACCCTAGCCGTATATAATTACATTCAAAATATACTTAATTTTATCAGAAATAAAAATTATGCCGTTGGATTAGTACTGGATATGTCAAAAGCTTATGATAGGGTCCAACATAACATCCTGCTTAACAAATTAAATGGAATAGGCATCCGCGGACCTGCATATAATTGGTTAAAATCTTACCTAACGGAGAGAAATCAGTATGTCGAAATACAACATCTGGACGACACATCAGGGCAACAAACAAACACCCGATCTGACACGCTCACCACCCACTGCTCCATACCACAGGGCAGTGTTCTCGGATGTATACTGTTCCTCATCTATATCAATGACCTGCCTAAATCCTTAAATACAGAGTGTGTTCTGTTTGCCGACGACATATCCTTGCTGTTCGAATGTCCTAACAATTCCGACACAACTCATATAAATGACACCATAGAAAACGTTAAACAATGGCTAAATCAAAACAATCTTCAAATCAACGCAACAAAGTCAAAAATAATCCAATTCAGACCTAGACAAAAACAACCCTTAAATCTAAACTTAGTAAAAATTAAAAATAATATAGAAGAAGTATCGGACTACAACCTACTCGGATTAACCATAGATAGCCACACAAATTGGAAAAATCATATTTCAAAAATTAAATCTAAACTATCCCAATTCATTTACGCACTAAGCATACTCAAGCGAAACACACATTCAGAGTGCGCACTATCGGCTTATTATGCGTACGCGCACGCCTGGCTGCAGTATGGACTGATCTTATGGGGAGATAGCACAGACGCACATGATCTGTTCATAATGCAGAAAAAATGCATACGCATAATAGTTAACATACACCAGAGAATTAGTTGCAGACCACATTTCATTAAAGAAAAAATATTAACTCTACCGTCACTATACATCCTAGAAATAGCCTCATTTGTACATAAACATCCATCTTTTTTTGAGTACTCTAAAAATATACGCCGCTGTAATAAATTAGCTCTTCCGGAACCAAAATTAGATATTTACAAATCCAGCCCCTATTACAGATCAATAATCATATACAATAAATTACCTGACAAATTTAAACAAGAGAGAACATATAAAATATTTAAAAACAAACTAAAACAATTTCTCATCAGCAAATGTTATTACAGTGTGGACGATTTCTTAAAAGATAAACTTTTATAAGACTCACTATCTCACGGTCACAAACTTAATAAATATAAATAGTTATAAGGTAGGTAGTAAAATTGTTATTGTAATAAAATTTCAACACATTATTAATTATTTATGTTAGAAACTCTAGAAAATATAATAATAAAAAATATGATATAGAAAGTATATTATAGTTAAAATAGATAAGTTATTATATTGTATAATGTAACAATAAGGTGGCCCACCGATTGTAGTTGCAATACCCTATTCAGGGTCCATGTACCAATTAGATTAATTAGATTTAAGCTGTACATGTGCAATGAATGATAATAAATAGATAAGAAACTCAGCTCATGAGAGCTGATCAAACTAATAGCGCCATCTAGTCAGCAGGTTAAACAACATTCGTAACTATCTATACGTACCGTACCTACCTACCTACGTATCTATATCAACATCCTATTACACCTATAATATAATATATATCTACCTACCTATCTACTAATATGATGTATTAGATTGATCAAATAAAAATTCAATTTTATTATTTTAAATTTATTTAACACATAAATTTTACATTTTGCAATTCATTATCAAGTCTTATTCTGCAATTTATTATCACATCGTTGTCACAAAACAAAGTCACTAGGCTAATATAGTCACTAGGCTCGATGAAAGTACACAAATTAATCAAAATAAGAGCCGCTAGGCTCACACATAATATCATAAATTTCTACATGATGTATACAAAGGCGGATTAATAATATAGGTAATATATTCGACTGGACGCACTATGATCACAAAGAAACTTGTGGCACCTTGAAGATTTGAAAATGCAGACCGAAAAGAAGTGAAATGTGAAATAAGCGATATCTATGCGTAGTATTATTTATTATTGTATTTTCTGTGTTACCACTAAACACAATACAATGAATTCTAACGGCAATAAATGATTTTTAAAATCCCAATTTTCAGTGATTTGAAATATAATACTACAACTTTGAAATAATTTACATTTAGATATATCAATAATATTAAAAATACTCATAAATATTAAATTTCATTCTTGTACGAAATATACTAATATGTGCTAAAAATAACCCCTGTTTAATTATAAAAAAATTGTCAAGAACTCTTTCAGAAGAAGAGTTCAATTTTTTTTGACAATCCACGTTAGTGCCTTTATAAATAGAGTAAATATTATTTTTGGCTTATTCTCCATAAAATTCATCAGTTTTAATGCTTATATTGTCGTTTAAACCGTTCAAAAGTATTTATCAAATTTATTGGCATTTAATTATAATATTCGAAATTAAGAGTAACTTTGTTGTTGTGGGAGTTCCTAACTAGATGGCGTTAAATAAAAAATGATTTTGTTCCTTATTCTGAGTTTCATAGGCATGGACTACCGACCACACAGCCTGGACCGAGCCCGCGGGAACACTGGAACTAAAGGGGCCCGCTGAGGGGGCATTCCGATTCCGGACATTCCGTGCGCTCAAGGTCATTCTTTTATTTTTAAAACTAATACTTTTGGAAATACCTAGGCAGTCCAAAGAAGGTGCCGGTCCAATGATCGCAACCTTACCCTAAATTCTTTAATCAAGTATTTCTTTAAATTTTCGTTTGTTAAAAAAATCCACGACTTCTCGCGAGAGAAATACTCGTAGCAAATGTGAATGCAGGCTATAAACTGATCAAATTTATCCTACTTACCCTACTTTTTATTTTTATTTTTTTTATTAATTGAAAAGTTCAGTTCGGGTGTACTAACACCCTTTTCTGAGACACCGGACTGTTGCGGGAGCGTAGGGCTCTCACCGCCAAGCTTACCCTACTAATATTACGTAGTACTATTTATTATTCTGTGCTAATATCCAGTTACCTCTTCACGCTCAAATAGCTGGGCCAATTTTTATGATGTTTGGTATATAAGTAGCTGATACCTTGGATTAACACGTAGGGTACTTTTTATCCCAAAATTTACGCGATTCGCGAGTATTTGGTCAAAAGTCTGATAGTTTATGGCGCTTTATAACGTGGATGGCGCTGCTGTGCATAAATACACGCAAACGAAGTTGCACGGGTTTGGCTAGTATGATATTGTAATTCCGCGAGATTTTCGCGCGAAATTGCAGCTGCATTCTCAACCTTTTAATAAAACAGGTAACTCTCCTGTAGATTGTTTTTAACAAAAAGTGACCTCGTCCAAATTTGACGAAGTATTCGAATGGACTGAATGGATGAAGGTCATTACATTGTGACCTGATCTCAGTTCAGTCAGTGAATGTATTTCGATAGTGCTTTAATGCAACACTCAGCCTATTTAAACTTGCCTGATCCATGTGATCAGTGAAAGGTCAACGTTCGATGCCGAAAGTAACATTTATAGCGTAAATGTATTGTGGCACAAACTGGATAAATTAATAATCTTGTTGTGAAATAAGGTCCAATACCTATTAAAAGCGTTTGTGTATTTTGATAATAACAAGAATACAAAGAAAATCTTTATCTTTATCTTCTTTACATATTACCTTTATGAAAGAATTCCCACGGGAAAGGGAGTAAGAGGACTATTAGTGTATTGTCGCAGAGGCTTAACCTAGAAAGCTGGAATTTTGTATATAGGTTCCCTTTATGGTGTTGACAAGGATAAAGATGGGGTTTTATAGAATTCCCACGGGAAAGGGAGTAATAGGACTGTAATTGTATTATCGCAGGCGCTCAACCTAGAAAGCTGAAATTTTGTATAGAGTTTCCCTTTAGGGTGTCGACAAGGATAAAGATGGGATTTTATAGAATTCCCACGGGAACGGGAGTAGTAGTACTGTAATTGTATTATCGCAGGCGCTCAACCTAGAAAGCTGAATTTTTTTATAGAGGTTCCTTTTATGATATCGACAAGGTTAAAGATGGGGTTTTATAGAATTCCCACGGAAAAGGGACCAATAGGACTGTAATGGTATTATCGCAGACGCTCAACCTAGAAAGCCATAGTAAGCAAGAATACGCATGATTACGCATGAGTACGCAACAGTACGCCAGAGTACGCAAGAGTAAGCCAGAGTAATCAAGAGTACGCAAGACTACTCATGAGTAGTTCTTTACACCCAGGAGTTCTTTACTATACACCCAGGCAGGGTGGATGTAATGAAGTTTCGCGCGGTGGCAATGACCTTCCACCCAGGGTGGATTTTCCACCACGTAATGACTCCCTTTCTCTTCCATTTTTAAACATGTATCTGTCAAAGTAACTCTGTCTGTCTGTTACGCCTACACGACAAACCGCAGAACCGATTTTGATGGATTTTGGTATAAAGATAGATAGGATAGGATACCTTGGAAAATAAAATAAACTACTCAAAGTACTAATCCTGAGCAGACGAAGTCGCGGGTACCAGCTACCCACGCGGGCGAAGCCGCGGGTACCTACAGCTAGTATGAATATAAGACTAAACTCGGGTCAAAAAAGGTGGGTATTGAACTTAGCAAAATATATATGGAGGATCGATGAGAGAAACCTATAAAATCTTGTACACTAATTAACATTGGTGGTCAAATAATTATTTGAGTCCGTCAAGTTACAACAAATTAATGACTAAGGGCCGATTGTTTGATCACTAGTTAAGTATACTAATGGTTAAAATTCGTAGCAATTTTTAACAAATAGTTAGTTTTTCAATGAATTTTAACCATTAGTATACTAAACTACTGATCAAACATCGGCCCTAAGTACAAAGTATCGATGGACGACGATATCCACGCAAGCACCCTTATCAACGTCAATACGATCAGATAGCTAATTTGCCTGTTTCTGTTTGCAAGAAATATACTCCCCAAACAACAACATCCTGAGGTCAGATGTTGATGAAACGTACTGCGACCATTACATGATGCTTGACAAGAAAACGACGACTTTAGGAAAAGAGAAAGAAAATGGTTTCAACAACGTCCTATTACTGTATTCAGTAAAAAGATGCTTTAAAAATGACACAAGGAAAGCAACACTATTATGAAAAAGGCACTGAATGTATAACTTTTTTCATTTACTTTTGTTTGTAATTAGTTACGTAGTAACTATTTAGTAATCTGTGGTTGGGATCATTCACATTATTTTACAGAGGTGAGTCCTGACACAGATTACTAAATGTCCTGATGAAAATAGCAATTAAGTGTCTAAATTAATAACAATTTGTAAAAATCACTTACCGGTGCTCCGAATAGTATGAAACCATTCTGACACGTGTAGGTAGCAAGATCACCTGCTTTGTGTCCTTCAACTGTTACTACAGCTCCAGAAACCGGTGGTGGGTCCGGACACCAGTCAAACAGACATTTAGGAGGTTCGCCAGTCCATATGCCTTCGTCTCCACACAATCGTTCCGCTTTGCCAACGAGAGTGTAGTTTTCTCGACATGTATACAATGCTTTGGCTCCGTGAGTTGTACGTGCATCTACTAGAGACAGTTCTCCGTCTTGAATGGGGTTTAGTCCACCGCAATTCACATCTAAAGTAAAGTTTTATAGATTTAAGTAAGTATACCTATACTTCAAATTTGGTTAATGCTTTACGAGAATTCAGTATCATGGTATAATGTTGACTGAATACGTCATACTTATCCAAGTTATTTGCTTTAGACAACAATTTTGACGAGAGGAGATTTTTGGCTATGCCGTTGCCGTTATATTATAGCAATAAATTTACTCCTGTTTATCATCACGTGAAGTGGAATACTTTTTTCCCGGCCTAAATAAATAAATAAAAACTTACATTTGCAGCTGGGTGCTGAACTGGACCAGAATCCATCCTTCTTACACTCTCTGCTTTTGTCACCCAGTAACATGTGACCTTCGGGGCATTTGTAAACTATTGATGCTCCAACTTTATAATTATTTCCTTCGATGGTAGTATTTAGAAGCTTATCCGGGCTGCCGCAGGATGGAGGCACTGGACAAGAAACACATAAAATTTTAAACTCATAACTTAAAACTTCGAAATTAAATCGTTATTTCGCAGTGCACACAATTGTTTCAATTCAACGTTTGGAATTTTTCGCTTTGCGTTGTGTAGTTATTTTGCACTGTAACAATCGGCAACAATAATAATCTTATTATCGTTAATATTCAGCTGAGGTTTACCATTGTGAAATATCTAGCTGAATTAATTATACAATACATTTGCATATAATTAATGGACGCTTAATGCATCAGCGGATATATCGTCATTCACATTAAGTCTACTGGTTAACATTAACTTCCCAATTATTGCATAAAGATGTTTTTAAATTTTATTTACCAGATAATTATTAATAATTAGTATTCTTAGTTAATAATTAGAATTACTTTTTATATTGAAAAATCTTCGTAGTTACCAAAACAAAATAAATTACAACTGTATGTAATTATCGACGAGAGAAAGAATCTGTGAAGACCCACTCTCATTATTTTAAATTTTTTAATAACTTAAAATACCTAAAATAATTTCATTGTCTCAATCAGACTCATAGACATTTTGAAAAATACAATAAGTTTCATCTATAAATCATCTATAAAAGTAAACTTAGAATAAACAGGCAAATCATGTGTAGTTACTAGATCAGGAATTTGTTATTTTTAATGTATGTTAAATAGCAGTTATTTAATATTCAAGGATATGTAGTAATTGTTGTAATTAATAACGTTTCTTACATGTTCCGTGATCCTTTTATAATTATTATTAAAGGAGTTGTTTTCGCTATGCATGTTTTTATTTTACATTTTAGTATACCCTTAATTAAATACTTGAGATTGTATTATACTTTACTTCAATATTATTAGAAAGAATTCGCATTTCGCATGTTGTTGCTATAGCAGTTGGCCTATTTGCAGAAATTACTTCAGGCACCATAAAACCAATTTTCGACGAAAGCTAGCATCGTAAATCATATAAATAAACTAGGTTTTGAAACGTGGAATCAAGTTTTAGATGTAAATAGGTACGGAATGTTTTTATTAGTTATCTTATATACTGAAA
Organism: Endotricha flammealis; assembly: GCA_905163395.2. Lineage (NCBI taxonomy): Eukaryota > Metazoa > Arthropoda > Insecta > Lepidoptera > Pyralidae > Endotricha > Endotricha flammealis. The sequence continues at coordinate 4,559,216 of LR990852.1, read as the reverse complement.
GCTCTCAGCTATTAGATTAGAAAAGTGCAGGGAATATACGAAAACTTAGACCACAACCTTAGGTGATGACATGCCATGACTGATGACAATTTTCATGGCATCTAGATTACCAGTTATTAAAAAAACTGTTTCATGTTTTATTCTGAAGTTCAGAGTTTGTGTCGGTCACCTAATATTTGACTACAAAGCTAAAAGATATTCAACATTGGTCTAGTCTCGATGCAGAAATTGAATTGTTATAATGATTGTCACCTACCTCTACATATTATTATAATTTGCCAATTCGCAACATCGCGCATAGCATTTCGCTGGAGCCAATCAGTATAAATTCGATATGTACCTATGAAGGTGACACTCACGGTACTGGCAGATCCAGTGCAGGTAGTCCAGGTTACAGCCGACGTCGTTCCAGAGCCACGCTCTCCCTCCATCCAGGACAACGCAGTTCTGCTCTCCGTTGTAGTTGTTTGGCTGGTCTTTACCCCATGTCGGCTTGGAGACAACATCACCTGTAATAGCCGAGACTTAAGAATCGAATTTTTCCACTACTGATGCTGGAGTTGCGCTCATCAAGCATATCCTGAATGCATGGGAGGGATCGCAGGATGCCATCGGGGTATTTTGCGATCTCTCTAAAGCTTTTGATTGTGTAGATCACCAGACGCTTTTGCTCAAACTAAATCATTACGGAGTTAGAGATAATGCGCAAAATTTGATTGCGTCTTACTTAGCCAATAGATTGCAGACCGTTGATATCAACGGTGTGAAATCTAAGGGTGCAAATGTGAGAATTGGGGTGCCCCAAGGCTCGATCCTAGGTCCTTTCCTATTTTTAATTTATATTAATGACCTCCCTTTTATGGTCAAGAACATGACAGATATTGAAGCAGTGCTATTTGCTGACGACACTTCTTTGATTTTTAATTTTAATCGCCAGTGTCGCAACACTAGCAATGTAAATGGTGCACTCTCTGCTATTCAAAACTGGTTTACTTGCAACAATCTGTTATTAAACTCAAATAAAACTAAAGTAGTAAAATTCACTTTGCCAAATGTTCGTCAGGTAAATACTGACATTATTCTCGATGGTACTAAATTAGATTTTGTAAATGAGACGATATTTCTTGGTATTACCTTGGATTCAGGCTTGAAATGGGCTCCCCATATAAAAAAACTTGCCAGCAGACTCAGTTCTGCAGCGTACGCGGTCAGGAGAATTAGACGAATGACTGATGTAGCGACAGCGCGTCTAGTTTATTTTAGCTACTTTCATAGCATCATGTCATATGGCATATTGCTGTGGGGTAAGGCAGCCGATATTGAGGCAATATTTATTTTACAAAAAAGAGCTATCCGCTCCATTTATAATATGGGTTCCAGAGAATCATTACGGGAAGTTTTCAAAGAAATTAATGTTCTGACCGTTGCATCTCAATATATTTATGAGAATATAATGTATGTACGTAAAAATATAAGCACATTTGTAAAGTTTAGTGACTACTCGGATTTAAATCTTAGAAATAAACATAAATTAGTTATACCTAAGCACCGGCTCGCCAAGACCTCAAATAGTTTTGTTGTTAATAGTATTCGATTTTATAATAAACTGCCTGAAAACGTGCTGAATTTACCAGGAAAAAGGTTTAAATCCTACATTAAATATTCACTCAGCAGAAAGGCTTATTATAAAATTGAAGATTATCTAAATGATAAAAATAGCTGGAATGATAAACTCGGCACAGACACCAAACACAAGCCTACCTACTGCTAGGTACTTAATATATTGCGCATATATATATGCATATATTGTATATACACTTTCTACCTTTATTTAATTTTTTACACCTTTAAATGTAGGTATATATGTATACCAGTATATTAATACGCTTTTTTTTTTCTCTTCATTTATAGTGTTATTAATCTTTAATTATTTGCATTATTTTTTAATTTTTTTTCTTCGTCATCAGAAATTACAGATATTTTGTGTTAATTTTATATTTTCTGTCATTGTAATTTGTATCATAGTAATACCATTTTAAAAGAGCAAGTGCTAAGTTTCTTGCCAGCTTCTTCTTAGCACAAATCTGCCGTCTGAACTGGTGGTAGGAAAAAATTGTGACGATTCGAAAGAGCTTATATTAGGCCTATTTGAATAAAAATATTTTTGAATTTGAATTTGAATTTGAATTTCATTTCGATGTCCCTATAAAATTAATTCTACCTAACACAATCGCATCTTTTTTTAGATAGGTATATAATATATACTACTTTATACAAGATAGTAGGTAAGTACATTTTGAAATAATGGTATACTTATAAATATTATTATATAGTAGATAGTAGGTAAGTACATTTTGAAATAATGGTATACTTATAAATATTTTACATTTCGTTTACGTATCACTCAATCTAAGAAAGAAAGATAAAATTACTTACCGTTTACCCACTTCCAAGTTCTTGATGTGAGGCCAGGTTCTTTCTGTGCCCCTATCCATACGAGTTGTGTCTTTAGCTGAGACTTTCTTCTTTCCAACTCTTGCGTCAGAAAACTCAAAGTGGCACCCTGAATAACAATTATGTAATGATTTAAAATATGATCTTTTACTAATTAGTATTTCATTGGTGCTATCGGAGAAACTCGACCATTTAGCATTTAAACTACTATTTAATTTACTTGCGATTCAGTCTTGTAATTTTTTTTGTTGCAACAAATTTTTTGAAGCCAAAAAAGAGCTTGGGTTATTCTAAAAATTATGATGCACAGTGAGGAAGTAGTTCGCACTGTAGGAACACAAAGTAAACCCATTACGATAAGCTTCATTAATAAGATTACATCCGTTGTTTGTACCGTTTTAAAATATACTCCAATTAACATAACCCATTGTGATCGACGTTCCTCTATTGTTATGCAAAACACTCTCTCATCTCACAATCGGAGGAAAGCTGGCTTTCCACGCCTTGCAAGATAAATGTCACTAGGTGTCCATAAACACTTATTTCCCACACATTGTTCTAACGTGACCCTTTCTAACGGAAGGTATTTTGAATAAAATTCCGTATTATGATCAAATCTTCCCAAAACATACCACGTTTATGTAACTCTAAGTCTTGCGGCATCACTACAAACTTTGTAGGAGACGGTGGAAACAAGATAGATGTCCAGAGGCACGTCATGATTAAAATAAATTAAGGAAGTACATTAACATGTCTTACTTGGAAGCCATGAATCAGGTCGCCGCCATGCGATTGACACTGCCTTCTTGCTTCATCAAAGGAACCACCTTTTGCAACGTTGAATTCGTAACAATTTCTGGAGAATGCCGCCAATTCTATATCTGCTGGTGACCCGACGGGAGCACATCTGTCATTTGAGAATTCTGGAAAAGAAAAAAGAAAATATTTAACACTTTGCCATATTTATTTTCTCAGTACAGGCACTTGGTGGTTGTCAGGTTCGCTTTGTAGCTGAACAAATTAATTAACTGTTATTTAATGTTTTTCAGTTTAGTAGGCTCAACTGTTTTAGTATTGATGTGGGCAGCAGTATCTCATACCCTATTAATTCAATTCAATAATTAATTTGTCATTATGAAATTGTATTGTCAATGACAATTGTTTCATAATAGCACTTTGACGAACCTTCAGTAGTGAAGACTTCAACCTCGCAGAGCGAGAGTGATCCTTCCACTCCGACCAGCTGCAGGAACACGTGTTGGCCAATCAAAGGACGAGCGCACGTGAAAGTTTTAGTTACTCCTTCATCTGAAAAGATAATTATTGTTTTGTTGTTGTCATGTCATCAACGTTGTGAAGAAGATTTTCCTTTAAGTATGATCAATCTGGATGACCTTACGACTCAGTGGGTAGTTGATATTTTCAGACCATTTCGTTTCGCAAGACAGAGGACCAGATGACTCTGTGTGAATTGTGTACAATTAAATCTAATGAAAAAGTAAGTATCCTGAATGTTCACAACGATCTGGCCAGTTTACAAAGCGGCCTGGTATTTCTTATAAACAATTAGACATAATTATTATGGCCCATTAAATTGTACAACTTCTGTAGTTGCGTGCAGACCTCCCATCTGACACTAGATCTTTGCACGTTGTAACACAGAGAGGACCTTTTGTCAGACCGTTGCATAGTTTAAAAAAAGGGAATAAAATTTGAATATTTTTCACATGCATGCAATGCTGCTAGTTCAATACTATAGAAGGTATTAATATTCCCTTAATCCATTTTCATAACTAAAGTTTCATAGCCGGTTACTAAAGAAGTGCTACTTAACCTGATAGAGGTTAAAGAGATTTAATTATATAAAGTACCTACCTAAAGTTTAGTTAATCAGAAAAACCTATAATCTAACTCTAGATTCAAGGTTGAAATGTAAAATATTTTATGTAAATACAACCCAAGGACTTTCTCCCTATTTCCAGTTATTCACGTTGCAACGAAAGCAAGTAAGATAGAAATCGATAATCTATTTCAATCGGGACTGCAATCACCAACGTTTAGTATTTAATTTAATTATTTCATCTTTCATCTGTAGTATGGGTCACTCGATGCTGCTGACATTTCAAACGGTCTCTTAGTTAGATTATGACCTTAACATCCTATTTACAAAGGCAATTAAAATACATTGTGAAATTACAAAACTTGGCACCTAATTGAGAAGATAGTTACCTACTATATAAATAATACCCTTGCTGTAAGTACCACTCATCAAAACAGCTTAATAATAACTTAATAGTCCTCCTATATTTTGTCAAGAAGAGTTAGGTACGTATTTAAAAAAACAACAACAAAAGAGATGATACAAAAGAACACAATAACACTATTATAAGTATTATTCAAATAGATAAATGTAGCATAGTCTGCGGCGCGCGAGCGTGACGTTCCTAATTACGACATAGTTATCCGGCTGTTACGCAGCGGTGTGACACGCGGCCTGCATAACTTATTCTTATAGCTCAAACACTTTTATTAACTGTGGGAATCTCTATTATTAATTGTCAACAATCGTAGAAAACGGCGCGGCTCTTTAGAAAGCGTAAGTCATCTCCACTTTCGAGACATGATAGTTCTATCAGTTTTACATTGCAATTTTTATTGGACCATTTAATTTTTATCGTTGTGCCGATGCAGCGATGGATTATCAGTTTCACTTAACACTTTCTGTTGTTTCCTTGAGATATAGTGACCCTGTCTTGGCTGTGAGTGAATAGCGTTGATCTACTTGAGGAAATATGACCTTGTCTGCATATAACCGTGATCACAAGATACATGTTAAATTTTTTGTTGTTTATTATTCTGATGATAATATTAATTCCTTTGACTATAATGATGAGAATGAAGATGAATGGAAAGGGAGGGATATACTGATAAGATAGAATGGTTGCAAGGTGAATGATATGAAACTGCAGTGACTGGTTCTAAAAAGTAAAAACAAACACTGCGAACTTCAAAAATAAGAAATGGCTTTGAGGAAGAAAATAATCAAGAATGATATTTACAGATATTTTAAATTATTTTATAACAATTCAATGTAACAAATGCATCATGATTATTATATAAATTTATGTAATAACGACATTCCTTCGTGCATGGGTGCTTTTGCTATTCACAAACTTTCTTTAGCATCATAATGGATTCTAGCCCCGAACTAAACTTGCTTGCTTATACGTTTAGTACGATAAAATCTTATTCCTAAAAAATTACAGCTATTTATTTAAAAGCAAATCCATAGCGTAGAATTGGTAATATTCATAGTCAAAACTTAATAGTACTTATGAACAAGCAGAAAAATTACAAATGTCGTGAAAGATCCGTGCATCCACACCGCAGCAGTAACATTTTGTGGAGCAACGTTTCCGAATGTTGGTGGGCAACATGCGATAACAAAAAGTTGAAAAGTCTTTGAAAAGTCGTAAATTTGCAGAATGTTACAAAAAGTAACTGCGGTGTGGATGCGCGGAGAACTTATAATGAATTTAATTAGTCAGTTATTTGATTAACCTGTAAGTATAGTGGATACGAACAGTGTGGTAGTGTAAACAATTATTACCAGGAGAGATGGCGAGTGAGATGATCATTATCCAGTTCACACCGGTTCCCAGGCCGATCGAGAACACACAAACCAAGATTTCCACTTTCATTTTGTCCAACCATATTACGTTCTTAGCTTTTGCTTGCAAACATCTAACTTAAAAATCTTTACATAATTAATACAAATGTATTTCTTTTAGTCTGTTTATCGTCTAATTTCTAAGGTGCAATGGATTTATAGGATTCTAAAGGACAACAGTGAAAGTAACATGACAGAAAATCACTCTATCCTCATATAAGGCTTGGCTATAAGTAATTTTGATTAGCCATAACAAATATATGAATAAACCAAAGATTTGTGATTATTATTTTTTAATTTTGTTAGCCCATGTCTTATCTAAACTAATATCAGTCAGTACAGTCCCGCCATCCCTCTGCAAAATTTCAGCTGCCTAGTAGCAAAGTTTGAACGCTCTATGGTCCCATAACTCCCGTTCCCATGGAAATTTAAAGATCCCATATATTATCCCTAGTCTCGAATGGAACCTTTAAGAAAAATTTCAATCCAAGGGAACCGCGAGTACCGTTATCGATGTGAGAAATTCGCTAGTAAAAGTCACGGCGGATAGTAGGAGAATGAATAAAGAAAACGTCATAGAAGAAGACGTACTGCTACTACCAAACGAAATGGAATCAGGGTAAGTGAACGAGTCATAATTCACAACTCTATAGTACACGATATTTATGTTATAGTCTTAAATCAATTTCTACACTAACAAGACTGAGTCATTCACTTACTCAAATAAATCACAACGTAAAAAATTGGAACAAAATGAAAAATAGTCCATTGCCAAATTTCATCACGTTTTCGCTAATAAAAACATTGTATCTGTTTCGTTAAAAACCTTATGAAACACTTAAAACAATTATAAACATGCTCATCGACACTGGCGCTGATGTAAATACTCCAGATGCTGCAGGTACTTATGAATTGTGGCACATTTATAAAACAACCACGTTACAGATTTCACGATCAGTTATAAAATGCCCCATACATTCGTTTTCTTCCACATGAACGAATGTACAACTACGGAAACGTTTAATAAACGACTATGGACAATTACGGAAATACTAATAAGCATTTAGGTAATCTGTGGTTCCAGTCCTGCGTAACGCCGATCGCTTCGGTGTCGTGGTTAGTTTTGAAATTAGCAACGACGACGCTCAGTCGCATCGATTACCTGCCTCTAGCGTCAAAATAATTCCTGTATTGTTATTATTTATCGAACGAGTAGAAATTAGTCCGCAACCACGATTTTGCTAAGTACCTAACCACTTTTGCATTCGGAGCACACACACGGCACACGTAACCACTATGTGACGTTTAATGATGCGCGTACGCCGCGCAAGCGTCTCACGATCGCTTACTACAATTTTTTATTGTGAACGGTCCGTCATAGTTTCGTCATCAATTGCTTTTAAACCCATAAAGTACATGTAGCTCAGTGCCGAAAGCAAACGTGCAAATTGTTTACAGCTGTGTAGATTATTTTAGTTTAGCCCCGTTGAAATATCTACAAATCTTTGTTAAATGTAGGGCATGGCGTGGTGAGATATGATACCTTGCAAATCTGTGGCAGTACCTTACCATGGCTATTCTATTACTTATTATTAGGGCCACGCTCAGATTAAGGAATCACTTTATGGTATACGTTGTGTAATGAAATATTCGTGAAAGTAGTAGGTAATAGTGTGACTAGTGACTCTACATTTGGTCAGAGGGAACGCATTCATAGCACACGATAAACATATTCTATTGCGGTGAACATTTCTGTAGTAGGTAATCATAACATGATATTATTATAAGCATACTTTCTCGTTTACCATAATATATTATAAGTAAAAATAATAAATATTTTTATCATTATGTAATTGTCTGAATTTAAAATTTTTGAAAAAACTAGTTCAAAGAAGCAAAGCATATTCCTAATTATGTAAATACATAAATTAACTCAGCTAATTTATGTATTTACATATTAGGTATTTCTTTTGAATTTAATTTCGATTATTCGTCTTATTGGTCTACGCCGTTATTGGGACAAAGGATTCCAATCCATCTAAATCGCAAAGTTTTGCGATACCTCACTTCTTACAGGCGATCGCAAAGTAATATTGTTGTGTGGCAAGTCGTTGAGACTTCTCAAACTGTGCAACCAAAGTGTAAGTATTACTGATGTTTTAATTAGTATATTTAAAAAAAAAATTCAGAATTTTAACTGAATTTAATATACTACATAGATTTATAAATTTCATAACTATAAAATGATATAATCAAATTGTTCACTCACCAATAGTTCCTGGGAACCAAGCACACAGTGGATTTCTTTGTAGATCTGAACTGCTGTTCCCCACGCGGATTTCCAGATCCTGCAATGGTTGGTGACCTAGAAAAAAATTTGTTACGTCATCATTTTCAACCTCAGTGCGACGGCGTTTTTAGGGGTGGCAAGTAGCGCAAGTCGTACGTAGCGTAGAGTAAGTTGTCTCTTACGTAAATGGGTAACTTTGATGTTTATTAAAAGTTTAAGTTTCAAGCTTTCAAATGACATATTTTTTTTATCTTGTATATTTTTAGTACAAACAATGTATGTATGTGGCGTTAGGGGTTGAGTCGATTTTGTTGCACGCGTGTGTTGTTGCAGATGACCTTAAAATTTTATATCCAGTTAGCTAGATAGATAGAATACTCTTTATTTGCATTACACACAAGAAAAAAAGCAAAATTAAAATTTTTGAAAAAACCCACGACGGTTTAAACGTAGTTGAAAAAGGATAAAATAATTTTAAAACCCCCGATTTAAAGAATTTATGCTATGAATTTAATTAAAAAAACCCCAAGAAAATTCGTCGGGGGCTGCCATTAAATGAACTAGTTTGACAGTTTTATAGTAACTTGAATACTTATTTATATTTATGTTGAAATTTAAAATAGCGATGGATTATCATTACGCTGCGACCAATAGGAGCGAAGCATCAGTGAAAAATGTTATAGAAACGGGAAAAAAATTATTCATATCGCGATAGTGTTTTCGACAACCAAGCGAACGAAGTCGCGGGAATACCTAGTCCTAACTAATATTATAAATGAGAAAGTGAGTTTGTTTGTTATTCCTTCAAGGCTTAACTAATCATCCGATCATTATGAAAATTTGTACCTATATACATATATTGTCAGGGGTACAGAGCCCAACATAGGCTAATGCTGAATCAATTTGGGTAAAAGTGACCTTTTGATAGCCAGCGATTTTGGAATTTTAGCCCTAAATTTTATAAAGAAATCTTCTAATACTATCACGTTATATTATAATGTCGCTTAATCATATATTTTGAAGATTTAAGTTAATTATTATCCACCTGGCAAGGCTAGACGGGACAAAAATCGCGCTGTTCCACAAAAAATTGACTTTTTTGCATGTAGACTGTAAACCCATCATAAATGAATTTTAAAGTAAATAAATATTAAATAATTTGTCTTATAGAGTACGCCCTAGTGAGAATATTATCAATACTGTTCATAATTACATCAAGAAATACATATACATAATTGAACTAATTTTCCACCGAAGATGAGCAATAATTTTTTTTTCCTATAAAATTTGTTAATTACAAAATGGTTATCCAGGGGTTCCACAGGAAAATATTTTTGTTAGTGATCCCCCCTGAGGGCTACTGGGGAGGCCACGGGCAAACGAGTTGTTTGGCCGTAACCGGTTTTCTTTCGCCATTTCTTTTACCGGTGGCCATTGTCTGTACAGAGTTGTCAGGGTTGTCTGGTAGGTTTGAACTGTAAAAAGCATCCACGACAACTACTACTAGTATTAAGGTTTAGTGGTGGATGAGTGGTGGAAAGTGTTTTCAAAACATCTGACAGACAAGCACGTAGGTTCAAGCCAAATTTTGACAGACAACTTGGCAAGACAACAAGGACAAGCTGTTATCTATCCATAAAACTTAGGACCTAGGATCTGACCCTGACTGACTGTTGCTTAACTTAATTATTAAATAATATAACAACTACCAACCCCGAACGCAGACATTAAATATTCGATTTTGAAATACCATTGTAAACATGCCTACAAATCACTTGATTGTTGAAATCCACAGAGATTCTCTTTGGGGAAATCACCATCGAAAGCCGTCGGTTACTATTTAAGTTTTTTTAAAACAAAATACGGGCCACTCGTTATTTCCTACCTACTCTATACAACGACAACCTTTTAATGTTATTGTGATTCTAGTGTGACATTGAATTAAATGTTTACTTTTATTTATCGTAATTGTAACTTATGTCATCACCATTTTAAAAGAGCAAGTGCTATGTTTCTTGCCGGTTCTTCTTAGCACAAATCTGCCGTCTGAATTGGTGGTAGGGAAAAAAAATGGCGATTCGAAAGTGCCTATTTGAATAAAAATATTTTGATTGATTGAAAAGGATCTACAACTACTTTTAAACACTTAGGTACTTGTGATGTGACCATTATTTTTTTTTGCCTAGTGTAGTTTTTCTTTAGCATCAATGACAATTTGTTTTGATAAGTAATCTGTGATCATGTCATAATCCAATTAGTGTTATTGATCATGCTGATCACATAGATATTTTGTATAACAACCTTTCTACGACACAAAATTGAATAAAATAAGTATTTTTTCATTGTTATACAACATATAATTATTCATAATAATAGGGGTATTAATAATTAAAACTGTATTTAAATGTTTGTTGTTGGCTTCTTTCTTTTTAATATCTACGGGAGGAAATAAGTGTCTGAAAAATGGTATGTACTTATGGGATTTTTTTGATCTCATGGCAAAGTATTATATGATTGTAGTACATATATGTACATCAAATATGATTGTTAAAGAAATCTGCAAACACCTGTTAAAACAAGCCATTTAATAATTATACGATACAAATGATTGACCAAATACCTGGTAAGGGTGATGAAGTTAAAAGTGCATGTCTAATCTAAACCTATATTGTACATTTCATGCTAATAAACGATTGAGTAAAAATTTTGAATAAATAAAATCCGTTAGATTTTTTTTACCATATTACATACAGTGTTGGTAACGATAAAATGTCATCAATATTCGACTACCCTATGTTCGGTTTTACGTAAATTATTTCTCCATCTTGGCCAAGGTATAGAAACATTACAGGCGCTTACAACCAGTAACATAACATTACAGTGTTATTGTAAACGTAAATTATAAAAGTTGTGGTTTACGTAATTTTGTACCTACTCTATACTATAAAGAAAAAAAAATAAAAAGCCCTGTTAATTGGGTATTACACCCTACGTTTTGAAACCTACACTGAACTTTAATTGTGTGTGACAACACACTTTGGTCAGTTCTTGCGACATTATTGTGTTTTCGTCTGTAACCGATTGGGAAGTGAAAGGTTTTTAAAATGTATCACTTGTTTAACTGCTGACATGTAAATGAAACGTCACCAAACTGAAATACTTTAGCAACTTGTTTCTAAATTGAATCGAGATAAAAACATTAATTAAAAATGATAAAAAATATGTAATAGTAAAGTCAGTTTAATGGGATCGAAAATGGTACGATAAACTAGATCTTTAATCGATTTACTATTGGCTTGCCAAATCACCAACCTCCAGTTATTTATCCAAAATAAATCTCTAAACAGTACTAATATTATAAAGAGGAAAGATTATAGATTTTGATTTATAAAATTTTTGTTTGTAATGAATAAACTCAAACTATTGGACCGATTTCAAGAATTCTTACTACTTAGAGGTCTACTTAGAGGTAGGGCAAAGCGGATTCTGGAGACCTTACTCACCGTAGGAACACAACATGGCCGAGACCAATGCTATTTGGCCCTTCTGTAAGGTGGAGGTCGTTCCCCAGACGGGCTGCTCCGATTTGTGCGGATCATCCGCTGTGCCCTACCTCTCTTGACATATGGCTACGGCAAGAAGTCTGTTAACTTACCACAACATCCTCTTGTAGTAACCCTGACGACTTTAACAGCATAATGCCTCAGTAGGTCCACCTGCCACCAAGGGGAAGCCTCTCTTTGAGTCTCGGAACATCTCTTTCCGTCGTGTTCTGTCGTCTTCTCTCCATCGTTTCCGTTGGTCGCACTACCACCTCTTACTGTTGTGGATTGGTTTGCTGGTTTCCTGAAGGCGACGTTTGTACCTAGAAAAAGGAGTTAAGATAAAAATTATATATAAAAAATAAAAATAGTCTTCCGTGACACTCGTTTGTTGCTAAAAGTATGCAGCGAGTCTTTTTAATATAAAACTTTAATATTATGTCCACGATTTAATATCGTTTAAATTTTGTAAAATCCGTCTATGCGAGCCGTATGATGGAAAATAATTCTATTTGCTTTTATCGTATCAGCAAAATGTTAATGAGCTTCGCTGCTATGCAGCTTTTAATCATACTGATCTACCTACTGAGGTAGTCGTCGTTTTTAATCTTGCTCAGTGGGAATGTGTATCATAGATCCAATATCAGCACGATCTTATATGTTAAATCTTACATGACCTGTTTTACAATGTCCTGATATTAGATTTGTAGGATTTCTCTACAACTTATCTGACATATTTAGAAGTTATATCAGGCAGGACGTTATTGTGACTGTTGATTTCGTGTAAATTTAAATTGTCTTCTCTTAGAAAGTAGGCTACTTGTTAGAAATTAGGGAAACTGGCAACACTTTTACAACTGATGTTTTACAACCACTTACCATCAAATGGGCAGTTTCAATAAGAAACTATCAAATCAGGTATTTCTTTTTATGACTCATTAATACTTAATTTGTTTGTAATTGCAGACGGCTTATCTCTTTTTTTTGACAAAAAAAATCTAGTCAAAGCCAATTCAACTTCGGTAGATAAATGTGAAAAAATGAACTGGTCTTTCTTCTATGCTGTAGTAGAAAGAAGAGGGAACAAAACTATCTATATGATTTAAATAAATAAGTCGACTATTAAAAGTTGCTTGATGAAAAATGGTTATTATAAATTAAAAATCTTGGTCACTATACCTAATTTGCTCCTCTGCATTCAGGCCAACAAATTGTTATTTTGTAATGTATGTTTTGTATGAAATGATTGATAGTAATCAGGAAATTGAGTGACAACTCAATTTCCATAACACTTACTATCAATCATTAGTCACTGTGATCCTGGAGACACAGTGGTGGTGGGTTAATCTAAATTGATTTGATAATTAACATCGTCGTGGAAGTTAAGGCTCCACTGTACCCATGACTCTTCCTCTCTGGCAATGCAGGAGTGCCGCGGGGTTTAGTGCGAGTCCCACACAGGTCCTTTGTCCCCTGACGCTGTGGGGTATGGTGCATAAGGCAATTCCCAGAGTAAATTATTTTTTTGTCTAAATTAAAATGGTACTTACCACAAAATGGTTGTTCAGCAGTCCAATCGCCCCTCAATGTACACTCCCTCTGATGTGCTCCAAATAGCTCGTAGCCCTCGTCACATTCGTATGTGGCTATCGTACCTGGTACAATTAGCCCTGCTGGTATAGATACCCTTGCATTTGGCGGTACTGCTGGGTGGCCGCAATGACGCTCCACTGGAACAATAAAAACAGTTCATGAATAAATATATAAGGACAAATTACACAGATTGAGCCAGCCCCAAAGTAAGTTCGTGACTTGTGTTATGGGATACTAACTTGGAAATGTTTTTTCGATCGCTTCTGTAGGGGCCCCGTTTTCAAGAAAAGTGCAAAATGCTGATATTTCCGTTATTTCTAGGTCAATATAGTTAATTGAGGTGTCAAAATATTTGTATTGACGTGATTAATAATAAACTAAAAAATAAAACTGACAGTCATATATTTCTTTGATAAATTAAAAAAAATGCTATAATATCTACTCTTATTTAATATAATTTTTACATAGTCACAACATGTACATGTTCAGAAAGGTAATAATCTCGGGATGTTTTTCGAAGTGTATGAAAATAATAATAAAGGGAGTTATGATGCGATTTTCAACCGACTTCAAAAAAAGGAGGAGGTTCTCAATTCGACCCGTATGTTTTTTTCTATGTTTGTTACGCGATAACTCCGCCAATTATGAACCGATTTGAACAAATCTTTTTTCGGCTTATAGGGTAATACCTCAAGGGTGGTCCCATTTAAATTTAATAATATTTGAAGTCGTTTTTTTTTTTTTTTTAAGTTAATAAGATCTAAGTTTGTGTGTAGTTGGTACCATAGCATATTTGGGGATTTGATATTATATAGATAGTTGGTATTTATTATATTTTTGTAGTTATAATAATACTTACTATTTACAAAATATAAAAAATTAGGTAGCTACGATAAAAAAAATCAAATAAATTGTGAAAATAGTCAATGTTTGAAAATAAAGAAAATAATTAACTATAATGTTGGTAATATTTCAAAAATATTTATTATTGTTACGTGAAACCTGAAAATAAAGATTTTTTATTTTGATTTTTTTATTAGGTACTAAAGTTCATTTCCAATGCTATAATTATCATTTCCATTTTACATGTAGGGGAGGCACCCCAAAAAAAAAATTCAAAAAAAATTTGTTCCAGCACTTTGTTAGCATTGATAATATCTATATACATACCAAATTACAGCTCTCTAGCATTGAGCGTCTAGGCGCTAGACCGCGGACGGACAGACAGACAGACGGACATGGCGAAACTATAAGGGTTCCTTGTAGTTTACTACGGAACCCTAAAAATTAATCGCTGAATGTGTTGCTAAGCGCAAATCTCGAGAACAGCCGAACCGATTTCGCTAATTCTTTTTTTAGAATATTTCTTAAAGTGCGAGGCTGGTTCTTACGGAGAGAAAAAATTAAAAATTCCCACGGGAAAGCGGGATACACGCAAACGAAGTTGCGCGGGTTTCGCTAGTTATACATAGAAAGCAACCAGACCAAGACAAACAGACATGTTCATGCACACAACTGTTTGCCTTGCGCAGGATTCGAACCCTGTAAATTATGGAGGGACAAACATATTTAATACCTGTTTTGGTTTTTAGAAATTTATACGAACTACCTACTGATATAACAAATTAGACGCAGGGTTAAATAAAATGAAAATATTTATGTATTTATTTTTAATGCGAGACACACTATAAGTAGAAACGCGGAAACGCGCTACCATCAGAAACTCAGGTCAGGATGCATTCTAATTCGCTCAGTGTGGTCGTTTGTCGAAGTCATTACAGTACAAAGGTCTTTCGTGGAAATCGTAGTACATAAAGGTAGTAAACCAGCTCTTATTTACTATGATTGCTAGAAAATGTCCAACGAAAATAGTAGTTTTATTTACTAAAAGCCTGCATTGATGTTGTTTTGGGAAAACGGATATTTTCTCCAAAATAGATCGCTTAATAACTGTATTGAAACACATCGCATCGCAGGCTGAAAGGCGTTGTTCAATCAATAAACGTATAATTTTGTTTACCACATTTTGCATACAAAAATCTCTCGAAATAAATACATCTATATATATACATATACAAAAGGAGAAGCTGACTGACTGACTGACTGACATATTAACGCAGGGCCTAAACTATAAGGGTAGGGTAAGAAAGGGTATTTTGAGATTTTGCACAGGGGTTCCTTTTAAAAAGTAGGGGAGCGTTAAGAAAGGATTTTTCAAAATGCCGAAAGCGAGATATACACAAACGAAGTTGAAACTTAGAAATTTGATTTTTTCACAACGTCATGGGGCCGTAGACCTGAGTAGGTATACAGTTAAAATTTAAACTTGATACCTCCACGCATTCCCGAGAAAAAGGGTCGTGCGTGACAGACAGACAGACAGACGGACAACAAAGTGATCTTAAAGGGTTCCGTTTTTCCTTTTGAGGTACGGAACCCTAAAAAGAAGAAAACATAATTTTGTGTGTACCACTCGATTTCTCAGGGGTTGACATAAACGGTGATCCTTTAAATCTTTAATACACCCTTCAGATACATAAACGGCCATTCTTTGATTAGCTAGATTTTGTGCGTCCGGGCTTGTATATTCGTATTATTATCAAATTCAAAAAGGGAAATATTTTTATATGTTAGTTAGCATCCATGTCTAGCTGGTAACAAAAACATAGGCCCCGATTACATAGTTATCTGGCTAAATTAATTTCACAAACCTCTGTTCTCTAAGCACCGTGCCCTGTCCGCACCCCAAAATGTGGTTAAAACTGGCTTGTAACTTTTATGATGTACGGATTTTATTTTTTCCATTCAACATTTTAATGAGTATTAGGCAACGGGTATCACATGAAAAAATATCCACTCAATAAAATCAGTCTGTAAATAATTATCATTGAGTAACCGCATGTCCGAACTAAAGTTATAATTGCCGTGACGTTTTCTTTTCGAGGGTGCACATTCCTAATTATGATATTTGGCACATAACTACTTGTACACGTCTCAAGCCCTCAGTTTCTGCCGCGGTCTTGCAGCAGGTGCAGGTCTTTTACGTTAGTGTATAAGTCAATGAAGCACGTTAGTATATAATTACCGTATCCTTCGTTCAAAACTTTTCTAATTACCGTGTACTTAATTTTATACTAGATTGGTTAAGGTAGACTCTAATTGCTTATATAAATAGAGACAGTGCTTTGGTCTCAGTACAGTGTTGTAATGCAGTATTTCAATACTCTGTAGGTTTTCGAAAATTTTATGAAAAATCGGCGTTTTCTAATTACCGTATACCAATTACCATGTATTTCTAACTACCGTTGTATGAAATTATTAAACTTTTGCTGTGCCGATTTAGTTCCAGACTCCTTCCATTTCCTCAATTACTCCAGCTAATTTCATGTCATTTCTCACGCCATCACTCCATCTCTTTTTTGGCCTACCCCTGCCCTTCCATCCATCCACATTCATTCTTGGCACCCTCTGGGTCACATGACTGTCCAGACTGTCCACCCTGCGCATCATATGGCAAAACCATCTCAGTCTCTGACCTCTCTTATCGGTTACAGGCGCCACCTTTAAACTCCCCCTTATGTGTACATTCCTGACTTTGTCCCTTCTCGTCACTCCACACATCCATCCACCTCAGCATCCTCCAGCAACATAACCCGAAGGAATAAGTATGGACTGAGCGTTGAACCCTGGTGCACACCTACATCAACAGAAAAGCATTCTGTTGTACTGACGCGGGACCCGGTCGTAGGCCTTTTCGAGGTCCACGAATACCATATGTAGGTTTTTGTGTGCTCTTTTGTACTTTGTTGTGCCTCCATTATTTTCTCCCACAGCTTTAATGTGTGTGACATCAAGTTAATCCCCCTGTAGCTATTGCACTCCTGGACATCCCCCTTTCTTTTAAAAATAGGTACCAAGGAACTGTCTTGCCATTCCTCTGGGATGACATCCTGAACCAACAATTCATTAAGAAACAAAGTGAGCCACTTGCATCCATAATCCCCTAGAACCTTCCAGACTTCTATTGGTATTGTGTCATTTTCCTCAAGGCGTTCTTTACCTCTAATTCATCTACCTTAGCTATCATGCCTATATCTATGTCATTATGTTTTCTTTTCCATCATAATCATTCTCAACATTAAGTAATTTTTCAAAATATCCCTTCCATCGGTCTCTAATGTCACTATCTTTTACCAATGTTTTACCGCATTCGTCTTTCACACATTTTACGTGACAAATGTCTTTCGATCTTTGATTGCGCTGTTTAGCCATTCTGTATAGTTTTTTCTGACCTAGTTCATTATCTAATTCATTATATACTTTTTCTTCTACCCCGGATTTGGAACTCGCAACCACCACCTTTGCCCGTCTCCTCGCCTCGTTATACCTCTCCCTCAATTCAGTTTTCCTACGATCATGTCACGTAACTCTGCCATTCCTTGAATGCACTCTTTTTGATTTTTAATGCTTTTTGGACACTTTCGTTCCACCACCACGTTTCCTTTTCAATTTTCGCCCACCTCGTGTTTCCCCAAGGACTTCTTTTGCAGCAGTTCTTATTGCTTTAGCCATTTTCTTCCAATTAGCATCAACATTCATACCTCTTATCGTGTAGTTGTGTCTATACATGTTATACATGTCATTTTTATTATTATTTTAAATAGACATAATGATCTTTTCTAATTACCATTACATTAAGGAATAGATTTATCTAATTACCGTACCCATGAAATGTTTAAGTCTCATTAAACCGCTTTTAATAAACGAATGCCATTTTAATTGTTACATTCGCATGTTTCATGAGTTACATATTTCAATCCTTTTAAAACAAACTAGAGAAAAATAAAAAAGGGTACGGTAATTAGGCGAAGAACGCCTAATGTCGAGAATGACCGTAAACAATAAAACTTTGCAAGTGATACAAATTAGTCAAGGGCACAGAGAAATCAAATCAAATCAAATCAAAATATTTTTATTCAAATAGGCATATTACAAGCACTTTCGAATCGTCACTTTTTTTTTCCCTACCACCAGTTCAGACGGCAGATTTGTGCTAAGAAGAACCGGCAAGAAACTTAGCACTTGCTCTTTTAAAATGGTAATGACATAAGTTACAATTACGATAAATAAAAGTAAACATTGAAACAAGATTAAAAAATTAAAATAAAACTGCAAATTATTAATTTTTTAAATAGTAAAGAAAAATTAATAGAAAAAAAAAAAGGCGTATCAATATACTGGTATACATATATACATTTTAAGGTGAAAAAAAAAAGGGGTAAACAGTGTGTATATAACATATATATATATATGCGCAATATATTATGTACCTAGCAGTAGGTAGACTTGAGTTTAGTGTCTGTGCCGAATTGATGATTCCAGCTTATCATTTAAATAATCTTCAATTCTATAATAAGCCTTTTTGCTGAGTGAATGTTTAATGAAGGATTTAAACCTTTTTTCTGGCAAATTCAGCACGTTTTCAGGCAGTTTATTATAAAATCTAATACCACTTGCAACAAAAGATTTTGAGGTCTTGGCGAGCCGGTGCCTAGGTAGAATCAATTTATGTTTATTTCTAAGATTTACATCAGAGTAATCACTAAACTTTACAAATGTGTTTATATTTCTACGTACATACATTATATTTTCATAAATATATTGACATGCAACGGTCAAAACATTGATTTCTTTAAAAACTTCCCGTAATGAATCTCTGGAACCCATATTATAAATGGAGCGGATAGCTCTTTTTTGTAAAATAAATATTGCCTCAATATCGGCTGCTTTACCCCACAGCAATATGCCATACGACATGATACTATGAAAGTAACTAAAATATACTAGACGCGCTGTCGGTACATCAGTCATTTGCCTAATTCTCCTGACTGCGTATGCAGCAGAACTTAGTCTGCTTGCAAGTTTTTATAGATTATTTATATATTAGACTCGCGTATGTTCACGTACCTACAATTAGCCCTTTGTAGACAAGGCTACTCAACTTACTACACGAGTCGCGTACGAATCTCAATAGATTTGTATGGCGGTAGTCGAGTATCGAAGATTTGAGTAGCCGTATGTACGAAGGAGCTTAAAAGTATACAATACACGTTTGTTCTTAAGTTTATTGTGACCGTATTAGCTTTGTGTGAAACTGTCATAACCATATTTTCATGCAAGGTGTGCGCGCCTTGACAAAAATACAATGAAATTGTGGAGCCAAGGTTGGAAGGCTTTTTCGTGACTTGCCATGTCAGCTTATATTTGTAGGAGACTATTCGTCTACTGTGAGTGATGAGAGGACTGCCTGAGATAGGGTCGACTATATAACAAAGTATAATATGTGTAGTATGTATTTAAAAAAAACAACCTGTGTCAATTTATTAAGGCTACTTCACAGCGACTTTAACGTAAAACGTAACAACGATTCTAAAACTTTATCCGGAAAAAGCAAAAAAAGTCATTTCACATTATGTATGATTTGTCGATTAAGTGCAGATAAGGTACTTTTAACCGCAGAAACAAGCATTTAACCTATAATGTCTTGTTTGTTCACTGAATGTAGCTTCTTAAAGCAACCTATCATCTATCGCCGCAACTAATAGTAGCGTGTCTGCTAATGGCTCTAAAGAGAATTAGCCCACAGAACGCGCCCAGGTACGACACAATGTACACACAAAACAACACACCAAAGAAGTATGCCTCTAGCTTAAAACAACACAATGTTATGCATATGAGTTACATAATATTAGGAAAAGTGCATAATGTAAATTACTGTCCGTTTATGTAAATCGTTATCAACTCATGTATTGAATATAATCTAAGGATGCACGCATAAGATTTTATGTTGAGCGACGTAATTGGCTAGTTACCTATTATGTATATTACTTCTTATATTAATTTTACACGATAAAAACTGCATAAAAACGTTCCTTCATATAAGGGAAGCTATGTATGTATGTATTGTATTTAATATTATTTTCCCAGATATTTCTTTAACTAAAATCTCTTGACTGCAATTTTTTATTTCAAGTAATAGTCCCGGATTGGACGTAATCGTAATTCCAAATTCAATAACAATTGCAATGACAAACTCTAATTCTAATTAGAAATTGATTTTATTGCAAGTAAACAAAGTAATATTGAATTTCCGCAATGAAATATAAATTGCAATGGCGCTTAAATCGTCGCATCGTTAAACAAAATGCAACGTCTTAAATAGACGACCTTTTCGCCATGAAAACTTATGAAGAATTAAAATTAGTTCATAGTTGAAACTACTCCAGACAGTGAAGAAAGAAAGTTGTGCTGGAAGACTTCGAAGTAAATTTTGACATTAATGAGCTCCATGGCGTTTGCTGTATGCAGCGCATTGTCGCGTCGCTCCCAAACCAAAACTGCGAAGCCGCCATACATTTCATTTTGAGATGAGGTTTTAGGCAAAATTGAAGCAGAAACTCTAAAAACATACAAAATTTGCTACCTATGTTTTTATTACTTTTTAACATCATTTGCCCCACTTCGCTGAGTTCGCGGCTGTCTCTCGATGATATCTCTACTAAGATATAATAGTTTTAAAAAAAAAACTTATTTCTTTTAAGGACGCGCCATTAATCTCTTTGCAAAAATATTACTCCTTTGTAAACGTTGCTGTAAAGCTATCTGTTGATGAAAGATTAGCCAGATCAAACCAGGCAGACAAAAAAAATTGGACATAAGTAACGAGTACTTACTTTGAACCATAAAAATCTACTTTTTCAAAGAGAATGTCGTACCTTTATTTTAATTTTTCATTTTATTTATTAGGCACATCAACAATACAAACATAGTCATTACATTACATCATTCCAAGGACTAATTCTATTGCTAAATGCAACCTATACCAACGAATGTACCTAACACAACCCCTACTTGACAGTGCCTTCAACTCTGTGTTTACTTTTTCCTGAGCGTTGCAGGGGACAGTATGCTCTCTCAACTGTGTTGTAATAACAGCTAGGTCCGCGAAGAAATACTTTTTATTAAAACCGGTAACTACAGTACAAAGAATAAACGCTTCTTCCGCTTCTAAGGCAATAGTATGATCCGTGCCTTCCGGGTATTCGGAACTAGATTAATGAAGAAAGTTGTGATGCATCCGTGACACCATCTATATACCATTCACTATTATCTACATCGCTTCACCAGAGGAAGTTTGTTATCTAGTTTAAAGTACTAGCATTTTAGCTCTTTAATACCTTCATTTGTTGGAGATTAGTTATAAGGTTAATGAAAGTTCTTCACTTCTATCGAGTGATAAATATTTCAAAATTACAAAAATAAGTTCTTTTGGTCCGAGGGTTGGGCTTATGCATGAGTTAAATGCTTAAGCAGAGCAGTCCGTCTGGGCAAGGACCTCCACTTTACAGAAGATCGTAGCCAAAATAGCATTGGTCTCGGCCATATTGTGTTCCTACGGTGAGTAAGGTCTCCAGAGCTCCACTTGGGGAGTTGGGAGGGTTGGCAACGCGTGAGTGATACCCCCGGTATTGCAAGCGTCCATAGGCTACGGTGTTGCTTACCATCAGGCAGGCCGTATGAATGTTTGCCAACTTTGTAGCATTCAAAAAAACTCCAACTCTTGGATCTAGAAATTTTGCATTGAGGTTCCCTTTATGAATATAATAAGAGACGAACAGGATTTTTTGAAATTATCGCGAATTAAACACTCAAAAGGAACTTCCGAAAGTGTTGCTTGACTGTTAGTATCATTTGTAAAGCAAACGAGATCTATCCGATTATTAAATATTTATTACAGTATTTCATATACAAAAATAATTATATTTTATGGTATTAAGAAGTTCTCTTAATGATTGTTTATTAATATTTTTTTCAGAGAAGTTTTAGATTTACGATTTGTTAATATTAAGGTTTCTTTTTTAGGATGGACGTCTGTCGGGACCACATTTAGTATGAAATTATTAATGATGACAGTGTGTTTCTGTGACCTTAGGGCATCGTGGACCAGGGCATCGAGTACCTACGTATCCATATAGTTGTTTTAGTTACCCTAAGAAAGCTTAGGGTAACTAAAACAACTATAAATATTTCATAGTACTGAAATTCTAATGATTCTATCGAAAGAGTTGATTGTTATCTTGATGTTGTTGGTTATATAGTAGGTACTGTTGTGAAATTACAACACGTAACTATTACATGCTCGAACGTATCAAATTGGAGTTTTGTCTCACGCCGAATAGCCTTTGTTATTATTCTGGGTTAGTGTGGCTGTCACACGACTGTGACGCGAGAGTGATTTAAAAAAATGAAGCCTAAAGTATCTTATGGCGTTTATACATATGGGTAGTACATGTGTCAATATACTAAGTTTTATTCAGAAGGTTCTTTGCAACCGACGCTCTTTTCAGACTGACCGGTCAAGGCTTCTCAAGCAATACTTGGCTAGATTAGATTGGAAACTTCTGATATAACTTAATCATATCAAAACACGGAAGCACTTTTAGAGTTATGTTTGAGGCTATGTGAGAGGATCTTTCTGAGAGGATTCACTTCATACGTACCACAGAGTACTATGGAAATACTGTACGTAACACAAGTTACTACCTTTCGACATGACCACCCATGTGTCGTCGGGCGAACGTAAATGCTCGGTGCTAGCTGTGTGTGTATTAGATCAGGAGTATTATCAATACTCCTCACGTTCTAGTCAGAGGTCTGTGTGGCGAATAATTCGTAGCGTATGTCTCACCAGAAAAAATAATAATAAATGTTTCGATAGCATTAAATATGTGTTAGACTATTACTATTATTGTTGCTATTGAGCTTTAAAAGTACTGCTTCGACCAACTGCTGAACTTTTGTAGTGCCCTTTGACTATACTTCCATGTCCAGACCAGACCGGTTGCTTCTAAGAACTTCAAGATGTTCTGGGTAGGGAGTTGCTGAATCTCCTCTGTAAGCAATATATGCCTTCCTTGGTTGGTATATACTTCTCTTCCTTATGAATGGTCCGCAGGAGCAGAGAGTACTCTGCTCCTGCAGATAAGAAAATGGAAGACATAATTTTGTTCTGTGGTATTTTCATAAACTAGAAACGGAATGCTGCGTTGTACAAACAACACAAGTATTTCGATTCGATCCAAAATTGGCCAACGTATTGACTGTTATTGGATATTTTTTTGAGATGGGTCGTGGAAAATTATAATAGATACTAACGATTCGCCCGACTTTGGGTACAGCTACGTCCTTGCCGTCGTCATATCTTAAATAGTCTTCATCGTGAAATTTAACAATAAATGTAAAACTAACTATTCATCTGACAAATAATAAATAAAAATAAATAAAATAATTCTAAGGATTAACGGGATAGAATAAACAAACTATACAGTACAAGTCCCACAGTTTGAAAAAGACTCCTAATCTCTTACTCTGAACATCCCTATAAAGAGCAAAAACTAGCTGAATTTTATTTTCTATCCCTTTTTATGTCGGTCTCTATTTTTATCAAATCTCTCAGTTTTGTCCACCCCCATTAAAAAAAATTCACACGTGCCTCACACGACTATCGAGCACATTGGAAATGAATCTACAGAATTTCGAAAAAATATTGTCGCTGAGCGACAATAAAGTCGGGGTAAGGAAAATGTTACAAAATAAAAAACTACAACGTTTTTTACTTTTTTCAAAAAGATTAGGCTACAGGGCAAACCCTTAACCCGATCGTCTTTGTTTTAGGCTCAAATTGTAGCGAGGAGTTTTTCTCAAAATTTTTATATCATTCTTCGTTTCCAAAATATCGAACGCCAAAATCAAAAACTCGGACAAAAATTATTTTTATTTTCACAATTTCGGCTTTGGTTTTTTTTTATTTTTGACTCTCTCAAATAATTCTTTTTGTACCTTACAGCTCGTGAGTTTGAATATCATATCTTCACGACTCACCGAGATTAAGGGGATCGCACTTTTTCGTGAAATCGAAGCCTACACTGGAGCGAACGACGACATTTCCAATGTCAACATTTCCAATGTCAAAATCCTACGCAATTCTCTAAATATCAACCGACAGCTTTAACCATGTTTCGGACGAAAACGGTTTCATGGTTAGCTTTAATCGAATATGCGCGTTCACGTAAACAACCGTATAACGGAACCGGGGCGATCTAGTCACGTACAAATGAAGCCTCGTTTATATCGCCACCTGTCGTCAAGTTACTTGATATAGTCACTTGATCGATTTTACGTTAATTATATAAAGTTATAACCAATACTTGTAGCACAGATACGACCATACATATTATCACCTTTCTATTTTTTTATAACTACTTGTTTTACTATTTCCACCGTTACTATTTTATTATTATTTAGGTTCTTGGGGTCAAGCCGTTGATCACGCCTCAAATAAGGTACAAAATAGTATAGACAAGTACAGCTAGCTATGGAAGAAAGTCAATTACGTACGTGTAGTCTGAAGTGCCGTCGTCTGTACAGCCGTATAACCGGAACTGATCGTGATTTTGGTTTTAGAAATTATTGATATTATAAAGATAATCATCATTCATAGAACAAAGAATGAGGATATGTCAAATCTTATGTCAAATAATAATAGGATTTGCTAAGGCAGTAGTATTTGCGTAGGTGGTGGGTTTAGTTGGCTGGCGCTACGGAACAAATTGCAAGTTATCAGAGCGGGACAAAACGAGTTAGCAAGTCATGTTGGCTTCTAATAAAATGTGACAATTCGATTAAGTTTCTGGCAAGTAAGACAAAATGTTATTTAATGAAGATGTTTAGTATCACAGTGAAACTCTGATGTTCCTAGGAAAATTTAAAAATTTTGGTAAGTACCTTAATCTTGCCATAAAATAATTAAAATTAAAGTTATTACTTACTTAGTAAACAATTGAAATTCTTGAAAGAAGTTACAGGCAAGTTGATATATCTGTGTGAATGGTAAATTATAGGTTGTGACAAAATATTATTCGCCTGGTGATTGGATAGTGCATCCAATCAACACGAAACAGAATCGACGCGCAGATTGGTTGGATTGGACCACGAGAATGGAAATTGTTTTACTTCGATATTTGCTTTCCGAATTGGAATTATTATTCTTTTATTTAACTTCTCCGCATGGCAGGCTGGTGGCTTTTGTTGAAATTGTATCAAACCTGGAGTCCGATTCTACTAACACAAATGCACCAATGGACTCTCAATGGTGTCTCAATCGTGTCTCATAAGAATGCCGATAGTGTATCAGTGGAATAGTTTTTGACATGTGTTATGGACTTAAACAATAAGTTAAACATTATGTTATTGTTTAAGTCCATAACAAATGTCAAAAACTATTCCACAGATACACTATCAGCATTCTTTTGAGACACGATTGAGACACCATTGAGAGTCCAATGGTGCATTTGTGTTAGTAGAATCGGGCCCCAGAAATCTCTCTATCGGGCATACTCGGTTCCATGATGCGTTTTGGTATTAGTATAGATTTTGTCTGAGTTGAACTAGGCACCTTTTTATTTCTTTTTTTAGAGGGAAAGGTTGGCAAACTGATGGTACTAGCCGAACTGTTTTTTTTAGTTATCATTTTTACCTATGTTTAAAAATATTATTATTTACGTGTCCAGTAAATGTAAGTTTCTCATATAAATTAATATTACAGATTTTTTACGAGAATGAATTCCTTTATCCGTAACATCGCAACACGCGGACATTTTTGCCTAAAGAAAGAATGTCCGCATGTTGTGTAAGCTGCCACCATATCAGTTTCTTGGGTTATATATAAGCATGCTGTGTAAATAAAAATAAAGTGTTAGCACGTGATAGAATACTAACACGCGCAAAAACTTTATTTTTATTTGTAAATATAACTTTTTTGAGAGACTGCTCACCACCACGTGCCGAAATGAAAGAGAAAATGAGGAAAATGCTGAGCAGTGGGACATACCATACCTATTAAAAAATTGTGAATCAAGTGACCCGCCTCCTATAAAAAACTACTAGCGGACACCGGCTTTGCATCGGTTTTACCAGGATTCTTAATTTTAAAAAAAAATAGTCTATATTACCCGGAGGTAATGTACTACCCATCCCAATGGTGAAATAATTTTTGAAATCGGTCTAGTTAGTTTTAGAGTTTATTCGTTCTAAACAAAAATACAAATCCTTTTTCTTTGTAATATTAGTATAGATAAAATAAGATACTCGTGTACTGAATATATTTTTGACGCTTGTGAGTGTAACAATAGAACGGAGGTACACAGCTTAACCCAAGAAACTGATATGGTGGCATAGAAAATCATAAATAGATTGCAGACATGCGGCCTTCGCGGTGAGTAAACCAGTACATAGATACCCGTGAATGGCGTTCATTTTCCACGCCGAAACTATCTTGTGCTAAACTGTTTAGCGCGAAAAGAAATCCACCTTTAAATCGCGTAATGCTGGTTTTAGAGTCGCGTTGACAGCACGCTGACCTTTGGCGCTGACAGGCCTATAAATGTATGAACTTCTAGAAGGGTGAGGTCAGCGCGAGTCTACACCCAGCCTTAAACATGTAGGTAGGTGCTGACCGAGAGATGAGCAGATTATTCGCCAATTAGCAAGTATTGTGGAGGGTGCTCGCAAATTACGAACAATGATTGTTGTTGTTTATATAAACACTAGCTGTTACCCGCCACTTCGCCCGCGTAAAAATGTGCCTATGTTGGGCAGTATTAATTACAAATTGCATTAATCAGTGGATTTCCCACCAAAAAATCCTTACTTTGTCTTTCTAGACCTCACTTTCGCTGCGATGACCTTCGAGCTTTCTTGGGAACAATGGTTCCAAAAATGGTGCGTAGCTACCGTTCAGATTGCGCCATTGTTATACTGACACCTATTGAGGACGTTCTCAATTCTTCAATAATGTAAAACTATTGTTTGTTTTTTTAAGTTAATTAACGCCTTCATAAGTAATTTTTTTTTTCATATGACATGTTTGTTTTTTTATATAAGTTGTCTGGGTTTGATGATGAATAAAAAAAATAAGTCTATAAATTGCAGCAGCTATTTCCAGAAACTCATTTATACCATATTCGACAGCGTTTTTTAGTGTTTTACCGAGCTCCAATTTATCTGATAAAAAGGTAGGTAGGTACTTACCTAAATATTTTTTTATGCTGGAGAGGCAAACGAGCAAGCGGTACACCCAGATGTAATGCAATCTCCTTTTTGTGGATAGAGAAGGCTCGTCTCATAAATGATCGTATTATATTTTATTTTATAATATTAAATAAAATATCCGACGGACTAACTGAAACGTAATTTCTATAAAATATTATAGATATTGAAATGGGACTGAAATGTCTTTCCCATATTTTATTTACACATATTTTATACATAAAGTTATTTTTTTGTTTGTACTTAAATGAAATCTATAATATTATATAAAATTCAAAGTCCTGACTGATTTTACTACATATATATCAACGCACAGCCTAAACTGCTAGTTCTAGAGATTCCTTTGGAATGTAGGTTCCTTACGACGTCTAGGGGTGTAGAATATAAATGTACCTAATAAATTATTCCCTAGAACTGCATCAAAGCCCGACACTCTGACTGAATAAATATTTGGTTTCAGGTATTGATCCATTCGTTCTGTTTGACTGTCAACAAATATTACTGAGCTATGCCGAAATAAAATGTAGGTCTATTTTTTTATTAAAACATTTCAGAAAATTTACCAATGAAAAACGATACTGACGACTTATCAATGCTGCGTTAGCATACTATGACGGTTTATGTACAATAAAGATCAACGAAATGTTCAACTAAGCTGAAATTTGGTATTATTTGAATCATGTTAATGTAATTTTAATTTGTTACATAATCTGTGATATCTCATAGAGATATTCTCGTCAAAAACAGTGAAGTGGCGTAATGGTTACCACGCCGGACCGGCGCCACCCAGGAGGTCCCGGGTTCGAATGAAAAACGAACTTTTTCTGATTTACCTCTGATCTTGGATGTTTATCTAAACAATGCTCTAGCTTTTTTGCTCGCAACTTCGTCCGCGTGAAGTTCCGGACCCGTTCCCGTAGGAACCATATTGAATTTCGAGAAAAGCCTATGTCACTCCCTGATCATGTAGCTTTCTACTGGTGAAAGAATTTTTGAAATCGGTCCAGTAGTTTCGGAGCCTATTCAATGCAAACAAACAAACAGACAAATCTTTCCTCTTTATAATATTAGTATAGATTTGTTAAAAAATATAGTATCTTTGAGTTAGTATCCCATAACACAAGTTTCGAACTTACTTTGGGGCCAGCTCACACTGTGTGATTTGTCCCTACATATTTATTTATTTAGTGAAATGAAAGAGGTGAGGTCAGGTCCTTATATTATGATTCTATATAGTTCTCTAAATATTGCGCTAAGGGATTTACTCGAATTTTTATATATCAATAGTGTTCACTGTTCATATTGTAGGTACTATGATTACGTACTTTGTACTATTTATTATTCTGTGCTATGATTACAATGATCTACACTAATATTATAAAGAGGAAAGATTTGATTGTTTGTTTGTTTGAATTGAATAGGCTCCGAAACTACTGGACCGATTTCAAAAATTATTTCACCAGTAGAAAGCTACATTATCAGGAAAGTGACATATGCTATAGCTTTTCCTGAAATTCAATGTCGTTCCTACGGGAACGGGTTCGGAACTTCACGCGGACGTAGTCGCGGGCAAAAAAGCTAGTTATCTCATAATTATAATTACAAAATTTCATGCTTACATTAAAATCTTTGTTCAGTCCTCTACCCTGGTCTCCTCTATCATTGATATACTGCACCAAGTTTTTGGTATAAACTTATCTAAATTGCATTAAAAGGAGCCAGTGAAGGTCGTTAGTATGTAAATTATGACATGAGAATATTAAAACTGAAACTTAGTTATAATTTTAATATTTCTTTGTCATTTTATATTCAGTTTAGGTAAGCGCCATTCACGTAACAAAAACAGTAATCAGCCGTTGTCTCGCTCATATCATATTTTGTATGAGCAAGATAGCGCTTGAGATCGAAACTTGACTATGTCAATTTCAGTCAAGAGCTGACAAAATTGCATTTAGTACATAAGTATTCATGAGATGCTAAATTGACTAACTAAGAAAAACGTTTAAAATTCTAAATTCTCATAACTAATAACGGAGCCATGGTCAACAGCATTTTAAATAATGTTTTATTCTTAAGTCAAGATATAAGCCCCAGCGCACATATGGCAAATTACAATGCATATAGAGCCAACATATATCAACATAAACGGACCGCTCTTGCAGTCATAGTCAGCTTGAGCTTTGACCGCACGACCGCTCGAAGCAGTTGCAACTGCTCGAGCGGTTCGTAATGAGTGTATGTGGAAGACTGTAGTCACTTTGTACTCCCAGCTTGAAGCAGGTCATCCTGACTGCTTCAAGCAGTCAGTGTGTGTCGGACTATAGTGTTTGCGAGCTTCGCACGGTTGCGCGTTTTATTTTGTAGTTATTAATGCGTAGAAATACAAACGTGTCTGTCCGTCTTTGAATTCACCTCTCACATGTCCGATATTCAAGTAACGGTGACCGATTGTTCCAAACACAAAAACCTATACACGGAGACGTGTGTCCTACTTGGTTACCAGATATGAGTCACGAGAGGTAGCGTGTTTGATTGTTCAATAGGTACAAAAAGTTTCTCTCAATTTCAAAATAAAAATATTTTTATTTTACCTTGACGTGTCGTGTAGTCCAATAAATGGGCTTTATAAAAATACTAGCTGCCGCCAGCGGTCCTACTTTATAAAGCGCCACTGACTATCAGACTTTTGACCAAATCGCTATTTGTTAATCCAAGGTATCAGCTACCTACATACCAAATATCATAAAAATTTACCCAGCCATTTTAGCGTGAAGAAGTAACAAACATAACACACTAACTTTCGCCTTTATAATATTAGTGAGATAAACATGTTGTATGCGTAACAAATTTTGAGTAAATTGAGAAAACCAAAATATCCCTAGATGGTGTTGATGTGTGTACTAGCTGTTTCCCTCGGCTTCACATGTGGTTAAGGGGAGGTGCTTAATAAGTTGTGTATTGTATAATAATTGTGTATTTTTTGTTCTGTGGGAAACTATTACCCGCTTGGGATAAAAAGCAGTCTTTAAATTTAAAAAAAAATTAAGTCAATTCATTTTTGAATTGAATTGTCACATGAAATGGTTATGCGTTATTGTCTTTATAAATGAGTTTAATTGAATGCACATGTATATATATATATATATATATTATTGAAGTTCTGGTGCTGGCGAGTGCGCTGGTGAAGTGTGATATTCACAACGCGTCGCTTATAACTTGTCCCAAAGCATAGCGGTCAAGAATGTACTTATGACTCTCGAGGCTTGTAAGCCATGGGTTCTACAAATAGTGTCATACGTAGGTCTGCTTGGACTAGCCAATTACTATGACCTACTTGGCCAGGTGTAAATTATAAATTGAATCAATGAAACAGTAGACCGGTAGACATTTTTGAATTTTTAAATGACTGTCGGAACTCTCAGAACTTATCTTTGTATTCCCTTTTCCCGTGGGAATTTGGAAAATCCTTTGTTATCGGATGCCTACGCCATACAACCTCCAACTTTCAGGTCTCTACGGTTAGTGGTTTATTTTGGGCTTTAATCCGTCAGTCATTCAGGACGAAGCATATTATATGTATAGACTGGAGAAACCCTCGCAACTTCATTTGCGTTTATACCGCTTTCCCGTAGGAATTTCGAAAAATCGTTTCTTATCGTACGCCTACGTCATACAAAGCACCCAGCCTCCAAGTTTCGGGTCTCTGGGGTCAGCGGTTTGGGATTGGGATGTGTGTGCGTTGATTCTCAGTCAGTCAGTCGTTCAGGACAAAGCATTTTATAATACAGACTAGTAATTGCCCGCGGCTTCTATATGATTATTTTCTTTGTATTATTTATTTATCTATAATGACCACAATTCATAGTACTGATACAATAGGCGGAATATTGGGTTTATTGTTGTGCTTATATATATGTATATATTTTTTAAACTAATGCCTTAATCGGCAAGTATTCGATAAAGACGACAATTTTAATTTGATAGTATGTAGTAATAATTAGTTAATTAATTTCCAACAACCATATAAATAACCGCTTCATTTAAAAATAATTATTGCGTACTTAAATACAATACAATAAGAAAATTCGTTGGTAATTAGTTAAGATATTGTTAACTGTGGGAAAATATAACAATAGATGTCTCGCCATTGAACACTTGATGTTACTAGTTGTTACCCTTGAGGCCGTTTTAATCCTATATACTAAGTATAAAATTATATACTTAACACAGATAATTGATAGACCGTTCCAACCTCATTCCAAACCTATAGTTTGTTGGATACTTTACTAGTTATAGGTGCACGCTTGTTACCTGCGTTTGTCGAGCTAAGCGAAAAGTAAAACCCAACTAATATTTTTGTTACAAGAAGCGTCTGATTCTGCAACGGGACAATACCACCACGCATTCCCAGCGCTGTGTTTTCTGTATAGCCAGGACAACCCCACATTACAACGGCGACCCCACATTAACAATAACACAGCAAAGAAGCTCATTGACGTGAGAGACGAAGAGGACTATAGCTGTCTTGGAAATCACGACGAATTTAATTAGAAAGCAAATAATCGGAGTTGGAAGTATTGAAAGGACTTCGCTCCTTAACAACTACGTGAGAGATAGCAATTTGAAACTGCAATTTGTACTTTATTAACGCTTGTTACCTGTGTATGTCGAGCTAAACAAAAAGTAAAATCCCGCCAAATATTTTTTCACCTCACAAGCTCGGAAAGAATCTGTTTGTCATTCGAAATCTGAGCGCAAAAGTGCATTTTGTGCCCTAGCGTGGAAAGAATTTTTAAAATTCGAACCTTTCTATTCTATAATTTTTTATATCGCCAGTCCTCTGAAAATGCATTAATACTTATTTCATGCCAGTGCGCCAACCTTATTTTTTGAATAATCGAAAGGGCCAGCACGACACCGCATGAAAAAAAAAAAACACTTATTTAATATATTATTTGCGTTTTTCTTGCACCAAGCATTTTCCTCGCTGTAGTGAGGTGAAAAGTTGTGTGTTTCGCTCGGCAGCAAAGTTATTCTGCGTCTCGTACCTTTGAAACCCTCGCTACGCTCAGGATTCTATATTTGAACCACTCGCTTCGCTCGTGGTTCAATCCTAGGATCCTTCGCTGGCTCGGGTTTCAATATAAGTACTCGCGCCAAAAAACAACTTTGCAGCCTTGCATAACAAATAACTATTGTTAGAAGGGGCGTCTGATTCTGCAACTGCTTTCAGTAAATTACCGTCGAGAAATTTAATGGAGTGTTAAAGCAAAATCAAATAAAACATCCTATCATAGTACTGACTAGTTTTAGTATTCATTCAGCTAGCTAGACAGAGTACAACAGACGTGCCATCAAGAAACCTAGGTATCCAAAATCTTCTTTAAATAAAGCTCCAAAAGGGTTTTCATATTATATGCAAAATTTACCAACCCCATCCCGTGTTCAACATAGCTTGTTAGATTTTCCCATTGATGTTTTTCTGCTTTCATTCATCAATTTTCAACATGTTATACAAGAATATGGGAGCGCGGAAGCAATATAAAATTTTAATTAACTCTTAACTGAGTTTCGATGCAGGGAACTTAATTGACGTTCTTTACACAATGG
Organism: Endotricha flammealis; assembly: GCA_905163395.2. Lineage (NCBI taxonomy): Eukaryota > Metazoa > Arthropoda > Insecta > Lepidoptera > Pyralidae > Endotricha > Endotricha flammealis. The sequence continues at coordinate 4,525,891 of LR990852.1, read as the reverse complement.
AAACGAGAATAGCTATCAGTTTTAAATATATACGAGATGAAATGCATCCAATGTAGTTTTACATAACATTGAAATATATATATACACATATTTTAGTTTCAAACAGTTTGGAATGTTGCGAGTGAATTTAGCGCATATTTTCTCTCTATACATTCGCAAAATTTTCTAACAGGAGTATTCAGAAATTTCAACTAATTTCAACATATTCAGTACTCGCTGCATAACTTGGGTTCGGATTTCGGAAGCAAATGAAATGCTTTGTGAATTTTGTATATTGTGGATCTGAATTATAGAATGCCTGGAGCATCTAGAACCGGACCAACTTTGTACTTTCTGTGCCCTTCTAACTCTGTTCTATACAGGGTTAATTTTGGACCCTCCGCCAAAAATAGATGTGATTTAAGGAAAGTAATAAAAAAATATTTGGTAAAAAAAAAGTTTTAAAATCCACATTTTACAGTAACTTTTTTAAATCTTACTTTCTAGGAACGGTCGGTCACCCTCGCGCCAGTCAGTCAACGACGGCGCATTGCATTGGTCGAAAGGATGATATCAGCTACGCATGCGCGTAGTGCTATTAGTATTCTGTGGTGCTATGCTGCGAGACGGGGGCCGCACGCGCGGGTGACCATAATTTTAATTTGTGTTTGTAAAATTTTGAAAAAAATAAGTCAATAAAATAATCTATTTTTATTCCATAAATTCATTGTACTGCTGCTATAGAATCACCTAAAAAAATTGGCGGGGGGTCCAAAAATAACCCTGTATAAAGGCTGATAAATAATCAAAGATATCTCTAGGGTCAGGTGGAAATACATCAACGTGCATTCTTGTAACAAAAACAGGTACAATCTCATGTATCAATCACAATAGGAATTGAGCGAGATAGTGCGTGATTTTGAGACGAGATGGTTACTATTATTTTGTTACGATAATAGGGCAAGCATGAACCTAGAAAAAAAGGCGGACGGAATCTTGCAAAGAAAGAATTGAAGCACCCTAATGGCGGCGGCGTAACTATGTGTGAGTGTTAAATGGCTGACCGGCACGCACACATTCACACCATAGTAATCCGGCCGGTTCGTACGTATACGCGAGGTGGCTTACTATGGGTGCTTCACTATTTAGTTTCAGTGATGGTGTCCGCCATTTTTTTCTAGGTCCATGAGGTCAGGTAACCCACTGGTTTACCCTTTACAGATGAATTTCAGCTACCACTCCCATACCCGTGCTAAATTATAACTAGGATAGTTAAATATTTATTACCTTTTTTGTAACACTACTAAACCAAAAATTCTCTAAAGTAAACATAGTAGGTACTTGTCTTTTTGTTCGGGCAGATGGCAGGCGACTTTTACAAGTGTGTGTATTACCGTGAAGGGTGTCTGATATACATAATACACATGCATTCAAATTTAGATCTTACCACAACGATCTTAGGAACGAATGTATTACAGTTGACTGTATTATATACGTATGTAAGGTTGCAAATGCATATTCGTTAAGTGTGTTAGTTTGAAATTTTTAAAACACTTCTTCAAAAGCCATGTGGTTTGTTTTGTATATGTTATGGGGAAAAGAGGTTTTTATTATGCCTCAAATGCGATAAGTAGGTATACCTTTTTTATTATTTTAAACTTGTCCCCAACATGGGTGGCTCGCGCACAGTAAAACCAATAGTGCATTTATAACGACAATCGATTTTCATTTGTTTTACAAACAAGAAGCCGAAATTTTGGCGCGTACTATAGTTTCTTTTTATATAATACGTATGTAACTTCAGTACCACGTGGTCCACTCTATCATAAAAATATAATACCAATAGGTTAAATTTTATACCATTACAGTTCCCTCTTTTTAGGGTTCCGTAGTAAACTACAAGGAACCCTTATAGTTTCGCCATGTCCGTCTGTCCGTCTGTCCCTCTTGCCGTCTGTCTGTCCTCGGTCTAGCGCCTAGACGCTTCATGCTAGAAAGTTGTAATTTTGCACGTATACTCACTAGAAAGACGGATGGGGGTCATTTGACCCATTTTGAAGTTTAGCGTTAGATATTTTCGAAACTATTTACATCTGTGCTATATCCTCTCGTGACTTTTAGCAAAATAGTTCAAATTTCAATATACAATTAATTAGATTATCATATCATGTTCATGGAATGATTAAACATGCGGTTTACCTACAAAGACAGCGCCGGTCATATGACCCATGCAGCCTTTGTTCATACTATCTACAGTTTTCGTTATGCAAACAGTGTTATTTGGATATTTACTGAAGACCAATCAGATAATGAGGGTGACAATATTGAGGATCAAAATATTATCGAAGAAGAGGCAAATACTCCCGAATCAAGCTCTTCAGGTGATGATAGGTAATTATCTCTCTTTACAAGTGTGTCGATTCCCGGAACTGCTCAATTCGGAGGGTTGGCGTTCCTGCCTACCCATCCCGATGGGTGAGCGGTGTATTTTTATTTTCCTAGAACAGCACTTTGACCAGATTCTGTAATATTCTTTGTTTTTGCCTTAGCTACTGTGCAACGCCAACAACAACGTAGGGGAAGGGGACTGAGGAGACGAATGCGTGGTCCTCATTCCATACAAGCTGCGCGTACTGTTCATGAAGACAGTATGGTATCATCGAGTGGAATATTATGGCAAACTGTATCTGAAAATAATAGTGGACACGTAGGTCGACGAGCACGGCACAATGTTATAAACTCCAATAGTACCAAGGAAAAGACGACACTGTTACATATCTGGTTGTAAAAATAGATCAAATAAAACATGTGACACTTGCAAATACCCATTATGTGGTCATTGTAATCAATCAAAAATATGTTTTTGTTAAAATTATAAATAGACAATAATAATTATGTACGTACGTAAACTATAAATGATTATAAATTGTGGTAATTCAAATTAAAAGTTATTTTTACTCGTTTCCCACCCATATATCATATCAAAAATGTATTTATATTATGTGGTCAAATGACCCCCTCGCCGTCGTTCTAGGTAAGAACATTTTCCCGTCTTTGTAGTGTTACAATGCTAACAAAGTGGTGCCTCCCCTACATCTAAAGTAGGAATGAAAGAGCCGACACCATGTTGTGGGGTATCGTTAGATAGGTCTCTTAAAAACATCGAGGGTGTGGGAAGATCATTGTCCGATACCATGATCCGTTGTAATCCGCGAATTATTTACAGGAAAACTATAACGATTATGTAGGCTCTACTAGTTACCGAGTAATAGCCGACAAACTTATGAAGTACAATTTCTTTGACGAAAACGTAAAAATGTCATAGAATAGATATGGCACTGTACTCATCTGCAAGCAAGAAATGCGTAGCCAATACGGAACCCTGCATTGTTCGTGGCCCGACACGTACTTGCCCGGTTTTATTTTTCATTTATTTTAGTCCGAAAACATCTGACGTTAACTAAGCATTGTGAAAAAAATGGCAGATCTCACAGATACAAACGATCTTTGTTTCAAATATTTGTTTATTCTTTGAGTAAAGACGGGTTCCTTTGTTTTAAGTTTAGAACCCTAGCTATGAGAGTACAGATGTCGTCAGGACCACTTGCCGACTGATTTATTGGTAATTGCGGTATGTGGTCCAAGGTTTTGTAGCATTTTTACGACAGGATAGATCTGATTCCTGAAGTATTTATATTGTCCTCAAAACGTCATTAAAATTTTGTGTGGTCCATATACATAAGTTCCCATAAAGGCTTATTTTATTGCATTTTCTTTGCAGTCTAGATTTTCGAGGATTATCATGTAGGTACTTAACTTATTTTAATTAAACACAACATATTACTATTATAAATTATGAGTAGAAAATATTTATTTTGCGGTTTTTAACAGTATTTTATTTTTATTTTTTGTTTTTTTATAAATAAAAATAAAAAATAAGTGGAAATAATTTCATTTTATTTTAAGTTTTAATCTTCAGCCTGACTTCATCATGAGTTTATCATATTTTGGATTCAGTGACAAAAATAAATATTGAGGTTTGCAGTCAAATATTACAAGATATATTTTTTCCTGCTTCAAGTAGGTATATCTCCGTGGCGTAATGGTAACCATGCCGGACCGCCACCCAGAAGGTCCCGGTTTCGAATCCCGGTCGGGTCATGATGAAAAACGAACTTTTTCTGATTGGCCTAGTCTATAAAGTCTTGGATGTTTGTATATTTTATAACAAACACATATTTTTTTATAACAAATACACATGTATGTATATGACTGTATTTGTTATACTTAAAATATAGTGTAGTTGAGTTAGTATTCCTTAACACAAGTCTCGAACTTACTTTGGGGCTAGTTCAATCTGTGTAAAAAAAAAAAAAACTGTATTCTGTGCTTCGTTGGATAAATAACAAAATACCTGCATAGGACTAATCAAACTCCAGTGGAAATAACATCATTCGGATTGAGCCTGCAATCCCGCCTCCATTCGTTAGTAGGTATGGAATAAATAAACCACAAAAAAATCGGTCTCCCCTCGTACAAGTTTTGCAGGAAGTACCTACATAATTGGCTCACGGTTGAGCACTTGCGTATAATACACTGGTGCAGGGTGCTAATTCTGTTGTACATTTAACTAGACTAAACTAATTTTGACAGGACTAGAAGTGTTGCTATCCTTGTCACTAATTGTAAACCAAGAAGGGACAACAACACCTTTGGTCCTGTCAAAATTAGTTTAGTCTAGTTAAATGTACAACAGAATTAGCACCATTACCATGTTTTTTACGTCTAAAGTGGCAAACAAGCATAAGCATACTCGCGCCGCGCGTTGCCGACCCTGTACAAAGTGGAGCTCTGGAGACCTTACTCACCGTAGGAACACAACATGGCTGAGACCAATGATATTTGGCTACGTGTACGTCCATTCTGTAAAGTGTACACGTACATACCCTTCCCCAGGCAGGCTGCTCCAATTTGAGCGGATTATCCGCTGTGTGTACATAGGTACATAATGACACGGCGATCGATCGGCATCGGCGAACTAATTTTAAGTCTATACCTAATTCAGAATACCATTGAATATTCTTACACTTACAAGCTGTAATATTACGTAATTATGCATTGCAAAGTGAATTAATATTCCAATAGATTTCGATCGCAACTGCGGCCTGTGTAAAATTACATGCGTTTGTTATTTCAAAATTGTTAAATCAAAATAATACCGTTAATTTCGAAGTTAGGCTTTCACGTGAACTTCATCTAGTCCTTAAATAACCGACTATAGTTTAAAAACTACTACTGACTATAGTTTTATATATTTATATAAACTAACACCGTTTTGGAAACATTTTTTAGTTTTTAGTTTTTTAAAGTGATAATTAGTTTAATCATTGTCATTTTACGCAAGTCATAAAAAAATTATCTCAAAAGAGGTGTATGTAACCTTACCATCATGAACTACTGCCCTCACGATCACGACGCATTGACGACAGGGTGACGCTGGTGTCACCTGATTCAGGGAATACCGATAAAAAGACCTGAATGTGTCCCTCTCGCATAAAAATGCCGGGGGAAATGTGTGCCGGAGCATTCTTCCGCGACCCAGGGCGGTGGACTTAAATACCTCCTCGATAATATAATTGTCACATAACCCAATATTCCTTATAAATGTAAAACAAGATGGCAATTTAATATTCAAGTCAATTAGTTCAAGTTTTTCCATATTCCATTAGCTACACTATACTTGTTACAAAATTTCCAAACAATCTAAATCCAAAATATAAATACCTACCTATGAAACAAACATGAATCGATTACAAATTACTTTATTGCGATGCATCAAGTACACAAGTAGGCAGAATTACCTATATTAAGTTTTTTTTTTTGTTATTTGAACTGTAAAAATAAAGTTTATTGTATTGATATACCTACTTACATTCAGACGTTTATCGAAGAATATTTTGATAATGTACAGAGGTAGTTTTAGCTTTCTATTTTCAGGTTCGACGTTAAAACGACTGGGGAACGACGTTGTCTTGTAGACGGGAACCTTTTAGTGTAAAACAAAGGCTTCACAATTTCTGGGTGATATAAATAAGCTTAGGTTATTTCCACATTAACTCTCAAGTTATATCATTTTTCATCGTTTTAAGGCGACATTAAAATCCTTACATTAATATTATAAATGAGAAAGTAAAATTGTTTGTTATTCCTTCACGGCTTGACAAAGCAGCCGATCATTATGAAAATTTGCATACATATTATTATTGTTAGGGGTACAGAGCCCAACATAGGCTACTTTTTATCCCGTGAAAGTATGTCGTTCCAATGGAAAAATATTTTTTCTACTACAGAGGGCGCTGTATCGGCTAACAGATGGTCGCGCTATGGGTTGTTTTGTTGTCAAACGAGATCTATGTCATAAAAGTAACGCGAGCGAAGCCGCGGGGAAAAGCTAGTTAAAAATAAACTTGATTAACATTCCGATAATTTCTCAAAAATATAAAAGTTAATTCACATTAAAGGCTTATTTGACCTAAGCGGTATTTGCTACCATCTTCTGCGGCAGCAAGTCCTTTTTCATAAATATTTTGTTGTGCTGGCTACTTCAAACACAAATGCTGTGATGGTTCCACACTTTCCACAGATCCTGACAAGTTCCAGTTACTCTGTCTCTCAGATAAATTTTATATGAATTTTTGACAGTTTATTAGACGTCTCTTGAATTTTACCATTGAATTGTTATTTCGTTTGAAAATAATTTGTCAATGCCGTAACATAATCTTATAGAACATTCTCCAAAGACCCTTTGTCTTGACAAAACAAAAAATCTGAGCACATGTGCACTGACCGTGGGCAGAAATCGTGACGAATTGACATCTGCGACCAGTGCGGACCTTCTGAGAAGTTTTTTTATGGGCCCCTTTTAAATAAATTATTTTGTAACATGTAAACTTGGTGATATGAAAAGTAGGTACCTAATATCACGGGTCTCCAGGCTAAAATAATTAGTGTGTATCCAAATAAGTTTAATTGACACTGTAATTTATCATCTATAAAAACTGTCAAAATGATCTTGCCATATATTTAAATAGATGTTTTCTACTACTGGTACAAATGCTGCTCAAAGCCGTGAGGCAGGCTAGCTTAAAATGGAAACTATGGAAAGCAAATATACTAGAAACCAGCTTTATTTTGAATAGCAGTCTGCTAGGTTCTGTATAGCCAGGACAAACAACGGCGACGTCAGATTGAAAATAAGCAATGAAGCTTATTGACGTCCGATTATTTTAATGAAATTCAACCATATCAAGGCACAAATGCAATACTTATCACAGCCTTCTAACATACAAGTTTACTGGAAAAGTCAAGGAGAGTGCAATGTTTGTACCAGTTCGCCTACGGCTCTGTATATTTCGTTCCCCATTCGGTGGGCAGTGACTGACTTCAAATTAATTATTTAAACCGATTTACCTTTACGGATATTAATTTGATAACATTTGACTTGATACATATAACTAAACATGGGAATAGGTTAAGACCTTTATTACGTACTTGTTTATATTAATATTAAATCTCATAGTTTATATACAGCTATTTTTCTCATTTCTACGGATCCTGCCTTTTACAAGAAATGGTTTGGCCGATTATCAATTGCCACCTAACGTTTCGTGGAATTTACACTTCTACAACTAGCGATTACCAAATTTTTGTATGACAAAATTTCATTTGGCGGAATTATTGTTAAGCTGATTATTATAATGACATAAAACTTTTGGCACATTTACCATTTGTCAAGTATTTCACTAGGCCAAACAGTCAAACATGTGTAACTATCGCACTGCTGCTAGAAAAAAGGTTTCATATTTGAGATCTTTTCTTAAATTACGTGTTCATTAGTCACGACACAATCTCGCTTACCACCTATTTATATCTAAAACGATTGATTGACACAGATGCCAAGCGGTTTACGGTTATTTCATAGATTCGCAATGCTCTATTTGAACGATTCTTGGCAAAAACACGGAAGTCAATTGCGGTCAGTTAGCCCCACCACGACAGACGTGCTTTGGTGGCACTAAAAATGGATATAGATATTTAATTGAAAGTGTAACAGACACTATGACATAGTTCAAAAGCTTTTTATTATCAACGACACAATGATATGTTGAAAATAAAGCCTTAATTTTATGTTACAGCTATTTGCAGACAAAACTTGTCGAAACCAATTCTAGCTGGAAACCAAGCAAAATTGATTTAGTTTCTTTTTTTGTGAAGCTAAACACATACAACAAATAATTTATTTTATTTATTTATTTATTTTTATTTTATTTTAATCACAAAATCCACAGCACTTAATTATTACAGAGGGTTTCTTATATTATATCTCTTAATGCCAATAACGGATTTACATTATATAGGTTACACTTGAAAAATAACAGAGAGAGCAAACTGATTTTGAGTTTAACATAATGTTAACATTAAGTAAAAGCAAGCAACAATAAGTATATAAGCGAAATTTATGGCTTATTCCCAGTGTATATGGGTGTGTATATGGGTGTGTGTATGAGTGTGAGTGTATGTGTAGGTATGTGTTTGTCTAATTTATTGGTTATTCAGATTTATTATTTTTATTATTAACCGACTTCAAAAAAGGAGGAGGTTCTATGTTTCATTGTATATTTGTTTTTTTTTTTTTTTGTATGTCCGCCGATTACTCCGTCAATTCTTGACCGATTTTCAAAATTCTTTTTTTATTCGAAAGTGCATACTCCCAAGTTGGTCCCATTGTCACCAAGTCAGGATCTGATGATGGGATCCCAGGCAAATCGAGGGCAAACCTCAGATTTTATAGGCACGTACAACGCGTTACTAATGTTGTCGTAAGCTATTCATGTTTTTACGTCTGGAAGTCATCATCCCATGTTGGTGAGGTGATGATGGAAGGTACAACTCCTAAACGGATAGAAGTTAGAGGTGATTCTTTAAGTATCGTAGGTATGTATTAGATTAGACCATTTGATTTTTTTTCCATCATAACTTGTCACCAAATCAGGATCTGATGATGGGATCCCAGGTAAATCGAGGGCACTCCTTAAATTTTATAGGCACGTACAACGCGTTACTTATGTTTTCGTTAACTATTCATGTATTTAAGTCTGGAGTCATCATCCCATGTTGGTGAGGTGATAATGGAAGGTACAACTCCTAAACGGATAGGACTAAGAGGATAATTCTTTAAATATTGCAGGTATATATTAGACCGTTGATTATCATAATGGGAACACGTGTAAACAAGTGACTCTTGAGTGACTATATTAGGAGGCTCACTATACCATAAAGTTGACACTCAAGGACCAGCTGTTAGCACCGAAGAGGAAGAGGTTGCTTCACACCATGAATTGCAGTATAGTGTATCACGAAAGTGAAATCGCTTATTCGGAGAGTAGGCCTTCTCAAGTTATAATGTTACACATAGTCACAATTCGTATCAATGTTAATACGAATAGCTTATAATTATATATGTCGTCTCGTATGCAGATCGGGTCAATCCGGCCGATCGAGATCTGCCGGTATATCGAATCTGTCAATTTTTCATATGGGAATTTTTGGTTAGGTTAGGTTAGACTTGTGATTATTTATCAAATATCAACAGCCGAGCGAGCGAAGCGAGCGAGGCTCGACATAGTATTCGAAAAGGACAGCTAAAAAGTGATGTGTACAAACAAACAGACAAACAAACAGACAGTACTTATACAGACATACCAGGGTCTACTGTTTCTATCAGACTTCTAAAAAACCGCTGTATAAAATGCACTAAAAAGTATGAAATAAACAATTTTTATTAAAAAAAAACAAACCGACTTCAAAAATAAATTTAAATAATATATAATTTAATGTGCTAGGTACCTACTGTTCTAATTGAAGTCGGTGCCACGCGGACGTGATCACCCGTACTCGACGTACACAGCCTTCCACTCATGCATGTGGCCTAGGTAATATTTGGTTTGGTTGGCACCGACTTCAATTAGAACAGTAGGTACCTAGCACATTAAATTATATATTATTTAAATTTATTTTTGAAGTCGGTTTGTTTTTTTTTAATAAAAATTGTTTGATTCCTAAGTTTATTTTTACTAAGCCGCGTTACGAAGAGGTCTATGGATCCAAAATACTTATTAAAATTATACAGAGTTCTGCTTATAATTGAGTTTTTAAAATAATTTGTGTGTGCCTTCGGAGCATGAAACAGCGGCGTGTGTCGAGTTCGATAGGCTGGAGCGCTTAGCTGGAGAAACAATGAAGTGAGCTCAATGCTATCCACAGTACCAGAGGTAACACTGTATAAGAAAGTCATTTCAAAGAGGGTACGCCTTTCCTCCAGTGTCATTATTTTGTGGTATTTACACGAGTCGAGATAATCAGGATTATGCGTGATTACTGCTCTGTAATTTAAATGTTTTAAAAATTTATGTTGTATTTTTTCGAGTTGTTGCTTATAAGTGATATATTGGGGGTTCCATATATTGCAGCAGTATTCCAGAATACTTCTCACGTATGAGAAGTATAAAATCTTTATGCAGAAAATATTAGTAAAGGGTTTTGTGACACGCAAAATAAAACCAAGATTTTTATATGCCCTGTTACTTATGTAATCAAAGTGATCAGCAAATGTTAGTTTTGAGTCAAGTATCACGCCTAAATCCTTTATTTTTGTTTCATTTTTTATTATTATATTGTTAAAATAAAAGTTCCGTTGGACGGGAATTTTCTTTCTTGTAAAACATACGTGCGCACATTTTTCAATATTAATTTTTATTCTATTTCGATGATAATAATTACTTAGTCTATTAAGATCACTCTGCAGATTGTCGCAGTCTAATTGATTTGAAATTCTGTAATAAATCTTAGTGTCATCTGCATACATGAGAAATTTAGCACATTGAAAACATTTCCCTATATCGTACAAGTAAGCAGCATAAAACAATGGGGCCGTAATCGATCCTTGTGGAACTCCTGATGGGACCTGAACAAAGTCAGATTTGCACCCAGCAACTACTACAGCTTGAGCTCGGTTTTTCAAGTACGACTCCACCCATCTCAAAAGGTTTCCCCGTATGCCTAATGTTTGGAGTTTCTGTAATAGAATGATGTGATCTACCCGATCGAAGGCTTTTTCAAAATCAGTGTAAATCACATCAATCTGGTAGCCATCATCCATTCCCTGGAAGACATCATTGGTAAAAATGGCAAGATTTGTATTTGTTGAACGTCCCTTAATAAAACCGTGTTGTTCATGTGGAATTGCATTTGATATAACAGGATATAAAAATTGATGAGCTATTTTTTCCATAACTTTACTAAAAATATTTAAAATTGAAATAGGTCGATAATTTTCAATCTTTGACTTGAGTCCTTTTTTATGAATAGGAACTATATGTGCAGATTTCCAGACGATAGGACACAGTCCTTCGCTAAAACATCTATTATAAAGAATAGTTAACGGTTCAGTTAGGGACTTCGCACAACGGACAATATAAATTGGTGGTATTCCATCACACCCGCTGCCCTTTCCAGTATCTAGCTTTTCTAACAGCTTTAAAACAAGATCAGAATCTACGACTATATCACTAATAATATTACTGCCTGTACACTCAGTATCAATTGAATAATTAACATAGTTAGATGCCGGCTTTGAAAAATTTTGCAAGAAGAAATCATTAAAGGCTTCACAGACTTGGGAGACATCATTTAATTTGTCAATACCATGCGTCATAAAATTTGGATAGTTAGATACAGCCTTCTTTTTAGTTTTTATGTAAGACCAAAATAGTTTAGGTGTTTTCGTTATGTTTTCTTGAGATTTAAGAATGTACGATGTGTAACATTCTTTTTGAAGAGACTTCAGCCTAGTCCTCAGTAAGGAGAAAGAAGCATAGTCAAGCTGATTCCCGTATCGCTTCCAATGACGGTGTACCTTAGCCTTTTCTTTAATTAATTTAATGACTGCCCTGCTATACCAGATCGGATAATGGCAATCGTCTTTAGTATCCACTTGAGGTACAAAAGTTTCTATAGTGTTGTTAATAATCTCATAAAATTTCCGAACAGCAATATCCAACTGACAATCATTCAATAAGTGCGACCAGTTTTGCAGACATAGTTGGTTGTTGATTGAGATATAGTCAGCTTTCCAAAAAAGATATTTTTTCCTTGAGCGTGTAATAGTAGAAGACAGAGATATATCCGAAGCATCTATATGAAGGGATGGGTGATAAGAGTCTTCCGGAACCAAAGACATCTGCGCTTTGCTTAAATCTATATTAAAGTTTGAAAACACCAGGTCCAATGTGTTTCCATGGGAATTTCTTAGTGTACTATATTGATTGAAACCAAGATATGCAGTATGAGTGATCAGATATGAAGCTGAATTTTGTATATCTATAGAACCTTTCCTTAGGATAGTTACGTTATCATCATTCTGCCAGTCAATGCACGGCAGGTTAAAATCACCTGCTAAGAGAATGTAGTCATTTGGATGTCGAGCACAAATAGAAGAAACAATATTAAGCAAAACATTTATTCGATCAGGAATGGCGGCATCAGGTGGTAAATAAATAAGACCGAGGTGAAGGTCACGGGAATCAGTGTCGGCATGAATAGCTCGGGCCGGTACGGTCACCCATAGGCATTCAATATCATCATGTTGCCATTCAGTACGTTCACAGGCACCAAGCTGAGCGGCGCAGAGCATCATAACACCCCCGCCAAGAGATTTGCGATCACGACGAAATACGTCGTATTTACTGTTACTAAGTTCAGAATCCAAAATGCCATCACACAGCCATGACTCCGAGATCAAAACAATGTCATGATTAGAATCAACTAGGTTGTTATAAAAAGTATTTGTTTTTGTGCGCAAACCCCGCACATTCTGATAAAAGAATTGCAAATTTGCATTATTAATCATAATTACGGTAATGATCCTGCTTTGCACAGGTTATATTTGAACCATACTGATAAGTCATACAATAACATAATATACTTCCTAACACGACATATATATTTAAAGTTTTTATGTTTGGTTTCAAGTCATTGTTAAATAAAAACACGTTTGTATGAATTATTTTTAGAGTACAAGTGGGTATTTTTAAACAGATTGTCTCTAATGTACGAGTTATGCTCGAACCAGTAATTTGTATTATGAAATAATAAATATAACTATCAGCATAAGGAATCTGTGTGTAATGCGGTATTATGTATGTGTTCGTGTGATGTGTGTTAATGATGAGGATGTGAGGGAACAGCCATAATAAAACAGTAAATAATTGAAAATATATTCTTAAGTAATATAATCCAACATTAAAAATATGTAATACTAATTGCTTAGACAAGACAAATGAATTTTTAAGTATTATTTTACAGACTACAAAATTTTTTCTAGATCTAATTGATTTAATATCGGTATCGGAGGTGATGTGTCGAGTTTTCTCATAAAAATTCGACAGTTTTTTGTCCAAACATATTTACAATTTATTTCTTTAGCTTTAACTTTACACATATTTAAAAGTTGTTTATTTGATTTAGTAAGGTGTTCATTAATATAAATACGTTTGGACTGGCCCGTCAATCCGATTTCAGATGTAGTTAAGTTTTTATTTTTTCTCGCTGCGGCAACGACCGCGTCCTTGGTCGCGCGGCTCCTGAATCGTGCAACAATATTACGAGGAATGTTATTGTTGGGACGGCGTGCTTGGACACGATGCGCAAACTCCACTTCACCAACCTGCAATGGAACTCCGATACTTTGCGATATTTTCACTACAATCTCTTCAGTAACTTCATCACTGTTTTCAGGGATTCCAACTATTTCCACGTTTTGTAGTCTAGCCCACTGCTCCTGACGAGCAAAAACGTCCTGAAGATGCTTAACATGATTCTCATTAGCACTGAGCTCCTGCCTGAAGGATTTCTGTTCCTCTCTTAGCTCTTTAAGTTCAGATTTGCATGCGGAGTATTGCTTCACAACGTCATCATATTGTGCACTAAGGAATTGGATGGTCGACTCCATTTTAGACATTTGTTCTCTAAGTAGGCGGCACTCGTCACCGATTATGGTTCGCATAATTGCGGGGAGTTCCTTTCTGACAGCATTGAGTATGTCCGATTGCATGTTCTGTATAGATTCAGTCAATTGACTATCTGGCGTGCCCGGGGATGTCATTTTGTTCGTCGTGGTCGGCTTTCTAGTTGTTATATTACGGTTGCTATCCTCACATTCCATCGCCGTGGGGCCTTTAGGCGTATTGTCCGATTTACATCGGGCGCACATCCAATTAGAAACATTATGCTTTTTCAGAAAATCACTTGTCAAATTAACACACAGTAGATGAAATTGTCGCGCACATATTGATCGGGAACAAACAATTCGGTCCGATGGCTTAACAGATTTTTTACAGTTGTTACAAGTGTTATTCATTATAATGAATTGTTCCTTTTACGCTAATTTATAAACAGAATACCTTCATGTGAGACAGCAATCTTCAATGCACACGATGAACCGTACGATCGGAGCGGGACGACTGATCGAGCGAGATGTTAGTTTAAAATATTAAATGCATGTCACTCAAAACTAAACCTTGTTACTGTGTACTTAAGGTGAAAATTAATATGATATACTTATGTTATTTTAATTAAAATAAAGCGACACGTCCGCTCTCAACGATAACTGACCGCTAGCTTGATAATAAAAGGGTATCAGCCGTGAGAATTGAGTAAACACAACAATATAGAACAAAATCGGCCGTGACAATTTTATTGAGAGTACACAAGTGTTTTCCGAGCTAGTGTGGCGGGTACCTATTCTTATAGTTAGACGCCCCACCGTTGTTATGTCATGTTCATCTCAGCCACAAGAAACCAAAGCTGAACACATGCCTCCCACAAACGCTTCCAATTCCAATCACCGGCTGGCAGCTGCTTGCATCCAGCGGCTTCCTGCCACTTTCCTCGGGTCGTCTGACCGACTTGCGAACGCAGCCGTCCTATACATTGCTGCGCTTTCCAGTACGAGGTCGCCATTTTTTTGGTTGGTATTTTAAAATCAGGGAATATAACAGACCCTCGCCTGCATAGCTCCTGGACCTGACATTTGTCGTCAATCAACACGTATTATCATAACTAGTGAAAACTAGATTTTTGCAGCCAAAAGTGGTTTTTTACAGGTTATAATAGAAATTAAACTTTTAAGTTACTCGTGCGTGCAAAAGATTAAAAAAAACTAGATGACCATAGATAGAGAGATAAACGTATAGAACTTTTTGCTTCATCTGGCGCAATCTTAGCGTAACATAAAAGCATTTTAGGTATGTGCGTGGGCAACGCTAATGCTTGTTCATTGACACAACGACATAATAGCACATTGGTGCCATTTCAAATTACTTAGACTTAGTTCGGTATAAGAAAATTTCAAACAAACTTTGAATACTGATATTTATTTTCTTAATTTATACAATAACTTCAAATAAACGCTTAACCCAATTTCTATTTAAAGTGCCTTACCAGAGGCGTCTAAAAGGGAACTGGCACGTCGTCGTCTTGGTACAGGTCAAACGGGCATAATTAAGGCTTTGTCATCTCATGACAGATGTATGATTTAGATCTTTTTTATCTGACAGATAAGATTATTAGCAAGTTATGGTGAAACGTTATAAATATTTGTTAGATTTGAATGATAAGCGTATGATACGATTCGTTAAATTAAAACTGACACGATATGATACAACGTTACTAGAACAAACTAAATAGTAAAATAAATATTAGGCAAGTCTAATTATAAAAACTGTAATTGTCACAATAACTGTACTAACAGAGTCACATGTCCTTAATTCGGAGCTGGGAACTAAGAAAATGAGATCATTGTAATACTAGTTAGTCACATCCACAAATACTTAGATATGTTACAAAAATATTTTATCTATTATTTCTCACGACTACTTCCGCCTGGCATTGTCATCATTTTTTTCTCAGTTAAGTAAAAATTTATTTCAAAAGTTTTTTTTTTACTTTACCAATTCATTTATCAATCTTTATTATTATTATGAGCCCTTATTTTGATCCGAAGTGCGCTGCATCACTGAATAAAAACACTTGTATGCTTTTATATTTAAGAAAAAATAAAACTTCACCCTTTTTCAAAATAAAAGCCATGTACAGTCATGAGCAGGTCGACTTTTACATATCGGACTTTGTATCATTCTTAAGTTCTATGTCATAAGAGCCAAAATTGTACTGCAAGTGAAAAGCTCGACGTGCATCTGAATGTACTCTTTTTATAACATCTTGGAAAGTAAATAGTAACATTACTTTAATAGGATTCTGGTTTTACTTCGTATTAGCAATCGTACACCTGATGCTTTTTACACATTCCAGACGATCTTGGGGTAAAACACAGAAACTGTCTTATATAACTCAAGAAATTTAATCAAAAACCTTCCTTCCTCGGTGAAGACAGATCGGCCACGAAAAAAAGAGATAAATAAAAATTATATAGGTATTTACTGTACTGGGTTTCCAAATGAAGAGGTTTACTGCGGGTGGGCCGAGGTCAGAGTTGTCTAGCCACTACGGTCTCTGACTTAATTTAACGACTATGTTCGTATCGTTATTAACCCGGACCGACAATTTAACGTGTCCTCTGTAGCAAGGAACTCGGGATTTTAATACATTCAAATGCTAGGTGTGCTAGGTGTGAAAGAGTCGGAAAGCATAAGACCCCTCCTGCTTCCTACTCCCTTTTTCACCTTTCTCCTTCCATCCTTCCTTTTTAATTCTTTCATAGGTGGACAACGCATCCAAAATCCATGTAGTCGTGGATGTCCATGGGCAGCGGTGATTTCTTGCCATCAGGTGACCAGCTAACTCGTTCGTCTTTATCATTTAAAAAAAAGCAAGGATTGACGTGTTTGTTATGTGTTCATTCAGCCTGACACTTGGCTTGAAATGAATGGTGGCGACAGAACGTCGGCCTCGTCAACATCTTTGAGGCCTGTTCAAACGTGTAGATGATTTTTACATGTTTTTATGTTTATTTCTCTGTTCAAGTTATATTTTTGTTTCTCATACAAAAAAGCTTTCTAAAATGTCTTTCAAGTATGCGGTTATATTATTATTTTCTTTATAAACAACAAATGCAAAATTCTTACATTGTTCCGACAATTTTAAAATATTTTCTAAAACGTCACGGATACTATTTACATAGTAGAATCAATATTCGAACCTTTGTAAACTAATTAAAAACAAACAGAATAATACTTTGTTCATGAATAGACATAGACGTCGCGTTTCGTGCTACGCTACATTGAGTTCTTTGTAAGTAAAGTCTTACAGTCACACGATTCAGACTTTACGATGAATTATGAAATTAAATGAACATGCGATTTATACACTATTAACATTTTCACGTTAGGAAAGTAGCTGGAAACGCTTGATGCAAGCTTCCAACAGGTACAGGTCATACTAGAAACGCTTGGGGGAGGCCTATGTTCATCAGTGGACTCCGCCCGTCTCCGCTGTGAATGTTCTTCTTCAGTCTTAAACCGTTGAACTGTTTTAGATAATCCGCTCAAATCGTAGCAGTTCGTC
Organism: Endotricha flammealis; assembly: GCA_905163395.2. Classification (NCBI taxonomy): domain Eukaryota; kingdom Metazoa; phylum Arthropoda; class Insecta; order Lepidoptera; family Pyralidae; genus Endotricha; species Endotricha flammealis. The sequence goes on along the minus strand of LR990852.1, from coordinate 4,508,272 downwards.
TGGGAAGGACGGAGGTCCTTCCCAGACCTTTAGCTACGATCTTCTATAAGGTGGAGACCTTATAGAAGATCGTAGCCAAATAGCACTAGTCTCGGCCATGTTGTGTTCCTACGGTGAGTAAGGTCTCCAGCCAGAGCTCCACTTTTTAAAGGGTCGGCAAAGTGTGAGTGATACCCTTCGCATTGCAACATTGCAAGCGACCATAGTGCTACGGTGACTGCTTACAGTCAGGCAAGCCGTATGCTTGTTTACCACATTAGTGGTACAAAAAAAAGATGAAGCGATGAAGACCGGAAAGCAACGGTAATGCTCTCCAGTGTGTCAGGATTAACAACGATGGCGCAAGCTCTATTACTATGCCAGCCGTTGGCACTGGACATGTTACAACTGTTGTTGAATAATTTTCAAACTTCGGCCTGTATGTCTAATCTATGATGCAGTTGAAATAGGGCCATTACAGTAATCAATAGCAGGTAGGGTTAAATATTGACATACGTCAGTTGCCGCCCTCGGAAGAAACATTTCCAACATTGACAGGAAATTTTAAAAATTCATTAAAAATCTATTTTTGAAATGAAACTAAACAGATACAAACGTAATGTTGCAACTTACGTAATCGTAGCAGCGTTTCCGTTATATTTACACTAACAAATTAGATTGCAGACAAAGACAGAGAAAAAGAAAAGGATTCCCATCACACATTCCCACCGCTCGGTCTGTCTCCTGAATAATCAGGATTAACGGCGTCGACCACAGATTGTTAGTAAGCAGTGAAGCGCATTAACAGACATGGGAAAAAAACTACTGTTCAATCATAGCGAATTTAAACAAAGACACGGACGACATGCTTTTTGTGCGTTCTAGTCTGCGGCGAACGGCGAACAAAAAGTCTGCCGCGGATTTTTCACAGACTCAAACCATACAACACATATGAATACTATGCAGATGGCAGGCTAAATGTACGCGCCGCTGTATGCGCACTAGCACGCGTTATATTTTATTTATGTGGTGCGGCGTAGTCTTCGAGAATTTGTTGTAATTGTAACTTTTATTAGTAGGTAGGTAGGTACCATTTAAAAGAGCAATGTTCTTAGTACATATCTGCCTTCTGAACTGGTGGTAGGAAAAAAATGGACGATTCGAAAGAGCTTGTATTAGGCCTATTTCAATAAAAATATTTAATTTTGACTTTGAATTACACGGAACTAATCTGCGCCGGACTTTTTGCGCGTCGAATACGTTATTGCATATAATTACATAGGTTTTAGTTCCACAGACTAAAAAATGCGTAACGGATAGTCTGTCTTCTCAATCAAGTAATTCATAATATCTATAAATCCTTTTTTAGCACTACGTCATATCCTCATCTCGACATGGGTATATTGTTAAAGCAACAACAATCCATCCAGTTATTAACGACCCTCAACTGGTTGACTTTGAAAGGATTCCAAGTCTTTGCAATTTGGTTGATTGATATCTGCAAAATTAATCTAACGCGGTATACAATGTAATGTTATTTAAAACAGTTGACTCATGCACCATTATGTACTCTTGTTTATTATGGCACCATTGTCAGTGGTTAAATGTATGTCGTTAACTAGATTGTAATTAACTACGAATTCAATTAGTTTACAGTTTCATAGTCTTGGTCAAGTAATTACTAATTAATTAAAGTCCGGTTTCTCAAACTCCGTACTTCCAGATAAAATAAATAAATAAATAAATAAAAAAATAAAATTATTCCAAAAATGGTACATATTATAATAACAACACAGCCTGAAGCCGAATGCTCTGGTGTATTTGTGTAATTTTGTCACGAACCACAGATTACTTAATAGCAACTTCATAACCCACAGTTAAAATATTATATGCTACAACTCAATATAAAATTCTTGCAATGTTTACACATACAACCTACATACATTCCGTGCATCTTCCTCCAACGCACTAAATTCTATCAATTCACAATACCGGTAAAGCTTTACGTCATTGATGTAAAGTTCAAAATCCCATGACTAATATATGTTTTTAAATCTTCAACTTGAACTTGAGATTTAATTGTTAGATTGATTAATTTGTTTGCAAACTGTTGTCAAAAGGCAACGCCTAAACGCATTCTATGCAATCATATCTAATCTTCGCGTTTATCCGTAAAATACACTGGCAGCAGCAGCGGTAAAGCGATGGGTGAAGTCGCGCTGCAAGCGACCAGCGCCGCGTTTAGTATGATGACGTTCATATATTTACATAGAATACAGAGGGTCTATTTACATTTAAAAAAATAGTTATAATCTCGTGTCAATCTCAATCGTTGTCTCATTCATACAAAATAGAAATTGCATTGAATTGAACAACGCGCGAGTTTGAGATGAGTTTAAAACTATTTTTGGTACAAAAATCGATTCGCAGTTGCTCGTACACCGCATTCTATCCGCTCCCGTGCACTTTATTCCAATTAGTTAGTGTTTGACATTTAGTCTCCGTATTTTGTCAAGTTTGTTAGACCATGCACCGCCTGAGTTACGAACTTTATTTTCCCGTATTCCAATTTTAAACTATAAATTGCTCAAAGCTATTTTTAAATTTAATTTATTATAGCTGTCACTGTCAAACAAAAGAAGAAAAAGGAATGGCTTGAATTTTTACCTAGAATTAAAATTAAATAAGTAGCATTTCAAAAACTGGCCTGAGAGCTAATTCGCATTTACAAAATGTTCGTATTCGTACAAACTAATTAAGTAAACGGCCGTTGCCAGTAAGGCAGCGTTAGAGTTAGAGTAAAGTAGAGAATTAATTAGTTTTCTTTTCAAAGTGAAACTTTGAAATTATTAAGGATTTTACTCTTCTATAAATAGCATCGAAGCAAAATACGGAGAGCTAGCTTCCGCTACGTCGGATACACAACCAATTACCTACCTTCGTTCGGTAACGGAGGAAAAATGTCAACTCAATTTTCATTGCAGCGTTCGTGAGATTTTGCATGTTCATTTAATTTTCTGCAAAAATTCTAAGTTTTCAAATTCTTCAATGTTTTGGGAAACAGCACATTTGAGTTCGGAGACCTGCTTTTATCTTTGTATCAGTAGCACATTTTATTTACTCATGTTTCAGTAGTCTATAGTGATCCTGTCGATGACATGTATGTACCTTATGTCATTATTATTGAATTCCTAACTGTCCCAGATGGAATAATCATGTCGCTGTAGCATGTAAGTTCCTCACTCCTCCTCCTCCCTCTAGAAGCTAATTCAATTAAGATAACGAACAGGATACAACCAACCAATGAAATAGGTGACCAGGGTAGAGAACTAAGAAGGTTTTTTTTATGCTAAAAATATAAGCATAGTTACAACCAGCGAGTATGTATTCAATAGAGACGTAATGTGTGTCATTTTCTTCAAAAATAATTGTCCTCAAATCTCAGTTGTCAATTACTGCGCGCGCAAACAAAATAGTGAGCGATTGTATGTACAAAGTACCAACACATTTGGACAAACCCAATGGATTATTCAAACGGGCTACGTACTCCATGGTTACAACTTTGTAATTTTTTACATAGTAATATGAGTACTATAGATTTAAAAAAATCGAGCAAAGATGCATTTTCACTATGGGAATATAGTATACTTATCTATATTACATCTTGAGCTATGAATGCAAACTGAGGCGAGGCAGGGGGAGAGGAAGTGTCCGTCCGGGGACGTGAGGTAATGTAATAATATATATTATAGCACAGTGTGATTGGTCTCGTGCAAAATGTATAACGAGCGATAAAATATTATTTCTCAAGATGTAATATTTATTGTATTATATCTCATAGTGAAAAACCGCCTTTAATTCCTTCACGCAATATTTAGAAAATATTAATCATATTTACGGTCTTGGATCCGCTTTCATTGGCCATTTGGCGTTGCGACCCACAGCGACGCCATCGAGCATCAAAGAGCAACATCCGCGACTTCCACGCATCCAAGTTGGATGCGTTGCCCACCTATGAAGAAATGAAAAAAGAATGAAAGGGAAAGGAAGTCGGATGCAGGACAGGTATTAGGCTCCGGTTCGCTCATCGTAAGAAACACGGCAGTATATCACTGATATTTCACGTTAACATTCTATGACAGAGCGGTACTGCTCCGGTAGAGAAATCCCATTTACGAACCGCACCAGTGAATAGTAATAACGTAATCTTACGCTTCAAGCAATATTATGTACAGTCAAGAGCGGGTCGACCTTTACATGTCGGACTTTGTACGATCTTTAAGTTCTATGTCATAAGAGCTAAAATTGTACTGCAATCGTAAAGCTCAACGTGCTCCTGACTGTCTGCAAAATTCGCAATCATCTTCATCATCATTCCAGTCTATAGTCCACTATTAATCTTACTTATAGTGTTCATCATCATCATCTCAGCCATAAGAAGTCCACTTCTGGACGTCGGCCTCCAAACATAACTTATTGTTCAATTTATATTAAATCATTGTGGCAATGTAAATCAAATAAGAAGCCCACGATTTTATGCTAACGACATTGATGACATTTGAAATAAAAAACCAGTTTTGTTTCAACCTTAACATTTGACGTGGTTTCACTTTTAAAAAAAAACAGTACTTTTAAAAATACTATTTTAGATAAAGTCTTGCGACAGGTGTTGCAGAACACTTATCGAGTGCTTGATCAGACCGCTTGAAACTATAGGATGTGCGTGTATGATTTTATTTATTATGGCATGCTTTGAAACCACGTACACATTCTTCCACGGATAAGTGAGCGAACCGCTCTATTCGTTAGGATCTTCGTCCGCGCTTCAACACGCACGACCAAGACTCGACCTCGAATAATATCCGCTACTAAAACCCTCGCAACTTCGTTTGCGTATATCTAGTTTTTCCGTGGGAATTTTGAAAAATCCTTTCCTAGTACACCCCTAGACGTCGTAAGGAAACTACAACTACATTCCAAATTTGGAATCTCTAGGCCCAGCGGTTTGGGCTGTGCGTTGATATGTAGTTAAATCAAACAGGACTTTGAATTTTGTTATAGATATACGATACATGGAGAACTCGATGGCGTCGGTGTATGTCGGTAAGTTAAACAAAGTCGACCCTAGTCAGTTTGGATAGATTTCGTTAACTTGAGCTTCCCCGTGCTTCGGAGTCGTCAGTCCCGGCTGTTGTCTATGGATGACAGTCGTTAAACAAAGCTGCCAATTTGCACTGGAGCAGAGTTCTAATCCCCCATTGAAACCCGTATTCCTGCAGTGGGGTGATTATGGGTAGATATATGATGATATGTTCTACGCGGAGAATGCATACCATCAACGCGAAATTGTATGAAGAATAAATAAATATTGGACAAATCACACAACGCCATCTAGTCCCAAACTAAGCAACTAAGCTTGTACTATGGGTACTAGATTGCTGATAAATATACTTAAATACTTTTTTTTTGTAAATACATACTTAGAAAACACCCAGACCAAGGCAAACGGACATGTTCATGCACACAAATGTTTGCGTTGCGCAGGAACCCGCGGAACTTGTGAAGTGACCATTGCTAGCCACTCGACCACCGGGCCTGTCAGGATAGAATGCACATGGCGACTTGACGCTTGGACGAATGATTTTAAAAAGATTTTATCAAGGTACTGAAACATGTCTTATTTATTATGCCTTGTTTGCTTAGTAAGTCATGAAAAGAGTTCCATATGACTATTTAAAAAATGACCTAGCTATCTAACTTCTGATTATTTTTGTAGTTGCGTGAATAACGAAACTTCACCTGCCTTTAGTGTTTCCCGCGCGAGTGAAAGTTGCTAGACACCAAAAAGGATTTGCATATGTCCGAACGTGACGTAATACTGTTTTATGCAGGCAGCATACGCTCTGAAAACCGTCGTTGTTAATCAAATTTAGAAACAGCCAACAGGCTACGATAGTGTATGTGTGTGACCTAATTCTTTATTACTGAGAAGTTTAATACCTAAAATTTTGCTGATATACAAATAAATTTACTAAATACTAAAAACTACTAAAAACTACAAAAAAATAAAAATACAAAATTTTGCTGGGTACTTGCATCTGGCGTGACCATTGAATAGAATAGTTATGTATTTTCTCTCCACAGGTTACAATAATAAAACTAACATACATTTATAAACCTAGTGTGGAGAGGACTGGTGCCTGTACTAGGTGGGTCGAAACCTACATGTATTAACAGGTCACCAGGCTCCCTCCGCGCTATATATTTATTAATGTTAATACTACACTGGGCGTCAAAAATAAGTAGTACAGTTTTAAAATTGCAATATCTCCTAAACTGCAGAAGCTAGACCTTTGAAATAAAAAAAGATAAAAGACAATTTAATTTCATTTAATAAAAACTTCATGCATAATATCATTTTTTAAAGATTGACTGAAAAAAAACTTAATAAATAAAAACACTATTTTTTTAAACTGTTGGCTTGTACTTTTGTTTTTTATTGTTTTCTTTATTGCTGATAAATCAATTGCAATTCAAAAGCAAATGTGTCTTCAGCGAGTAAACTTTACTAATCATGCCTCTTTCACCAGAAGAATGTGCAAGAATCATAACTTTTCTCGAAGTAGGCATCAGTATGCGTCGTACTGCAAGAACGGTGGGTGTAACTCTAAGAACGATCCAGCAAGTAAAGCGAAGATACGAAGAGACTGGAAACCATCTAAGGAGACCAAGTAATGGCAGACCCAGGTGCACTAGTACCCGAGAAGACCGCTTAATTGTCTCTACTGTGTTAAGAAATCGTCACCTTAATGCAGTTGAGGTCCAGCAACAGCTTCTTCAGACCCGAAGAGACTACGTTAGTGAGAGTACAGTGAGGAGAAGACTTGCTGAAGCCAACCTGAAGTCGTACAGGCCAGCAAATGGCCCCAAACTTGAGACAGGGCATCGAGTAGTAAGACTACGCTACGCGCGTCAACACGTACAATGGGGCGAAGAAGAATGGACAAGAGTTTTGTTCACAGATGAGTCTCGGTTTTCTTTATTCACTTCCGATGGAAGGCGGAGAGTATACAGGCGACCTGGTGAGCGATACATTCAAGGTTGCATCTCGGAAAGAGTTCAATACGGCGGGGGCTCTGTACACGTATGGGCTGGCATCTCTTCAGAGGGTCGCACAGAGCTAGTGGTCATAGAAAATGGCACTCTGACTGGTAAAAGATATGCATTAGAGATCCTTAACGAGTATGCAGGGCCATATTTAGCAAATATGGGTGATGGAGCTATACTAATGCATGATAACGCCCGGCCACACACCGCTCATCTCGTACAAGAGTACATTCAGGAGGTTGGCATCAGCTTGATGGCTTGGCCATCAAGAAGCCCAGATCTTAACCCGATTGAACAAGCCTGGGATGAGCTTGGGAGGCTAGTCAGGAGACGCAGACCACCCCCCGCCACCCTCAGGGCTCTAAAACAGGCCCTGATAGAAGAATGGGTGAATATTCCCCAACATCGCCTCCGAAACTTAGTGTTCAGCATGCCAAACCGGCTCCAAGCTGTCATCAGAGCCCGAGGCGGCAACACAAGTTACTAAAGTGGGAACAAGGCCCAAAACGTAAAAATTAAGTTCTTGATAGTTCCTTCAAAATGGTTAGCTTTTTAGTTTTTTCCTAATTTTCAGTGTAAAACTTTACTAATGCTAAATAAAGTATTATTTTTAGAAAACTTTGTTAAATTTGCTATAAAATGACTTTTATTTCAAAACTCTAACTTCTATAGTTTAAGAATAATTGCAATTTTAAAATTGTACTACTTATATTTGACGCCCAGTGTATTATGATTTTATACATAAATGTAGTTAAATAAATTTATAAGTAATTCACAAGCATGAAGATTGACGTGTATGACAAGATAAGACGATGTATGGAGGCAAGGATGTGAGCGGGATGGTGTTAATGCGAGTAACATCCATTAATACCATCCCCGCTCACATCCTTGCCTCCATACATCGTCTACCATGTTTATGCTCCTAGGTGAGTTTATTTATGTGCGTGTAGTTCCCGTTTTTTCATTATGCAATTACTTGTCAGATTATATGCTTTTATTTTTGTTTGTTTGTCAAAATATATGTTTTAATCAATAATATTAAAGATATAAAAGTTATTCAACCAAATAGTTAAAGTGAAGCTGAAAGTATTAATAGGAATCATGTCCCATTACTCCATGAAGATCGACGGTTAGAGAACTATGCAAACCACAAATCATATTTTTGTTGCTCAAAATTTCAGGTACAGACTGCAAAAATTTCGTAAAACACGCATTACCGCGTCGTCGCTTCGGGCGAGGCGGCGCGGCGCGCGGCGGCACCACAGTGGGAAATTTGACTCGTTTTCATTTCATAAATCTATAACTTCCGTATTCATAAAGATAACATGATTTTTTTTTCTGATAATCTTGAATATATATGCTTTTAAATAATGTACAGTTTGTCAATAAAACTTTATTTTAAATAGCTATAAAAAAATTTGGAATACAAAAAAGATAGAATTTTTGACTTAAGTAGGTACCTATATCAATTTTTTTATAGGAATAAGAAAAGGTAACTGCGTCAAATATCCAAATCTATCCAGATTCATCCCACCATTCGCTATTTAACCGACTTCAAAAAAGGAGGAGGTTCTATGTTTCATTGTATGTACGTTTTTATGTATAGTCAATTTCTCCGTCAATTGTAAATCGATAGTCAAAATTCTTTTTTCATTCGAAAGCGCATTCACCAGAGGTTGTCTCATTTTTACTAAGTCAGGATCTGATGATGGGATCCCAGTGAAATCGAGGGCAATCCTCAAATTTTATAAGCACGGACAACGCGTTACGTAAGTTTTCGTAAGTTATTCGTATTTTTGCGTCTGGAAGACATCATTTCATGTTGCTGAGGTGATGATGGAAGGTTCAACTCCTTAACGGTTAGGAGTTAGAAGACAATTCTTAAGTTATTGAAGGCTAAAAGATCGTTAGTTAAAGTTAAAGGAAAAAGAAAAAGTACATGCATAAAATAATCATATAAAGATAGCTTTAAAGTCACTCAAGAGCTCCTTTGCTTCATCAAGAAGTTCTAAATATTTTTTGTTATAAGATTTTATGCCATCCAACTATTTGCCATTATGAGTTAAAAACTGTTATTTCTTTCGACCACATTTAGTACCTATAGGGTTGACGAAATTGAGTTATAAAAGATTTTTGAATACTTGCGATAATTTTTGCAATATTAGCATCTGAAGATTCGGTAAAGTTGTTTCGTATATAGTTTGAGATAGAAACAACATAATTTATGTGGGACTAGTATGCGTGGAACGTAGCGAACGGCAGGCGTGAGAGGGGAAGGATGAGAGGGACTGGGAGTAGAATGGCGGACGACGATGGTGAATGACGCGTTTGAGTTGAAAAAGACGAAAAGTGGTTGTTATAAGCAGAAAACTATTTATTGTGTTGTATTTTTCAATAAAGTGAATCCCAGTACAATTGCGTTTCGATTATCCCACATTTATATCAGTTTCAATCAATAAGTGACTTACGTCGCATCTGGTACACGAGAATCCACTCATTGCGTGCGAGGAGATAATTATCAATCGATTATGTAAAAACGAATGAAAACTGTAATATTTTATACGCAAGCACTATAATACGTGTGCAAAATGACTTGATAAAAATCTATCTCATTTTGTGGGTATGCGGTTTTGAATACTTCTGTATGGGATGGGGAGTAAATACGGTGTGAGTGTGACATACTCGATAAAACTATTGCAAATGATAGAATAAAATGTAAAAATTGGACCAAATGCACTTTTTGAATGTCCACGCTAAGAATCTCAAATAAAAAATAAATTTAATATGCATGTTTTAAAAAATATATACTCTCACCTTGATATTAAACAGATTTCAATATGTTACGCACTGAATTTTTTTTTTTTCTGTTCTATGAGATGGCTTACTTAGGCGGGTTCCCACTGTGCGGCGGCGGCGGCGGCGCGACAATAGTACGCCGTGTGCATGGTCCCTTAAAATCTACCTCAAAGAGACAAAAACAATACCCATAAAAACGGTAAAACACCTTGTATGTAAAATACGTGAATGTTTCGTACACTATGACCTTTAACTGCACGTTGTACACCTACACAATAATAACTTAACGTATACGTTTCAAAAACTCACAAGAAAAAAGAAATCTCACCTTTGAAAGGACACTAAAAAAAAATATTTTATTTTCATTTGACTATTTATCTTCTTTTTGCTTACGTTTGGGATAAATTGAATTTTAAAACTAATCCTCTTAACCAATTTTAAAAAAACACAATAAGCACACCACTTTGAGACCATACGGAGAATTCTTTTTCTCGTGAAAATTTCTGAGAATATGTAACAGATATAATCATATGAAAACAAAATGTCCTTTAGTTATATTCCTCCTAAAATATTCCTAAAATATAATGTGTGTTAAAATATCGTGGCTGTGACTGTGAGTCAAAGTTGATGAATAAAATTAAGTGTTAATAGCGCAAAATATTCGTGTTCCGTTATACAACAGCAATCGTAGCAGTCTACCGATATCTTCAAATTGCCGAATTTTTTAATGTTCTATTGGAGAATGCATGTTAGTAAATTTTAGTAAGAAATTGCCGTTTTATTCCTATAATCTAAAGATTAAAGTTTTTTTTTTAATTTTTGTTTGTAATGATGTACATACATTACCTCCGGGTAACATAGGCTATATTATATTTTCCAAAAAATTAGAGATCCTTAGTATCCCGAAAGGTGTAACTTTGGATTTTTGACATTCTATTGTTTTATTAATGGATAGGTACACGTACTTCGAAAATCCGAGTAGGTACCTACCTATTTAATCTTTGAATGCGAGTTTTGACGCGGAACCAACGACATAATAGAAACTTCGACGACTTGAAGAACGAACCATCTGGAACACGGTTGAATAACGGCTTCCTTCAACTCCTTCAATTCAAGAGTCAAACTAACGTCTAACTTTTTATTAGCTGCAGTAAAATGACGTTTCTAAATGTAAGAAAAGCCCCCTTACTTGCCCAAAAATACATTACAACTTAATATTAAATCTCAAAAAAAAAAAAAAACTGATTATTCATTGATTCACTCATTTAGCTACATCCCTATTTATTTTTCTTCAAAAACCGGCACCCACAAAACGTCATTTTACTGCAGCTAATAAAAAGTTAGACTTTAGTCAAGAAATTAGCGGCTTGGTTTAACGTTACCTTCAAACAGCATTGACTCATTTGCATCAAATCAATAAGATAAAAAATAAAATGAAATGGGTGCATCATAATTTGACTGATCCGCAGAAAGAAAACAAGACCTCGCACTGCACAAGACTCCTGCACTCAGCACTGAACTACAGAAGCGCAATTATTTGGAATCAAGTTAGTGGAAATCTTATTACAATCGGTTCGGGTTATTGAGTTCTATACCTGACTTTATTTACGTTACTTATAGGTTTTTTTTTACCATTTGCAAGTCGACAGATTTCATTATAATAATTTTTATTATTATTGGCAATAAAACAGTGTCACTGAAAGATTACAATGTTATGACATTTAATTTCTCGGCGGTAAAAGGATGGTAAAATGCATTCAAATGTGTAGCAATGGGTAATTACTAGTCGACGCTGATGAAAGCTAATTACACATCTTGTGCGTTTAGTTAGACTGTGTCCTGATTTTTTATACACTGATGTTTCTCCGCGACTCGACTGCTTTGTATGAACCAAGACGTATGTACAAAGAGAAATTTCCATTAAATCTTTGTTTTGCATATTTTCTTGCAAAATTATCTAGGTCCCATGCTTACCTACGATAACAAAAACTCTATAAGAGCCGACATAGACGGACTGCTCGAGTAGTTAGCCATTAATCAACACAGCACGGACCGCTCTTACAGTCATAGTCAACAGCTTGACCACACGACCGCCCGAAGCAGTTGAACTGCTCGAGAGATACGTGTATGTGTATATGTAGAAGACTGTAGTTCACCGTGAAGTCGCAGCTTGAAGCAGTTCATCCTGTCTGCTTGAAGCAGTCCGTTTCTGTCGGTCCTAGGACTGATTTCAGAGTCGTGCGTTTGAACCGCACCGTACAGACGCGCGCGCTTGAAATTACAATTGATAGTAGCCGCGTTTCATAGTCACGCAGTTCATACATTAATACATTCACATATTAAACATATCAGTAGAATATGTGCCAACTTGTGTGGAAGTAATATGAAAGAGTAGAAGTACATACATTGTAGCGCATTCTCGATTCAAGGATTCCGAGGAATGTCAGTTGGATTCGGAGCCATTGAAACTTGAACTTTATTACAAAGACCATTCGAATAGTGTAACTATTGGAAATAGGTTGTCAAAGGACAGTATTGGACAGGCACCTATGTTTGAAGCTACTATTCGTAGGTTAGGAGTGATTGTAATTAACTCTATCGCTTTTGATATCGTTTAGCTAGAGTCCAATCTAATCTTTACCTATAAAATATGATGTTGTTTCCGCTCTCGTCTCCGTCTGTTCGTTTATATCATTATATTTTACCGATTTTAATTTAGTGCAGTTTTCAGCAATAGATGACAGTTTTGTATACGTAAGCGAACGTACGCCGAAAGAGAGAATTCACTTTCTGCGTTCGTTCGCATACGTTTCCAAAAGCAAATGGCGCAGCAATAATCGCAACAATTTTTTTTTTTTTTATATTTTCAAAAGAACTTAGCGCTCGGAAAACTTAGCCCGTACACCGACGCCACTCTCCTTTATAAATAAATGATGTAGAGAGCCTCAAATACATGCACCGACATTATAATGGACCACATAATATGAAACATTGACAATCGTGCTAAGTAAAGTTGTTCTACTATCGTGTTACACCGGCCCGACCGTGGTGAATGGTCGAAGGTAAACGGGTCGCCATTTTCCGTCATATGTGACCCTAGCCGCTTTCAGAGTTGTACTTGATTTTTATAAAAGTTTAGACAAGACAAATAATAAGTATGAAAAACAATATCCTACTGTGTCAAGTATTAATTTTAGTTTGCCTAGACGCGTTATTTGGTATGTATACGCATATTAACAATGCTAACAAAGTGCTGGAACAAAATATTTAGAAAAAATTTTTGGGTGTCTCCCATACATATTATAAAGTAGAAATCATATTTTTTTTCGCGCTCACCCATGTTGTCGTTTATCATTAGATAGGTCTCTTCAAAATATTGAGGGCGTGGAAAGATCATCTTTCATCGTTTTATTCTATTGTGACAAATAAATATCAAGCCGTGGTAAGATTCATTTGGATAATGTAAAATCATAATATGAAACTAGAAACTGTATTTCCACTGATTAAAATAGGATAGTCGTCGTAAGCGTAAGCCCGGGGCGTCTGTCTCGCCCCGTGCTCTCGCTCGCAGTCAGCTTTGAAATAATCCGATTACTACCATTTTCATGGAAAAACATGCCATTTGATGCTGTTAGTTAACCATCTCTTGTAGACGACAGAGTTTTATACTGTCATTTAGTTCTATCCAGCCCTGTTTTACCTATATTACTTGAAAACATCATGGATGCCCATGATGTTTTCAAGTAGGTAGTAAAATTTTATTGTTTGATTGAATGGATCCTCTTTTCTGACATACTTACTGTTTCTATTACATTTCTTATATAGATCAGCATCGAATACGTATCCCTTTCACAGAAGTGGATAAGTCACACCAGTTATTTTAACACTTGTGATGTATAAATGATTGCACTTGGAAGAAGCCTTGCCCAGAGATGCTGTTAGTATGATCGATGGGTGATGATGACTTCGGACGATGGCAGATGAAGCCCCTCCAAATGACTAAAGGGAAGTTTAATTCAACATTTATTGGGTAAATGAATGAAATTACCATTTTTGAGCAGAAGGTCCTCGAAGCTAAACGTTCTTGGTATCATATTAACCGCTATATAAAACGCCCTTAGAGCAAAATGTCCACAATTGAAATAGTTTGCTAGTTTTCGAAGCAAAAAGTTATTGTTGCTTAATGTTCGCAAAGTAAAACCTCCCGAGAGCAAAACGTCTTTAAAGCAAAAGGTCCATATTAAAACAAAGGTGAGAGGAAAGTTCGTTCTGGCTGCAAGAATTTTTGAAATGCAAAAGCATTCTAACACCTAGATGCGTCATATTTTGTACAGCCGTAGATGTATTAGAGCAGGGGGGCGACAAAATGGGTTACACTGAACTATTTTTGTGAAATGTTTTACCTTCTTGATTATTTACTACTTGACAGAAACGAGGCCCGAGTGGCTATATAAAAAAAATTATATATATAGGGACAATTCACACAGATTGAGCTAGCCCCAAAGTAAGTTCAAAACTTGTGTTATGGGATAGTAACTCAACAATACCCTATTTTATAACAAATACGCATATAGATAAACATCCAAGACCCGAAGCCAACAGAAAAAGTTCGTTTTTCATCATGACCTGACCGAGATTCGAACCCGGGAGCTCCTGGGTGGCGGTCTGGAGTGGTAACCATTACGCCACGGAGGTCGTCAGGTCGGCTAGTAGTTGCTACTTTATCCAAGGGTCGGTTTCGAATTCCGTGCAAGCCAAATATTTGTGTCCATAAATTGAACATATCTTGGTCTGAATGCTTTTAACGTATAATAAGTATTTATTAGCTTGACTGAATGGCATTGTGTAATCATTTCGTTCAGGAATATCTGCACAAGGCAATGGCGGGATGACCTAGACTCGTGGGATAAGGAATGGCGTCATAATAGACCGGGAGTACTGGAAAAAGGGTAGAGAGGCCTTTGCCCTGCAGTCCCACTGCATGTGCTCCTAATAATAATAATAACAAGTCAAAAGCGCATACCATGTCATGGCGATAGTGGACGTGGGTGTAAGCTAAACGTGCCCTCGGCTGATCGCCGGCCACAATGACGGCATAAATCTGTATCGTCCGCCATTTTGTGATCCTTATTTTGGTGTCTGCTTGAAGCCCTTCGGTCTTTTTCTTTGTTTGTAAAAAACAATTCTCCAATAACATATCTCTCTGTGTAGGGCATGGGAAAGCTAAGCGTGTTCTCTAAAGCCTCTAAAGGAGGGGAAAACCCCCTTTACGGTCGACTTGATTGAATGAACATTAATTTACATGTATGATTAATCATATTGTTTAGCGTTTAGCATATGCATTCATGTAGGTAATAATATATGTTAGAAATATCCACACAGCTTAATGAAATCTATTTTCATATTTATTATTATAATGTTCTCATAATTTATTCTCATAATGTTCCTTAAATATCGTTGACTAATCTAGATAGTTTATTAAATAAAAAATGTTATATTGGCTAAATGGTGAAACGATTTTGATGTTTTTAGACAGCCTGCGCTATTCTCGTAACAAAAACAGGTTAAATCTAGTCATAAACTCACGAGCTATCCCGCTCATTTCCTATTGTTATTTTGTACCTATGAGTGAAATAGCATTTGAGATTGAGACGAAATTTTTACTTTTTTTTTAGGAGAATATGTCTGGTCAGAGATGAATTGGACCACGAGAAGTTGAGATAAAGGGGGGGGGGGGGGGGGGCTTTGCTCAGCAGTAGGTAGAACAAAAGAAAAAAGTACATTATAATAATATAACCGATGATTTTTTACCACTTTTTAAATTGAATATACAAGTTACAAGTACTGTACGACTGTACTCAGACAGAAGGCGACTATGATATAAAAAATCTACCGAGTGAGATACTCCACAAAGCGTAAAGAAACATAATCACTGTATGCCAAAATGTTCGCCTTGAAACGTAAAATTTAACTGCTGTACCATCACGCAGTTACGATATTAGTTATTTTAACCGCTCACGATTGCGACAGAGGCTATTGTCTCATTTCCCATGCCCATAAATTCGTGGGATAATAGAAATAATAGAATATTGCTATTCAATTTTTTATTTAAGTATTATAGTTTAGAGATTTAAGGAATCACTCAATCATTTATTATTGCATGTCGTGGCTTCGCAAGGTGCCCCGACAAATGCTGAGTGGACACTGTTTTAGTATCATTTTTTGTGTGTCATTATGTTTTTAATGTATTTATGAATAAACTGATTTTATTTACTCTTTGACTAGAGAAAGTGAAGTTAAAGGCCTTAGTTACTCTCTGAAAAACATTTGGAATTTGGTATCATACTTGAATCACTTGTAATTCGACGAGCGGACTAATGCCCATTTTCACCCACGCCTCCTAGCTGTAGAAATAACCTTATATCTTCAAATGTCATACAAATATGTCCTGTGTTATTCCTAACGCTAGGGGGCGTTGTTAAATACGGGAATAAATAGATTTTTAGGTTGTAATGTTGTACCTATGACTATGTGAAGAGACGGCTAGACCATGCGTCATAATATCGACCCCGCATCAAGAGTGCCATGTTCGATGCGGATGTCAATATACCTATTCCCTGCTTCTAGAAATCTATTATGCATAATATTGCTCGGCATAGCAGTGCAACCTATTCGGTAGCGACTCAGACATGGCTCAGACTACATAAATAATACAGCTTTCTGTTTAAGAAAAGTCATTTGTCCTTTTTCTTGTTGTTTACATCAAATCATTTCTCAATCGAAACCATAATTATATTATAGTGAATAAAGAACTCAAACTTGTTGTAATAAAATATAATTTTGTTTACATCAAGTTAAACTGGTATAAAACTGGAAATTGTTGGCTGAGATGTCTCTAAACCGGTTTAGTGGTGACGTCAAGACTTAAGATGTGGGTTGCGATTGTGAGGCATTTTCTAAGATGCCAATTCGCCAAATAATTAACACCAAAAGCAATAATTTCATTGAGTATATTTCTAAAAGGAACAACAACTTTCTACTCTGCCTTATAAAAGGAGGTTAATAGGGTTTCGGGAGTACCTCACCGCATATAACCACCACCGCATTCTAGTATTCTGTGTCTCCTATATACCCAGATTTGATGAAGACCGCACAAAAACCTTGGCTTATGTTTGTTCCTTGTTTATTAATGTGGTGGTACAGTTGGCTAATGAAAAAGGTGAGTAGGGTAAAGAACTAGGGAGGATTTTTTTTAATGATAATAATGTAAGCATCGTTATTAATTTTGTTCTCCTTGTCACCAGATGTTAGGACAGGTAGACCAAAAAAATGGCTTTTGAGAAAGAAGTATACTTAGGTACTATGAGAATGGAAGTGACCACAAATTAGAGACAGCTATGCTGTCAGAAGAGAACGGAAAAAGTACTCAGCCCAACAAAATATTGGAAGTATTTAAAGTTAAATAAATAGGTCTAGGCTCTGTAAAATAATTTTTGAAATATAGCACTTCCAAAATAAATAATTATAGTATTTACAACGAAAACACGCACTGCATAATAAATTTCCTGTGACATAGCACATTATATTGGCAGCTCGGCGGCTTGCTTTCACGCGCCTTGATTGCTTGCATAATGAACCTCCGACCGACCCCAGGCCCACGCCAGAAATGCGCTCAGTCAAATCGGATTAGGTAGTATTCAATTGTTTGTATAAAATGCTAAAAATGTTTTCAGCTGTAATATTATGGAAATGATTCAATAAATTGATTCAATCGCATTTTAACATCACTGAATTATTAATGTTCAGCGATGTGGGCATTCCAACACTATCTTTTCCATGCTCCAATGTATTAACTGCAACTGAATTGGCATGGCAGCGTATAAAGGCCGCGATAGTTCGCGATCATGTCCTGCTGATTGCAGAATCTGTCAGGTTCATCTAATGAGCTTGCAGATTAACAAACCGGACTGCCCGACTGAATCTTTGCTTAAAGCGGGGGGAACTTTATTACATCCGCCGCCCACCTACAGGTCAATTGCAAATTCATTATCTCCCAAATCAATCCCGTATGCAGGTAAATCAATATTGAACGTTTGTGATTTCCGGGAATAGTGCAATATCGTTACGGTCTCGTGATATTCAAAGCGTAGTCCGACTTTGAGAATTGTAATTGGATCTGGTGCAACAGATAAAGCAAATTATTTATCAGCACGAAACAGTTTAATCTCATAAGGAGAAAGTTTTGCACTATAACTCCAGTAACAATAATCCGAGCCCACAACATCACGGTGTAAGGTTCGGCAAACTTCTATTGCCGAATACAATATTTCCCGTTGTTCACTCTCCATGACCGACGTTATTTTATAGCTTTGAAATTTTTACATGTTTGATTTCAAGACTGTCGTCCTGTCCTGACGACGCTGTTTTCGTAGACGTTTCGTGGAGTAGAAAAACGGACAATATAGCATGCAGTAGGATCTCCGTCGTACGAAATTGGGTAAACAATTTTTGCCAAATGACGACGATACCACGGTAATACACGGTGATCTCGACAAGCCACACATGGTCTTAAGGCGATCAATGTGGGGATAGAAGAATTTTATATATTAATGTTTTGTGAGGGAGAAGAACGAGTGTCTCCGTGTGCGTATTTTAACATTATGGTATTTAGTTTTATATTTTTATTAGGGGTTTTGGTTCTAATATTTACTTTTTTTCTGTAAGGAAATAAGAAGAAAACACTCACAGAGCGAAACGCATTGATGCTTTGTGGTGGTGTGGTACTTCCTTGGTCGAGCTAGAAACTACTGAATATTTTCTACAATTACTTTTTACTTAAGTATTACATAAATTTACAACACGAGTTGACTAAAATCTGAGCTTAACATGAAAGAAGAATAACATTATCAAATAAAAATGTAACTTAGGATTAACGATACAAATTACAAAATAATTTCAAAACGATTGCAAGTTGTCATTAAATTGCATTTTATTTTATTGAATTAGGGTCAATTTCTTATTTATTATAGTTAGTCAATCACTAACGATAAGCTGTTGAAAATAGATTTTAGTAAGCCAAGATCAATTTACAATTTGTGTTTTTTGTCATGATTAGCCTCGAAACCTACATTCAAATAGGAACTGTTTTATCGAAAAATAACCCCTAAAAATACCCCTATTATAAGTCTCAGTGTCTGTGGGCATGATAGTCTTCAGTCTGATTTTTTATGTTTACTGTCCCTTGATCGAGACTACAGGAGTTTCTATAAATGGCAGTGCAGTTTTAAAACAGGTAATTCGATTGGGAAAGTACCATCCTTTCACAGAATATCGACGTGAAGCAATGCGTTGAAAAATCCGGTATGAACGAATGATATTTATTCACAGAGAATGTGGTTTTAAAATGAGATTATTTAATTTCCGCCAAAATTGCCATGTGAATATATATTGGATAATCAGCATGTAATTATTAAATAAACCTAGCCCAACGTAGCCCTACCCCCTTCCTCCCCTATGTCTTTTCTCCGTATATAGTTGTTACCTCCAACTTTTAAAGAATGACTAACTTGGTGACTGTTCGGTCTGCATGCTCGTTTGCCAAGCTCTTCCATAAAAAAAATAAACAGATTATAATAGGACAAGGGAGGTATTATATAGGTAGTATATCGCTTAGTGAATTTTTTACTATTGCGCTTCATGCCTTTTTTACTCTATTGTATACTTTATAACCTGAAGGTTTTCTTGAAATGATTGCTGCAATAAGGCCTTAGCAAATACACTAGTCTGTAAGTTATCCGTTTGTTTTGTATCTTAGACTATGTACTGCAAATAAAGAATATTATATTTATCTTTAATCTCAGTTTATCTCACAGAAAAATAAAACGGGGAGTTTTACTCCCCGGTAGAGACGTGGTTCGCTTCAAATTGTATGCGAACCATTCTGTAAGTTAAACGACAACAAACCACGGCCTCTAACGATGCCCTCAAGGAACCAAATCCTTTGATATGCAGTTTATTTTTGAACATAATTACCATGGAAGTAATATGTACGTTAGTGCTTATTACTTCCATGATAATTACAGAGACGCGAAGTCAAAGTGACAGTTTTCAAATGAGACGTTTTAATAAGTAGTATAAAGATTCGTCTATATTAAAACCAGAGAAATTATGTCCATATCTATGATATTTAGTGGAGAATTTTAAAAATATCGAGGTATATTAAAACAATCTTAAATAAAATTCTTTTAATACAGTACCTCCTACACAGTCAACAGTCCTATGTACTTTTGATCATAGACTACCACGATTATATTATGGCAATTTCCAGACCAGACGTATGAGCAGACAGAGCGTGTAATCCCGTCGTTCTTGTTCAGTAATCTCTAATAACTTAGATAACCCATAATACTATAACCTATCTTTCAGCTACGAAAGTACATAATTTTACCGTGTTTTATGTGTGATCAGTCAGTGACCTTTCGTTTGTACATTTACTTACCAAATGAATAATAAATAAAATAAATAAATAAATAAATCCAAATTAATTATTCCGTTTCTTTCATCGATTACACAACTTATGTATACGTTTTGGCAAAATATCTTCACTAAATGTCAGGGTAATTTAATCGGTTATAAAAAACGCATTAAAATCGAACCATCCATTTAGTTTAGACGCTACGATGCCACCGACAGAATTATTGATTCAGATGTACATGTATACAAGGATATTTTATGAACGTGAGTGACAGTTGTGCGAGGGCGATTGTGGCATATTTTCATACATTTAATTTTTGTCAAAGGCGAACTGTTTCGACAGAAGTGACATACAATATGAACGGGAGTTGTAGTTCCAATTTCGGCCACGTTCACAAATAGCCTTGTAGCACTGTCTGTACCTACACACGTCAAACTTCAACATCCCTCCTTTTTGCCGTCGGGTTTTGGTAAAAATAATAAGTAATTATTGATCCTTATATCGATTTCAGTTACTATCTATAGGTACTATACTAATATTATTTATAATATAAAGAGGAAAGTTTTTATTTTTTTATTATTGTTTGTAACGTATAAACTCAAAAACTAGGTACTGGACCAATTTCAAAAATTCTTTCACCGTTGGGATAGTACACATTACCCCCGTATAATAAGGCTATATTACGTTAAAAAGTAAAACCCGTGTAAAGCTGGGACAGGGCGCTAGTTGAATAATAAAATTGTAACTATAATACCTACATGAATCGCGTGTGAGTTTGACTTTCACTGAGTGTGAATGTGTGTGAAACCGGCCGGCTTGCGGTGTTCCACTGAACGATATTAGTACCGGTTCGAGAGAACCACGAGGCTCATCTCGTTCATCATTTTCACATATTTACGAATATTGCTTTTTTATATCGGCAAAGCGATAGCTCTTTAGATTATTAAATGAACCGTCCCATTAACCAACTGAGGTGTTTCAAGCATTTCTACTTCGCCTATATTATTATATTCGTTGTGAGTTTCAAGACAGTATGTTGTAGTCATACTGGTCGTCAAAGAGCGTCAATATTTATTGTAAACTAGCTCTCGTTAAAAACACAAAAATCGGCATTTATGGCGCCGAAAACGCGCGTTTCTGAAACGCGTTAACAATTCGCTATGTGCTATCTCTCTCAACATATCTTTTTTCCATCTATAAGGAGGATATTGCGAAAGCAACACTTTACAACATGTTTTTATGTAAGCAGTTCACAAACTAACTACTGGTAGGTTCGAATTCTGCGGCTATTCCCCTGTCGCAGTACACGAGTGTAATGATATTCGCAGAAGATGAGCAAGACATTTTCTCGTGACGAAAATCTTTCAAATCAATGTCAATCTCAATTAAGGGTTGCCACCCGTACTCTAAAATAGAGTATTGTGCTCTATTTGCGTGGAGGTGTACTTTATTATAATTTACGACAACATTAAAGTACGCTAATACAGACTAATACTCTATTTTTATTAAAACTCTGACTGATTACT
The DNA here is from genome assembly GCA_905163395.2 of Endotricha flammealis. Lineage (NCBI taxonomy): Eukaryota > Metazoa > Arthropoda > Insecta > Lepidoptera > Pyralidae > Endotricha > Endotricha flammealis. Next base: position 4,486,390 of record LR990852.1, on the reverse strand, counting down.
GTTACGTCTGTTACTGGCCATGAGACTAAATAAACTGGTATCCAAAGCCACAAAAACAAGATAGAAAGTGCTAAAAGTAATGTTAAATAATAATATGTTTTTAAACACAAATTTGAATAAAAAAGTACTCTTTATTACAGTGTGTACTTTATTTTTGTACTGACAAAATAACAATATACTTTATTCGTCCCTCAAAAAGGTGGCAAGCCTCTCTATCGCTGTCTCACTCATACAAAATAGGAATTGAGCGGGATATCGATTGAGATTTGAACGATTTTACGAGAATAGGTGGACTGGTATTTTATGTACCTATTCATGAGCGCAGGTAAAGATACCCAAAGTGTGAATGTGAACATATAGTTAGTATATAAAATACTATTATCTTTCGCCTGCAGAAAAAACATGAATGTAGTAAAGTCATCGGAATGTACATGTATTTATTGAAAATTATCGCACTCGCTTTCATTAATACTTTCTTTGCCGTAAGCGGTGTGCCGCTTAACCTTTTCAACCTGTGAATATACAGCATAAGACACTCACAACAGGCGGGTAGCGAGTAACTAACCTATTTTATTACTTATCTGTGAGTTAACATTTAAAAAAATATGAAAAGACTATTAATTAGGTTATACCTGTAGGACCATTGGTCGTTATGAAGAATCAACTATTATATATTTGTCTGGACAATCCGTTAAAGCAGCGTTGCGGAGTACGCTCTAATCTCTTTCGATTGAAGGGAGACTGTTACCTGTAGTGGGATGAATAGGTCAGTATGAATAAAATAAAGTAAAAGTCTGGACCTTAGGAGGTTTTAAGCCAATTACTATAGCACAAAAAAGCAAGTAATACAAAGAGGTCAGACGGTCAGTCAGTACATAAGTTGTTCTTAGATGTATCATCATCATGACTCACGATCTGTTTGAACTTCGACAGAATGTTGACTTTCATCATCAGCAGTTAGCAGCCAATGACCTAGTATCATTTTTGCTTCTTTTACGAGACTGATATGCAATTTATTACCAAAATTTATATGAAATACGTTCCTTCTTTTAAAATATTACACGTCGTTGAATTTTGTTTTTTTGTTGTCTTATTAGGCAACGTTGATCACTTATATTCACTAATTTATCACTGGTATTTTGAGGAGAATTAAATTAAATACGAAAGGGACAAAAGATCGATTACATATTAACACTCGTAATAATACATATTACTATCATACATAAAATAAACTTATGTTATAAGGCGATATTGGCGTAGGACTTCGACAGGACATGAGAATAACGTACGAATTAACAGCGGTCCTTGAGACCAGAATGTACATGTGAGTAGTAAATAATTTTACGTCACCATTTACTGGTTAAAAGGGTCACGCTTTACGAGTTTTAGTTTTTTTTTAAGCGCACCACTGATTTCTATTAGCGTTATAGAATAGACAAAGAACGCTAATTACCTAGATGTAACGAGGTATTATATTAACGTAAGTATGCTGGTTTTTTACTAACCTTAGAATCAAGCTCATTAAGCGATCTTATTCGATTTTAATTTGTATTATTCATTGTTATAATGACATTGTGTTATTTCGCAATATTGTAAACTTTAAACAAAAATTCAACTGCTAAAAAATATAACTAAAAAAACCGGGCAAGTACGTGTCGGGCCACGCACAATTTAGGGTTCCGTATTACGCATTTCTTGCTTGGAGATGAGTACAATGCCATATTCTATGATATTTGTACGTTTTCGTCAAAGAAATTGTACTACATAAGTTCGTCGGCTATTACTCGGTAACTAGTAGTTCTAGTTTTTCTTGGTTCAAAACTGGTTAGAATCGAATCCAACGAAACGTCAGTACCTACGTGTTTTCGGAATTTCGTTTCATGGCTGCCCCTTTAATTTTTTTTAATTTTATATTTGGGATTTGGATCACCTCCAACTTGCAATTTGTAATCTCGTGCATTTACCATCTTTATGGTATGGTCATTTGTTTGCGCCAGTGATAGTTGTGACCTTAGCATATTTATTTTGAAATAGAATATGTACGGGTCACTTCATAGACCCACTAATCCTACTAATATTATAAAGGCGAAAATTTTTGAGTATGTTTGTTACTTCTTCACGCTCAAACGGCTGGCCAAAATTTTTATGACGTTTGGTATGACAGGTAGCATAAACCTTAGACACACATAGGGTACTTTTTATCTCGAAAAGTAAGCGATTCCTGTAGGATTTGGTTAAAAGACTGATATAGATGGCGCTGCTGTGCATGAATAAATACGCGCAAACGAATTTGCGCGGGTTTCGCTAGTACCTATTATAATCCTTCATTATTAAAAATCAGACTTTTTTTTAATAGGGTGAATTGCATTTTAAAGTAAGTAAATAACACGTTAAAATCTGATACTTACCGTCATAGTCAGCTTGAAGATAAAAAGAAAAGAGATTTAATGTCTCATTAACTTCAAACGTATTTCGTGCAATTCGCGCATACATATTAAAAGTTTGTGCATAATCAGTTAAATTGTATATTTTATTAAAAACTAAATAAATAAGTAACTTATAATAAAATATACCTACGTAAGTGCCTATTAAGATTCTATATTATGTATAACATAGGTAGTTGTGACTCAGAGCATAGGTACTATATAGCCAAAATTTAAACAGGAAATTATACAAAGCTTACGTGTAACTTTCAAATTACCAGCTTGAATATGCTGAATTACTAATTTGGTTATGTAATATCGTTTCACTTGGATGGACAAGATAACTCAGTGAGTATATTCGATCCGATTCCATTCTTTTGTTAAACGCGCCGCTAAAGCCTTAAACGGCAGTGTATGCAAAAATTTTCATATAAAGGGGATAACTCACCTTGGGCAAACGCCGGCGCTAGAACGCTCCAAATAATGACAGTAAAACACAGTAACATATTGCTGTTCAATATCACATCACACACAACACTAATAAAATTAGTTTTTATAGTTTTAAAAAAATGCGCGAAAGTAAACTTTGTCATTGGCCGGCGTCAGGCATAGGCAGCACCAGCGCGTGCGTACGCGTCGATAGCGCGAGACAAACTCGCCTCCAGGCGGCGCCCCCACCGTCCGACGCCTTTCACCGTTACAATTTGTACGAAAGACTGTTGGGCAAGGCTATATGACGATTGACATTCAACAAAAACGGCCAACTACACGGAAATAGCTGGTGCCAGCAGTCAGCTAAATAAGGCCGTATTGTTTGGGAACTAACTTGATAAATATAAATAAACAAAGCTCTTAACATTTTGGCAGCTAACTAAATGTACATATTCATTTTTTTTTATGTTAGAGAAAACAACGATGCTGCATGCAAGCTTGATATTATTAAACTATATTTTATTGTACTATCCGTTTTAACTCTAAAAGGGACTGTAAGTTTAACAAATTGGTACTTTCGCTAACTTTGTATGAAAATGTCACACATTTCCGTTGACCCCATATCACAGTTAAACGTTTAGTGGTAATTCACCTATTTTAGTATCATCGAGTACATAGGCCTAGTATGTAAGTACAATGTGCAGAGTTTTTTTCGGAATTTCTATTTGTCAATGATCATTCTAAAATGCTGATGGACTAATCTAACATCGTAAAAGATGTTGTCCACTGGTTCCTTACTTAACAAAACATACATGGTAAGAGCATACTACCATTAAAGGTTGTGTTTTTAAGGAAAGCATCGCGATGAGCTCGTTATTTCTAGCAAGGAAATCAGATTATTTGAGCCACGTTATTAACTGACTGTTCCCTACTTCAAGTCCTCAAACAACTAAAACATCGCGAGGAAACTAGCACGCATCATAATGAGGAACTAACTAGACTCAAAAAGTATAAGGAACTAAACTGATACCTAATCTGCGAGAACTGTCGCCAGATGTTGCAAATACACATTTACATGTTATTATCAATTTGCAGGTGCTTGTTTTACAAACTGTCGCTATTTATTGCAGGTGTAAATGCAGCTTAAGAAGTGGAAGTTTGATGTATGTCGACCATTTGTGCAAGAAACGGTACAATTATGCATCTCAGAGATTATTTATATATTTCTTTATCTATACACTTTGGTCATACTTTGATCATACAAAGCGCCTGTAAGCTTTTGTGTCTGTCGTCGTGAATGTGATTTACACTTTTCCTTGTTGTCAATTTGATATCAAATCTGTTAAAGTGACTCAAGATTTTCATGTACGAATAGGGTACGGATGATATGCATATTGATGTAACCACAGATGTAACGATAGACCTGGTTCTCGGCTCGGCTCAGCTTCACCTGATTTGCCATCTCTCAGGGTTATCTTGCGTTTAAAATTGCTGTTTCTCATGTAGTTGTTATGAAGGTTAGTCCTTTTAATAACTTCCTACTTCATCGAATTTCTCTCTGATTAAATTCATTGTAAGTTGCAAGACAGCTGTAGTTTCTCCCCCGGGACGTAAATTGGCTTCATTGCTTTTATCAATATACAGGAGATACAATGTTGGGAATGTTTAGTGGGCGGGAAGTATGGATAGGGTCTCATACTGTCGGCAATGAACAAAATAATTAAGAAATAAAATCCTTTGACATTTAAAATTTTATTGACAGTTAACAGTTTTCTGACATTGATGGTTACAACCACTGTACAGTGTGGTTACAACCGTACATAGATACGACATTTGAGTTTCAACGGTTAAAAGCTGTGTAGGGAAACTATTTATTTAATTTAAATACAGCAAAACATGTATACTATTGCGTCATTATGGAGAATATTGAATTTTTTAGACCAATCTATTTAAAAAACATTGGTTATCCATTGTTTTGGCCATTTCGGTCAATTTTTCTCTGATAGTAAGCAGCGAAGTCAATATCAAGTAGTATGAAACTAGTAACCAACTTTAGAAACGTACGTTTCATACGTAGTTCATGTACAGATTACTTTTGGTTGACCGAGTTCAAGATTTCCCTTCAATCGAGCGATTTCTACATGTAATTTTCTTTTCAAATTTCTCCACTTTGACAATTTTAAGAATCTACTGTCTACATACCTATTCTAAAATTATCCATATATTAAAATGTTATGTAAATTCATCTTATCTAGGTACATTTTAAAGTTACAATAGATATAGATATAACAATAATATAAGGTTGGATACAATACAGTCATGATGAGCGGCGGGCGGTTAGCGGCACTGACGACGCCGACGCCCAGTGTCACTAGCTGGATACAGCCTACTGCTCCAGCCATTCAACCTGACTGCGAAGTCTCAGAAAGGCTACAATAACTTACAATCCGCGCCACGAGAGACGCTCTATCTATCACATCAGCATGACTGTTAATCCAGTATTATTGCATGGGTAAAGAATACATTAAGTAGGTATATATATATATACATATATATAATATATATTATTACGTTCCTGGTCCATTAAATATGGAAATACTTACCGTTATAAACCACTAATATATGTCAGTAAATATAATTAGCTCTCCAAAAACCAGTCTTCCATTATGTTTATTTAAGTCATAATATAAAAAGGTTAGTAGGTAAGTTACAATATACATAAATTTTGGATGGTTGTTCATTTGTGGCAAGGTAAATTAACGTTTAGTACTTTTGTGTAAAAATGTGGTGAATTTTATTTCAATATATTGTGACTAATATACAATAACCCAAATTTGGGGAACAAGTATAATTTTCAAAACATTCGACATAGACATGATGATAAAAGAATGTAATTAAAATCTGTTATTTTTCCTATGTTTTTAATAATAAAATCACCTCTAATATGCACCAACTTCGGATTAGATATCATCTAGGCTACCTAATTTACTTTACATATTACTTGACTACTCTGTCAGAGTTTGTGACGAATGATTGACAGGCACACAGCCTGACTACTCAGAGCGGATAATTCGCTCAAATCGGAGCAGCTGGTCTGGGGAAGGATCTCCACCTTACAGAAGATCGTAGCCAAATAGCATTGGTCTCGGCCATGTTGTGTTCCTACGGTGAGTAAGGTCTCTAGAGCTCCACTTGGGGGGTTAGGAGGGTTGGCAACGCGTGAGTGATACCCCCGGAATTGCAAGCGTCTATAGGCTACGGTGATGCTTACCATCAGGCGGGCCGTATGCTTGATTACCAACTTTAAGGTAAAAAAAAAAACACCATCAGCTGTGCTAATATAAAGATCTATTATTTTCATACATTTGGAACTTTGAAAATCGTGGCAGTGTTTTATTTTCAAAAAGGTGAATCCAAACCTACACACATGAATCGGTTCTAGATCGGCGCGATGATTGTGCAACCGTGCACCGTGTACCGATGTTCAAACATACTTACTACCTAAACAATTACCGGTGGTCAATTTCCCTTTTGTTTCTGAAAATGACAGTACCTAGCTTGTATATTATTGACACAATTCTATATAATATCGACACTGTTGTCTTTGACTAGACAAAGTGTCATATGAAGTTTAAGTTAAGTTTTATACGATTTAATTTAATTTCATTGATATACTGAATGTTTTAATTTACAGTACTTGATCCGCTTGATCGTCTCTGAGTAATATATAGCTAATAAATCGCAGGATGAAATCGTAGCATTACTATGGCCAATTGGGACACCCTATTATTATATCCTTGTTTCGCGTATATATTGCCAGGTTTGGTGGTCGAGTGAAGAGCAATGGTCACTTTATCTCGAGGACCGCGGATTCAAATCCTGCGCAACGCAAACATTTGCATGCATGAACTCGTCTGTTTGGTTTTATAAGTATAATAAGTATTCATTTACAAAAAAAAGTTTTTCTGTTATTTATCAGCAATTACCCATAGTACAAGCTTAGCTGCTTATTTTGGAACTAGATGGCGTTGTGTGATTCGTCCAGAAATATTATGTTTATTTATGTTATGTTGCATTACATACACACATTATATTAGTATGTGTTCTTGCTCACCCTGAATTTACGCAATCGCACGTGTCACCGATTTGCATTGCCGTAAAAGTAACGTTGCGTTACCGCAACTGTTACCACGTTACGTCATTAAATGTCGCTGCCTATATAATAAACAATCCGAATGGCTAGAAAATAAATACAAGCCGTTAGAAATTATAAAATTATCGAAAGTAGTCATGACAAAACCGTCGCGGTCGGCGCCTTTTTGTCTTAATAAAAAATATTACTAAATTATTATATGGCAAAAAGTAATTCGAGCAATAGATTTAAGGGTCAAATCCACATTCAAAAGAACGTTTTTACCAATCTTTAATTGATTTTTTGATAAGAAAATTTATGTTAATAAATATTGTATGAAATTTATACTTTACATTTAAGTTACATTTTATTTGCTGAAAAATAAACAATAGTGTCATTTTTTAATTGCGTGAGGCATTGTCCTAATAGGACGCGAATGCGCGATCGTCGCGCGAGTAAGCGATGCGACCGTCGCGTGTTATGCCTGACACAACAGAGACAATTCAACTCGGGTGTAAAAAGAAATAATGTTGTGCGCGTCCAAAGTGTAGGTACTTGGAGTAGGTCAGAACAAAAGACTTATTTTTTGCTTTTATTCGGTACCTTAGGTAGCATCACTAAAAGTATCGGTACAATACATTTAAAAAAAAACAATAGTTGATCTAACAAATTATCATTACATTGCTCTCACTTAGACTGCCAGTTAAACAGTCAGTTTTTTATTCAGTCAATTTCTTTGACAGATAGACTATATACAAGAGTCTTGTTACTGATTTCTCAAATTAAAAAAATGTTCCAGCGATTTTGCGGAGCTTTATCAAAGATTATTTTAATAAAGAGTCACACAAGTGTGTATTTTAATACAATGAAAATAAAAATAATAAAATGGTTTTATACTTACCTAATTATTTTACGACATTAGTCTCTCTTACTTCCACATTTTACAATCAAAATGTAGGAACTTGAAATATATAATATAGGTCGGAAAATTTATATTTGTGCAAATTTATATTTAAAATGTTACTTCTAACATAATTATAAGTGATATAATAAGTATTACTAATAATACAACAGGTATTATTAACTATTATTTAAGAAGTATAGATTATCTAAGTTTGATAAAGGTAGGAATACTTTTTCCTATAGACAATAAAACAGTTATACATCACATGGTACCTACTTAGTAATAAATATTTTTAAAAACACTCAGTAGATTTTAATAATTTAACTGGGTTGTTCGCGGTCAGTAAAGAGTAGCCAAAGTTGTTGACAGTTGAGAAAAAAATTATCATTCGTACACGATGCAGATGTTGACCTTTGATTATATTATAATAATCAAAGATGTTGACATTAAGAAAGAAATAACAATTCATGTTTTTTATTTCGAAAATGAAATTTAAGTTTAGTTCGGCGACACTTATGTTGCACGAAAACATTTTAAAGTTAACGATACATTAAATTACGGCACAGTCAAACTAATATAGGAAATGGAGTTTTAAGATTGTAATGCGTTATTGTAACGGGCTGTAAACTAATGGAACTTTTATTCCAGTTGTTCTCATTGTTGACGACCGGGAATAACCCATTTTACAATATTTCTCAAGCTCATTTATAAACATGGTCCACATATTTGGTAAACCTTGCCTTTAAAATTCAAAGATACGCAGTTTATGGGATCAACAAAACTTATTAGATTTTTGTTTTTTTGGCAATTAGCAAATGTGTGTACCCGCCTTTATCACAATGTAGTCAGATTTCAAGTTGGGGCACAGAATACATAACACATAGTACGTTGGGGATGCCCTCTCTCACTGCACATCGAAAGAGAATCATAATTTGAAAGGCAAACATTATTAATTCCGTTCCAATCCAATATACTTTTCATTTTCCAGTGACATTCAACGATTGTATTTGAATTAGTCATACTTTTTTGTGCCAACATGATGTTTTTTTTATGTTATAGGTACAGCAGACAAACAGGCAAGCGGGCCACCTGATGGAAAGTGGTCACCGCCGCCTATGGACATCAGCAACACCAGGGGCACTACCAATGCGACGTTATGCAATAAAGTGATTTGTAATCGATTCATGTTTATTTTCACATCGATTTATTATATTTTAAATTAAACGATTCTTTGGAACTTTTATGCCAAGTATGGTGGAATGGAATTTACACTCAGAAATATTATTTCTAAAAAGATTGTTGTTCAGCAATTACTTTCATATCATAAGATCACAAAATTTCGGAAATGGTACGTATAATTAATAATCTTTATATTTAGCTCACAAACCCAGCGAAAGGATTAGCGTAGAGCACCAAAAATGCGTTATCGAGCTGCCAGATACTGCTCAACCATACTCTTAACTGCTCAATATTCATGGTCCATTAAGAATATTCCATTATATATTGTAATTTACTATATATTCATACTTAATAATACTGTTATTACATATAATCAACTTGATTATAAAATAAGAATTAATTGTTCCGAATTTTAAATCAAGGATACGCAGTATACATTGGTCGAAACTTTGTGCTGTTCCTCACGGTATGCGGCATTGCATCGCAAAAATGTCGTCGCACTGGCAATATGCATGCGCAGGCGTGTTCCATTATAAACGTGGCTTTCTTCAAAGCTCTTAGCATTAAGTTTACAAGCTCTTATTTAATTTGGCAGTCGCGGGCTTCAAAGCCAGTCTTGCCTTAAAATCCAAAACTGTAAAATCAATTTTCTATCAATTACTTTAATAAAATGTATAATATTACAAAATATTAAGTATCTTCTTCTTCCTAAAATTTTATACAATTCCTCGTAAAAAACCTTACTTTTTATCAATATTCATCGAAATAAGATGAGTACAAAAAGTTTTTACGCCAAATACCCAGACTTCTTTAAAATTCGGCTTCCCCGAGCCGACGTTATAATTATTCAAATGATTGTTTTGAACACATTTTTAAGCACGTATTTTTGCGACTTGGCGTACTTTTATAAATGTAACTGAAATGGTTAATAAAAAAGGTTTAAATATCCTTTCATACGAGTACACACGTAACTAAAATATAAATTATTACTGCGAATTCTTTGTTTCATGAAGCTTATGGATGTTAATCATCAGAGCTAAAAAGTATCTTTTATAGTTTATTTAAGGTAATTAAAAAATAACTTAGATGTAAATATGTTGCGGATAACTAGAAAAGATGGATCTTCATAGGACTATAATCCTAGGACGATTTCTAGGATATTCCTATTAATTGTACGGTCATTTTCACACGTTCTAGGATTATCCCGAAGGTTAGTTCTGCTTTCTCTAATTATCCTGCGACATACACATCATGACTGTTATTATCCAGAGTTGACTATGACCGCATAATTGTAATTTAGATGTTTTTTTTTTAAATTAATTTCAGAATTAGCAATATAAAAAAAGTCAACAGTTTTTCATGCATTTTAAGTAGATTTATCATAAACCCACTGAAGTTCTATTATGTTATAAAATGTAAATTATTCTGAATCATTTACTAGATTTTGCCACCGAACCGTGCAGTTTATGTGATAAGCACATTCAAAGCTAAAAGGAATTTTATAGAATGGAGTGATCGTGTACTAAATAAAATAATTATTTAACGACGCCCCCTACTCCATCATAACTCCTGAGTTTCCCTAGAGGAGGAAGCACCACGCTGAGGACTGATGGCGCTAACGGCGTGGTGCATAATGTGGACCCTTACGTCACCGGTCGCCGACCTGTACTCCAAGGCCCTTCGGTGCCTGCTGTTGTACGAGCCAGTGACAGTACTCTTACAACAGCAATAGTAAAACAGATACGCGAACGCACGTCTGAAATTCCGATTCATTGAGCAATAAAGAGAGCTAGTGAAAACAGAACGACAGATGCCAATCCACACACAATGGTAGTATTTGGTGTCGCTAGTTCCAGGGAACTCGTGGACGACGACGAGGTAAGGAGTCCACATGAGGACATACAAAACATAAACAGTTAAGTTCAAATTTGTCGTGGAAAAGTCCCGTTCGTATTGCTGTGACCTCTTGTAGAAGGCTTGCTCGCGAGCTCGCTTGCGAACGTTGTAACAGGAACAGATGAGACCGAAGAAAGTTATTATGAAAGGTATGGCGTGGAAGATGAAAAAAGTAGATGTCTTAAAGTAGAAATTGCCATAGTGACGCCTTTGACAGTAGTCGTAGTCGTAGTTGAAGTAAACCCCTATGCAGGCGAGCACCATACTAATACTGAACACTAGCACGGACACAAGGCCAACAGGCATGGAGATGAATACTTCATATTCACCAGAAGAACGGCAGAGACGATAGTAGGTTTCCGCTGCAACCATCTAATAAAATAATATTATTTTTTTAGAATGAAAAAATATAATGTATAACTAAAATAACTCATGACAATACAACATTTTTTTTTCTAAATAAGTTCTTCTGCTATTACCTACTCGGTAAATAGTAAAGCCTTCTTAACCGTAATTGATTTCCTTGCAGGTTCACCATATGGACTACTACCATATACATTTTTTTCTAAACACAAGACTTTCGGGATAGTTATGGGGACCACCGTGTTAAACGAAAATTAAATGTAACGTAAACGGATCATCATATCACTCTCAAAGTTTTTAAGAGACCTATCCAACAATGAGATGGGCTCAAAAAAAGATCCCACCGCTCCAAAAACATTATCTTTTAAGATTTGATTCTACCACGGACCGACATGACGAAACTGTAAGGGTTTTTTGTGTTTAATGCGGAATTCTAAAAGAATGTACTCACCGCAAAGAACAAACTATAGCTGTATGTAGCAGTCTGTGTCAGAAAATGAAGAACATGACACACAGGAAGAGTATCCCATTCACCAGCTGACAGTAAGACCACAGCTGATACGGGCATCACGCATGTGCTCACGATAAGGTCTGCTAACCCGACGCATGCCAGATACACGTTACCTGTCAATGGGATTAACAATTTTAATGACAAATAAATCAAGATCCAATTGTAGGACAATTTATGTTGCAATTTGATTTGCTTGGTCGTGGTCGTCGTGGAGGTACTTTAGACCCTTTGGTATGTTTAGATTACTTTAGTTAGATGATCAATTTAAAATTAACATCAAAAGTCTTTTATTCTTTGAATGAGTATCCCACGAAAGGTTTAACCAATTCTTTGTAATTAACCATATTATTATTTTAAAGGAAATAAGGATATACTGACTGTACCTATTAGTCATAAAAGATTAAATTTTATACAGTTTTATCCTAAATGAGAAGATATTTTAAGAAATTCTCATGTGAATTAGTAATTTAAAAATCAATTCTTACCAACTTTCTTTAGTGTATTTTCAACGAAGAAGGCAGCCACGAAGAACCCGTTGATGGTGGTGCCCAGACATGAGCAAATAACCATGAACAGCAGACGACTGAGCGTCGGCCAAGCATGGCAGAGTGCGACCGGAGAATACAAGTGAGTTACGTTACCACCATACGCGCTTGGTCGATGCATCGGTGTGGATGTTTCTGAGGAGAATTCATGTTGCTATTGTTCTCGTTTAACTGACTATGTACCCGACTAGTTTGCAAGATTAGCTATCACCAGAGTTAGGCCAACTAAACTTCATAGTAGCCGACAGTCTTGCAAATCGATACGTGGCGAGCTAAACGTGATCCGAGTTGCCGTTCTTTAAGACTCAATATTCATATTAGAGGCTAGGCTACATTATTTATTTCAATAAGAGTTAATTGACCTTCCAAAGACCTCAATAAGATTTAGAGAGGTAGGGCGTAGCGGATAATCCGCTCAAATCCGCCGTCTGGGGAAGGAGCTCCACCTTACAGAAGATCATAGCCAAATAACATTGGGATCGGCCATGTTGTGTTCCTACGGTGAGTAAGGTCTCCAGAGCCCCACTTGAAGGGGGGGGGGGGGGGACTATTCTAAATTCAATTAATGGCATGGTAACAAAGTCATAATTTAAAAAAACACGACACGGGGTTTGGAAATGAGGTGCTGTGTACATTATGTATGATGCAAGTGGTTGCCTGTTCCATACAGCATATTTATTATAGGTAGTTTTAGGTTTTTTGGTTCATAGCCTACCGGACCTACCCGCCTAGACTGGATCCCAATGCGATATTGAGCATGTCAAACTTATATGAACACGCAAGTGAAGCAGCCCAAAAGTAGGTTAGGTTTAAAAAACTTGAAACTTCTCCAAACATTTTTGTTTTCATAAAGAAGAAGACAGTGTGAAAAAAATAAAGAAATAAAAAGTTACTTACATTATTTGCTGATGTAAACGGAATCGACTGGTTATAGTGGTGTTCGATTTTTGTTTCCTCTCAAAACAAGCCAATGTACCTACTGGAAAATAAAAAACTATTATTTTAAGTAAGTACCTAAATATAAAAAACGCTTTGCAATATTAATAACTTGAAGTTAGTCTAATTCAAAAACAAAACTCTGTATACTAAACTTTCGCAAAGCTACAAAAAATACATTGATTTATATAATAAAACGTATATCTTTTATTGTAGCTTATATTGTCAAAACATTGACTAATTTCGCACGTTACATAAATTTTTACACAAAACAGTATAACTCGCTTCAGTAACAAACTAAACTATCACCTTCATACAATCGCATGGCTATCCTAACCCGGGTAGTATTGATGTAAGAAATCTAGACTTAAGATTTATGCTGTAAGGCTTAATTTCGCATGGTTCTCAATGTTAACAAGACAAAAAAGTTGGCTCCGATTAATAGTCCTGTTTATGTGTGACGTACAATGATATTAAATATTTTATGGTGTAGATTCGTTATCCATAGATAACAAAAAAATATTTTTTGTCAAAATCTTGAAAGAAAAAAAGTCAACTCAGTTCATAATTTAGTAACTGTGTGTCATACAAAAAAAGCATTTCTTTGTTATTATTGAAAAGACCCCAACTTATGTGCAAAACATTGTAAACCCACAAACTCAAACCGAGTGTATTACGATACATTATATCATTTGACATTTTCTAACTATAACAGTTGTCAAGCGCTGTCTCACTCATACAAAATAGGAATTGAAGAAATAGTGCGCGAGTTACGGGAATGGGAGGCTGATCGAAATCAATCTACCCTTTATTTTTAAACATTATAGGTGACGTCGGATTGTTAACAAGCAGATGTTAGCTGTCGACGATTAGCCCAAATAATTGCTGTGTAAATAAGTAATAAAATCCTGTTATAAACTGAAAATAAAGTTATGCTTATATTAAATCAACTAAATTCTTTGCAGCAGCAGCAGCCGCAAACGCTGCTAAGCGGGGCTAAATAGTTAGTTACTTAGTTAGTCCTAGTCTAGTAACAGTTTCAAGATTCTCAGGTGACCAAACTTGCTAAATCAAGTTACAGAAGTAACTAGCTGACCCGCGCAACTACTTCTGCGTAGCGTTTGTATGGGAAAATAAAGTTTTCCTTTTTAGTACTTTCCTCTCATTATAGTTCCGTAGTAAACTACAAGGAACTCTTATAGTTTCGCCATGTCCGTCTGCCTGTCCGTCCGCAGTCTAGCGCCTATACGCTTAATGCCAGAAAGCTGTAATTTAGTATGTATACACATATTAACAATGGTAACAAAGTGCTGGGCCTCAGAATGTGGGATGTCGTAAGATAGGTCTCTTAACACTTTCGCGCGAACAACATTTTGACATGTCTAAAAGCAGTGGATACGATGTTGAACAACGGATTGGCAATGGATTGGCACGTCGAACTTTTTCCTAGCATTACTTCAAAAACATGCATACGTTAGTTGGCTGTATAAAATTCCTATCATTGAGCCATATTATATCAAAATCTTAATGTTCTTGCACCATAAAGTATAGACACAAGTCACACATTTCAAAGGACCTTCTTAAGGACACACAACGTCACTATACGTCGCGCAGCGCGTTCAAGTTCCTAACAACACAGTCCGGCTGCGGACAACTACCAAGATTTTTGAAGTGAAAACTTCTTTAGCGGCGCTTGGCACTTTTTTTAGATGGGGAAAAAATGTTAAACTCCTCCTCCTCTCGATCGTAGAAAATAACGCGATTCAGAAACTGCAAAACGCCATCTATTGAATATTTTTTTGAAGTGAAAACTTCTTTAGCGGCGCTTGGCACTTTTTTTAGATGGGGAAAAAAATGTTAAACTCCTCCTCCTCTCGATCGTAGATAATAACGCGATTCAGAAACTGCAAAGCGCCATCTATTGAATATTTTTTTGAAGTGAAAACTTCTTTAGCGGCGCTTGGCACTTTTTTTAGATGGGGAAAAAATGTTAAACTCCTCTTCGTCCCGATCGTAGAAAATAACGCGATTCAGAAACTGCAAAGCGCCATCTATTGAATATTTTTTTGAAGTGAAAACTTCTTTAGCGGCGCTTGGCACTTTTTTTAGATGGGTAAATAAAATAAATAAAATAAAATGAAATAAAACGAAATAAAATGAAATAAAATAAAACTGATGGATGTTGATGTTTAACTTTTCACTTCTGCCGGCACTCCCGGAGTGCAACCCGTCCTTTTTTTTAAATTCTAAACACAAGACTTTCGGAGATAGAGGGGACACCACCGTGTAAAACTAAAATTGACACGATAAATGTAAATAATTCGATGTTTTTAAGAGACCTATCTAACGATAACCCACAACATCAACATGGAGTGGACGCAAAAGAAAATTAATTTCCAATTTAGATACATGTAGGGGAAGCAACCGAAAAAATTTTTTTAAAAAAATTTTGTTCAACCCTTTTTAGCATTGTTAATATATGTATACATACCAAATTACAGCTTTCTAGTAATAAGCGTCTAGGCGCTAAACCGCGGGCGGACAGCCAGACAGACAGGCATGGCGAAACTATAAGGGTTCCTTGTAGTTTACGTCGCCTTAAGATTAAGCAATGGGAAGAGTTGCGATATAAAAAAAAAGGTTAAACACCAAGCGAGGATTCGAAGTTAACTTCCAATTTCTTCGTATGAAACTAAGTTCTAAATATTAAGAACCAAACCGGTAGACGTTATTATCAGTTGCTGACTGACAATCAACTGAACTTCAATCTGCTTTGAAAGAGGATGAACTTAGGTACATAAAGTGCAGTCAGTGAATGCGCAAGCGCGGTTTTTTTTTATTACAACATTACATGACTGTAGTTTTATTTGTACACAATTCACACAGTATCCAAATTAAGACTGCTAGTATTATGGGTAGCATTATTGTTGCAATCAAATAATAATATACATAATAACACGTAGAAAACATTCAAAAGTCACTTAGAAGTTAATACCGTGCGACAATCAAACCTGCGACCCTACTATCCTAGGTTATAAACTACCAAACAAACAAATCTGAAAAGCAGTTGTCAAGTGAAAGAGTAACAAACATCTACAGCATACTTACACCTATATTTAAAGGTTCTCGATAAATGTTAGTAAACCTGTCAGATGAATTTAGAAAAAACAACTGTAGGCAAAAGAAAAGAAAAAGCGGTGTTGTTATTTACCGACAGCACCAAAACTTCAACAGGTAATGAAACCACGGGATATAGTACATAATTAGTTTGCCAACAAATATTAACTTATGCAGTTTAAGTTACTATTGCAGTTTAAAATTATTGTAAGTATTAAAATGTTTGAAACATAAATACAAACATTACCTTATTCGTCCAGAGCAATCGAAAAAAAATGTTATACAAAACAATAAAACATTTACAAATTCACGATAAAAAGCTAAATAATAAACATGCATATACAATAAAAAAAATAACTGAAAACGTCCAATAAGACACCACATATTAAACTTAATAACATTAAGTAAAATTCTCGAAAAACCCGTGTACGGACGAAATGTCAGCGTGGTACTGAATCTACCGCCTTTTTCTCTATAAAAACATTTCGTAGACTGCTTCCCTTCAATTGCTAAGTATGGGAGGAGGGCGGGGGGATGCGCCGTGAGGGTGCAAATGGATGCTGCGCAACAACCTGTACGAATTTCGTTGCTTAAAGGCGACGGTAAGGCGACATGATGACGACCATTGGACGTAACGACCACATAAGTACAAAATACATAAACACCAGTCTGGTATAAGTACTACATAATTATAGGATTACTGCCCGTAGAGGGCGCTGGCGTCGTGTCAAAACAAACTTTATGCGAGGCTTTAGGTGGGCCTCCAATTTATAAACCCAGTTATGTTGGTTATTAGCTTTTAAATACTCCATAGTATTATTCTGGAATATTTTGTCACAAAGACATTGCTGTCAAGTCAAGAGTTATCTCATATAAACCAGCATCCCATAATACGGGTGACCTCATTGGTGACGTCACATAAGAAAAGCAATAAATAGCATTAAAATAAAATTACACGATTCAAACACCTGCACCTGGTTCTATATTATAGGTATGTTTTTAAATAACATGGGCACACTTTTTACTACAGCTGCATGACCAGACTCTGCATGCAGCTCGGTGACCGGACTAAATATTAACGTAACCCAACCCAATATAACATGCAAGCTAAATTTTTCGTGGTATTGAAATGAAATGAAATTAAATGTACCTATGTTATTGAAAATCGGTAGGTAATGTTCTTAAAAAGTTATCTAATGGTATCTCCATAGAAACAATAAACGATTATTCATACTTTATTATTCCAGCCAGCCAGTGAAAAATTACTTTTAAAACACTTATAAATTAACATATAACATAAATTATACCTCTAAAAACTTTTTGACTTTGGTATGTACATTCCAGCAAAAGACCAAAAAATATTTTAAATAATAATTATGTAAATCATACATTGTGTTGGTTACTTTCGTTTCGACATGATTACGGTTACAAAACGGATAAATAACTTGTCATTTATTTTTGTACAGAGAATATTTAAAAAACAATGCAACAATTTCTCCAATTTTATTATACCACTAACGCCATCTATGCGAAATATAACAAAATAATATGAAAGAACCAACCCAATATTGCCACCTTTGCCACCATCGAGTACGTAGCTCAGACAGGAAACTCAGGTTAAATATTTACAATTAGTAGTAGAAAAGAAAAACAATAAAAAAACTGAAAATAAATAAAAATAACCATCTCCTTCATTATAGATCGAAGAAGCCTAAGTGCACCCGACTCGTTTCCACGGCAAAAATTTCAAAATCCGCTTTTTCTGAAGAAATTTTGCTACCTATCATATTTCTACGTGGCGTCTTGACTCAGAGACTGTATTTGAGTCGAGATAGCATGAATACGCTGCTTTATGATTTATAAAATGTTATACATCATACATATTACATGACGCTGGCTAATTGCAACGAACTAGAATGCACAAGCCACAACTTGAAGAAAAAAAATACTGTCTGTTCCGTTATGGTTCAACATTTCCGCTCATCTCCGTCATTCCGTCATTGTCGTACAAATTCTCTTCTACACCGTTCTAACCTAGTTCTAACATTGTTTCATCTTCTGTTTGTCAGTTCTGCAATAGCCCAGATCAAACTTTGGACCACCTTTTTTTTGTTTGTACTTCCTCCTCTGTTCAAAGATTAGTTTTTAATTTTTATTGATCATCTTTTGCAAACTTAAAATGCTGAAGAAATCCCGCGCTCTCTTCAGCAATTTCTCTCAAACCCTTTCTGCTTTAAACCCATTTTTGATTTCGTCTCTTCTACCTTTTCTGTTTGTTTATAAAATGTTATTATTTTGTTTTTAATTATTTATTTTTATTTATTCTTTCCATTGAATTTAAAAAGAAATTTATCTTATTCTATACTTACAAAGACTTGGCTTATGCCTTTTACGGATTCTTTTTTCCTGTATTTATTTATTACTTACGACTTGGCTGTATGGTAAAGCCTTTTTGCCTGCCCTTATAAAAAAATGGGCGAAGAAACAAAAAAAAACCGTTATGGTTCCGTTCTCGTTCGTTCCGTATCCTCTTGATTATTGATTGTTACTTGGTCCTAGGATTGTACCTCTATACTCTTTGGTAGCTCTTTGGTTGGTTGGTACAATTGGTACTTGCTTTATATTTATCGTATATTTATACTCTAAGGTTGGTACCTAGTGATTGATTATTGATTTACTTGCTCAGTTCAGTCAGTGGGTTCAGTGTCCTCCAGTGTCTGTGTCGTCTAGACTGTCCTCTTTGGTTTGGTGGACGCCGACTGTAATCCCGTCCCGACCTGACGTTTCTCTTTCTCGAGGTTTTCTCATTGGGTTTGGTAATTGTTAACACAGACTTAGTACTTTTTAGATTTTTTGCTCCGAAGGTTTGGGTGAACTTGATTACATGTAAGTTTAAATACTTGTTTTTATTTAGTGCTTTAAGTTCAGGAATATTTGCAATAATAAACTATTCTCTTATAACATAGAGCGGCTTATTTTATTGTATATGCCGCCGGATCAGCTTCGTTCACGCTGTATTCAAAATGGCGGGATAAAAATTTGTTTGATCGATTGTAGTTTTCTTTGAGTACGTAAATGTACTGCTCCGGAGGGGCACGTACCACACAAAAAACAAAAATAAACAAGGGCACTTTTGTATAATAATTCTACTTTCAATACAGAATGGCAGACAAGAAGCAAGGTGAACCTGAAGTAGAAGAGGAATTCTCTGTCGAAAAAGTATTAGACCGTCGTGTTAGAAATAACAAGGTATTTACATTTTTAATTAATCTTTAAGGTAACTGACCAAAATTAAAGAATACCATCTACTATTATCGGTAACAGAATCTAAAGCGACTCTCTGACTAAAGAATCTTGTCTTGAGAATGTACCAAGTGGTGTAACGAAATATAATGTATAAAGATAAATGTTGCAGTGATAGGTATGCACATACCTATTTTAAATATGCAATTATATATTTTAATACAGCAATTTAATTTAAACAGAAAACACACAAATACTGCACAAGAAATAAACCTAATTTAGAACTACCTAAGATAAAAACTTATTACAGAGAGACTAATTATTACAGTTTGAAGGTGTACAACTTTATAATGAGCTACCGAACAATATTAAAATTGTATGTCCCTACACGGATTGAATAATAAAAGTATATTTGTTAAAAAGTAATGTTTATGTAAAGAGTCGAATGTCTTATTTTGTTACACTAAGTTGTATATTACTCAGAAATGACCAAGTTTCGGACATAGTGTCATATGACTAAATAAGTTGCAAATGAGCTCTTCTTTAACCCCTTGCAAGGAATGCAACATATTACCGGTCACCCTGTATATTATTTCTGACCATTGTTTTGTTTAGGAGTTTGGGCTTTTTCTACTATTTGGTTAAATAAGAGAGATAGTGGTAGTGACAGTAAGGGAATTAATTCGTAATTTTGTCTGTGTCAGGGCTTTTATCAGGTTTTAATCTTTTTATAGCGTCCTCCACCACTTCTCCATTTATTGGCGGCACTTCCTCGTTAATACATTCACCCGTCTGGTTAGTGACATTATTTTCGCTGTTTGAGTATGATTTGTCGCTATACGGTCTGTTGTGTACTTTTTCTTCCGCCCTGTTTAGTCCATCAATCCAATTTTTGTGTGTCCGTAGTTCTTTGAAGGTTCTTTTTGAGCTCCTGCTACTTTCAGATGCTTCTCGATAGCGTTTGCTCGATATGTAGAATAGTAATGTTTTATGTATTTATACTATTTAACCAGTTTGTATAAAAATGCTGATAGCTCATTTTTCATCGATCGAGTCTTATTTTTTGTGTTTTGTAGTTCTTTTCGTCTTTTTATAAGCCCTAAAGTCCGGTCTGACAGAATTTTGTGAGGTCTGTTCATTGTTTTATTGTTTGTGTGTTTTGAAGACTTCGAATCATAGTTTTTATTAATATATCATAGTAGGTATTCTTGTACAAGTGTATGTGCTTGGCATTCCAGTAAGTTTTTTAATTCGGATGAGAGGTTCTTGCGGTATAAAGGACAATGCCAGTCTTTCTATGGAGTTTGGACCAAGTGCTGCCCAGAATGAATTCATAGTGCAATATGTTCCTATGGGTAACACTAGTCTGTAAACCAATGCGCTTTGAAATCTATCCCGGGAGTCATAAGAAAAAAGGCTTTTTTTTTTAAATATGCCAGTCTTTGTATGGAGTTTGGACCAAGTGCTGCCCAGAATGAATTCATACTGCAATATGTTCCTATGGGTAACACTAGTCTGTAAACCAATGCGCTTTGAAATCTATCCCGGGAGTCATAAGAAAAAAGGCTTTTATTTGAAAATAATTTTTGTAAGTATTATAGGAAGTTAACTTTAATAAACTAAACAATTACTTTAATCATATTAGAATAAAACAAGTGGATAGCAACAACAGTTTTTAATTTTCATCATCATCATGTATTATAATTCTGTCCAGGAACAGAGCAGGGCGTCAACGTCTACGTGCCTAGCCCACCCTAAAAACCAAACTAGCACATAATATCAGAAGAACAATTGGTTGTTGTGCAACCAATTGTTCTCGGATTGTACTTCTTGTTTGTTGTTCTTGATCGAATCGTTAGGGTGGTTGTCGGGATACCTCCATGTGGTCCACCCCGGGTAACGCCGGCGCGTTCTTGCCGGCGGCTGAATTCCCGACACTTGTCGGGACTTCAGCCGCCGCCGCCGCCCTGCGCTCGTGTTGAGGCGGACGAGCGGGGTCCGGTCCCTGCGTTTAGCCGGGTGCTGGTTGACGGCGTCCTTGCTGGGCTGCCATCTCTATAATAAGTTACAACTGCCAAACTAGTTCATTTAATGGCGGCCCCGACGGATTTTCTAGTGTTTTTTAAATTAAATTCATAGTATACATTTTTTGAGTCGGGGGTTTCAAAATTATTTTATCCTTTTTCAACGACATTTCAACCGTCATGGGTTTTCTCTAAATTTTTAATTTTGCTTTTTACAAATAAGTGTTTATAATAGCTAGTTTCTTTTCTAGAGCGAAGTTGATAAGTTTCTGACCTTTCAATACTTCCTACTCCGACTATCTTCTTTCTGATTAAATTCGTTGTGAGTTCCAAGACAGCTGTAGTTTATTCCCCGGGACGTCAATAAGCTTCATTGCTTATTGTCTATCTGAGGTCGCCGTTGTTGATCCTGGCTACACAGGAGACGCAATGGTGGGAATGTGTGGTGGGCTTGTCCCGAAAAAGTTTCTGACCTCATAAATTTCTTTCTCCATAGCCGGTCATTTTCATTATTAAGTATTCTTCTCTTGTTGGTTGGCATAATTATGAAGTTTTTATGTGTTATGTCTATAACTTTATCCAATTTCAAATAAAAATCGTTAAATATTGGTCTCGGCCATGTTGTATAATATTGGTCTCGGCCATGTTGTGTTCCTACGATGAGTAAGGTCTCCAGAGCTTCAAAAACCTCTCAAATCTTTGTAAGTGAAAAACTTACAGGAATCTGTTTACGGCTTTTAAAATAGAACCGACGAATTATTAACGCCTCTTACGATGGTTTATTTAAATACATGGTTTATGCAAACACCTTGTATATTTATTTTTATTTAAAACTAGCTTTTTTGCCCGCGACTTCGTCCGCGTGAAGTTCCAGATCCGTTCCCGTGGGAACCACATTGAATTTCGGGAAAAGCTATAGCTTATGTCACTCCCTGATGATGTAGCTTTCTACTGGTAAAGAATTTTTGAAATCGGTCCAATAGTTTCGGAGCCTATTCATTTCAAACAAACAATCAAATCTTTCCTCTTTATAATATTAGTATAGATTGTGAAGTGAACATAACATTGTAATGTTCCTTGAAATAAAATCTTTAAACCGAAATAAATTATTAAAATACGATTGCCAGCATATTTAGATGTAATATGTCTATCATTAAGTATAATTTTCAGGTGGAATATTTTCTCAAATGGAAAGGCTACAGTCACGAAGACAATACATGGGAGCCTGAAGAGAATCTCGACTGTCCAGACTTAATTCAAGCTTTTGAGGAAGCCAGGAAAAAGAAGGAGGCTGGTAAGTAATTAATGTTATGTGAAGGGAGATAAAATATTAATTTTGATTGAAAAAAAAAAAAAAGTATGTACCTACTTCCCATATTAATTTAAATTTTATTATGTATTTCACCAGTCAATCTCCAAAATTTGACGTGTGTGGGGAAGGATCCTCGGCCAAAAAGGCCGCACGCTGCGCGGCCGTGCTGTACAGGCCGGCAACATTTACATATCCCTCTTTGTCCGTGGTACAGTTCATTTATCTGTCAACCGGACTATGGAAAAATAATATTTTCCATAGTACAATTGGCCGGACCCACCCTTATTGCTGCGAATGTGCCAATCGATATATTATATGTTATGTACAATGTAATTAATGCGGGCAGTATAATTAATGCCCGGGCATTATGATTATTGCCCAGCTTTATCGTGCTGAGTAATTGATTACTATCTAAACTTCATTATTTTCACAGTGCCCGGGCATTATTATAATGCTACATGCCAATTGGGCAATTTGATAATGAAGCTAAATTTGACGCGGTTATATTAGTTTATATTATAGGGACAGATTCTACTTTGGACATCATAGTGTGATAGTAGGTTCGTTAGGATTGCCTTGTGATCCCACACACAGAAATAGGAGCCTAGACCTAGTGTAATTATAATCTAATGGTTTTTTCAATTTTACGGTTGTAAGACGCATAGTGGACACAAGTAATATGTACACTGAACATAAGGGACGACGAGGTTCGTAGGATTAGAAAGTGGCGGAGCTTTCTAGCTATTTGAAATTCCACCACATTAGTTAGTCCTGGGTACGGCGTCTCCGTCGAAACGCCAACCCAGCGTTACTTGGCTAGTATAGTATATAAAAAAAATAGATATATATAAATAGGAACAATTCACACAGACACGTCCCGACCGACCGATCTACACCTGGATATTACACGGTGACATATGTATATATTATGATTATTTAAATTGTTTAAAATTTCGTTTATTTTAAGTTAAATGACAATAACAATAAAAAAATAGTAATTAAATATGTTTGTATTACGGCCACTCTGCCCAAAAGTGGATGGGCATTATGTATATTGCCTGGGCAATTTCATTATTTGAATATTTATTATCACATTGCCCTCTCATATTGGGCATTTATCATTATGCCCGGGTATTAATCACACTATCCATAACATATATATTATTCCACCCTATATTTTTGGTGGAAACGTGTGATGAATGTTAATGTGATAATTGTAATCCGTCTATGTATCTATCTATCTAACACACTCTTTTGTTTTTTTATTTACTTTTTACACCTTTCTGTCAACATTTTTCTCTTCTAATTACATTTTTGCAAAACTAACATGTTTACTTATCATTAATTAATATGGAAATGACCATAACAACGTGTCTCTTCAAACACTCAACGTTGCTGGAATTTGATTGTCTTTGTACACATAACAAGCCTTATCTAAATAAATATATGAATTGTAATAAAAGATATGGGGAATTTAAAAAAAAATCAAAATTCTTATTTCTTTATCCGAAGGTGTTTTTACAAGGTTGGGAGCTCTTTTGTTAAGTTAATAGTATACCTGTAGTTAAAGATTCCCCTCTTCACTGTAGCACAGAATAGATAATAGTACTACGTACTATATTCACTCCGCAAAATCAATTAAAGAAATAGGGACTCTCGCTACGATACAATAAGGTGCAATTCAGCTCGCACAGCGCACACAACCTACAGTTATAATCACCTAGAAGTTGCCTCTCTTTCTATCGCGTATTTCTTACCTCTTCTGACGACGTTAGGGTTGTCTTCTTTTAGAGAAGAATTTAATCTGAATATTAAATTACCAGTTAGGTATGTGCCTATTTCATTCACCTACTTTAGTTACAGTTTATTTACGTGATGATTAATACTCAACAAAATAACTTACCTTTTATTATCCGTACGGAGTTTAAAAAAAATTATATCCGATTGCGCCTTTGATTTATTTAAACAACCTTGCACACAACAGTAGTACCTAGTTTTCGTATAGTTTGTCATTTTTTATTTACTCGACACGCGCTGCGACCGAGTCCGCGCGATGCGTCTAGCTAGCGGCACGAGCGAGAGCCGAGTGGTGGTAGCCTTGAGATTAACCGGCCGGGCCGGTCCCAAGGTCAATCGTACCTAAACTGCGGAGTGGGACCCCCCTGACTGTAGTGAGAATTTATATATACCAAAGTATACCAAAATACCAATGCAGAGTAACGTTTTTAACAAGAAAATATGAGGCTTGGTTTGGGTTATAATAATAAAATTATATCCGATACAATATATTAAACATATATACAAATATACATACATATATGTATATATATACACATACATACACACACGTACACGTACACATACAATATATTATTATATTTTATAATTTTTTTTTATCTTTTTGACATATTCATATAAATATACACACTCATACAAAGACTTGTGTGAATATTAATTACTAAATACTCACACATAAACTATTTATGACATATTTTATGTTAGGTAAGCTTTATTAACATATTATTAATTTTACTCCAGGAAAGCTGATCAAATTAAGTTACACTGATCATTATAGTATTATATAGGATATTATGTAACTGTTTTTGTTCTTTTAGTATTTTATCATAATACGACTTAATAAATCTTCAGTTTGCTCATAATTTAATGTTTTTAGCCAATCGATAAGTTTCTTCTTACATTCATTGATTGACACGGAATATATTGCTAGTTTTCTATTTATTTTATTATACAGCATTATAGACTGGGCTTGAAACTGCTTGGATGCAATCATTGTATTTGTTTTATTATTATTTATGACCGATCGTGGATTTCTTTCCAAGTTTGGATTGATTTTATTATTTTTATGAGTTTTTAGAATACACTGCAGGATATAAAGCTGTCTCACAGTCAGAACTCCAGCTTCGCTATATAATTGGTGTGTGGAGAAGATTCTTCTTTTTTAAACATTATTTTTAGGATGACTCGCTGTGTTCTTTCTAATGTTATGAGTTTCGTTTTATGTGTACATCCCCAAATGACAACGCAATAGAGCAAGACTGACTGTACTAAAGAAGTGTATATTTGTGTCAAAAGCTGTCTATCTGCTATATTACGCAGATATTAAAAGCTTTTATTTAACTTGACCTGTATGTATGTATGTATGTATGTAAGGGTGGAATCTTGGAACGTAAATTTGAACCACTTCCCGAAGACCGATTGAGCTGAAATTTTGCTTAAAACTGTAGATCAGATGACAATACAATATTATGATAACAAAATTACGATACAGCCGTTTGTGTTCCGTTTTTCGTACAAAACCGTTCCGACCAAAAACCTATAGGGTACTTCCGGTTGTCCTAGAATCATGAAATTTGGCAAGATGCAAGATGATGTAGCACAAGTACAGGAATAAAACTGAAAATCGTAAATTTGTAGTTACTTCTTCTTCTTTAAACAACCAATATAATGTGATCCTACCCTTGGTACATTTTACGTTGATACATGGCTCTTTTTATACCGGTTATGAATTAAAATGTATTTTATCTATTACTAGCTTTTCCTCGCGGCTTCGCTCGCGTTAATTTTATAACATAGATCTCGTTTGACAACAAAACAACCCATAGCGCGGCTTGTGGCGCCATCTGTTGGCCGATAGCATCCCATACAGCGGCCTCTATAGTAGAAAAAATATTTTCCCTTTGGATTGACATACTCTCACGGGTAAAAAGGTAGCCTACGTTGGGCTCTGTACCCCTGACAATATATATACAAATTTCCATAATGATCAACTGATTAGTCAAGCCGTGAAGGAATAGCAAACAAACAAACTCACTTTCTCATTTATAATATTAGTATGATAGTATGACTAGTATGATTATGGGAAGGAACCCTCATGCGCGAGTTCTACTTGCCCTTGGTCGGTATTTTATTTTTGATGGGTACATAAATCTGTTCAGTTTGTCGCATCAGGAAATTACATAGGTATTCAAATTGCTGGTGCTAGTTATAACAAATAAATTCATTAGACTAGTACCACCTATCGACAATAGATGGCACTGCGAAACCTGTCCAGTGATAACTAAAAAGTAAAAAATAAATTAAAAGTAAAAAATATATATTTAAAAACAAGCTTTTATTTAATTGCGCTAAAAAGAATAAAATAAACTTTTCTTTTAAAACTTTAACTATCAACTTATAACGTCATTACACAATTTAATGACATAAAAGCTTGTCGCGAGATTTACCTTTATAAGAAAACATAATTATCATACTAACATTTTCTCGTACTACGAGTAAATTTTAGTAATTAAATCTTTACCTTTATAAGAAAACATAATTATCAAACTAACATTTACTCGTACTACGAGTAAATGTTAGTAATTAAATCTCGCGACAAGCTTTTATGTCATATTTTTTTTTTTTTTTTTTTTAAATCATTTATTCAAGTTTCTTAATATTACAATATAAAGTACAGGTACCAAACCACGAAAACCTCGCAGGGCTTATCTGGGTTTCGGTGAGTCGCTATTGTTATTTATAAATTTACAAGGTAGGTAGTACTGTTTCAACATTAGAGCAAACTTATTGTGATTTTTTGCATAACAGTTTTGCAGATTAGTTGGAAGCCTATTTAGGTAATACGGAATAATGTAACTGGTAACTCTAGTTCCGTACAAGTTATTATTTTTAGGTAAAATAAACCTATTTAAATATTCCACTGATCTTAAGTAATTGGGTCGTTTTTTTTCTATAAGACAATCTAAATTTTTTAATTCTGTTAAGATCTGGTATTCTATTTTTTCATAGACACTCATGACATTACAGTACTTAAATATTTTTTTGTCATCATCATTTATTTTTTTAAGGATGTAATTTGGTGTAATAATTTTTAACATTTGAACTTGTAACCTATAGATACACTCTAAATATGTTGCATATGTTCTACCGTAGCTACTCAAGCCATAACTGATAACCGAATCAGCTAGGGCCATGTACATTAAGCGTAGTGTTTTAAAAGGAAGTTTATATTTGAGTACATACAATTTGCCCATGACAGACCTTAGCTTATTGCACACATGATTTTTGTGGGGTCCCCAACAGAATCGGCTATCAATCATGAGACCAATATATTTATGTTCGTCAACTACATCCAGTACGGGGCATACGCAAGTACCCATGTTGTGTTTGTTGGAATGCAAGCAGGCATGTTCATGGGCTTTCACATTTGGTACGATAGGTGTTTTATTATGTGATGAGCGTATATGAACTACTTTAGTTTTTTCCGCGTTAATGACAAGTCCAAGATCATGTGCCCATTTACACACATTAGTAAAATTTTCTTGAAGCAGTTGTTGAGCTTCAAAAACACTTTCACTGGCTACTAAGAGACATGTATCATCTGCAAATTGGTACACAGATCCCGATTTTATGGTATTGCACATATCATTGACATATAGGAGGTACTCAGTTGGGCCGATTATGGAGCCCTGCGCCGTGCCTTTTTTGGTTAATGTCTTGGCGCTGAGCTGATCCTGGACTTTGACGGTCGTGAATCTGTTGTTGTGGTAATTCATAAGCAGTTCTAGCAAAGGGCCCTGAATTCCATTTTGTGTCAATTTGTTATAAAGCGTGTTATAATCCAGCATATCGAACGCTTTGCTAAAATCAATAAATAGTGCAAGTACATGCTTTTTTTTATCGAGACATTCATGTATTTCATCGGAAAATTTACTTAACAGTTTTGTGGTACTCTTGTGTTTTTGGAAGCCGTATTGATTTTTACTAATGATATTATTTGATTGTAAGTATTTGTTTAGTTGTTTACTTAAAAATCTTTCAATTATTTTATCCAAGCAGGACAGAATTGTAATTGGGCGATAGTTATTATATACACTATGTTTACCTTTCTTATATATGGGCCTTATTACGCCTATCTTTAGTAAATCGGGGTAAGTCGAAGTATCGATACAGCAATTAATGAGGTGCGTTACTACCGGAACTAAGAGGTTAGAAAGTATCTTTATATCTTTTGTTCTAATGCTATCGTATCCAGGACTTTTTTTGTCATTTAGCAATTTAATAATTGAAGCGACATTGGTCTCGCTCGCGCGTTGTAATCTAAACGATCTATCGGGAACTATCTCATAGGAGCTTCTATTTAGTAGAAGTTTCTCACAGAAGTTACAAATAGTTTTTTTATTATTTTCAAATTCAGTTGCAAAATTATTCGCCAAGGTCAACGGGTTTAGGTTAAAATATTTCATTAGTATATCATCGATTCGATTTGTTATTTTACCGGTAACTTGGTTTATAATTTCCCATAATTTTTTAGTGTTATTAAAATTTTTATTGATATTTGAGTAAATTTCTTTATTTTTTAAATAATTTGAATATTTATTTGTTTTATTTCGGTAAATGTTGTATAGTAATCTATTTTTTAAGTTTTTTTCGTCTTTTAACCAAATTAAAAATAGTTCATCACGCTTTTTACACATTCTATTTAATTTTTCATTAGCCCATGTACAAAGCTTTCGCTTGCTATTTCCATTATTTATAACAGTATATTTACACTCATTATATGCATCATTAAAGTTGTTGTAAATGTATTTCACAATATCGTTAGGATCATTATATTGCAAAGGCAAACTCCAATCCACATTTCTTAGGTTCTGGTACAATTTATTATCATCCATCTTGTAAATAACCTGTTTGTTTCGTGGTGACTCATTCTTATCGAATACGCTCGAGATGGCACAAGCGGTTATTTGATGATCAGCCAGCGCGGTGTTTACTACGGTAGTGTGTATGTCGCGTGAATCGTAGTTACGCGCAAAGATGTGATCGATACACGATTTAGTTATTACGTTACCATATTTCTCTATACGTGTATAGGAGTTTACCCCGCTGTTAAAGCCTAGGCTACACAATGAATCCAAGTAGTAGTTACTTTCAGAATTAGATAATTTTATGTCTATATTTATGTCGCCTATTAGGAGATAATTATCTCTTAGTGAATATTTTTTTATTAGTGTACACAATTCAGTAGTAAATCTAGATTTAGAGGTTCTCGGTGGCCGGTATACCGCACATAATTTTACATTATATTTTTTTATACATACCTCACCCAATATACATTCAAATTCTAGCGGGCTGATGATATTAGATCTTTGAAATGAAATTGTTTTATGTACATACAATAAAATTCCACCACCCTTCTGTGTAGATCTTAAATCAGAGTGTACGTTATAATCTGGTAGGTGAAACATTTGCAGCTGATCATTGTTTATATTTACTTCAGTTAATATTATAATATGAATATTACAATTGGAATTTAGTATCATATGTTCAAGGCTGGCAAAGTTTTTTTTTAATGATCTTATATTAATATGAAAGAATATCAGTGAATTCGAGGAGCTAGGTACGCTATCTGCGAAGTCATTCCATGTACGACAGTTTGTTTCTACAAAATTAGAATTATTTAATATCATTGCGAATTTTATATTTAAAAGTGTATACACATGAAATGATTTTAATTATTAAGATAAATAAAAGAGAAAGATAAATATTACTCACTGTGATGGAATGACTTCGCATTTTCGATGTCCTGAACCGTCCGTATTGTTAAGATTTTGGCCTTTTCCTCTTTGCGAATCAGAATATTTCCATGTTTACACCATATGTATTTGTACAGTTCTTTCAGTTCCTCCTTAGTTTTCCATAACAGGAAGGCAGTAGCCGGTGTAAGGCATTCACGGAGGTAAATTTTGTCATTGCCATCTCGATCCCACCACAAATTGTGTAATGACGTTATAAGTTGATAGTTAAAGTTTTAAAAGAAAAGTTTATTTTATTCTTTTTAGCGCAATTAAATAAAAGCTTGTTTTTAAATATATATTTTTTACTTTTAATTTATTTAAAGATCCAAGTCAACTTTCTTGCTCGACCAGCGACTAGTTCAATCTGTGGGTTCCAAGAGAGATTTTTGTCCAAGATATTATATTATTTTCTTTTTCAATTTTTGCTTTTTGCTCATTCCTACAATAATGAGCGGTTATTGATAAATTGGGTGTAGGCTGTAGGTTGATAAGAATTTTTAAATGAAAAAGTTATGTATTTTGTTTTTGTAGTGGCTAGAGTAAGCATATTAATGTTCAACCATTCAATTATTTTTCGCAGCTCTTACTCTGCTACTTCATGCAGTTGTTGCCAATTCTTTTTATGAAACAAAATAGCTGTATTATCCGCGTATGAGTAAACCTTGCCATTTGGAATCTGTAGGCTCGTGAGATCATTAATATATATTAACCAACACTATTATGATATATATATCATAATAGTGTTGGGTCAAGGACGCTTCCCTGTGGGACACTAAAAGTTGAGACAGAGTCATCATGGCTGTATAAATTATCTCCTAGATCAACACGCTGTGTTCGCCCTGTCAAGTAGCTTGTAATTAAGTCCAGGAACGTGCCTTTCATACCCATGTTTTCCAGCTTTCGGAGAAGAGCAGGGAGAGAGACAGTATCAAAAACTTTCCGGAGATCAAGAAAGATGCACAATGGCTTAAGTTTTTTGTCAAGCAAACTGGTGATATTACTAGTTAAGTCCAAGACAGCATCCTCAGTACCCATTCGGGACTCCGGAAGCCATACTGCGAATCAGAAAGTAAATCATATTTAGAAAATTTATAAGTCTCTAATAATTATTATCTTTTCTAATATTTTTGAAAGAACCGTAAGGATTGAAATAGGTCTATAATTATTTATTTCTCCACGATCACCACTTTTAAATATCGGACAAATAAAAGAACGTTTAAGCTCATTTGGAAAGATGCCTTCCTGGAAACACAAGGTGCACAAGTAGGTAATAATAGGGAGTCAATACTTTTTTTGCACTTTTAATAAATTTGGTTGGTATTCCATCCCAAGCAGCAGACGAGTCTGTCTTCAATTTATCAATAACCGTGTCAATTTCATAAGGATCAGATTCAATTACACCAATAGAATTTAATTGTGATTGCAGTGAATTGTAATATTTGGATCTATTTGTAAATTATCTACAAGGTGTTTCCCTATATTATTAAAGTAGTTATGTAGTTCCAAATTATTTGTTTTTTGTTTATTTAGGTTAGTTAATTTTTTTATTCAACCCCAAAGTAATTCATTATTAGCTTTAGATTTATTCAAAAGTTATTTTTTTATATTGTACACGTTATCATATTGTTCACGTTAATGAACAATTTATTGCTTTAGTTTTATTTAGAGTGTCCAA
Organism: Endotricha flammealis; assembly: GCA_905163395.2. NCBI lineage: Eukaryota > Metazoa > Arthropoda > Insecta > Lepidoptera > Pyralidae > Endotricha > Endotricha flammealis. Next base: position 4,454,103 of record LR990852.1, on the reverse strand, counting down.
TTCTTGCAAAATGTTATTTGCATTATCCATTAAATAAAATTAAAGGTCTTTAGGTGTTTAATAAGCTAATATATGAACTGCTCGTTTGTAACGTCAATATGTGATAGTTTTTATACCTAATAATTATAGGTTAAGGGGTAGTAACTACTATTACAACTACTATTCTAAACCATTTTAGCGCAGAAGTGTCAATCGAGTAAGTTACATAGTGTTTTACAGATTTATACGATATTTTTGATAGAAAAATATATGAGACCAGCATGTATAGTATAGCGTAATTAAATATATAATATAAACATAAATATAAGTTACATGACATAAATAAAAGAATATCAAGCATTATCATAATAATATATTAACAACCACAAACCTGCATTAAATGCAAATAATACCTCATTTTTGTAGTAAAGTAATCACAAAACGTTGCACATAATAGTAACTTATTATTCAATTGTTTAAACTGGTCTTCATTTGTAATTATCGGCGATAAGTCATCATGTCGCAAATATATCTTTCCATAATTTATAGGAATAACGCTGGTTATTTTAGTGTAACTTGCAGAAGTCATTATACACAATATTTATAAAATATGTGGTTATTATTTCAGAGGGAAAGGTTAAAGTTGAGAAAGATATAAAGAAGCGAAAGTTGCCTGCGGCTACACTGGAGCTCAAAGGTGCTAAGAAGCGCAAAAATGATGCATCTGGTTTAGATTGGGCCTTGCCGGAGAAAACTATTGGTTTGTATATTAAGTTGTATATCAAGTGGTATAAAAAAAAGTTTGAATTTATGCTGCGGTGACCTGTGGCTTCGTTTATGCAGACTGGTTTCCTTGAAATGAATCTTTCTAAATGAAGTTTATAGTCCGACCGAAACCACTGAACTTATCGCGACATAATGGTACTACGCCGGACCGCAAACCAAGAGGTCCCGGGTTCGAATCCCGGTCGGGTCATGATGAAATTGAACTTTTTCTGATTGGCCTGGGTCTCTCTGGGTTGGATATAGGTATGTATTTGTTATAAAATATAGTATCGTTGAGTTAGTATCCCATAATACAAGTCTCGAACTTACTTTGCATGGTGATTACTAATAAATTCCCACAGAGTGCCAGACTTTCTTTAGGAACAAGATTGGATGGCCAAATTAGATTTGCATCAAGCATATTTCCATGTGCCAATTTCAGCACAGCACCGCAAGTTTCTCAGAGTGCTTCAAAAAGGAAAACTTATATGGAAATGTCTTGCCTTCCGTTCGGACTGTATTCCGCTCTTAAAGTCTGCAAGTTGGATTGGCGAATATTCAAGGTCATGGAGTTCGGATTCTTATTTATTTAGACGATTTTTTTAAATGAAGAAAAGACTAGAAGATCACATACGACAGACAGACAGACGGACCGTGGAGTCTTAAAGATCGATTAGGTTTGGTGACCTGTCATGGCTGCCTACAGAATGAGGCCTCAACACTAGTCCAAAGCGTGTAGCTCGAAAGTGATAGAGAATTCTATAAGCTTTCATTTGCTCATAGACCATTTTTCTGCTACAACGTACCTACAGTTTTTGAGATATTTTTGAGATATAACGTACCGTTTTTGAGATATTAGATAAACCTAAAATTGGGACACCCTTCTCTCCTCCCCTCCCTCCGGCTCATCTTCCAGACGTTAGAACTTTTAGTATGTTTTCTCCCTAAGCACTCTGATTAAGTTTCTGAAGAAATCTCACTCTATATCCTCTTTTGAGGCATTCGATGACTGGACTACAAGAGCAGGCCAAACCGCCTGTCTGACCCAAAATGCACTGGAGGAGTTGCAATGGTGGAATCGTCACCATGCAGAAAAGACGATAATATTTCAACCTGCAACTGTTCACTACCTAGTCACAGATGCGAACGATATCCGATGGGGTGCCAGACTGGACGACGAGAATGTCTCGCGTTCCTGGACAGTGGGTCATCGCTGTATTGAACGTGCTCCAAAGTCACGGTCAGAATCTGAGCGGGACAACATTATTAGTCCAATGCGACAACTGCACCGTGGTTTCGTATTTAGGCAGCGAAGGAGGTTGTCGCTCTCCGACGTTAATGGAGTTGACACGAAAAATATTCCAGATACTAAACCAACACAGCATCCATATATCAGTGTACCACATACCAGGACAATACAATTGTAACAAAACATTACCAGAGGTGAAAATATGTGGTTATTATTTCAGAGGGAAACGATAGAGATGAGAAAGATAAGAAGCGGAAGTCTTCTGCGGCTACATCGGACCTCAAAGGTGCTAAGAAGGGCGCTAGGAAGAGCAAAAATGATGAAAAAGAAGCAACTGGCTTTGAACGGGGATTGGAGCCGGAGAAAATTATTGGTTTTACATTAAGTTTGAATTTATGCTGCGGTGCCCTGTGGCTTCGTTTACGCAGACTGGTTTCCTTGAAATGAATCTTTCTAAATGAAGTTTATAGTCTGACCGAAACCACTGAACCTATCGCGCCTTATGCTGAGTACACACTGTGGCCGTCGGCCTACCGGCACTATGCAGCCGGAACGTGCCGGCAGCCGCGGCGGTTTCACGACCTCTGTGACATAATGGTACTACGCCGGACCGCAAACCAAGAGGTCCCGGGTTCGAATCCCGGTCGGGTCATGATGAAATTGAACTTTTTCTGATTGGCCTGAGTCTCTGGGTTGGATTTATGTATTTGTTATAAAATATAGTATCGTTGAGTTAGTATCCCATAATACAAGTCTCGAACTTACTTTGCATGGTGATTACTAATAAATTCCCACAGAGTGCCAGATTTTCTTTAGGAACAAGATTGGATGGCCAAATTAGATTTGCATCAAGCATATTTCCATGTGCCAATTTCAGCACAGCACCGCAAGTTTCTCAGAGTGCTTCAAAAAGGAAAACTTATATGGAAATGTCTTGCCTTCCGTTCGGACTGTATTCCGCTCTAAAAGTCTGCAAGTTGGATTGGCGAATATCATGGTCATGGAGTTCGGATTCTTATTTATTTAGACGATTTTTTTCTTGTCAATCAGAACAAGAAAAGACTAGAAGATCACATACGACAGACAGACAGACGGACCGTGGAGTCTTAAAGATCGATTAGGTTTGGTGACCTGTCATGGCTGCCTACAGAATGAGGCCTCAACACTAGTCCAAAGCGTGTAGCTCGAAAGTGATAGAGAATTCTATAAGCTTTCATTTGCTCATAGACCATTTTTCTGCTACAACGTACCTACAGTTTTTGAGATATTTTTGAGATATAACGTACCGTTTTTGAGATATTAGAAAAACCTAAAATTGGGACACCCCTTTCTCCTGCCCTCCCTCCGGCTCATCTTCCAGACGTTAGAACTTTTAGTATGTTTTCTCCCTAAGCACTCTGATTAAGTTTCTGAAGAAATCTCACTCTATATCCTCTTTTGAGGCATTCGATGACTGGACTACAAGAGCAGGCCAAACCGCCTGTCTGACCCAAAATGCACTGGAGGAGTTGCAATGGTGGAATCGTCACCATGCAGAAAAGACGATAATATTTCAACCTGCAACTGTTCACTACCTAGTCACAGATGCGAACGATATCCGATGGGGTGCCAGACTGGACGACGAGAATGTCTCGCGTTCCTGGACAGTGGGTCATCGCTGTATTGAACGTGCTCCAAAGTCACGGTCAGAATCTGAGCGGGACAACATTATTAGTCCAATGCGACAACTGCACCGTGGTTTCGTATTTAGGCAGCGAAGGAGGTTGTCGCTCTCCGACGTTAATGGAGTTGACACGAAAAATAATCCATATACTAAACCAACATAGCATCCATATATCAGTGTACCACATACCAGGACAATACAATTGTAACAAAACATTACCAGAGGTGAAAATATGTGGTTATTATTTCAGAGGGAAACGATAGAGATGAGAAAGATAAGAAGCGGAAGTCTTCTGCGGCTACATCGGACCTCAAAGGTGCTAAGAAGGGCGCTAGGAAGAGCAAAAATGATGAAAAAGAAGCAACTGGCTTTGAACGGGGATTGGAGCCGGAGAAAATTATTGGTTTGTACATTAAGTTTGAATTTATGCTGCGGTGCCCTGTGGCTTCGTTTACGCAGACTGGTTTCCTTGAAATGAATCTTTCTAAATGAAGTTTATAGTCTGACCGAAACCACTGAACCTATCGCGCCTTATGCTGAGTACACACTGTGGCCGTCGGCCTACCGGCACTATGCAGCCGGAACGTGCCGGCAGCCGCGGCGGTTTCACGACCTCTGTGACATAATGGTACTACGCCGGACCGCAAACCAAGAGGTCCCGGGTTCGAATCCCGGTCGGGTCATGATGAAATCGAACTTTTTCTGATTGGCCTGGGTCTCTCTGGGTTGGATATAGGTATGTATTTGTTATAAAATATAGTATCGTTGAGTTAGTATCCCATAATACAAGTCTCGAACTTACTTTGCATGGTGATTCCCCCTAGGCAATAAATCGAAAAATTTCATTGGCTTACACCGGTTAGTTAGATCACCTCACTAAGTGATGAACCAGTTAACAAGCTTACAAAAACTATAAAATATCAACGTAATTAGGTCAAGTTATCATTCACTTTTGTGCGCGTCGCGAGACTAATAGAATTATCACGACGTGCGAGTCATCAAAAATTAACCACTTTGTTTTTGAATGTCACTATTCTAAATCAAGTGTTTACGTGTTGTGAAAGCATGGAGATCCAAGAGCAAGGTATGTACTTATATTATCAACAATTTAATTTATTTTATTTTATTGGAAATAGTTTTTTGGTATACCTTTATTTCCTTTCGACCTACAACTTTTCGCTGCTCTTTGCTGCACTTGAGGTATATGTTTTTCGAATAACGAGAATGTCCTTATTATGAGCTATAAGTTTCATCTGCCTTTTGCTGCCTCTTCTTAGCATAAAGGAGTGTCAAAGTATGCATGTCCATAGAATATATATATTTTTAAGTTCATCTTTCATATTGGTTTAGGTTTTCTGACAATTTTTGACATTTGAGTGGGTAATCCAAATGAAAAAACATAACACGTCCTGAACACTGACCGAAACATCATTCCTTTCTGGTGACATCGAAAATATTGATTTAGAGAGTTCATGGTGCTAATATTAAACATATATAGATCACGGTTTGTTTTCAATCGGAGAGTTGTCTGGAGAAGCAGCTGAAGCGACTAACAAATACATCAAATCATTTAGAAGAAATCACACGCGAAATGAGTCTCATTTCGACCAATACAGATTTAAGCTGATCGCACATTTGTCAGCACCGTAAGCGCCGCACGCGCCGAACGCGCCGTATTTTAGAATTCGTTGTATGCAATGATGTGCAGCCGCATTTCTTTATAGCCTCACACATTCGTACACACCGTAGGTACGCACCGTACGCATATCTTTAGTGTGTTGCCAACAATTTGAGCACGCGCCGTACGCGCCGCGTTATATGTCGTCATCAGAATGCTTCCTTCAAATTCGGATGCATACCGCACTTTACGAAATGCGGCGCGTACGGTGCGAGTGAAATGTGCGAGGTTTCACATCATTGCAAACAACGAATTCAAAATTGCGGCGCGTACGGTGCTGAAAATGTGCGATCAGCTTTAATAAGCTTCTTCTTCACTCGGATCCCTCCATAACAGGTCTACGAAAGTTACCTGTCAAAAAAAAGAAGTCCAGTTTAAAGCTGTTTTAGATTTGTTATGTATGTGGACTATTTTGTTGATATTTAATGTATTTTGGTATAGTTTGTGTTTTGTTTGTATTTGAAAAATAAACTTACTTACGTACTTTTGCTGTTTTATTATATTCCTTTATGGTTATTGTTAATATGAATAATAATTATTTACACATTTTAACCATTAAAAGTCGCAGTATAAAATGTTTTAGATACATCGTGTAAAACAAAATTACTGCGAGTCATTTTTACACCTAAATGTTGTCAAATATTTTTTTAATGTATAATATTTAAACGTAAAAAAATAAGGTTATTTCGGAATTGTGTTTATGACCTGACCGCCTTAGTATGGAACGTGAATCACCGTGCTTTGGGTCTAGCTCAATCTGTGTGATTTGTCCCTATATATTTATTTATTTAACCAATAAGGTGTATTAGCAATTTATAAGATTTTTTCTAAACTAGCGAAACCCGCGCACTTCGTTTGCGTGTATGCCGCTTTCCCGTGGGAATGTGTATGTGTATTATACATATACCTACACCTTCTTTTTGAATTACTCGATCTATTATAAAACGCATCAAAATCCTTTGCGTAGTTTTAAAGATATAAGCATACATAGGGACAGACAGACAGGGAAACGACTTCATTTTATACTATGTAATTAAGTAATTAGTTATTGCTGTTTTACCAGGCTTCTAATATTTACATAATGATATTAAACAGGCGCTACAGACAGTAGCGGCGAACTGATGTTCCTCATGAAATGGCAAGGGACCGATGAAGCGGATCTTGTACCTGCAAAGCGAGCGAATTTACGGTGCCCACATATTGTTATTCAATTTTATGAGGAGAGGTTGACATGGCACACGCCAGCTGCTGACGAGCCTACCGATGAAAATTAAGTGATATCGTGGTAAGGGAATTTATGTCTCCATCTATAATTTTTTTCTCTTATTCGTTTGACAGTGATAACCATTTCTAAAAATGTCAAACATGTACCTAATTCACATTATTGGGTAAATTACCCACAACAATAATTATTATGAAAATGGAATATACATATTGATACATCTCACGGCGTATTTTAAACGCGCAGACGATGCGCGTTTCAGAAACTCGCGTTTTCTGCGCCATAGATGCCTCGATTTGCGTTTGTAAAGATGCGATCGCGCGTAAAACGCAATACAAACGCGCGTGTGAAGCGCGTTCGAAACTCGTTTGAAGCGCGTACAAAGGGGCGGAGGTGCAGGGGTACGCCATTGTCCGATTGACGAGGAGACTGCTCAAAACGCGGAAGGTACGAGCGACTACAGCGCGTTTCGTGCTACATTGAGCTCTTTGTATGTTAGACGTCACGATGGAATGATTGCAACACCGCCTTGGATAACAATACGCACGTCATCTGCGCGTTTAAAATACGCCGTGTGCTGTGGCTCTTAGGTTACAAGGTTGCGTTCGAAACTCGCTTGAAGTGCGTATACGCACGTCATCTGCGCGTTTAAAATACGCCGTGTGCTAGGGGCCTTAGATTATATAAAATTAATATACATTCGTTTTAAATGAGTTTTGATATGAATGAGATTGTCAGATAAATTGACGAAATATTAACTAAAGTAATCAATTTATTAGAAAGCTTAACTGAAACTTATCAAGACGCTCGGAGTCAGTCCTCCAGTCTCAAAAAAGAAGCTATGAACCACTTCAAATAATTTTACAAATAAACTTGTTCGGTTTTTATTTTTGAAATGAAATGATTATACTTTTAGTTATAATGCTAATGCGAATGGTGAACTCTTTTATTTAAGATGGAAACGAGACTTCTCTATTGTCATGTAATGATGCGATACCCTTCTGACACGTATCTATTATAGTCTATACTAAAATGTATTAAAAAAAAGGAAAGACTTGTATTCTTGTTTGTAACAAATAAACTCAAAAACTACTAAACCTATTTCAAAAATTCTTTCACCGTTGGGAAACGTACATTACCCCCAGGTAACAAAGGCTATTTTCAATATACATATTAGGGATCCTTAGTAAAAACCGGGTGAAGTCGGGGTAGTTCGCTAGTAGTTAATAAAAAAAGGTATCTCATCAATATCATTTTAACTTAGTATTATTCTCATTTTGTTACAGGTAAACTGCAAAATACAGATGGGAAATTGTTTGAAATTACAAGAAGGCAAAAATCAGAATTTTTTATGTTAATTTCTGTATTAATATGACAAATCTGATAATGTTACTGATATCCCTTTTCACGAAGAAATGGCTATGAATGTTGTAAGGTGTTCACATGCACATTGTTAATGGGTGTGTGACCGATTTCACGAACATATCCGAGGTTGCGCACACATTAACAATGTGAGTTTACCACATTCATAGCCGAATGCATTTCGTGCGATGGAATATTGGATGGAATGCTGTAATTAAAATATTTTTACGTGTGTGTGTGTAGTGATTACTTTACATTGATGTTGTTTCTGTCGCATGGACGACATATGGATGACTTCTTGATAGAAGAAATGTCATAGTAACGAGGTGTATAATACCAGTTATATTATGGTCACCTGTAATTTTTTCTCATCTTAATTATTATAAAATGTGCGTTACACCAGCCAAGCCAGCCAGCAAAAAGAATATTTGATAATGTCTAACTGGAGTAACACGTACGCCAAAAAGCTAGAAACAAACTTTTGTAAAGCGACGTGTCGGTAGGGTATCGGTTTCAAAGATACACGGATGTTTCGACACTCGCGTAGTTGACTGAGGCGAAAAGTAGACGAAATGCCTCCACACTCTTTTATTCGCCACACGAAAACTCAACTTCGCAAGTAAAGCTGGAGTTCACACATATCGCTGTAATATAGGTTTCCTAATATCTCTGACGCGTCATGACATGATGTAGTGGTTGGACCACTCGAGAGGAGGTTTGTTTGGGAATCCCTCGATGTAGCACGAGTGAGCCGGTTCCGTGGTAACCGTTAGTGCGTGAGGGAGCTAAGTATTATCGTCAAAATTAGATGTACTTATGTAACTAGGTTACCTACAGGCAATAAAAAAATTATTTGCCTATTTATCTGAGTTTTATTTATCACGACAAAATATCTAATAGTAAGATATATTTACATTTATGAGAAATTACCCAGCGAATTTAGGTGCATAACAATGTTTAATTTTTTATTTAACAAGCAATTATATCCTCAGTTGGTTAGTTTAAAAACACACAGATAATATTTCGAAGCAAAAATTTAAAAAAAGAAATCTCAGAATATTATCTGAAAATTATAATGTCATTATCTCCAAAATTCCCTATTTTGTTATTTTATTTTATAGTAGTGCATTTTAACTTCTACTGCAGGATGTTTATAAACTATTGATGTTACTCAGTGCTACAGCAGTGCCATCCGGTACGAGATAAATTTTCTCATCTGTTAATAAAAACTAGCTAAGTACCTATCTATCTGTCATAAAACTATGCCCGTCACTTTGTACGCGCATGTTTTTTTTTAAATTGTGTAGTTAGATTTTGTGAATGTACACATACCTATAGCTTTGAATACAACATAGCTTTAAGTGCACGTTTTCAAAATCCTTACTAATATTATAAATGAGAAAGTGAGTTTGTTTGTTATTCCTTCACGGCTTGACTAAGCCGCCGATCATTATGAAAATTTGCATACATTTGTTAAGGGTACAGAGCCCAACATAGGCTTACTTTTTATGTGAAAGTATGTCGTTCCAATGGGAAAATAATTTTTCTACTATAGAGGGCGCTGTAACGGCCAACAGATGGCGCCACATATGTCATAAAATTAACGCGAGCGAAGCCGCGGGGACCTCGTGTCGTGACAAAGCTACATAAATCTGCCTGTGAGAGAAACAGGACTTCCGCAGATCCACACCAACGCAACTCATAGTCTGTCCCTGGGCATTACTTATTCTATGCCCGGGCTTTATATAGTCATGCAAAAACTGACACTTATTGGGAACTGCACACGTTTAAACCGAAACGGATAATTATTTGGGGTACTTAAGCGATGAAAACACGCTCTACTGCAGCACATCCTGTCAATATTTGTGCCGCTATCACGTGCTGTTGAAGCGATGTAACTTTTAAACGTGTGCCGTTACACAATTTTGGTGGACTTAAATTTCTTAGTAATATAGGTACGCCGACTGACCTGAATATGTGCCGGAAGATCGGTGCGGACAAAGAATTTAAAAACTAAACGGCGGCGGCGTCGGCCCGACTGAAATCTTGTCACTTCGTCCCGTTCATTTCGTAGCAAGTGTGGCTTGATCGATTCATTTGTTTACATATTTACAAAATATGTAGCTCCACACTTGGATAATGCAGGAGGGTATAGAGCAACGGGCGTACAACCCATCTATTATCAACCACCATCTGCTGTCGCCTGATTTCTGCAGGTTACTAATTTGATTTGTATTTTTTTAAGAAGAATGAACTATAAATAATAATAATAATTTATTTCCAAAATAAATGTTACAGTTTATCAGTTAAGATACGCTAAACGTAGACACTAATACTTGAAGTGCATCCATTGCCGAACTAGGTTTATAACCTGTAGGTATTTCAGCACCAGCACCTGGCGCCACTCCTGGCCACTCCCCATGGCGATTTCTTCTTAAACTAGCATATATGAATATAAATTCTAATTTCTAAAAATATATAATATAGTTTTTATAAAATAATAGAGAAAAAAATAAAATAAACAATAACAATATAAAAAAGTATTAATAAAAAAAAGAACATTGCAAATTATGTGTGGGTGTGGAGTAGAAATATAATATACTAAACATATTTAAAAAGGAAATAATAAATAAGTTGATTTGATATATTATTTTATTTAAATGTAATCTTATAAGAACCTATTTACATTATTTACAACAGATTTCTATGGTAGGTACACCCTATCTTATGGTACGGGGTAGGTATCTATTCATTATGTTGTTTACTAAAAACTGTCGACACACGCACGACGACACGAACAGTGACTACAGTACTCTGCGTTCAGTTATTTTACCTCTGACAGAAGTATTATCTTCGGGGCGTCTTGGTTCGAAGGCTGTACCTTTACTAAGTCGAGATAGCATGAATAGGTACGCTGCTTTGAATTACACACAAACGTAACTTGAAGATGGCACAATGGAATCTTCGTCAGAAGTACAATTGCCAAACGAAAGAAAATATATTTAGATAATAATATATTTAGCTATAGCAACACTGCGGAAGCTGTCATTTGTCACAAATTGAAATTATTGATATTGATGTTCATTCATTCAAAAATTTTACCCGAGTGGAAATTCTAATTACTGATTAATACAATCTAAAATAAAATGTAAATTTATAAAAAGCAAATGAAATGTTAGTGTCCCTAAGGCGACTCTCTGACCGTACATTCCAATTGTTGTTTAAGGTGTGTTGAAAATGTGTATTGTGTGAGTTAGCGAGCGGCGTTAACCTGAGTGAAGGAAGAGCTACATAGCATGTGAGTATTGTGAGTAGTATTAAGATTTATTTGATTGGCTGCGAACATGATATAAAATTGGCGGCAGCACGCAATTACTATGGAAGACCCTATCCCGGCCAACGTTTATTTAATTTGGTCTTCTCTCCCGCCCGACTTCACCTTGCAATTGACATTTGAATAGGTGCATTTTCCACGCCTGCGAATTACATTTTTATGCGTGCGCTGCGCTGGGCCGATCGTTATTTTTATGCAGTTTTGATTCAACTCTGATTGCTTGACGAACCACATATTGCTTTCGGTGCGTATATTAATATCATTGTACAATTAAAAATAATGGTATGTTTGTAATTTTTATTACAAATTTGTTGAAATTTTTGTTCCATAATTTTAAAAATAACACTAAGTATATAGGTTTAAAATACCTTTAAAATTATTATTATTATTATTATTATTTAATTATAGACGAGCAGCATTATGCTGATGTGTCTATGTCACAGTGTTGAAAAAGTTCACTAGATAAGATAGTCACTTCACTAAGTTCCATGTAAATTAATTTCATTTATAACTGTGCTATTATATTTATTTAGTTTATGGTGTTGCTCTTAAGCCAATTGTCCAACCGGTTTTTAAACGCATTCACTGACACAGCTGACACCACGTCATCAGGTAGCCTATTCCATGCCTGTACGATTCTATTGCTGAGAAAGTGATAAAATTCTTTTGTATTAAATTTTATAAAGTTACTGCCATATGGAATGTTAAGGTGACTGTGTTATTTAATAATATATATTCTACGTTATTCTAATGTGTTTTTATGCTTATTTAAGTATCTATACCTAATGAGCTGTTTTATTTATATTACTAGTTTCTGTCCGTGGTTTCGCCCGCGTAACCTACTTACAATTAGCATATTTTTGTTCAGAAACAAATTCCAGCCTGTCCCGTCCGGTCCTTAACAGGAAATTTGGAATCTCTAGACCCATAGGTTTAGGCTGTGCGTTGATATATATCTTGTTTTCTCGTGGAATTTTGAAAAATCCTTTCTTAGTACACCCCTAGACGTCGTAAGGACCTACATTCCAAATTTTTAATCTCTTGACCTAGCGGTTTGCGTTGATTGATATATAGTTAAGTCAGTCAGTCAGGACTTTGAATTTTATATATATAGATTAATTTTTCCCATTTTTGATTGCCCTGTTCACAGTTTATACATGTTTAATTATAGTTAGCTGTTTTTAATGAAAAACTAAATTTAGATATAAATTTTCACACCTAACACAATATTGTATTATTTCTTTATTTCTAATTTACAAGATTTTTGAACACTAAATAATAATTTTCTGATTTCATGTCTTTTTATTTAAACTAAAGTAAATGTTACAACTACGTATTTGAACTTTTGTCAGTAGTTTCCATACAGAAAGGGGTGGTCCTATCAATCGATCTAACATGGTGTATCTGGTACTTATCAGGACTTTTTGAAGCCACCCCTTAATTTGCCTTTTACTGAATTTGCAGATTCCCTGTGAAGTGGATCTTAGTTCAAATTAGAGTTTAGAAGAGTTTTAGATTGTCAGTTTAAACTGTCTCACTGCTGTGCAAACTATTCCTACTTTTCATGACTCTATTAACCCTTTAAGTTGTCACCATTAATTGAAACTTATGCTGGAGAGATACAAAAACAAAAATAAAGCTTGTGCCCATTAAAGAGTTAAAAGTGTATTTATAAAAAAAAACATAAGAAGTAAAAATAATTTGAGAGCTACCTAAAAATTATTATGAGAATAAGAACAGGATAAAAACTGAAAATGACCTCTAAAAAGTATTTAATTCAATCTTAATAATTACAATTAGTAAGAGTGTGTGTTTGGTATTTCTTTTTTGAATAATTAATTCTGAAGGTATCTAGCTTATCATTCTATCTCCACAACTTATTTGGTCTGAGCTCCACAACAATATCGCCAGAATTTTGTTAAGTGAGGGGTGCTATTTTTAGATACACTTCCTTTACAAGCAGTTTCCTTAATTATACATCTAGTATCATTCAATAATCTATATATATAAAAGAAAGTCGTGTTTGTTACAACACTTATAACTCGAGAATGGTTGGACCGATTGCCATGGTTTTTTATTTGTTGGATTTGTTTCCGTCCCTAATAGCAGAATACATTTTAAAACGGTAGGGGTAGGGTAGGGGTAGGGTAGGGTTAGGGGTAGGGTAGACAAGGGGTAGGGGTAGGGTAGGGGTTGGGTAGGGTAGGGGTGGGGTAGGGTAGGGATAGGGTAGGGTAGGGTAGGGTAGGGGTAGGGTAGGGGTAGGGTAGGGGTAGGGTAGGTGTAGGGGTAGGGTAGGGGTTGGGTAGGGTAGGGGTGGGGTGGGGTAGGGTAGGGGTAGGGTAGGGATAGGGTAGGGTAGGGGTGGGGTAGGGTAGGGGTGGGGTAGGGTAGGGTAGGGGTAGGGTAGGGTAGTGCCTCTAAGGCGGAACAAAGTTTGCCGGGTCAGCTAGTAGTTAGTATAAAATTAACTACTGTAGTACACTAGTTTGTACAAATTTTTAGCTGTTTTATATGTAATATTTTTTATAGTTTTTTCTCTAGATTTATTTCTTGTTTTCTTGTTCACTAGGTTTTTTCGGTAGGTCCCATTTGTTCTATGGAACATGACGTAATAGAACAATTTTAGAAAATATTGTCCCTATTTGTACTATAGAACTACATACTAGCTTTTGCTCCTGTTTTTGTTTATGCGTTTCGGCATTATAATTTCTGTTGGTGAGTAAACATCTAATCATCAATGTCACTAAGACAAGTGGTATGTAGCAAATCATTCTTGAGTGGCCAGTTTACATATCAACTTCAAGTTTATATACCTACTTAGCTTGTTCTATGGAACAATTGAGACAAAAAGTACAAACTGTTCTACAGTACAAATAGGGACAATGTTTTCTAAAATAGTTCTATTACGTCATGTTCCATAGACCAATGGGACCTACCGGGTTTTCTACCTACTTTTTGTTGCAGAATCAAACAAGTTTTTTTTAGTATCTATATGCGAAAACTTTGTAAATGAGTATGTTTTGTATACAATTTGTAATTAATTAAGTAGATATATTCTGTACTGTATGTTTCCAAATAAAATAAAATAAAACCAACACAAACAAAAAGGAATGACCAAACAATCTAGTTATTGCCTATTTTCATTCATTCTTAAGCTAACAGTTCACAGCCAACTAAGCAGGTAGTTCTGCTTTGCTCATGTAGTCGAGCTATTTTCTCATACATGTGCATCATTTAACTATCGCTCATTTGATATAAAAACTGACATAACAAAATTTATCTGAGCAAAACTAGCTTAGTGTACCAGGCAGTAGTCGATCTACTGTGTTGTTATATTCTCAAAATGCTCAAGGTCGTTGTGGTAGATGTCAAAATTAGATGGACACATAAACAAAGTACCTATCAATAACCATCCTGTGCCAGTTTTGAGCTCCCAATGCCCATACAACTACAAGTATGAAATAATAAAATAAAAACAATAGCAGAAATCACTCATTTCGGCACCAGTGGATGCAGCGCAGGATTCGATTCCCGTTCAGGGCAAACATGTCATGTGATGACATTTGTGTTTGTTCTCGAGCCTGTTTTCTATATATTTTAAGAAAGTTTTAAGTATGTCCATTGTCTGGTACCCATAACATATGCAAGTTATGCCTAGCTAAATATTATATTGATATGAAAGGTGTAGAAAATTGTATGATTTGTTTCAGACTGATCAAGATGGTGGACATGGATATTGATATCATGCAAACAATAGCCAACGTGCTCAGCACAGTGACCATACTCTCATGCCTTTTTTTAAAGGTGCCCCAGATTATGTACATCAGAGAGAAAAAGTCTGCTGAGGGCATATTCGTTCAGGCTATGGTCATGGAAGTCACTGGGTATGTATGGGTATTTGCTGTTTGTTATCATCATCTCAGCCTGTTTCTGCCCACTGCTGAGCATAGGCCTCTCTTTTTGCATGCCAACCAACTCGGTCCTGTACCATTCTCATCCAGATAACCTAACAATTGTGAGTTATCTTTGGGGGCTAAATTATGTTCAATACTAGCTGTTACCTGCGGCTCCGCCCGCGTGGTCAAGGGAAAATGTCAATAATTTTTTCCATGGGAATCTATCCCGTAGGAAAAAAGTAGCCTTATGTCACTCTCCAGGCCTTAAATTACCCCGTTAAAAAATTATGGAAAAATGTTACTTTTTTTCCCCGTGGGAATGAGTTGTTTTTCCGGGATAAAAAGTAGCCTATGTCACACAGCAGACCTTAAATTATCTCTGTTAAAAAAATCATGTCGGTACTTAGGTTCCTTTCGACGTGAAAGAAGAACAAAAAATTATATACTTTATATTTTCCCGTGGGAATAAGATGTTTTTCCGGGATAAAAAGTAGCCTATGTCACTCTCCAGACCTAACTATTCGCAATAAAAAATTCATATCAATCCGTTCATTACTTTCGACTTGAAGGGAGGCCAAACAGACAAAGAAAACACACTTTCACATTTATAATATTAATTAGTATGGATGTTGAAGATGGAGTTTGATAAGTCTGACAACAAATATTTATAGTTTTACATCTATATAATTATGATAAGAATCGGATTATTACACACATGTATGGTTATCTTTATGACTACAAATTCATAAATAAAGATAAGAATACTTTCATTATTATGTGTTCTTAGAAGGCTACAGCTATTTTTACAATCTTTAATAAAAATAGTCATATAATATTTACGTCCAAAATGACAACGGTTTTTAATAAATCCATCACACTACTCTCGGCAAGTGGTATTTTCCATTCAGTCGAAGTACCTAATAAAAAAATATTCGGGAAAATAATTTGAACGAAAATCTTTTATAACAAGAATATAATAAAAGTAATAAAGTTTTTCTATTTATAAAAAGCAATATAAGATATTTCTTGTAGACGTAGCGACGCCATTTTGTATTTCATATATTAAAAAACCGGCATTCTTATTAACACCAAAACCTTATAAAATTAGAATATATACCTATTTCGATTGAGCTATAGGCAATATACTTGAGTGATATTATATCAAAGGCGGCAATGCAGTTTTTTTAGTCTGTATTCATATCGTCTATGGCTAAAATAAGTTTGTATCAAAGCCAGCTTTATCCCTTTAAAATTACACTTCAAACGTCATCATTCACAACAAAGTCGGCATTGTCCATGATTATCAACGTCAAAGATGGCTTCGTCCAATGAAAGAGTGGACCACGTGGTACGAAAGGTCCACAGCAACCAATCAGAGAGCAGCATTCAATATGGAGTCATATCAAAGATGGCTTTATCCCATAGATTTAGTATTTACTAGCGTACCTATAGATCGGCTTTGTTTGATTGAGGCGAGACCAAAAACAAAATACACTAGTGTGCGTGGAATGTACATGTGATGTGTGCAAGCAAGATATATAATTTTGTGGATTTCCTTTTAGTTTGAGTTACACACAGGCACTGCACAGGTAAATATTTAATCACGTCGAATTAACACCAAAACTACACATAAAAACCATAAATTTTGTAAAAATAAGTGGATTTGTTTTAACATGACTGACGTTAGGGCGACACAAGCCCATAGCGTGCATAGGAAAAATGGTCTCGTCTATCTATCTCGCTCTAACAAACGCGTATGCTATGATCTAGGTATCTCTTTTGCATTTCCAATCTTCTTACGCTAGTAAGTTATAATAAATCTATGCTTTGTCCATACCCGTCTTGATCAAAACCGGAAATGTCCACCGGTGTAATATCAAACCCGGCAATGTCCAATCTATTTCCATTCCATCCATTCGTTTTCTGTCTAAATAATTTTTTTATACTTATCTATAGTTTTACACACATTTTACCACTTTGAAAGTGTTTCTCGCGCAAACTATTCAGTAATTATGAATATAATATATAGTTTCGGAAAAAAGTGGCTGTGACATACGGACGGACAGACAGACAGACAGACAGACATGACGAATCTATAACGGTTCCGTTTTTTGCCATTTGGCTACGGAACCCTAAAAAGCTGGACCGTTTTGAAAATTTGCACCTTTGGGAAGCTATATTATCCGCGAGTGACATAGGCTATATTATATTATATTAAAAATAAAAATAAATTTTTTTTCAGAGGTAATTAATCCCCGTATTGGTCGTGGTCCACCTGCGTGGTACACCTGGGTGGACCACGGGCATTATAAACTAATCGGACGATCTCCGTGGCGTAATGGTTACCACGTCAGACCGCTACCCAGGAGGTCCCGGGTTCGATCCCCGCTCGGGTCATGATGAAAAACGAACTTTTCTGATTGGCCTCTGGTCTTGGATGTTTATCTATATATGTATTTGTTATAAAATATAATATCGTTGAGTTAGTATTCCATAACTCAAGTTTCGAACTTACTTTGGGGCTAGCTCAATCTGTATGAATTGTCCCTATATTTATTTATTTATAAACTGTTACCATTTCGGAAAGAAAAGCAAAAGGACCACTGGTAAAAGAAATGGCGAAAGAAAACCAGTTACGGCCTTCTTTGTCATATAACAATACATTTTATATTTTTAAATAAAATACGGATCCAGGTAATACAGAACTTTACTAAACGCGGGATGTCAATCAAAATAGTGCTATGGTCAAATCCTAAATATGTTAAATAAGGTGTTGATAAAACGAGCAGACCAGTCCCCCAAGATGACAACCACAACTGTGAGTCGGCACGCCAGCCCCCATCACTAGGCACTATTAAAAATAAAAAAAACTTACAAAAGCTGGGACGGTAGTTCCCACAAGGAATGTTCGCGAAGTTACACGACATAAAATGACTAATTTAATAAATATTTTTCTTTTGCAGTTTCTCCATAATGACTCTTTACAACTATACCAATAACTACGCTTTGATGACCTACTTGGAGTACCCCATTATCCTGATGCAAGTTTACGTGATGTTTTACTACGTTTTGAAGTACAAGAGACTGTTGGGATTGGCAATAGTGTCTGTCTGCGTCGCGACTTACTACGCCCTTGTGGCTGGCTTCATGTTGGGTCTACTACCTAAAGACATACTCTCTGTGTTGGTGGTAAGTTGAAGCTATGCACACGAGGAACTTTTGTCCACACATTTTTTTATACCACTAAGATGGCAAACAAGCATACGGCCCGCCTGGTAAGCAGTCACCGTAGCCTATGGACGCTTGCAATATCGCGAATTTATATAATATTTTAAAATAAAATGTTATAACTGTTGTTTTTTTTTCAGCCTTTCTGCACCCCTCTGAGTGGCTTCGCCAAGGTGACGTACATATATGGTATCTTCAAAGCGTCAAATGCAGATGCTGTTTCGCTCACCACTTGGATCATATCGATAGGGACAAACCTTGGTAAGAGAATTTGTATTAACTTGACACGTTCACATAGGTTTTGATGACCTCCGTGGCGTACCTAAGGCTGACATATCGACCGCGCGCGGTCGCTGCGATGCAGTCAGTTATCACGCCGGACCACCACCCAGGAGGTCCCGGGTTCGATACCCGGTTCGGTCATGATAAAAAACTGTTTCTGATTGGCGTCGGGTCTTGGATGTTTATATTATATATATTTGTTATAAAATATGGCATGGTTGATTGTGTATGTATTGTGTGCGATTTTTTTTAGTCATTCGTTTAATAAATTAACACAATAATAATAATCAAAGAATAAACAAACTAAAGTGATGTCCATTTATAAGTATTTAAAACAGTAATTAGAATAATGTGTATTGTGGTCATTGTGGATCCGTCAAGAAGGTATTTAAATCATAATATCATTTCTTCATTCAATAGATAGATCTTTTTGTGTCATAGCACAGGCAAACAAGCAAGCGGCCCTGATGAAAGGTGTTTGTTTCTGCCCGATTGTATAAGTGGTTGCCGCCGTCTATAAACATCGGTTATACCGGAGGCAAGGGAATAGAAAGAGAAGGTATAAGGAAAAGGAGAAAGGATAAAAGAATCGTGCTTCCCGAATCCCTCACCGATAAATTGCTGCTTTACTGTTATATTCTGTGCGAGGAAGGTGT
Organism: Endotricha flammealis; assembly: GCA_905163395.2. Classification (NCBI taxonomy): domain Eukaryota; kingdom Metazoa; phylum Arthropoda; class Insecta; order Lepidoptera; family Pyralidae; genus Endotricha; species Endotricha flammealis. The sequence continues at coordinate 4,434,786 of LR990852.1, read as the reverse complement.
GTCTTACATGACAGTGGACTGAGACGATGATATACTGATTAAAAAATCTGAAACTATTTTTCCCGAGCTCTATAATCGCATTCTCTTAAATAATAAGGGCTAATATAGAAATCCCACTAATATTATAAAGCGAAAGTGTGTGAGTATGTTTGTTACTACACGTTCAAATTGTTGGGCCAATTTTTAGTATGTTTGGTATGTAGGTAACTGATACAAATTACAGTCCATGGCGCTTTATGAAGTAGATGGCTCACTGTTCATAAATAAAATACACGTAAATAATTTTTTATCAGTGTTGTCCATTATTACCACGTTGACTACTTCTTATTTCAGCTCGCGTATTCACGGTGTACGTAGACTCGGGTGATGCGAAACTCATCTTCAACTTCATGGTATCGGCGCTCCTCAGTGCTGGGGTGTTCAGTTCAGCATTGTACTTCCAGCAGCTGCGGCCTCCCACCCCACGACCTAGGAGGAAGTCATCAGGCAGGCACTATCATATCGATTAAATACCGTAAACAAAACTATACCAGTCGCCACCAATGCTGACTCTCGCTGACGTTTAACGAAGTTCGATACTGACACTTTTTACTTAGTGCATAACAAAATCAATTTTCAATTGTTTTGTAAGCTGTGAGTCGCGTTGTTGGCGCATACTGTAGATGGAACGCGCTGGCAAGGGTCTCAACTCAATAGGTATATATCAAAATTTTAATAAAAGATACGACTTTCTTCACTGGCTGTGTTAGAGTCGGAATTGTTATCTGGAATATTTCTCAACAATGGTAATTCAAAGAAAGAAAGATTCAATAGGAAAACAAAACGTATTAATGGAACGGTACAAAGATAGGATTCAACAAAAATTTGAAATATTAAGGTTAAATTTCGCACTACGAAATCTTTTTTTTTGCTATATCGCGTTTATCCCTTAGCCAGCGATAATTAGTGGTCTTTAATACTTTTTAAACTTTTACTCAAAATTCACTGTAAATCATCCAAATTAGTAATATTTTTAATTTATTGTAATTTTAAGACATGGAATTTATTTTCGTCTTTTGACAACCCAGCGGCAATTTACATATAATTATTTAATTTTTTATGTTAATCCTTTTATGAAATCTTTAATTTTAGATAAATTATGATTTTTTAATCATTTAAACATTTTACAATTTATATTTTGTGTTGTTATAATTATACGTGCATTGGTAGGCATCGGGTAGTCGTGATTGTAAGTGGGTCAATTAATTTAAAATGCAACGTGGGACTCTTTAGCTTGCAGAACGTAATGTGCAAATGCGGCCTCGTACACCATATCATACTTTATTATATATAGGAAAACACCGCCGCGCCGCGCTGGTATGGCTTTTTGGTAAAACAACATAGGGTCTGATACAACGAGAGTTTGGAATGAGATTACTTACACCACTTCCGACCGCGACCACTTACTACTATTTCTTAGGCATTGTCCTAATAGGACGCGAATTCGCGATCATCGCGCGAGTAAGCGATGCGACCATCGCGTGTTCATAAGCGTGCGCCCAAGCGTCGCGCGATTGTCAGTTAGGACACCTATTCGAGTTCGATTTGTTTGATCGCGAGTTCGTACGAGTAAAATTCGCGCGAACCAACGATGATCGCGCATTCGCGTCCTACCTTATACATTGACAAAGGCAGCTAAAAAACTTGCTCAATAAAAACAGATAAAATAATCTTTTTACATATTAAATGAATTTATATATTTGTAATTTTACGAAATTAGTTTTTACTTCATTCAACTGGGCTTACAGCAAATTATAAACCAAACTTGTCATGGGGTCACTAATTCTTAAAATCCCAATAATGTCATTGAAGAGTTGTTTTAAAAATTACTTTTTATAAATTTATTTTCTTAGTACTAATCAGCCTTCCTATTCTCGTAATAGAAACAGTTCCAATCTCATCTCATACACACGCACTATCTCGCTCCATTCCTATTTTGTGAGACAGAGATTTTTTGTAATGGTCTGTTTAAAATTTGTCTTAAGCTCAGTTGCACGTAGAATGTAGAATTTTAATAAATTGTGCATTATTGTTTGTGTCGGAATTTAAATTCGAATAGTCATTGTTTATACAAACACAGGCGCTTACTTGAATTTATATTTTACTTTAATGTTTTATAAATTTATAAATTCAGTCTATGTTCCTTATACATTCGGCAAAAGATAACTGCGCCTGCCTTTTAATTTATTCTAAAGGAAATGAAAACAGACATTGTTACATTACTGTTAAAGCGTTGAAGGCATAGACGACGGAGGAGGCGCGGCTCAGTTCCATTCGGTTTGTGGACTGAAGATCATAACAATAGAACACGACCCACTGCCGTCCTCTGTGTGTTCAGCCTTAAAGCTACTTATCTTATGTTAATAGATGTCTTGTATACAAAACTGCATACACCACAATCATGCCACATAATGGCCGTAATACCGCACTGTTACTTTATGAACGCCAGTTATATGGCTCAGCAACAGAATTAATAGCTTTGCGCAGAATTTATAGCTTAGCTTCAAAAATAGCAGACGATCAGGACACGTTTGTCACTCGCAAGACTCACAGCGTGCATCGCATACTCAAACCATACCTAATTAAGTGCTGTACTTTATCAGCTTGCAAGTTTGTACTTGCGTAACATAGCATGTTATGTAACAAAATTTCCAGTGTGGACGCTTTGTGCGCACGAACCGAGCATACTACACTACCCGCAAAAACAGCATTATTTGTACGGGAAATTGTTTCAATGCGTGTTACATTATAGTTACGCTAATCTGTGCTCGGCAAAACATTCGAATTTAAAAATCTATTTTAAATTTCATTTCTATTAAAATTTCGTAAATTATTCAAATTAAAAAGTTACATGTAATTGTAATATATCATTTAAGCGCACAGAATTCGAAATAACGTTGGTGTCCCTAATCTAGTCAATAAGCCGATACTGTAGTCTTTAAAATCAATAGTTTGAATTATAAATGTTACTCTTTGTTGTAATTAAGTGTATGTGTACTGTACGTGTTTAATGTGTAAAACCATACGAAACATTCTTTGTCTGGATTTTTGGTAGTGTACTTCAAACGTTATCTCGCTCGTTTAGCAAGATATCATTCGACTATTATTAGACTAGATTTTTACTGGTTTTATTACGAGAAGACGCTCTGCATCGAGTACGCAGCCCTTTTTAATAGAGACCCCTTCAAGTCCATTGGCTTTGTCCAAATGTGTTGGTACTTTGTACATATTATTGCTCACTATTTTAAAATTTCAACCTCTAAGTTGGTTGCGCGCGCTGTAATTGACAACTGAGATTTGAGGACAATTATTTTCGAAGAAAATTCAAATATTACGTCTCTATTGGACGGATTCGCTAACCCTCTGTTTACTTATGTGATGATCTATTCCATGGTTTTATTTTTCATATAAAAATGAGTTCCTATTATCTTTTATATTTTAATACTAAAAGTATAGATACCATTTGTTTCTATATTCCGTTCCAATTTACTTGGCACAAGATTTCCAGTGAAATTCAATGCTGATATTTAGACAGCTTGTCATACGTTATTGTGGTTAATGTCGTGTGCTTTTATCTATTCCAGAATGTTTCATTACGATTTATATTTTAAATGGGACGATGGCTTGTAAGTTTTGTGCCAAGTATATTGGAACGAAATACTTTTTTTTTTATTATTCTCGCTTATAGAATATTATTTTTAGACGCATACGTATTATACAGATACTATTTATTAATAATTAATTTTATTGACGATTTCGGTAAAGAAATGCATAAATTTTTTGATATGGAATCTATAAATAAAATTATGTTCGTGGTCTACCTAATCCTAATGAAGTATTTTAATAAGTATTCCAATCAGTCAGTCAAATAATTGAGTAGTCATTTAATTAAGTTCTAATATTATATATTTAATTTTGTTTAATAATCTTCAAACGATAAATGTCTGTAGTTAAGTTACATCAATTTTATTCATGGTATATATGGTAGTTTTAAAATAATAATATTGTCTACATTGTCGTCATTATATTATAAATTGAAACGATTATTGTAAGAACTTTAGATTTTTGTATTTCACAGATATAAATTGAATGAACAAATTTGGAATAAATTAGACTATACATGGAACATATAAATGCTCTAAAACATAAATATTCTTTAGTACTAAAGCTGTTATGGCCATACTGCGTAGTTTTAAAGTCGGTCAAACCGATATTTCCAGAGCGGTGACACGGTTTAGATTGCCAGTGGAAACTCACTATCGTATACTATTTTAATAGTTAGATATTGAAAGTCAGAAGGATATAAAATCTGGTATCAAGAGGCAATTTATACGGGTAAAACTGGACACGACACTCGTATCGCATAAATTTAAATAATTTGGCAACGCGTGATAATTTTGGATACCTCCGGTATTGCAAGCGTCTATAGGCTACGGCGACGGCTTACCATCAGGCCGGCCGTATGCTTGTTTGCCACCTTTGTGGTATAAAAATACAATTCAAACAATGGTTGCACGCGTCTTCCAGGTTTATAAAGGTGGGTCGACGCTCGCTAGACGAGTCGAGCCAAAATTCGTGTAGTGCGGACCGACTTACGCCTCGAATCACACTTGTCACCGCGAGCAGAGCTGCTCGGCTTGCGCTCAGCTTGTGCTCGGCTCGTCTAGCGTACCCACCTTTAACGGTGGTGGCTGAATCAGTGATTTGCTCCCGAGTAAATAATGCACTGAGCAACTGCAAACAACGCACCTCTTTGTATCACTTCGGCACACATTTATACCTTACCACAACACAGTCAACCTTTGTTTTCTGTTTATCTCTGTGTCTTGGAGATACAAATAAACTACTTCTGAATTTATCTACCAGTATGCCTACTTAAAGTAAGGAAATGTAACCTGGACTGACCCCGGCGCCGCTCCCTCTCTAACTTATCAAACTATAAAAAGAGAGAAGCGAGTGTGAAACTTTTTTACCATCCATCCCATTCTTACTAGTTGGAAAGAGAGGGTATAGAGTATTCTCAAGTTTTATTACTTCAGTTAGGTATACATACTGAGTGTTGCTTCCAGTTTTACTTATAGATCGGTGATTAGTCAGGTGTACATGTAAATAAATTCTCATTTCTATAGCTCTTAATAATTACACAAATATATTAATGAAATCTCCTGTGCTACATTTGGCAGTTAAACAGCCGTCGGTGCTTCTGTAATCTATTAATATGATAAAGGCGAAGAATTCGTTCACAAGAATATGTAGGAGGACTACCAAACGGTTCTAATATAGCCTAATTATCATTATCCCGCTATGAATAAATGGCGTGTAAACCCGCGGGCAACATCTAGTCGATTATACTATATGTATTTGATTTATTACATAATATGCAATATTATAAACAAAATGTTATTATTTCTTTCTGAGATAAAAATCGAAAATTATTAATCTATCCTTTGCTATGTTATACTATACAATAGTACAATGTTATGTTCATATTATATGGATAAAAATGCATCAGTGCCATTTACGTTATTTAAATAAGTTGAGCGCTTCTAAAGACATTAGTATTAAATTTTGTTAAGTGCCAAATGTGGAACTTTTTATCATATTATGCGATGTGTGTAAATTTAGTGTTAGTAAATTATTTGGAATTACATGGTGTTTTATTTAAACTATTCTTATTACTAAAACCTGCAAGTTCTCGCGAAAGTCTTGCAAGTGTTTATTTTAAATAGCTGCGAGAGAAGTACACGGAACTTAACCAATCATCTGTCACGATATGTTGCAAATAATTATGTTTAGACATGTTATTAATCGCATCTGCGATCAAAGACGCCGACACAGGCACAAATGCTTAAACTTGAAGTGCTAAGAAGTAAGAAGTAACATAAGGCTACTTTTTTTACCACGGGATAGAGATTCCCATGGGAAAAAATATTGACATTTTCCCTTGACCACGCGGGCGGAGCCGCGGGTAACAGCTAGTTACATAGGTATAATTTGAAGCTCTAAAATATGATTTACTTAAATCTGAAGTATTGCACATGGATAAAACAACAAAGGATATGACTTGATTTTTCTAAATTCCCACGTGATCGAGACTGCCATGTGATAGCGTCCAAACCCTACTGCATAAAGAGCTGAAATTTTGCCGAGAGACACTATATATGATGTAGATAAGATGTGACTTACACGAAATGTTTCATTGGAACGGGAATAACGGGATTTCTTTACTGTATAAAATTCAAAATCCTGATGAAAGCTGAAATTTTGTAAGTATAGCATGTTTTTTCAAGACCTAGAGAACAATAACAACAACAGTGACAGGCCTGGTGGTCGAGTGGCTAGCAATTATACTGTTCGTTGCAATAGCAACGGTCAGTTTGTCCAGAGGGCCGCGGGTTCGAATCCTGCGCAAGGCAAACATTTGTGTGCATGAACATCTCGTTTGTCTTGGTCTGGGTGTTTTCTATAATATACTTATAGGTATAATGTGTATTATTTTTTACAAGAAAAAAAATATTTATATGTATCTATCAGCAAACTAGTACCCATAGTAGTTGTAAAAAAATATTAGTATGACAGACTGAAATGACACTATTCTAGACCCCTGGATGTTAGACCACACGGCGGAGCTGCTTTAGTAAAATAATAAAAAATATTATATTAGTCGGTACTTTTATCTAATTATCTAAAAAAAAAAGTAAAGCCAATATCATGAGGTACACACTCTTGGTGCGATCGGAAAGCAAGAAAAACACTACACTGCAATTTCAGGAAGCTCGCTCCAATCCATGAGCATTTGTTAAATTTGGTCCAATCTGTATTATTATCACTGATTATACATACATATACATAATGGCTAGATATTATGAATAATATCTGACTCACGTGTAACGTAACAACTAAACAATCAGCCAATTTTAAAATTATAATGACACATTAAATTGTAGCTGAACTGTCAAACTAAAGAAGAAAAAGGGAAAGGTTGAGACTTTAATATGGAATAAAAAATGCGTTGCAGAAACTGGCGTAATGCCACTTAAGTCTCAAGTGTGGGCGGTTACCGATCGCAGAAAAAGTACCAGGAACACAGAATGACGGAAGTCATGCAAAGCTAGCAGCTATGACACCGCATGATTTAATTTAGTAACTTCTATACGAAATTTTAAAAACAAATAAAAATAAATAGATCTGATCTGTTCTGTTTTATTATTTTAACATTTATTTCGACTGTAAATTATCATTTCGTTTACGATTTCAATAATAAGAGCAGACTTTTGGTCACTTAATCAATAGATTGTACGTAAACATCGCCACGTGCCTTTAGCTAGAATCGATTGATATTCGCTGCGAAACAGGTTAAGTTACTAGGATCACATGAGTTATGAGAAGGTTTGAAAAAATCATTTAAGATCTATGAGACGTCTTTTGAATTCGTTACGAACCAATTCACGATATAAAACCTAGGTATTTTCAAATTTTTTAAAGTGCTGTCTTGTGCTATGAAATAGGTTCCGGAAACTGTTCGTTCCTATCGAACTACCTATGTTAAGGTTTAAAAAAAGTGATTTTATGATGGGTTTAGATTTTAGACCATAATTGAAAAAGCAACGAGAATTTTTTAAATATTTTAGAACCAATTTATTAATTTTTGTTTACAACTGTTACCAATTAACTATTATATGTTTACAAAATCGTAGACCGCGTTTAATTACCTATTATAAATGCGAAATTAACTATCTTTCTGTTACCTCTTCACGTGAAAACGGCTGGCCTGGCCTCACATTTTTAAGCAAGTAGGTATTGGATACCTAATAGTGCCTCAGTTAAAAATAATGTGTAATGTAATGTTCATCAGTCATGACTTTTTAATTCACGAAATTTTTGCAGTATCTTTTGCGCTGGGGAAGTGTTGACATTAGTAACAGACCTAAGTGTCAACAACTTAGATCTAGCTTTTCGAGGTAAAGTGTGATTATGTTTGCTTTTCTTAGCTAAGCTTTCTCTGGAAGAATTCCTCTGTCTTGACAACCACAAACGAGAACAGAGTAGCCTGGGCGAAGTCCGTTCGATAGAGGATGACGATGATATCTTGGCCCTCGGTGAGGTTATATTAGACCCATGGCGCGGAGAGCTAATGTAGCAAGCTTCACATCTGAACACATTATGTGATGGTTCTACCGAACTGTCCACTTCGGGCAGAGCTGGTAACTCGGCTTGTTCAGTCGAAATAACCTCTTGATTATCCAAATCCTCCTCCTCCTCCTGCATCATGCCCTGAGGCTCTTGGGCTGCGAAACTTAAACGACTGGCAAGATGCCGACCTCTGCGACGCGCCTTAACTTTCGCAGCTTCGGCGTCACTTTTACTGCAATAAGAATCTATATGGGCATCGATATATCGACATACCGCCTCAGCCTCCTGTTCTGGCGACATTAGAATATCACGAAAAAATCCATGTCCTTGACGGAGATCAAATATGCTTTCGACAAAAATCCAACTAAGTGTACTTACAGCTAAAAATAATGTGGTTATTACGGCAATGACTGTAGTAGTATCGAGATCGGTCAGCGTGTATCGTATTTTGCCAACAACGCCATAGGTAATAATACTGCGAGTCTTCTTATTTGTATGTGCACGACAAGTGTAAAAGCCTCTCAGATCATTATCCGCGGAAGCCACAAGTCTAAGAACTCTACCATCGTCCACAGCACGTATGTTTTTCTTTCTTAAAATATTATTTATTGTTGTATCTAAATACAGCCAGTGAGCAGAATGTGGTGACCGAATAGTTCTTGCATGCAAACAAGTTAGGTTCAGACGATTTGATTCTCCCCAAAATGTTTCATAGTAAGTTGCAGAGATACTAGCAGCCCTTGACGATATCTGCACTTTGTCGTCTTTATATCTGTCTCGATTGAAGCTGTGTATGTCAAGGAGTATGCCATTAATTCTTAGTGAAGCTACAACGGCGGACAGGCATATAAACTCCTCAGAAAGATTGTCTTTTATATCTTGTGGTATACCTCCCACATAAAATTCATCGTTGCAAATCGGCATAGCCATTGGTGTATAATTTCTTTCTGAAGTAATATTTGAAAAAAAGTTGTGACGATATCTCAGTTCATCCTCTACAAGCGCAACATGCAAATATTCAGCTCCATTTATCAAAACTTCTATTGTGTTTGTATCACTTTTCTTTGATACCACTAAATCAATCCACTGATCTGAATGGCATTCAAATGAACTACTACTTTCTGAGCGGAAAATATCCCTAGCCAATTTTGCTTTGAATCGACTATTCTGTAAAGTTATATGCAACCAATTCTTGTCACTTTCCAAGAAGAGAACTGTACCGGTCTCTCCCTTAGGTTTGAATGTCAGTTCCAACTGCCACTGCTTCGGATTTTCAAAACACGGTACACTTAAATACTGGTGATCATCGAGTAATAAAAACGCTTCTGCTTCATTCGCCTTTTCATATGCTACATTCCACGCCGAAGTGGGATAAAAATCTGAATGAGGCCACTTATCTCGTTCCATTAACATTTTTAAAGGAATAAAGTTCAATGCAAGTTCTTGAATTTCACCGTGAAGTTTTTCGCCGACTATTATATTCACACTGTCGTCAGGTAGATTCGGATCACAAGGAAAAGTGCTTCTGATCACGATATGACCATCATCTACCCTGAGAATAGCATCTTTCCCTGTAACTGCAATCAGCGCTGTGTGCCACACGGCCGGCTCTATAGTGGTGGCGGAACAGAGCCGAGGCAAGCCACAATTCTGGGACATTCCACTCGCGTCTAAGCAGATATGCCATTTTTGTAGACTGAGTCGCACATGCGGGCTGTGTGCCGACCCTCGGCGGACTAATACACCATGAGGTGACAATGGTAAAAACCGCACATAGAAGTGAAATAATGCAGAACGTTTATTTTCGAAATTGTAGTGAAGATATGATTCTCCGTTTAAAACAGACACAGTGTGCGAATAGACTTCACACGGGGTGAGATGACAGGGTCCAAACTCCGTTCGTGGTCCGACACAATTGCTTCCTCCACCGGCCGGCGTCGGCCTAGTGCACGTTCGTATTCTCGATCGTTTACCTGCACCACAGCTCTGAGAACATGGTCCCCAGGATCCCCAACCAGACCACCGTCCATCAGACACGCAATGGGTTTGCTCACATAACTCCAATTCGTCGTGTGAACCACGACAATGTGTTCCCCAAGTTCCTATGGAATCGGACACGTGCGTCTCATTACAGGATCGTTGGCGACGTCTCACTCCTATACCACAATTCTCAGAGCAAGGTGACCATGATTCCCACTCTCCCCATGCGCTAACTGCTTCACTAAGTGGGTCGTCAACAGCACATTGATCACCTTCACATAGTTCAGCTTGGAGTGGGTATCCAGAGCAGAGCAAATGGCTGGCAGAAGGTGGCGGTGTATCACAGCGCCTGAGTCTCCATCGTCGTCCTCTACCGCACCGCGCTCCGCATGCTGACCAAGTTCCCCATGCTCCCCATTCTCCGATAACTGGACAACCCATATTAAGTTTTACACATTGTAGGGAGTTCCAAAATGCATCAAGATTTATTTTCCACGTATTCTCATTGGCTAGGGCAGTTTTAATGGATTCAATAGAGCACTCCATTTGAAGACATCGTTTCATAATAGCAGGAACCGTTTCCAATTCATGAAACGCTTCTAGCCTGAATACGTCACCTTTGACAAGTGTCTGGAAGTCTTCAATGCTGCAGTTAGTTAAATAACAGGACTTAGATTCTTCCTCAGGGCCACTGCAGGGAAATCCATCTTCAGAGGGTGGGGGGTTGTTACATTCTCTAGTCCGTCTCTGCCTCCCGACATCATCACATGGCCCTTGGCAGACGGACCAGGCGCCCCAAGGGGACCATCCACCGTCTATGGGGCAGTCTGGGTCCTTTATAACACCCAAATCACACTCAAGCCGCCAAACTGCTTGTTCTTGCTTGTTGACGTTTTTAGCCCCAACGAATGTAACACAAGTGATAAAACTGAATATCTTCATCTCTTTACCATACTTATAAGTCATTTTATTTCAGTTTTAAATTCCTTTAATATGTAGTCTTATTTTTCTCTTCTTAATGCTTTATTCTTTCTCCATTGACAACGTCAGCCAGACGTAAAAATACCAACGATTTATGTGATTTTGGGCGGCTTGTAATAGGATTTAATTAATAATATTTTTATAAAATAAGTAAACCCTGTTTCTTTTGATTTGACCAATGTAGTAAACAATCTTAGCGTGTCTTTTTATTCAAATATCCATGTGTAAAATCGATAAATCGCCAGAATAATAAGAGTGTTGTGTCAAATGCCATTTCTAACTAAATCATTATTATTTGCGTGTGAATGATAATTTTAATTGCCTATTTTCGTTAAAAAGACATGCTAAGATTGTTTACTACATTGGTCAAGTTAAAAGAAACAGGGTTTACATACATAGGTATGGCTTTTGCTATAGGTGGGTAATCTACGCTTTTTCGGGGTATACGAGAACCTGTGATAAGACTTATCGCAGTGCCGTTAAAACGGGTTTGCTAGTCACAATACAATACATGATAGTAAATAATTAGCACTGCCTATGTAGGTAAAGGGGATATGACTTATTTTTGTCTTTGCACCAGATACTGAACTTTATGTAACTTATGTTCATTTCATGTTCATGAATAAAGATTTTATTTATTTGTTTATGTGTGTACTAGCTGACCCGGCGAACTTCGTATCGCCTAAAGAACCTTCATGCTGAATTTCATTCGAATAACTTCAAAACGGCAAAGTTTCATACTAACTTTGCACCCCCGTTTAACCCCCTAAGGGATAATTTTTGAGAAAAATATTTTACCCGTGTTTCATGCCTTTCAATAAAGAACCTTCATGCTGAATTTCATTCGAATAACTTCAAAAACGGCAATGTTTCATACTAACTTTGCACCCCCGTTTAACCCCCTAAGGGTTGATTTTTGAGAAAAATATTTTACTCGTGTTTCATGCCTTTCAATAAAGAACCTTCATGCTGAATTTCATTCGAATAACTTCAAAAACGGCAAAGTTTCATACTAACTTTGCACCCCCGTTTAACCCCCTAAGGGATGATTTTTGAGAAAAATATTTTACTCGTGTTTCATGCCTTTCAATAAAAAACCTTAATGCTGAATTTCATTTAAATAACTTCAAAAACGGCAAATTTTTACGAAATTTGCGCCCCCGTTTAACCCCCTTTTTTTTTTTTTGTTTATAGTCAGGAAAATGCATTACTGCATGCCCCGCCGCTTGGGGAAGCGGCGGGGGTATGTCGGGCTCCCCCTCTTATGCCACTTGGGTATACCGACTAAAAACCTGACTGACTGCCACCTCATCCGCCTAGATGGGCGGGGCCACGGGAACTAAGATACTTCCGTGACCCCGCCGGCGGTTGTCCGAAGACCCACTTGTTGGGCTACGGCACGGTTGGCGGCGCGCACAAGACTAGGCGCGCCGCAACACTCGGGGACTTCCGTTCCAATGGGCGGCGGTTTCCCCAACCGCCGCCCGGAAGCCCCCGTTAGGGTGGCAGTCGCCGGGCATAGGCCAAACGCCTGCCGCCCGGTCTTTTCCGGCGGAGCGGGGGGGCGGATGGATCCACTTCCCTCACCCGCAAGCGTGTGCTGCGCCGTGTCCTCCGCGCAGCCACACTCGTGGCACTCCGCGCTCTCTTCTCTTTTCGCCACGTTGTGCAGGTACCAGCCAAAACACCCATGGCCGGATAGCACCTGCACAACGTGGTAGTTAAGCGCACCGTGGCGCCTCCCTATCCAATTTTTTAGGATCGGACAGATGGCGCCAACGGTGCGCCGCCTTGGCCGCCCGGCCCTCGCCGACCCCTCTTCCAACCTTATTGCCCATTCCCGGATGAGGGACTCCTGGGCATTTTCCCTCCAACGAAGGACCCCATCCGGGAATGGGTTTCCGCCGTCGCGGGATTCGGCGGTTAGCCTGTAGGCGGCCGCCAGCACCACAGCATCCAACTCCCACGGCGGACTCGCCGCTAGCACGCGCGCCGCCTCGCACGAGATGGTGCGGTACCCTCTCACCGCTCTGACCGCCATGGCCCGCTGCGGTCGTTGCAGCAGGGCCGTTATGCGTGGGGTCAGAGCGTCGGCCCATACGGGAGCTCCGTATAGGGCCATTGACCGCACCACCCCTAAATAGAGGCGGCGGCAGGCGACACTCGGTCCGCCGACATTGGGGAGCAGGCTGCCTAGCGCATCGGCGGCCCCCATCAGGCGCGGCACAAGTCGCCGGAAATGTCCCGTTTAACCCCCTAAGGGATGATTTTTGTGAAAAATATTTTACTCGTGTTTCATGCCTTTTAATGTAGAACCTTCATGCTGAATTTCATTCGAATAACTTCAAAAACGGCAATGTTTCATACTAACTTTGCACCCCCGTTTAACCCCCTAAGGGATAATTTCTGAGAAAAATATTTTACTCGTGTTTCATGCCATTCAATAAAGAACCTTAATGCTGTATTTCATTTGAATAACTTCAAAAACGGCAAAGTTTCATACTAACTTTGCACCCCCGTTTAACCCCCTAAGGGATGATTTTTGAGAAAAATGTTTTACTCGTGTTTCATGCCTTTCAATAAAGAACCTTCATGCTGAATTTAATTCGAATAACTTCAAAAACGGCAAAGTTTCATATTATCTTTGCACCCCCGTTCAACCCCCTAAGGGATGAATTTTGAAAAAAATATTTTACTCATGTTTCATGCTTTTCAGTAAAGAACCTTCATGCTGAATTTCATTCGAATAACTTTAAAAAACGGCAAAGTTTCATACTATCTTTGCACCCCCGTTTAACCCCCTAAGGGATGAATTTAAAAAAAAAAATTAACTCATGCTTCATGCTTTTCAGTAAAGAACCTTCATGCTGAATTTCATTCGAATAACTTCAAAAACGGCAAAGTTTCATACTAACTTTGCACCCCCGTTTTACCCCCTTAGGGGATGAATTTCCAAAAATCCTTTCTTAGTGAGCACCTACGCCCCAAAAGAAACCTCCATGCAAAATTTGAGACTCCTGGCACTTGTGGTTTCGGAGATTTCGTGATGAATCAGTCAGTGATTTTCTCTTTTATATATATAGATGACCATAGACCTAGCATACGATGGTATATACCATAGACCTAGTATTCGCGCTCTAAACAGTAATAAAGCAAAGAGAAAAATAAGACCTATAGAAATGAATTGGTCGTCAGTACATACGTACGAACAGCGACGAATTCTATCAAACGTGATGTTTACCAAAAACTGTCGACGCACGAACACCGACCAATTCATAGAAACAGTAAAGTTCTATTTGTCTTATTTTTCTCTCTGCAGTAAAGCCTGGTCACTCCATATACTATGACGCAAATTATTCGAAGAAAGAAAGAAAGAAAAAAAATTTATTTGGAACACTAAACAACAATAACTTAAAATTACTTATGGCTAATTGTGTCCCAAATGGGTCTCCACTCAGCAAGATGAAGTCATCAATTTACACCACTAGTGTTGCCATAAAAAAATCGATTAGTCACCACGTCAAACTCTTCTTTTCCAAGTTGTACATCCATCCACTATTACAAAAGCATTTGGCTTTGAATGTTGTAATAGGGCGTGCACATGCACATTGTGTATGTGTGCATAATGGCGGAAACACACTACCGTGTCGGGGCGTGTCGTGTCGCGCCAGAAGCATATCGCGTTCAATACATTTTATATGGTTAGGAGCACATTTGTAGGGCGTGTCGTGTCGTGACTCGCTCTGTCTTAGCGCGGACTGCTGGCCGCCGATTGCGCCACGGCGGTGGGGGGGGGGGGGGGGATATGCTTCTGGCGCGACACGACACGCCCCGACACGGTAGTGTGTTTCCGCCATTATGCACACATACACAATGTGCATGTGCACGCCCTATTACAACATTCAAAGCCAAATGCTCTTAGTGAAAATGAATATCTGCACAAGAGACTTGATATCGTTACCCACCAATAAAGGAATACAAAGCATTTGACAAGACAAGGACAAGTCGCTAACTTTGCTCTTTAGTATAAAAATGTGTATATCTATCTATATATATACTAGCTTCTGCCCGCGGCTTCGCCCGCGTGGCCTAAGCATATTTTTCTTCAGAAACGAACATTATATGCGGCCCCACTTCCTTTCAATAGTACAAATTTCAAAACTTTTTAGCGCACTTTTTAGCAGTCCTTTTCGAATACTATATAGATGTTGATAATCGTAAGTTAATCTCATGTTATGGACCACATTACAATTTGACATATTAGCGGTTTGCTAATCTGTCAAATTGTCAGTTAAGTCAGTCAGGACTTTGAATTTTATACAGATGACCGGAAATACGTTAAATTCCTTGCTAGGGATTGAAGTAGAGCTCATTTGCAGCTTATTTATACTAGCTGCAAATGAGCTACTTCAACCCCTAGCAAGGAATTTAACGTATTTCCCTGTATATAGATAGATAGATATACATACATAGATAATCTGTTTATGCCTATAGGGAGTTTAGAAAATCAATGTGCATTCTTCTTTACAAAATAACATATTTCCATATACAATAGATTCCGGTCCGGCACGGCCCGGTACGGTACGGTCCGGTCTCAGAATCAGACAGTAGTTTTGGTTTTGCACAAACAAATGTTTAATGCAGTGCCCCTGGTGAGTTGTCACCGTAGCACCTATTTAAGAACATGCTCCAATCAAACCCGAACCTATCACTGAAAACCGCATCAAAATCGGACTAATAGTTTTGGAAATAAATGGCAACATTGGTTTGCACAAACACAAACATTCTCTCACCCCAAACGCAATACCGTCTCCGTTCCATCGTGGGTAAAAATCAATGTGTACAGAGGGCGGCGCTGGGCGGCGACGCGGCGACGGGTTTTATAATGTAACAAGCGGCGTATATAGCTTTATTCTCGCCATTGCCCCGTACGCAATAAAGGTTCGCATAAGTTTATGAATTTTGCGTCTAGATGGCGTTGTAGTCAAGTTAAATCGCGCTATGGTTTCGTTTTCGGGTGGATACTAATACGGCTGCGAATATTTTCTGGTTACTGGTTTACAATTGTACACACATTTAACTCCAATTAATGTGATTGCAAATTTTTGCAGAGCATGGCTCAGGACTATCTACCTGATATCCATGCCCTTATAACAAATACTATAGACGAGTAATACCGACAGCTTCGGAAGAATTCGGGCAAGACGCGACACTAGCGCCCCTACGGCATGAGGGCGGCATGAGGTGAACGATTTCAAAACTCTTGTATGCAAAATGTTATAGCGCCCCTAGCGGCATGAGGTAAACTGTGCGTTTTGTATGCAAAATGTTATAGCGCCCCTAGCGGCATGAGGTGAACGGAGGTTGCCAAGTCATTGTATGAGAAACGTCAAGAGCTGTGCGTATTGGTCTTCTATAGTATTTGCTTATAATAATAAAAAATCAGAAAGTGCAAATAATGGCCATTGCACTTCGTTCAACTTTCGGCGAGTGTACAGCTAGCATTTTACCAATAATCCCAGGAAACACTCCGTAACGTATTCGATTATAAATAAACAAAAAAACTTTTTTTACATATACCATACCTACCATAATGTAAAAAAACGTTTAGTTTTTATTACATTTTAAAAACTCTCAATCACAATATAGCAACTCAGTTGAAGTTTAATTAAAGTCGATTGCGTATGTTTATTTTCTCTTCGGATCCTGAATAAATGTTTGTAAAAAATATATTATGTATTTATATTACCAAGCTCTTTTGATTTCGTTGTTTTTGGTGTAGAAATCCTAGACCAGAGGGGTCCCAGTGCATTATGCTTTTTGGGACACCGCCAAACGACTGCGTAAAATCACAGGTGACCCAAAGACTGGAAGTTACTTCGCTTAACGCATTTCTATCGCCATTCAGCAAGGTAACGCTGCATGTGTTTGTTGGGTAACAGGGATCTGATAATGCTCTTCCTGCCTGACTGGCTGAGAATCAACGCACAGCTTAAACTGCTCATCGTAAAAATCGGAAACTTGGCAGGTGGAACTATTATATGACGTAGGCGTCCGATAAGAAAGGATTTTTCGAAATTCCCACGGGAAAGCGGGATACACGCAAACGAAGTTGCGCGGGTTTGAGTAGTAACTTAATAAAATATAAATTTCTGTTGGTACCATAAAATTAAGCGTTGGTACAGATATAAAAAAAACAGCATAGCGAACATAAAATCAAATTTAATAATTCGCAAAAACATTTCGCAAGAGCAATAAATACTATGTTTTACATAAAACTTTATAAAATCACATTTGAAGCTAATTATTGCAAGCATCATTAATAAATTGATTAAAACCTACGCTAATGGCTGTTTTAAACCGTGTACGATTTAATGCCACAATGAGCAATGGCAATTTAACAAAGATTTGTTCTGTATTATGAGACAAAAACAAAACATTTTTAAAGGACCATCTCCACGAGCGAGAGAATCGTCGTGCCACCTAATATTGTCTTAGAACGTGTCTCCACACGGCGATTTCATCGCGGCGATTTTCATTCGGACACGCCGCGATTCTCTCGCTCGTGGAGATGGTCCCTAGAACTTAAGATCGTGACCGCGATTTTACAAGTGCATTTACATCAATAACTTTTCAGCCAAACAGGGTGGGTTCATAGTTGCTATTTAACACGTTTTGCATTTGCTTTACATAGAAGTAATCCGGAACTAAACCAATACATTCCTTTTCTACCGCGGTGTAAGAACAACATGTAATAACGATTACCAGCGATATGTATTGAAGCTCATTGGCGTTAAAGAACAAAATAGAATTAAATTCGCCGTGAATCCCAAGACAGTTATACTGTCAGTAGCCAAAACATATTGCATAAAGGATTGAATATTGTTGAAAAATAATTAAATTATTAATCATAATATCAATTAGATACTTAAAAGTCCAGACCAAAATAATATGAATATTGTTACGATCGTGGGGGTCGGAATTTGGATTAAACACCGTTGACTTTATTCAGCGATGAACAGGTCACAGATACAATCACTGTTGCCAAATCACACGAAGAATCGAAGTCCGTAGCCCGCTGAAATCGTTATTCCAATCATAGTATTCCCATTTTTTTTGCCTTTTTTGACAAACAACTTTGGCGTAAACAACTTCAAGGTCAACACAACTTTCAATGTGTAAGCCATTTTGTACCTTATTGTACAAGCATTAAAGTTCAATGTCGCTTGTACTTCTGACTTGTTTGTCGCACTTGTTTTGAATGATCAGATTACTTATTATTTACGATTTATAAATACATGTCAACAAGTGATTCTAGTAGCGACGCGAGATGTCGAGAACATTCTAGATTGTTCGCGATAATATTATTGAAACCAAAATTTCGATTCAAATACAGTAAAAAGTCAATGATTTTCAATAAGTTTGTAAATAATGACTTTGTGACAAAAATATGATATCTAGTTTAGATCTCTATAAATAATTTAATGCTCAACTGTAGAACTCACTGTAGAGTTACGCTTTCGTATACAAAATACTGGTTTTACAACAATCCAAAAATATTTAATATTTGGGCTTGCATATTTACAATAAAATAAATTAATATATCAAAACCCAATTTTGTGGGTGATTGTACGCAAAGAAAATTGGACAATGTAATAATAATGAATACGATTGTTTGTCTACATTCTGGGACACTAATATCCATTGTTGTAGCCAATCTCTCATATCCTGGTTGCTTAAGTGGCTCCCATTCAGCCCTCTCATGTGGCACGCCTTTCGGAGGCATTCCATGTTAAGTTGGTCGACACCTCCTTCCCTGACTATAGCCTTATCCATTTCCAACAGAAGGAATGCCCGGTATTTCAATTTGTTTCGTCTGAATATACTTTTTCTCAGTCCATGCATTTTCAATAAATTGCCCTGTAAAATAAAATCAAATATATTAGTCACTTTTAATTAGGCTTCAAAAAGTACAAGGATCATCGTTATTAATTAAACATTTGTCTTTGCCTCTTTGGGAATTTGCATAACCGATTATGTTTACAAACTGACGACCCAGCCAAAATGTTTGGATACCATTTCATTTCTTTGAGAGTTATCTATAATATTGTCAAATGAAGCCCGAACATTATGTATTATGTATGCCACATAACAATATACATTATTATTTTATACTAGATGAGATGATGCTCATGGTTTTAAATCACAAAATCCCGTTGTTCGCGATTCCGAACTGATATCTGCGATAAAAACTATCCTATGTGTTATTGTATAGCTCGACAAGGCTATTTATGAACGTGGCCGAAATTAGAACTACAACTCCCGTCATATTGTAAGTCACTTTTCGCAAGTTCGCCTTTGACAAAAATTACAAAATAGTATGAAAATATGCCACAGTAACGCCCTCGCACAACTGTCACTCACATTCATTAATATCCTTGTAGGTCTGTAGGTTATAAACTAGCTGTGTACAAAATTTCAAGCAAATGTATCAAGACGTTTTTGAGAGAAAGAGTAAAAAACATCCATGATAACAAACTTTCGCGTCTATAACATTAGTAAGGATTGTAAACATGTATGCTGCCAAACAATACAGATTCACAATCACTACAATCAGTGATAGAAAGGGGTCATTGTCGAAAGGCAGACTGCAATGTCACAAAATACACAAAAAATTAATAAAAGCAAAAAAAAACAATTATAACACTTACCTCATGATTGTATGTGAGACTTGTTAATTGATATGGTTCATTTATAAATAGTTCTTTACAATCTAATACTTCTTGGGATGTGGGATGAACTCCGGATCCCAAGAGACCAACAACACGAGTCCACTTCTCCCGCAGATCTCCCTCTGGTATTGAATCTAGTCTAGCTTGAAGAGCCCTGAATACTGGTTTATTAAACTTAAGTCGATCAGTTAAATCTTGAATTGAAAATTCTAACCTCTGTTGTATAGACCAGAAATGTGAACATAAAAATTTCTTTGGTTTTAAAAATCTGTAAATAAAATAATACATATATCAGAATCTTAGATAAGAGCTCAATTCATACTAGTGCCGAGTCGAAGTATCAATCAGGAACATAACATTATAAATTCAAGTGTTTGTCCAGCAGTGCCATATAGCTATGCAATTCACATATTTCTTTTTGGCCACAAAATTAGTGAATTGCATTTTTCTTCTGTTATACTTGAGCGCATATACTGACCTTAATCACATATTTATAAATCTAATTCCATAGAATTTACTAATGTCATCCAGGAAAAATAAAATCTTCCCTTTTCTTGCTTTTCTCTAATTTTATGGTAGTTTATTCTAGTATTAAGGGTTAAACTTTAAGTATTGTAATGTGAATAATCAATAGTCGTTTCTACTTTTTTATTTTTTATTTCTCTTTGGAATGCCATTTCAATATCTTTTTCATAAATTGCTACAGTAAGATTACTATATTTTAATTAATAACAGAAAATTGCCAAGTCATATTTAGTAATTTGATAGCAATTGGAAGGAGGAAACAGCAGAGGGATTGTTGGAGAAACAGAGGAGAGGCCTTTGCCCAGCAGTGGGACATCAATGGCTAATAAAAATAAACTATTGATGATGTGCTTGTAAACAATACTTACGCTAATGGGAAAACAATGTAGTTGCCAAACGGTACAGCTGACAAAATAAGAACGGGTGCTACTTTCCACATATCAGATGGCATCTTTTGGTATAATTCTATTTCCTGACGGCTCATCTTCGAGAAACCTTGGTCTGCTGTGATTTTGATTCTCAGCTTTATATACGCTTTCAGATCTCCTAGAAATTCTTTTATACCTACGCTGAACACTCTGTACATCTTTACAGCTGTTGGGAATCTTTTTTCGATTAGACTTGTGTAGTTTTTAACATAGTCTATGTATCTTCCAACAACATACATCCGGAATTTCTCCTTTTCATTTTTTAGTGCTTTCGTATGTTTCGATCGGTCAGTGGCGAGGTACCTGTTAAAATACAGTGACTCATTATTTAGAACAATTTACAAGTTTCTCTTAATAGATGCTCAATAGTTTCAAGGTTATATAAAAAAGATTTATCCAACTGCGTGTCAACTGAAATAACATTTACGTGTACACACACATTATTGGGTCAGAGCCACCTTAGGAGTAGGGAAGAAGGGTTACTCCAACTCTTCTTCTCTACTCCTAAGGCTCATAGACACTATGAGACGCCAAGAAAACATTTTAAAAGGTGTTGGCCAACATAATCGTTGTTTAGTAGAATTCCATTTCACATGCGTATGTACCTGAATTTGTTTACTTCTAGAAAATGTGCCCTCAATCCTGGATTGGATCGTCTGTATTGTGACACGAGACTAGAAATCACTATTTTATGGAGAGACATTGTTTTATACGTATAAAATAACAATATTGCTTTTATTTTCAAAAATAATAAAAATAACTTTCGACCCGGTTCTCTGGCGCAACAGGAGATTTGAACATTTTGAACAATGAGTCTTGCTTGACATGACATTGACATAAAACGTCAATGTCACATTTTTTTTCGCCTTATGGCAGGCAAAGCCGCGCCGGGCTTTGAGCCCATAAAACTAAGTTGTAAGTAATTCAAAGCAGCGTGTTCATTCATGCTATCTTGACTCAGTATACAGTCTCCGATTCGAGTCAAGAAGCCAGACGCCCCGAAGAAAGATGACAGCAAAATTTCTTCACAAAAGGCGGATTTTGAAGTCAACACGATAATGTACTTTTAATACGAGTTTTTTTTGTTCATTTAGACCAAACAGAGAAGAACTCTCATCTCATGTTGCGAATTTAAAAGACGAGTGTTAATATCAAAACTATGTGGCTTACTTGCTCACATTTCGAAGTGAGTAACCCGGCTAATTTGGATATGTCTTGTAATACGCGTCTGTAAATTCACAATATGAAATCTTTCAATTCGGTCGGCTTGTAAACGTAACACGTTCGAATGTGACCAAAAAAGTCGTAGGTACTCTATTATGTATACTCTAATCACAAACTTCAATCACTATGCATTTTAACCAATGTTTGCTTCACATTACACTATCAATACTATGAATCAAATGCTTTACAATTAAATTTCTAATCACGAGTCCAAGTGGACGTTATCGCGGTAGTTGGCGCCAAAATCCCGTCAATGTGTCACAAAATCTACATCTTGTTTTAGGGTTCCGTAGTAAACTACAAGGAACCCTTATAGTTTCGCCATGTCCGTCTGTCTGTCTGTCCGCGTTCTAGCGCCTAGACCCTTGATGCTAGAAAGCTGTAATTTGGTATGTATACATTTATTAGCAATGTTAACAAAGTGCTGGAAGAAAATTTTGAAAAAAATAATTTTTTGGGGTGCCTCCCCTACATGTAAAGTGGAAATGATTTTTTTGTCTCGCGCCCTCAAAACATTGAGGGTGTGGAAAGATCATTATTCGATACAATGATCCGTTTCGGAATTATTGACATTTCTCGTATGAATTTTCGTTTTGCACGGTGGTCCCCCTCCCCCTCTATCTCCGAAAGTCTTATGTTTAGAAATTTGAAAAGAAATCATGGTAGTAGTCCATATGCTGAACCTTCAATGAAAAGTTCATCATCTTTTTCGAGGTGTCTTAACTGACAGAGACTGTATACGGAGTCGAGATATTATCATGAATACGCTGCTTTGAATGATATTAAAACGAACAAGAATGCACTAAGCGTCAACTTGAAGAAAAAAAAAAACGGGCAAGTACGTGTCGAGCCACGCACAATGTAGGGTTCCGTATTTGCTGTGCTTTGCTTGCTTTCCGTTGAGTCCAATATCAAATTTTATCACATTTGTAAGTTTTCATCAAAGAAATTTCATTTTATCAGTTCGTTGGCTATTACTCGGTAACTAGTAGAGCCTACTTAACCGTTATAGTTTTCATTGAAGGTTCAGCATATGGACTACTATCATTTTTTTATTTTTTATTTCAAAACATGAATATTGGGGGGACCACCGTGCAAAACGAAAATTAACACGATAAATGTAAATAATTCTGAAACGGATTATTGTATCGAAAAATGATCTTTCCACATATTCAATGTTTTGATCCCTATCCCTTATCCCTATCTAACGATACCCTACAACATGGGGTGGGCGCGAAAAAAAAATATCATTTCTACTACATGTAGGGGAGGCACCCAAAAAAAAAAAATCCAAAATTTTGTCCCAGCACTTTGTTGGCATTGTTAATTTTATTTAATTTAATTTTATATACTTAATATGTGTATACTTACCAAATTACAACTTTCTAGCATTAAGCGTCTAGGCGCTAGACTGCGGTCAGACAGACAGACGGACATGGCGAAACTATAAAGGTTCCTGGTTACTACGGAACCCTAAAAAATGGAAACGTTGGCATACAATCGGCCAAAGCATTTTCTACGAATAGGCAGAATACGTTTGACCTGGTTTAACGTAATGATTACACTAAATGTGTCATAGGTACTTACTTTTCTCTTTGTTGTACCTACAATTTCCCCCAATGGGCCCTAAAACGTTGATTATATACTCTTTGATGGGCCCATGCAGTGTGACGCGGTGGATGGTCCACGACCGATTCTCAAAAGTAGGTATTATCCGCGACGTACGTTCAGTGCGACGACGCAGGGTGACCGCGTCCGCGGCCCCAAAACGGAAGCGGCGGGGGAACCGCAGGCGGGCGCGCCGGCTACGTGCGCCCAAAACCGCGGCGGTCGTGCTGACCGTCTTGCCCGAGGCTGAGAAGCGGGGCCTGACATACAAGGAGGTGATGTCAGAGGCGAAACGCCGCATCGACCCTGCCTCCTTGGGTATCTCTGGTGGCATTACCGTCCGCCGTGCGGCCACCGGGGCCTTTATTTTGGAGGTCCCCGGAGAGGCGAGCGGCGAAAGGGCGGACGCACTCGCCGGCAAGCTCCGGGAGGTGCTGGCGGAGGCCGACGTCAAAGTCGCGCGGCCCACTAAGTGCCTCGAGCTACGGGTTTCGGGGCTGGACGAGTCCGTGACTCGAGAGGACGTCCTCGCCGCGGTCGCGCGCACCGGCGGCTGTCCGCTGGACGCGGTGAGAGTGGGCGAGATCCGCCCGGACTTCGGGGGCCTAGGATCGGCGTGGGTCAGCTGCCCAGTGGAGGCTGCCAAGAGGGTAGCCAGCGGCCGTCTGCTGATCGGGTGGGTGTCGGCGCGCACGACTTTGTTGGAACCGCGTGCCATGCGCTGCTACAGATGCATGCAGAGCGGGCACGTCAGGGCGCAGTGCTCGGCGCCTACGGACCGCAGCGAGATGTGCTTCCGCTGCGGTCGCGCCGGGCACAAGTCCAGCGGCTGTACCGCGGACCCGCACTGCCCGCTCTGCGAGGCAGCCAAAAAGCCGGCAGGGCATGCGGTGGGTGCGAAGTCGTGCTCCGCCCCCAAAACCCGCAGAGTCAGGGCATGGCAGCGCCCTGCTCCAACAGCGGACCGGCCGACAGCCCCTGAAGGGTCCTCGGCAGGCGTGGAGCCCATGGCCGTCTCCTAATTATGGTGGTGGCACTACGCTTCTGCCAAGCGAATCTGAACCACTGCGCCGCAGCACAGGACTTGCTTGTGCAGTCCATGGCGCAGTGGGACATCCACGCGGCAGTAGCGGCCGAGCCCTACTTTGTCCCGCCCCGTACTACTTGGGCGGGGGACAATCTGGGCTCGGTGGCCATAATCACCCAGACGGCTGTGGGCGCCCCGCCTCTACGGGGAGTGAGGCGCGGAGATGGGTGGGTTGCGGCTCTGTTGGGGGACGTCGTTCTGATCGGCGTCTATTTCTCCCCCAACAGAGCCCTAGCCGAATTCGAGGTCTTTCTCGCGGAGTTGGCGGCGGTCGTGCTCCAGTATGCTCCCCGCCAGGTGATTGTCGCCGGGGACTTTAACGCGAAGTCTGAGGCGTGGGGTTGCCCGGCGACCGACGTTCGCGGCGAGGAGCTGCTTGACTGGGCGGTATCCAGCGGTATCGTGGTGCTGAACCGGGGGACGGTCAACACGTGTGTGCGGCAGCGAGGGGGTTCCATCGTGGACGTTACGTTCGCGACCCCTACGCTCGCGCAACGTATCGAGGGCTGGCGAGTTCTGGAGGACGTGGAGACGTTGTCGGACCACCTTTACATAAGGTTCGACGTCTCCACGGTCCCAGGGACACAGGTCGGCCCGGGCCGGTCCCCGAGGAATGACGGTCCCCGCTGGGTGCTGTCCAGGCTCGACAGGGAGGAGCTGGAGCTGGCCGTGCTGGTACAGGCTTGGCAAAGTGACTCCGTGGTTCCGGAGGACGTCGACGTGGAGGATGAGGCTGCGCGGCTTTGCGCGGCCATGGCATCCGTTTGCGACGCTGCCATGCCCCGTGCGGGGCCGCGTCGCCCGAGACGACGGGTGTACTGGTGGAACGGGCAGCTCGCCGTATTGAGGCGAGCCTGCGTTGCGGCCCGACGACAGTACACCCGATATCGACGTCGCCGGAATCAGGACGCCGAAGAGGAGTCACGCCTGTACCAGCAGTACCGCGAGTGCGCAAAGGCGCTGCAGGTGGCGATCAGGGACGCCAAGTCGGAGGCGTGGAAGGAGCTGCTGGAGGCTCTAAACCGAGACCCATGGGGGAGGCCGTATCGGCAGGTGCGCGCAAAACTGCGCCCCTACGCCGCCCCCCTGACGGAGAGTCTCCAGCCCGACGTCCGGGAACACGTCGTCTCCTCGTTGTTCCCGGACAGGGGCTCATTCACGCCTCCGGCCATGGCGCCGCCGCCTGCGGCGCCGGAGGAGGAGGCTTCGGGTAGCGTGGTGCCCCCGGTGACCGAATCGGAGCTCCGGGCGGCGGTGACGCGTATGTCTGCGCGCAACACCGCCCCGGGCCCGGACGGTATTCCGGGTCGTGCGTGGGCGCTGGGCTTGGAAGAGGAAGGCCTCGGGCCGCGGATGAGGCGTTTGCTCTCCGCGTGCCTTGTCCAGCGTCGTGTGCCGCTGCGGTGGAAGTCCGGAAAGCTGGTCTTGCTGCAGAAGGACGGCCGGCCAGAGGAGTCACCTTCGGCCTACCGCCCCATCGTCCTGTTGGATGAGGCGAGCAAGTTGCTGGAGCGAGTGGTTGCGGCTCGTCTTGTCCGGCACTTGGAGGAGGTAGGCCCGGACCTCAGCGACCGGCAATTCGGATTCCGCCGCGGCCGGTCCACGCTGGACGCGGTCACGCGGCTGCGGACGCTGGCGGACGAGGCCGCCTCCCTAGGTGAGGTCGTGCTGGCGGTATCTTTAGATATCGCCAATGCGTTCAATACGCTCCCCTGGGAGGTGATTCGGTCGGCGCTTGCGCACCATGGGGTGCCACGCTACCTGGAAGGGTTCCTCGCGCACTACCTCAGCGCGAGAGAGGTAGTATATCCGGTCCCTGGCGGGTGGGGCCGTAGAGCGGTGTCGTGCGGTGTTCCACAGGGGTCGGTACTGGGTCCCCTCTTGTGGAACATCGGCTACGACTGGGTGCTGCGGGGCGCGAACCTATGGAGCGTCGGCTTGATCTGTTATGCCGACGACACCCTGGTAACGTCCCGCGGCAAAACGTACCGCGATGCGGCCGTGCTGGCCACGGCCGGAGTGGCGCACGTCGTGGCGAGGATTCGGCGGTTAGGCCTGGAGGTGGCCTTGCACAAGACCGAGGCCCTGTGTTTCCATGGGCCCCGGAACAAGCCACCTCCAGGAGCGCACATTGTCGTCGGAGGTGTGTCCATCGCCGTCGAGCCGAGTATCAAGTACCTCGGCCTTGTACTCGACGGTCGGTGGACATTCGCCGAACATTTCCGGCGACTTGTGCCGCGCCTGATGGGGGCCGCCGCTGCGCTAGGCAGCCTGCTCCCCAACGTCGGCGGACCGAGTGTCGCCTGCCGCCGCCTCTATTTAGGGGTGGTGCGGTCAATGGCCCTATACGGAGCTCCCGTATAGGCCGACGCTCTGACCCCACGCATAACGGCCCTGCTGCAACGACCGCAGGGGGCCATGGCGGTCAGAGCGGTGAGAGGGTACCGCACCATCTCGTGCGAGGCGGCGCGCGTGCTTGCGGCGAGTCCGCCGTGGGAGTTGGACGCTGAGGTGCTGGCGGCGGCCTACAGGCTAACCGCCGAATCCCGCGACGGCGGAAACCCATTCCCGGATGGAGTCCTCCGTTGGAGGGAGGATGCACGGGAGTCCCTCATCCGGGAATGGGCAATGAGGTTGGAGGATGGGTCGGCGAGGGCCGGCGGGCCGAGGCGGCGCACCGTTGGCGCCATCTGTCCGGTCCTAAAAAATTGGATAGGGAGGCGCCACGGTGCGCTTGATTACCACGTTGTGCAGGTGCTGTCCGGCCATGGGTGTTTTGGCTGGTACCTGCATAACGTGGCTAGAAGAGAGGAACGAGCGGAGTGCCACGAGTGCGGCTGCGCGGAAGATACGGCGCAGCACACGCTCGAGGATTGTCCGGCGTGGGCTGTGCCTCGCGCCGCGCTCGTGGCGGTTGTTGGTGACGACCTCTCGCTCCCGGCTGTTGTCAAACAGATGGTCGAGAGCGAGAGGTCGTGGGATGCGATGGCCTCCTTCTGCGGCGAAGTAATGACGCAGAAGGAGGCCGCGGAGCGGGTGAGGGAAGTGGATCCATCCGCCCCCCCGCTCCGCCGGAAAAGACCGGGCGGCAGGCGTTTGGCCTATGCCCGGCGACTGCCGGGCATAGGCCTAATGGGGGCTTCCGGGCGGCGGTTTGGGGAAACCGCCGCCCATTGGAACGGAAGTCCCCGAGTGTTGCGGCGCGCCTAGTCCTGTGCGCGCCGCCAACCGTGCCGTAGCCCAACAAGTGGGTCTTCGGACAACCGCCGGCGGGGTCACGGAAGTATCTTAGTTCCCGTGGCCCCGCCCATCTAGGCGGGTGAGGTGGCAGTCAGTCAGGTTTTTAGTCGGTATACCCAAGTGGCATTTAGGGGGAGCCCGACAGACCCCCGTCGCTTCCCCAGCGGCGGGACATGCAGTAATGCATTTTCCTGACTATAAACAAAAAAAAAACAAAAAAGGGTGACCGCGTCGCGGATTTAATACACTTCGAATCCGTCGCAGACCTTCCTTCCGAACCGCATCGCACTTTTCTACGTAGGTCTATAGGTATGTCTTATTTTTCTCTTTGATCGCACTGCATATGCCCTAAATTTGAATGAAACTGTCAAACTGACATTCCTTTTCAGCCAAAGAGGAAAATAAGACATAGTAAAAAAAAAATAAGACATAATCATAGCTAAAACCAGAGAGAAAAATAAGACATATAGAAAAAGAGAACGCACTCACGGCCAATCCGTGCCAATCGAATTGAAACTACGCCATCTACAAATTTTGACCAAACTTTTTTTTTTTTTTAGCTTTCTACCTAGCTTGTCATATTAAAATTCATTCTATTCCAGACGAAGTTGACTTAATATGGAGATTAATTTTTTCGTTTTCAATAACAAAAATAATTAATCTCAAAATTGAATCAACCTCCATAAAAAAGTTATTATTATTAGAATTACCTATTTTTCATAGACTAATACGAAAATAAAACAATTTCATTAATTATAAACACCTATATTATAAAACAATACTTAAATTATAACACCACAGCACTTATAATCTAACAGAACACCACTTAAATACAATATTTGTCTTTAAACTATATTTACAAGTCAAAAATCTAAAAAAAAAGAAAGAAAAAATATCAGCACTGAATACCGTTCGTTACATGTTATTGTTATAAATAAAATAAGCATTTGTTTGTTCTCAATAACAATTACAATCTTATTGTTATATTGCCCTATTATTATTACTTTATAATTTTATGTTCAGTGGTAACAAAAACGTTACATTAATTACATACAGGCATACTGAATAATTGAATAATACAGATATACTGCATAAACATAACTTTTTTGGAAATACATATTAGAAGTTATGGATCAAGAAATATTGCACCAAATACAGTTTCATTTGAAGGAGCCTTCAAAGCCTTATTACTGAATAATTATAATACACTTCATTCCAAATAATCTAAATGCGAAGAAGACAACAATCAATGTTTGCAAACATTAGATCAGAATCAGAAGGAAACCAAGAAAATACCATTGACTGACCCCCCCCTCTGTATATATGATTAAAGATTTCTATATATTGCGTGAAGGGATTTACTTGAAAATTTGTAATTACATAGTACAATATGAATACTATTGATCAATAAATTTTCAAGTAAATCCCTTCAAGCAATTCTTAGAAATCTTTAATCATATGTACAGGAGGGGGGGGGGGGGGGGGGGGGTCAGTTACTCCTTTGTTGACTGTACGTAAATTTATAGCAAAAAATTTCAGGTAAAAATTTCAAAGACAATAAGAGAAAAGAGAAAATTTGAATAATATTTTTTGTAGGTAGGTAGGTACCTATCTCCCATACGTAGGTTAGGTAGACGATAAAGCATTTTTAAAAATGACTAGCCGTGTCATTGATGTGTTGATAAATTTTGAAAATTAAATTGACCAGGTTTAAATTTAATAACATTTGAAAATTTTGTGATTCTGGTGATAAGTCATGTAGCTTAAGTTTGATGTGATTTCGAAATGTGTATTATTTTTATAATGTTTATGTTTTTCGTAATATAATTTTGCAGCATTTTTTATTTTGTCTTCTCCTTCGTATAACAATTTACCAACCAAAATACTATTTTAATACTTTACCGTCCGGTGCAATTTTAAATGTATACATGAGAATACATCGTGTCGCCATATCTTTTCACGAAATGAGGTGAAATGTGTGGTGATTGTGTCTGGCTCTGGATCTGGATAGAATCATTGGCTGAAATTAATTTTATTAATTATTGAAAGAAGAACAAACAAGTAGAAGAAGAGAAAGTGATTCTAACTTACCGGTTAGATGTAATAGAATCTATTTTTTCTATTTTTGTGAATATATTTGAAATGAATATCGCAAACTTTTGATTTTTGATATTTTGTGAAATCTTTTTCTGAATTGAGAGCCCCCCCACAAACTTGAACCCAAGTTTTAAATCTTTCTGGGTAT
Organism: Endotricha flammealis; assembly: GCA_905163395.2. NCBI lineage: Eukaryota > Metazoa > Arthropoda > Insecta > Lepidoptera > Pyralidae > Endotricha > Endotricha flammealis. The sequence goes on along the minus strand of LR990852.1, from coordinate 4,404,564 downwards.
TACCTCGGTATTACATTGTATTTGGAAAAGAATGTAAAGGTACACCTGAAATAACAGTATATAATGAATATATATTTAGTTTTCATGGTATAAAATGAATATTAACATTATTTTAAGCTTTACCTTTTAATTACATCCAAAAATACAAATAGCAGGCATTATTATATTATTTTATAAATATTTATACAAAAAAGCTTGGAAATAAAATGTGAAAAGTTTTGAAGTTTAATTTATTATTTTTCGTGACAAAGGTACTTTTTTGTTTTCTTTATGTTTCCATATTACAATACTTTTTGGTATCCTTTTCTACCATGGATGTAGTAATAAACTCTTATGTTTGATTTCTATATCCATGTTTTTTACAATGTTGCCAGAATAAAAAAAAGTGATCAAAAGTAGAAATTGGTCGTCTGGACGACCCTTAATAGAGTTGGTATCCGCGTGCTGCACTAAAAACGAATAAAATGGGTTTTCTTGGTAATGAAGCGTGGAGTTTTGTACCATAGAGAGCGTATCTTTTGACAGATAATTTGAGATGTCATTATACTGACTGTCATCCCACTGGCTAAAACCAAGTTGAAACGGATAGGAAGCGATGTTGTACGCATAATATTTAATTATAATAATAAAGTATAGAAACAAGCAATGCTGTCTCGGTGGGTACATTTTGCGATTCGTAATTTTAAGGTGATTTTGCGACTATCATAGTAATACAGCATAAAATCAATCAAAAACATGTCATGCTTTGTGTATATCGCACATTTATTTATTCTAGACAGGTGCATTATTGCGACTGCTGCAAAGAAGAAGGCGATGGCTTTCAAGAACTTGCAAACCTTCAAAAATCTGGTCTCGTTATTTACATTCACATCGATAGAAGCACGGTAGGCTTCACAGTTTCATTAGGTTAGAACCAAAAAATACAAATGATATAAGTACGTATCTAATTCGTTTAATTAGTTGACCTATTACAAAAAATCCATCGGATTCCTAAACAAAATGATCTAACTAACCTACCTAAGTTTAGACTTAGTGAATATTGATGCCCCATGGCCCCATGCGTTACAATAATCTTCCGCAACACTAATGCGGTCCAAACGGACAAATGAAAATGAAATACCTAGGTAAGTTCATCAAATTTTTTTACAAATTAATTTGCAGAAATCTTCTATTTCAAGACGCTTTGATGTGGCTTTAGCGCATAACCCTACTGAAAAAGATGTTAAAAGACCAAGCTTCATGAATGAATTAGGTAAGTTTATCTACTCATGCTTTTTTCTACCTACATTAAGTATGAGATAGTTGGTAACTGTAGTTACCAGAAGCATTTCAGACATTAATATATTTTTTTAAAGAACATCGAAGTAAAATACGTATTGCATTGCAATTGAAATATGTATGACTAGTGCATTAAAAGGTCCATCGTAACGGATGTTGATGAGGTGCGAAGAAGAGTTCTGGAATTTCACAATCAGAAAGTCAAAGTTCGTAAGAATTAAAGCTCGAAAAAACTTACATTTACTGTCGGCGACTTAGTTCCTGGCCAGCGGAGCCTTCATTGTCGGTTTCGCCGACATTTTTGGAGCAGATTTGGTTGCAATGCAAGTGGCAATAGACAGGAGTACCAAGGGATGAGACATTTTTGAAAATGGTCTCATTTGGCATTTTCGTTTTGCAAGAATTTCATGTGAAAATGTTACTGCTTACTGGGTTTTATTTCACCATTCTCTTTTTCCGAATGGTAAATTTATTAGCTATATATTACTGTGGGGCAATTCACGTAACACGAACCGATTCTAGTTCGATTCAACGACGCTCGCTGTCCCGTTCAATTCCTATTTTGTATGAGTGAGACAGCGAGTGTCGTTGAATCGAACTAGAATCGGTCCTGGTTACGTCAATTGCCCTACAGTTCCGCTATACCTGCATGTTTTGTTCATTTATTTGCAAATTTGACTGGAGGCCTGAGTACTGTATTTTAAGTTTAGTTTTAATTTTTTATTACATTTATCTACAGGTCAATATAAAACGAATTGTTTAAATTGTAAATTACTCTTACAAAGAGTACGTAGTTTATTAAATGAAATTAAAGATGTAAGGAAAAGTGAAGCAATAGCTGTATGCGATCATTGTAAGCTAACAAGTGCACATAAATGCGAAAGATGTGAATATATCGTTAAAAAATTTATGAATGATAAAGATAAGAAGTTCCAACAACAAGATGCATTGCAATTATTGATGTGTAAACTAAAATGGTTTCTGGAACGTCTTCTCGAACAAGAAAATATATGTCAGCATAAAAGTGATTCCGCTTCTGCGGAAGAACTGACAAAGCTTTTGAGAGCAATTAAGTCGACATCAATAGTCAGTGAGCCACAAATAGAGATATTTCCAATATTAGAAAAATTAACCTCCATAGAAAAGTTTGCTGAAAATAAAGAACTTCTTGGTAAAATTTTAAATAATTTAAAAGAAACGGAAATAACAGCATCGTCTACTTCTGATGATAGTTTAAATATATCGGGGAGAAATATGTCTAGCTCATGTTTTTGTAAAGGTTTTAAAGATAGTAAATTAGGTAGAGATAAGAAATCTCTAGGTCTAACACCCAGAGAACGAGCACTTAAAGAATTCTCCCGGTCTATAAACCAATTGCTTGATAAACAATCTCAAAGGTTAATGAGTAAATTAGAACTTTCGTCTAATACGTTGTCAATGACGCATAAAGGGCGTGTTCTTAAGGACATATCGGGTTCTATAAATCAATTGCACGATAAACAATCTCTGGGTTTAGTGAGTAAAGAACCTCATGACATAAAGTCGAAAATACGCAAAGGCCGTGCTCCTAAAGAAACTTTGAATTCTATGAATCAACAGCCACAAAAAGATGTAAAACGTACTTTCAGTAAAAGCAATGATGTTAAAGATAAGACTAAATTGAAAGGAAAGCGAATTAAGTCATCTGAAACTGAAGAGCACGCTCAAAAAAGTTTAGATAAGAATGAAAAACAAGATAAAAAAAGTAAGGTAAAATCATCTGAACTGGATATTTTAAAAATTATGAAAAACGGTATAAAAAAAGATAAGAAACCAGAAAAAGAGAAACCGGCACCTAAGATAGTAATTCCTCAAATTGCTGCCTTGCCAACCCCTGTTCGCTTAGAAGTTACGCAAAAAGTTTCTGAAGAAACCGGATCTGTAATAGAATGTAGTCAAGTAAAGGATATTGGATGCCCCAAAATGATCAAAGGGGAAAAGATAGTGTGTATTAAATCCCTTAGTACAGATATCGAGTCTATAAAACCTTTATTTGAAAAGGAACACGTTTTTTCAAAAATGAATTCATCCATTACGATAAGTAACTTGCATGATACTCCACTTGGTGCTAGTTCGAAGAAAACTAGTACTGTATCCTCTCCGAGCTTCGTTAAAAAGAAAACACATAAAGAGGTAACGCTTAGACAAATGCTCATAAACATAAAATAAAATATCGGTTTAAATAAATAAATTCTACATAACTCACACAGCGCCAAGTAGTCCTAAAGTAAGGTATTCTTAACCTACTTGTCTTATCGATGCCATGACAATGGATTATACTTATTGAAAATTAAACTTATAATACATATAAAACACCCAGACTCGAGAAAAACACAAATGCCAATAGAACATTACAGGCATGTTTCGAATAAATCCAACAAAAATAAAAATGGCCCATACTATCTTCCACCCCACTTTGCTTTCTCTTTCTCTCCTTAGGGAGATTTTTCCTAAATAAAAACTATCATTTATTTTTTCATAGATCTGATTATCTATCTCCATGCCAAATTTCATCTCAACTCGGTTCAGTACAAAAATACCAGTCATTTCTCTTTATAATAGACTCCTATGTAGGTGTATACCACACACTTTTTTTTCAATTTTCACACTCCCGAAGGGGTGCAACAAGCCTTATCTTCGTGCGGACCATATTACCCACATCATATTTCTTTGTAATACTTATTATTTTTTAGGCAAATACAGCACCAGGATTTATTTATCAGCTATCTAATCGAGAGTATATTAATAAAGGCTGGACAATACTCCCCTGCCAAAAGGTTATGAGAAGGGTTAGATGAAACTTTTTTTGTACTTTAAAACCAAATTGAGATAATTAACACATCAATGTGTTCCTAAACAATGTACCTAATAATTATTAGACATCTGATGATTGATGAATATTAATCGAGGCAAATGTTAAACAATCGTTAATGTAGAGAAGATGAATGTTTATATGTATCTTGTTTGTATTGTTCATGAATGTGCTGTCAAAGAATAGAAAGCTTGCATGCTAACAGTGCAACAATTAGATAAGGTTTTCATAATTAATCATTATCATCATCTCATCCACAAGAAGTCCACAATAGTTTCTTTAATTTTCAAAAATCAGTCCAAGCCCTTGGACCTAGAAGCAGAAATTATATCCGTTTTGAATAGGTCCTTCGATGTAGACAAGAAATAAAGTAGGATTTTTCGAATTTCCCACGAAAAAGTAAGATCCACGCAAAATAAATTTTACTGTGTAAATTGTACGTTGTTTTCGGCAGTTAAACGTGTATAGAATGATCCCTGCTTGTCCTGAATCTCATTGGTTCGTTCGGAATTATCATAAGAAGATTCAGTTCTACCCAACTGGTGAGAAGTTTGCTGATATTGACGACAATGGTTGCGGCAGATGGTATTACAAAAATGGTAGGGTGGCATTAGACTTTTACACTGCACAAGGTAAGCTTTGCAGCGTAGGTATCGTGTTTTGACTTATTAAAATTGTCTCATATCGTGGTTAGGTTCTTTGCATACATTTTGTTGCGGCAATAACGTACGCGCTGATATCACAGAGAACGCACGAATGAAAAACGCGCATTGTGGTCGCTTTATCGTAAAAAATGTAATAAGACATTTTAAGCAGTTTATTTTGTAGTGAGGGTTACTAAATTATTAATTTTCACAGAGCCACACGTAGACAAAAGGTACGTTATATATAGCGATGGTGTATCGCCCGAAACAGGAAAACCTTTTCCAATTACTGTTCTGGCTGCGTTTGACACTCTCGGAAACGGTATTGTATACGACCTGCATGGAAAAGAAAGGTAGGAAAACAATGATTTGATATATTATTTAGACTGCAAAACCTGGGTATACCATATTATATACGTTGACAAAAATGTGAATGTGAAAATATAATAGCAATAGGATGAAACAAATGAAATTGTTATTAAAAATATACTTTACATTAATCTTTACCTGCAATTTGTAGGTTGAAATATAACCAAACTGAAGGAGCAGTAATAGATAGAACCATAGCCCCAATTGGTAAATGGAAATGGCATATGTTGAATGACCCACCGGTTCTGGAAGTAATGATTGTAGATAATAATGTGCAGTTGGACCCATGTTTTGAAAATATTGTTCATAATAATAAGGTGATAGAGGGAACCACATTAAAAGTAAAAGGTGATGACGAAATAATAAAGATAGAATTAGAAAATTTACTCAAAGCAAAAGAACAAAAGTTGTTGCAGAAATTCGTACCGATTCAGATTAGAATGAAGGTTATGAAATTAAATCATCAGTTTTCCTTGCGGGTTTTTGATCAATCGCACGTGTATCTTGCTTTTAATGAAGATGGAATTACAATAAAAATGAATATAGGTATGCAGTTGATGAACAGAGAAATTGTGGATTCAGATATTGTAGACGTGAAAACAGTGGAGACTCCGTACGATAGGAAACTGCCTAGGTCTAACAGCGTCATTGAAATCCAACGGATGGTAGGTAAAGCTAGGGAACAACACACACGTCAAATAAATAAGTTAATGTCACGCCATTCTATTTAACTAAATAGTGCATTTTGTCCGATATTACGTTTTGGTAGCCAACCCAAAATACATAATCAAACTTACCGTCAATTTGTCAGCGGGTCTATTTTCGTAATAAAAACACATGTCATCTTAATTTACATAAACTCCTGCTCATTTCTCATTATGCATGAGTAAGATAGCGCATGAGGTCGAAACTTGTTACGATTTTATATTACAAGAATAGAACCACACCACCGACCATAATCTTGACGAAACAAAATTTTTCACTTAAACGATTTTGCTGACTTGATTATATAGCAGCGTTATGTAAACTTGATCGGACATTACCAAAGGCTATTATTGCAAAAGGCAGGTGTCCTAAAATTCGCAACGTACGTATCGGACGCATCGCATCAAACGGATCGTACTTAGTATTCTTATACAGAAAGCCATACAAGTGCGTCCACTGACCGCGTCGTACGGATCGCACGAATCCTATTATAATCTACGAATGCGATGCGTTCGATACGTACAGTCAAAGGCACGTAGACCTTTACATCCAATATAAGCTGGTCCCGCGTAGCTGCTACGCCGCATGCTACACAGGGCCAGCTTATATTGGAAGTGTCCTTTACATCTACGTGCTATTGACTGTACGATGCAAATAATATAATGTGATATTTGTTAGATTTGATGAATTTTACTTCGAACTTTTAATTTGTATGTTTGTCGTAAACACATTAATTTGATAGTTTAATTTAAAAAATAATAAATAAAAGGTACCGTCAGCCAATGAAAGAGATGAGCAGGGTAGAGAACTAAGATTAAAGATTTTTACGCTAATATTGTATGCATCGTCATGAAATTTTATAATTACAATGTGAATAACATTGTTATAAAATAAAAATTCGAGTAAAACCCATTCACGCAATATTTAGAAAAAATATATTTACGACCGTGTTCGCGTCTTTCATTGGCTGACTGTACTACGAGGGTTGATTTGAATGTTTTATTTATTCTGTTCTTAGAAATACACACTTACCGAGAACAAAGGGCCAGATACGTCATACTGTTTAATAACTCAAGAAATGTCTCATCGAATGTTAAATATTTAATTAGGTAGTTTGAACTAATGAGGGCAGCAAACTCCCGCTCGATAGAATTTGTTATATTTATGATGACGGAGTTCCGTTTCGCTTCGTAGGACTAGAATTTGGACGAATCACTCGACGCCATCTAGTCCCAAACTCAGCAAAGCTTTTACTATGGGTACCTAGAGTACCTACTGAATTGCTGATAATAAATGTTATGTTTTCAATGAAACAAGGCGAGTGCACGACAACAACTAATTTATTTATAAAATACCCTCAACATCTTCCCCTTAAAATTGAACATAAAGTTACACCAGAGTTATTATAAAAATACTTTTAACTACATCTACTCTCTCCTCTGTTTTAAAACTAGAAATAATGATGAGAGTGACTTGAGTACGCAAACACAGACATTACCTATACGCATTCTGATTACTTATTTATTCATTAGTATTAAAATTTAATTTGAGTTCTTTAGCTTTAGCGCGAGTGACCGGATGCGGCAGAAATTGAGTTTTTGGAGATGTTTCAACATTACCAGGACTTTGTGCCGAATCTCCGACACAGTCTGTATATTCATAATCGCTCGAGTTTCTTCTGTCGCATTCTTTTGTCTTCTTAAATTCCATATCTGTGTTTGTGTGCTCGTTAAATTCACACTTAACTAAATGACGCCTATTGCGTCTACAACGATTGCCTATTTTATTTTGTATAATATATGATCGTGGTGTATTGGCATGACCGATTACCACACCTCTCGATCGTTTTTGCCCATCGATACAGACAACTCTATCACCCGACTGGAGTGGCGGTAGAGTTCTACTGTGCATATTGTAATATTTCTGTGATTCGTTTTTAAAAATACTCTCCAACGGTTTGTGATCAGATTCCACCACTACTCTTGGTTTTCCATAAATGTATTGGTGGAATCTCTCACATGCGAAGACTATCGCGAGAAGCTCTTTTTCTATTTGTGCGTACCGCCGTTGTGCGTCCGTGAGTGTGCGCGAGGCGTACTCAACCGGGCGGCCGTCCTGCATCAGCACCGCGCCGAGTGCATCACGTGACGCGTCCACCGACAACACCGCGGGCCGCGCCGCGTCGTACAGCGCCAGTACCGGCGCCTCACATACACTCGCTTTCAACGCCTCGAATGCACCGCGCTCATAATCCTCCCATCGCCATTCATTCTCTTTCCTTAACAAACTTGTCAACGGTAAAGCAATTTCTGAATACTTAGGGATAAATTTTGATAAGTAGTTCACTGCACCTAAAAACCTTTCTACTCCTTTCTTGTCTGCTGGTTCTGGCATTTCCTGAATAGCCTTAATTTTGTTCTTATCGGGTCTCATACCGTTCCTATCAAACACGTGTCCTAAGTATGTTACTTCCTCTACACATAATTTACACTTTTCGCGATTGAATTTTAAATTTATTTCTCTTGCTCGTTTTAATAATGCGCCTAACCTTTTGTCATGTTCTAATTTGTTGCTTCCCCATACTATAATATCGTCAATGAAACTGTCAGTACCTTCCAGATCTTCCAGCAGTTGACGAATTTTACCATGAAATACCTCCGAGGCGCAATTTATGCCGAACGGTAACCGAAGGAATTGATAACGACCGAATGGTGTGGCGAACGTGCACAGGTCGGCACTTGCCTCATCCAAACGCACAGCCCAAAACCCAGAGTTAGCGTCGAGCACCGAGAAGTAACGCGCACCACGCAGCCGTGCCGCCAGCTCGGCCACGGTTGGCAGCTGGAAGTGCGCGCGCTGCACCGCACGATTAAGTTCGCGGGGATCTAGACAGATGCGAATACCTTTATTTTTCTTGGCTGCGAGGACAAGTGGATGTACCCATTGCGTTGGATGATTGACTTTCCTAATGACCCCTAATTCCATCTGTCGCGCACAATAGGGTCTATAATCGCTGAGCACTACTTTGTAAAGAAAACGAACGTGTAGTAGCTTCAATGTCTTTATTGGAACTAACAAATTATATTAAATTAAACATTCTTAGATATTGTTGTATATAGTAAATGAATGTATGTTCTACGCCCTAACATGCCGCCCACCAAAAGGGCAACCCTTTTCCTAATACCGATTATAACCATTCAGGCAAATACAGAGAACGTAGAATATACATGATAACATTTCTTACTTATATTATGTATTAGAACGACATCCTAAACTTAATTACAAAATTCTTAATTTCACTTCTTATTATTTAATTTTAAATATTTAATTTTAATGAAAAAAAAAGAAATTGCATGCATGACACGACATTAAGTTTAATTTTCACAATCTATTGGCAATAAACACAATTTACTAATGGACCGATTGACAATATTGTTTCCACTCTTTACACTATAAACACGTGTAATACCATCTAGCCCTGGGTGTTTGTCGACGATGCGTCCGAGTAACCATTTACCTGGCGGCAGATTCTCTGTTTTAATGAGTACTATCTGTCCTATTTTAAATTCTTCTTGCTTCTTTAACCACTTAGGACGTTGCTGTAGCCGCGATAAATACTCTTGTTGCCAATTGTGCCAGAAGTCATTTAACATCTTTTGGAGGCAACGCCATCGGGACAGGTGAGTCATAGAAACATCTTTTAACGAAGGTGAAGGGACTGATACTGGAGCTTCGCCAATGAGGAAATGACCAGGTGTCAGTACTTCCAGTTGATCTACATCTGTGTCGTCAATTGGGCACAATGGCCGTGAATTGAGGCAAGCCTCGATCTGACACAGAAGGGTACTCATCTCTTCGAAGGTCCTGTGGGCGTTTAAAATTCGTTTAAGGTGGTGCTTTATGGACTTCACGCCAGCTTCCCAAAGACCTCCAAAGTTAGGGCTATATGCCGGAATGAAATGCCACTGTGTCCCTTCCGCAGCCAACGTTTCGGCGATAGATCCTTGAAATTCTAATTTGGCTTGACTCAAAGCTTCTGCAAGTTCCTTATTTGCCCCGACGAAGTTACGTCCCTGATCACTCCACATGTTGCTGCATCTTCCTCTGCGGGCTACAAAACGCTTAAATGCTGCAATAAATGCTTCAGCTGTTAGGTCACCTACAAGTTCTATATGGATGGCCTTAGTGGCCAAGCATATAAATATCGTGATGTAGGCCTTATTTGTCTTTGCGCCTCGATTCCTAGACATGAGAATGTCATATGGGCCAGCCATGTCGACACCGCAGTTTAAAAAAGCTCGAGCAGGAGTCACTCTCTCTTTTGGTAAGTCGCCCATAAGTTGTGTTCTTGGAAAGGCTCGTTGTCTAGCGCAAATTAAGCATTTATGCACGTGAGACTTAACTATCTTCTTAGCCTGTACAATCCAGTATCGGGATCTAATATAATTTAAAGTCAATTGCACCCCACCGTGGAGTGTTCTCAGGTGAGCATCGGCAACAATTAATGCAGTCAATCTATTCTTTGCACATAATATAATTGGATGTTTTCTTTCAAATTTCAGATAGGAGTTTCGAATTCTGCCGCCCACCCTGAGGATTTGATTTGAGTCGATAAATGGATTAAGCGACTTGAGTGTACTTCTTTTCTTTATAACCTTCTTCTTCAACAAATCTGTTATTTCTTCTTCAAAAGTTTCTCTTTGTACTATTTTAATGCATTTCTCTAAAGACATTTCTAATTCTTCTGTTGTGACGCTTGTTCTAATTTCCTTATTTTCTTTTTTCAGGTTCAAGAATCTTCTGCAGTGCGTGATTGTCCTTAAAAGTTCCGACAATGTGTCAAACTCTTCAAAATGACGAGACCAATTATCTCCGACTTGGTCAGCAATATTTAGATTGACAGATTTATGAACTGTTTTAGCTTCGAGTTCTGTTGTAGTAACCTTTGGTTTAGTTAATTTTATATTCCCCCTTTTTAGCCATTCAGGCCCATGCCACCATAGTTCACATGCTTTTAAATCTGGTAGCGACATACCCCTTGACGCGACATCAGCTGGATTATCAGAAGATTTCACGTGAAACCATTTTTTCCCGACGTTTTCTAAAATAGTGACAACTCTGTTTCTAACGAAGGTTTGCCAACGCGATGGATCACCTTGCAGCCATGACAACACGATGGTGGAGTCCGTCCATGCATATATTTGGTTGGTGGGTATGCGTGTAGCTTCACTAATCTGTTTCAGAAGTTTGGACAGCAAGACCGCACCACACAGCTCCAGTCGTGGCAGGGACATGGGTTTCACAGGAGCTACACGTGTTTTCGCAGCAATAATACCAGTGCGATACTCTCCTACCTCGTCTGGAACTCGCAAGTAAGCCACTGCTCCATATGCCTTTGTGGATGCGTCACAGTATCGGTGAATAGTTACGCCTTTCATATTTGCTTCAGAAACATGTAACCACCTTTCTATTTGCACGTCCTTAAGATGTTCAAAACCTTGTCTTATATTTAACCATTCTTTTTCTGTTTCAGGTTTCACCGAGTCATCCCAGCCTACGCCTTCCAGCCACAACCTCTGCATTAAGATTTTTGCAGTTATCATCGCAGGGGCTATCCATCCGAGAGGATCGAACAGTCTTTGTACTTCAGCTAATATATTTCTTTTTGTGATTCTTGCAGGTAGCGGTGGAAGATTGATATGATACTGGAGAACGTCTTCGCCCATGTTCCAGGATAAACCTAGAGTTTTGATAGTTCCATCTAGTTCAATATCTACCTTGACTCTAGAACTTCTTTCTGACGATGGTAAGTGTTTTAGGAACTCGATGCTATTTGAAGCCCATTTTTGTAATTTAAATCCCCCTTTTTTCAGGATTGCTGACACATTCATCGCCACTTCGACAGCTTCAGGTACAGTATCTTGGCTCGACATCAAATCATCCATGAAGAAATCATGTTTGATTGTTTCTGCGGCCAGTGAGTGTTCTTTGCCTTCATCATTTGCAAGTTGATGAAGTGTCCTTACCGCAAGATACGGTGCTGCAGCTGTTCCAAATGTTACACGAAGCAAGCGATAATCTTTGACGGGATCAGAAGAGTTGCTTCGCCACAAGATGCGTTGGAAATTAGCATGGTCCTTTGTCACAAGTATCTGCCGATACATCTTCTCTATATCGGCCACAAAACATATTTGTTTTAATCTCCATCTCATGACAAGGTATCGAATGTCTTCTTGCAATTGTGGTCCGACTAGAAGTTCATCATTAAGAGAAATGTTGTTCGTCCCCTTACACGATGCATCGAAGACCACTCGCACCTGAGTTGTCTCACTGCTATTCTTTATGACTGCGTGATGTGGCAAATAAACAGCTGGATTTTGTTTCTCCTCTTCCGGTATCTCTTCCATATGTTCCATGTCAATATATTCTTGTACAACCCTGGTATATTCTTTCTTCAAATTGGGATCTCTGTCAAATCTTTTTTCTAAGTATTGAAGTCTTCGTAATGCTATGCTTCTACTATCTCCTTCACGACATTTAAACTCTTGATTCTTGAATGGCAATTCCACTATATATCTTCCTTCGCTATTTCTAGCGTGTGTTTCCATATATATTCTTTCAGCAGTTTCTTCTTCTTGTGTCAATTTATTCTTTGTGTCAATATCGACCTCCCAGAGATTCTTCAGAAGATTATCCACATCTACCTGGTGATGCATGACAACTATATCTTCGGAAGAACCATGCTCATTTACTTCTCCGAAAAGTATCCAACCAAGGCTTGTGTTTTGTGCGCAAGGAGAACCTGGTGGACCTTTGATAATTTCGTTCTTCATTATTTGTGCATAGGTTTCAACACCCAATAGTAAGTCTATTTGACCACTTTGAAAGTAATTTGGATCAGCTAACTCTAAACCTTGAATATGCGCATAAGCGTGTGCAGCGATCGATTTTGGCGGCAAAAGTGATGTCAACCTCTTCGGCATGACGTATGCTTTCAGCGAGAGCTTGAAATTAATATCAACACGCGAACGCAATTGTAATTGTACTACTTGATTAATTGCGGTTTGCGTAGCTCCCACTCCACTAACTGTGCCCTTTGCCCGCTCTCTCTTCACTCTGATATGTTGTGCTGCTCGTTCGCTAATGAAATTAGCTTGTGACCCCTGGTCGATTAGGGCGCGCAATATTGTGAACTGGCCGTTGACATCTTCCACAGGAACCAGTGCTGTTGCCAGCAAGGCTGTTGACCGTTCGGTAGCAAAATGAGAGGATATTGCGACTTCCGTTTCAGTACCTTCAGTACCTTGTGTAACATCTTGTTCTTGTCCTTCGATATGACTGTAGTGAGTTTGTGTATTGTCTGATTGCATAGGTCTCTTTGATAAGTGCAACAAAGAGTGGTGACGGCGCTTACATACATGACAGGACACCCGCAGACGACACTTCCAGGATGAATGCCCTGGCGCCAGACAATTGTAACACAGATTATTGTTCTTAGCAAATTCACTTCTTTCCATAGGTTGAAGCTTGATGAATTCTTTACAATGACATAATGTGTGAGTTCCGTTACACATTTTGCACTCTTTCACCGGAGATGATGTAGAAACGTGAAATGCCTTTTCTCGAGCAATTCTCTCTTTCGTATTTGTTGTAGACGGCGTAACTTGCTCCATAATACGAAACTTGGATTCTAGGAAACGCGTTAATTCTTCTAATGAAGCTAAGTCATTTGAATTTGGTGAATATGTGTGCTCCTCCCAAGCCTTATGTGTCTCCGGGTCCAATTTCTGCACAACCAGAAATATAATTATTGGATCCCAGGAGTCAATAGATACGTCTAAATTCTTCAAGCTATTCAAGCATTGGGTGGTCGTATCCAGCAAACACTTAATCTGGTTTGCCGTAGGGTTTGTTACTTTACGCACGTAAACAAATCTCTTTAAAATTGAATTGACTATTGCTCTTCTATTTCCGCATCTCCTTTTCAGTTCCTCCCAAGCTTGGTCATAATTTTTCTCAGTCACCTTCACATGTCTCAGCAGCTCTTCAGCTTCCCCGGTGACAGTGGACTTTAAGTAGTGCAGCTTCTGTACCTTGCTTAATGACGGGTTCTCATGTACCAAAGATAAAAACAAATCATGGTAGGTCATCCAATCTTCATAATTACCATTGAACACAGGGAGTTGAATCCTAGGCAATTTGACGCTAGTGTCCGCTTTATTACTTGTGTCTCCAAGATGTGTAGTACTCGTAGTCTCGGAGCAATTTATCATATCCTTTAAGTCAGCTTGGATATACAGGTACACATCTTCTAAGCGGAAATATTCTTCATTGACAAAATATGGTATAGTAAGACGTTGCTCCTTAGTTGTAAGTTTAATTAATTCTTGATGTGATGTTCTAAACGTGTTCCAGTATTGTTCCACGCTGTGTAATCGAGTCTCAATATAACCCTTTGTCAATCGTTGCTTTGGACATTTTTTCAAGTTTATTTGTGCTTTCTGCAGTAAATTTGCCGTTTCTTCTAATAGACTAAGTAACTGGGAGCTTGTTGTACTCATTTTAATAATTTTTAACTTTTAAAAACACTCACAAAGTCTATATTTTAGTCCATCAAAATAAGTTGCAATTCAAAGTTATAAGTCCGTCATAGTTAAAATTGCAATAAACAAGCGCATTCACTGATAAGAAACCCGTTCCTATTGTATTCACGGCGCTCAGGTAGCCGGTCCCGTTTTTTATGCCACACGGCCACGATCCGGCTCGAAGGACCACTATGTCGCGCACAATAGGGTCTATAATCGCTGAGCACTACTTTGTAAAGAAAACGAACGTGTAGTAGCTTCAATGTCTTTATTGGAACTAACAAATTATATTAAATTAAACATTCTTAGATATTGTTGTATATAGTAAATGAATGTATGTTCTACGCCCTAACACCATCATTTTTTTAAGCTCTTCATATAACTTGTCACGCAACCCAAAAGGTACCTTCCGCGCAGCACATACGACGGGACGCACAGATTCATCAACTACTATATGGTACTGTCCCGGAAGACAGCCGAGTCCCGAAAAAAGATCATCAAATTCCGTCAAGTTTATTGAATGTATTCTCTTGATGAGCCCTAATTCTTCACATGACTTCCGTCCCAACACGCTTTGACATTTAATATCGGCTATCGCAAATGTTAGACTATACTTAACATTTTTGTATTGACATGTTAAATTACACATCCCTTTGACAGGTATACTGTCTCCACTATACGACTGTAATCGAATACTTTTACGTTTAATTATATAATTTTTAAAACCGCATAATAAAAATGTCTCATATGAGATTACGTTAATGTCCGCACCAGTATCGAGCTTAAACTTCTCCACTCTGTTGCCGCACTCCAATGTTTCAGACCACTCTTCCGAAGTGCGAGATTGACTTTTAATGACAGACACAAAAAAAGAGCACTCGTCAGAGTCTGATTCATTCTCTAAATTTTCAATTTCATACACTCGTTTAACAGCGTTTGCGTTCTGATTAAATGAGTTCAATCTACATACCCGAGCGAAGTGTCCACGTTTACCACAAACAAAGCAGATGGCGTGCTGCGCAGCGCACTGACTAGGCACACAGCGCTGCCCGCCGCACGCCGCGCACGGGCTCGACCGCGCGCGCATGGCCGCCTGTGCCGGCCGGCCGCCGCGCGCCGCCGCCGCCAGCCCGCCTCCCGCGTCGCCGCGGCCGCGCGCTGCGCCCGATCCACTCGGCCCGCCCGCGCCGCGCTTTGGCGCACTTGATGCAAATCGACGATCGATGCCATCCACCTGCATGGCAATGCTGCTACCCATTTGCTGGCCACTTTCGCGTGATACTTCCTCGGCTTGGCATATTTTAATCGCCTTTTCCAAATCTAGGTCCTCACATCTTAACAACCTGTCACGAATTGTGCCGCTGTGCACTCCACACACAATTCTATCTTTTATCAGCTCATCTTCTAATTTTTCAAATTTACAATTTTTACTCAGGAGGCGCAAAGCTGTAACGTACTGTTGTATAGTTTCACCGTTTTCTTGATTGCGTGTGAAGAATTTGTATCTTAACAACGTGACGTTTACCTTAGTTCCGAAGTAGTTATCAAATTTTTCAATTATAATCTCAATGTCATCGCGGTCGCCATCTTTGTCAAAAGTAAACGTTTGATAAATATCAAATCCTTCTGAGCCAATTAGATTCACTAAAAGACTTGCTTTTACTGCCGATGATTCTGATTGCACCCCTGATGCCTTCAGAAATAGTATGAGTTGTTGTTTCCATCGCCTCCAAGCCTCAGCTCGGCTGACGGGACCGCCGTCCATGTTTAATTCGCCGGGCGGTCGCGCGTGCTCCATATTAAACACAAATAATTTCTCACTTATCACCACAAATTACACTTTAAAATTACGTATATGCGTAATTGGCACTACACACTATCTATTTTATTACTTTTTTGTGATTAATAATCAAGTTTACTCGTAAAAATTAATTTCCGCTGTCACCATGTTACGTTTTCAATGAAACAAGGCGAGTGCACGACAACAACTGATTTATTTATATAATACCCTCAACAATAAAGATACCTACAACAATTTTATTTGGTCTGGATTCTCAATGTTTTCTTTGTAGCCTCAGACCAAATAAGACGTCAAGACGGAGCGCTGCGAACAATGATGTGAAGCAGGCAAAACTACGACTCGCCCTGTACATATACGCCCCTAACGCACACATTTAAAACCAAACTACGACTCGCCGATTAGTTTGAGCTAGTTCGTCATTGACGTATGACATCCAAACAATTTAATTAATTAATAATCAAAAATGCCGAATTGTGTGGTGAAAGGCTGCAAAAACAATTCCTCAAAGATTAAAAAGCAAGATGGAATCACATTTCATACGTAAGTAAACATAAAAATACATATTTTTAACAAATCAATTTTAATAATTATTATGACAGCTTGGAATAAAAAAACTCCACAAGTGTTGCCGCTAATAAGCGTCACAATAGTCCCAGTTTATTGGGGTAGTTATTAATGTGACGCGAAACGTAACGTCACTTTCTTTTACTTATTTCTATTTTTACTGTTAGTTTTCATAAAATTATTGTAAGTGTAAATAGGCGTTAATTTTTTTTGGTTTTTCCATGTTTTATCATCACTTCAAAAATATTTATTTTTAAGATTCTCGAACCGAAATAAAGATATTAATTTTATTTCTAAATTGGAAACAATTTCTAAAATGGTGGACAGTACAAGGCAATATTTCAAAAAATTGAACATAAAGGCCATTAAAACCAATGTTTGATATTACTATTGTTTTATTTTATTCCCCTATCTCGTCTGAATACTCAAAACATCTCATAAAAGTGAGGTATCCAATTAAAAAACAACTTTTTTACCTATAAAAAATAAAAAATTAGGGTAATAATTTTTTACTGCACGGCAACACTCCCTAAATGCACACATGTTTACAAAACCGGCTTCACATCATTGTTCGCAGCGCTCCGTCTTGACTTCTTATTTGGTCTGAGTTTGTAGCATCATTATCATTTCATTGTATGAAATGAAGATTGATAGATTTTTTTATATTCTATCAAATAAACAACATTTCATACAATTCAAGCTACATAGAAAACTCGCTCGAAATGGACTCGCTTGACCGACTGTGCCGATAATCTGCGAGTGTGGTACTCGTAAAGCGGCAATGTGTTTCGTTAGGTGAGTGACAGATCTGAAAGGCCACGTCTTTTCCCTTCTCTCCTTTTTTCCTTCTTTGTAGCAGGTTTATATTTTCCATGACGTGGCCCGGTTGCTTGTTTGCCTACGATATAACTTCAAAAAACAGACGTGTTCATGCACACAAATTCTTGCCTTGTGAGTCTTGTGACTAATTGTGATCCCTTGGGATAAAGTAGCCTGTTGTCAAAAAATATACTAATGATTGTTTTGTGCGGGGATTGATCCCATGCACACTTGGGGCTGTTAATATGTAGCAAGTACCACAGAGATGTAAAATAATTTTCTCATTCTTATAAATAATAAACTTTTTTTTGCACCAAAATAATAAAAAAAAACATAAACATAGCTATATAAAAAACAATTAAAATATACAGTAGGCCTTATCGCCAAGCAATTTCTTTTAGGCAACAAGATATGGAACTAGTAATTAGGTAGGTGGCGCAGTGGTACCTAAATAATACTAATTACCGGCTTCGCACAGATTTTCCCTAATTTTTTGAAAATATAATTCTACTAGTTTTTCCCCGCGGTTGCGCTTATGACTATAAACATCTCGTTTGACAACAAAACAACCCATAGCGCGACTTGTGGCGCCATCTGTTGGCCGATACAGCGCCCTCTATAGTAGAAAATTTATTTTCCCATTGGAACGACATACTTTCTTTCTGAAATAAATGCACAATCAAATTAAAGATATTGTTGCAACTACTGTAAACTTCAAAATGAAATGAGAATATGTAAAAAATTATATAGGTAATGTAAAATTATCAATCGTTTTCCTTTGCCTAAGTGGTGCTTTTAGAGCCACAGCAGACGGCGTATTTTATACGCGCAGAGGACGCGCGTTTCGTGCTACATTGAGCTCTTTGTATGTTAGACGTCACGATGGTATGATTGCAAAACCGCCTTGGACAACGACACGTCATCTGCGCGTTTAAAATACGCCGTGTGCTGTGGCTCTTAGGTTACAAGGTTGCGTTCGAATCTTGCTTGAAGTGCGTATACGCGCGTCATCTGCGCGTTTAAAATACGCCGTGTGCTGTGGCTCTTATGCCTGTGAAT
The DNA here is from genome assembly GCA_905163395.2 of Endotricha flammealis. Taxonomy (NCBI): domain Eukaryota; kingdom Metazoa; phylum Arthropoda; class Insecta; order Lepidoptera; family Pyralidae; genus Endotricha; species Endotricha flammealis. The sequence continues at coordinate 4,385,889 of LR990852.1, read as the reverse complement.
AAACCGTCAGAGCTTCCCTCTCAGATTTCACTGACATAACTTGCTACATTTTGGTCGTGTTATGTCCTAAAAAGAAAATGTTATGTTCAAAACGGTTGTTTCGTTACGTTCATTCATTTATGTATGGAGAAGTAAAGAGACAGTCTGGTGATATTATTCAAAATAGAAATATAGTTCAAAATGTGTAGAAATCTTCATGACATAGTAATATAAATTTGAATTCATAATTGATAAACTTACCTTCATCATGGACTTTCCGGCGTATTCTACCAATGTCTATTTCGTCCTATAAATTAAGGGAACATAGTCGTTTCTTCGGGACTGGAAATTTTACTCGTTTTTCATTTCCTTCGGCAAAACTGACGCCGAAAGTTTCGGTTGTTTTTTGTGCCATTCTATTGCTAACTATTCATCGCCCTAAATTATTTTTTTGTAAATATATTCAATGTGCAGTCAAGAGCTGCTAGGCTACTCTGCATAGCAATCGCGATTTTAATTTCAATTCTGTATAATTTCAAATGCAAAATTAACAGCAAATCCTAATTCGTACCCTTGAAATTTTATACTTTACTAACTATTTGGTTAGCATACAATCCGATTTCATTTAATTTAGTATTAAGTTAGCGCTAGTTTAGCTGTAAAGAGTACATAAAAGTAACAATCTTCAAGAATTATCTTCAAGAGTTAGGGGGTTGCTCGCCTTTACATATTGGACTTTGTACCATTCTTAAGTTCTATGTAATAAGAGTCAAAATTGTACAGCAAGTGTCAAGCTCGACGTGCACCTGACTGTACAGAGATTTTTTTTACACTTTTATTATGTAAAAAATAGAAAGAAAGAAAAATATATAATTTGGTGCTTTAAAAACATTCGTATAAAACTAAACAAAAATCTTATTCTAAAATAGCAACAAAATAATAGATAAAATAAATAAATATATAGGGACAATTCATACAGATTGAGCTAGCCCCAAAGTAAGTTCGAAACTTGTGTTATGGGATACTAACTCAACGATATTATATTTTTATAACAAATACATATATAGATAAACATCCAAGACCCGAGGCCAATCAGAAAAAGTTCGTTTTTCATCATGACCCGACCGGGGATCGAACCCGGGACCTCCTGGGTGGCGGTCTGGCGTGGTAACCATTACGCCACGGAGGTCGTCAAAATATATAGATAATATATCCGTTGTCTGGTAACACAAGCAGGTTGAGCCTAGCTGTGTGAATTGTGTAAAAAAAATCTTAGTCCTGTGCTAGTTTCGAACACTTGATACCACCCATTACGGAATAAAAGCTACTCACATCCATTACCGTGGGTTTGTATATTTTTCGACTTACTCGTAAATTTTTCGTATCCGATTCTGTTATTAATATGCCATTAGATATACGATCGATATTCAATGTGTTCTACAAGTGTATCGGCACCAATTTCGGATTGTATGTCACCCAAAACAAACATTGTTTTCCAGTGTAAACAGGAATGACCTACAACTTTTTTTTTTGTGCTGACTGAAGTAACCTCGCTTGGGGCGCATGGATATTGAAATAATACGGATGTATTGTTATTTCTGAACAAAGTTACCTACGCTGAAGATTGTTTTTTGTACTTTTAGGTTTTTCTCATGGTTTTTCATTTCATTTTTAGTTTTTACATACACGTTAGTTTTCACACAGACCACAACCACGCCACATCGCATCACAGCGACAAATAACGAGTTGGTCAAGAAGTGGTTACGTGTGAATAGTGTCGCTGCAGTTTCATGCAGTTGCGTTGTGGTAACTACAAAAGGTCGACGTGGTCGGGTAAGTCGGGTTGTCGCCAGCCAAAACACAGACATTTTGTAGTTGCCACATCGCAACTGCCACGTAGCAACCACAACGCGGCCACGGCCTGCACCACGCATCCTGCAACTACACAAAATGCCGATACCACATCGACATTTTGTAGTTGCCACATCGCAACTGCCACGTAGCAACCACAACGCTGCCACGGCCTGCACCACGCATCGAGTACGGATACACCACGTAAAAACATCGCCACTACAAAATGTCGATATCATTTCGACATTTTATAGTTGCCACAACGCAACTGCCACGTAGCAACCACAACGCGGCCACGGCCTGCACCACGCATCGAGTACGGATGCACCACGTAAAAACATCGCCACTACAAAATGCCGATACCACATCGACATTTTGTAGTTGCCACAAAGCAACTGCCACGTAGCAACCACAACGCGGCCATGGCCTGCACCACGCATCGAGTACGGATGCACCACGTAAAAACATCGCCACTACAAAATGCCGATACCACATCGACACTTTGTAGTTGCCACAAAGCAACTGCCACGTAGCAACCACAACGCGGCCACGGCCTGCACCACGCATCGAGTACGGATGCACCACGTAAAAACATCGCCACTACAAAATGCCGATACCACATCGACATTTTGTAGTTGCCACAACGCAGGCAAGGAACTGTAGCGACACTATTCACACAACACCACTGTTTGATCGCAGTCAAAAAAGTAGCTACGATGTAGCGTGTTTGTGGTCCGTGTGAAAAGACGCTAAATATGTGTAGGCAAAAATGATATGATGTAATATGATTGTTAATGACAACTTTTAATAACTGGGTGTAATTAAAAGTTGTCATTAACAATTTTAAATACCTTGTCTAATATAGTTACGATAATAACACGTCAACCCCGTAATAATTATGTGTAATTAATACTACTAGTGAGTTCGTTGGTGTCGCTGTGTGTCGCACTCTAATATGAACACGCAAGTTAAGCGACGTCGACCCTAGCCAGCGTTTGGATGGGTTTCGTTATCTCGAGCTTCTCCGTGCTTAGGAGGGCACGTTAAGCCGTCGGTCCCGGCTGTTGTCGATCGATGACAGTCGTTAAGCCAAGTCGGTGGCCTTAGGGCGGTTTGAAAACACCGGCCTCTGCCAATCCGCATTGGAGCAGCGTGGCAGAGTACGCTCTAATCACCTTCGATTGAAGTGAGACCCGTATCACAGCAGTGGGATGATTATGGGTTGATATGATGATGATGAATACTACTATTAAGTAATACTACATAACTAACTATTTAGTCATCTGTAGTAAAACAGTATGTAAGCGGTCCTCAGAGTATTATTATTCCCTTGACCTATGTCGTATACTTATTACACAGCGTAGCGATGATTTAGTAATTGCGACTGTGCAACTGACGTCGATAAGGCTTGCCATCTATAAATAATTCAATACTGTGGACCGCGCCCTTTGACTACAGCGCATATACTTAACTCAAACTATACGACCGTATAGCATTATCGTTTTGTATGTCCGGCATATTTAATATATGACTTTATATTGATCAATGTATGTACTTACGGTCAGTGGCATAAGTATGTTAATACTTTATATGCTTTATCATATGTCGGATCCACCTGATGAAAAGTGATTGACTATAAACATTAACAACACCATGGGCTCTACCAAAGCATTGTCTCCTAAAAGGTAGGTGATACGGGTACCTACGGGGTGTAGGTACCCGTATCACCTACGTCTTTTCGTAACAAAAACAGATTCAATATTGATTCAAACTCAATAGCTGTCTTACTCATATATAATAGGAATTGAACAGGACAACGAACGCGTGACTTTGAATCTGTTTGTGTTACGAGAATAGGGGGGGGGGGGGGGGCTATTGTTATTTATATATATATATATATTGTTCAAATTGTTACGAGAATAGCCCTCCCCTATTCTCGTAACAAAACAGGACCCCCCCCGGTCCAGGAATAAAAAGGACAAAGGAGTTGGGCTTCCGGATAAATGGCATTTATCTCTGAAAGCCCAAATTCTGTTCCTCCACTGCCATTTAAAAAAAACTGGATACCGCCTTTGGTCCACGAAAGGAAATTGGGCGCTTTACTGTAAGTCAGACTGTATCAAGTTAAGATATAATATTATGTCATTTAAAAGGTCATCATGTGAGCTTAATGTGAGCCATGAAGTGAGCATAATTTTTGATAACATCGAGAGTGTGTGCAGGGCTAAAACAAGGAGTCTTTGAATCTTTCAAAAGTTTGTAATTTGTATTTTTTTAATTGATAATTATTGCTTTTATTAATATAATTCCTAGATTTGTTTTTTTTCATACACTTGAAAGATTCAAAGAATCCTAGTTCTTTCCCTGCACGACTTTAGGTTATTAAATGATCCTCACATCAAGACCTTTAAAATGACATATTTTATGTACGTTTCAACTTGATACGCTGGGAACGAATCCGCTCATTCTCCCTTTACAAAATAGTGTACTTGCCACTTCTAGCACAGAATAAATAATAATACTACGTACTTCTAGTCTGTTCGATTTTTCTATATGTACGTACAATACATCTACATATTTGTCAGTCGCCAACACGTCTGGCTGTCGTTTCTAGTACGCGCATCGCATTTCCAGGGCTTTGTTTTATGTTCACTCCATCTTTACGAGCTCAAGTGTCGGATGAGTCAGGGCTGCCACTGAATTACTATAAAAGTATATCCCATTTTACTTCGCGCAGTAAAAGGGTACTCGTAAAAATGTACTGTTTGCTTCAATTCAAATAGAAATCTTAACGGCCAGACCAGGCACGCTACTTTTACCATCAAAAATCGGCAATTTAGCTGCTTTTTAGAAGCTAAATAGAAGCAATCAAACATTCCACACCACAGAGATTTTATATTACTTACCTACGTTCTTTGTGTTCCACACCGCACATCTGTGCGGCGGACGACGACGGTTCGTCGTATTTTTTTTTTGTTCAGATGCGGCGGACGTCAATGGGCGTCCCTGTACTGTCCCGATAGTATAAATCTAGGCTAGTAAGATTATCTACTTTATTCGGCCACAGTGATTGGTATAAAATCGTTAAACGCAGCGGTTGAGTCGCTTTCCCTCGCCTCGAACTCTGTGTTGAAGCGCTGAAAAGCGACACAATTGATACGAAATGAATATTCGGAAGCCGGTCGCATCGATTTGGCATCACTACAGTCGTTTGTTAGAGAAATAGATCCAAGCATCGCATTAAATCACACGCGACTCCGATACCAGTTTCGATATGTTGTAGAATCGTGGATTCAATACATACAGTTAAAAGCTGTTTGTTGTTTACTGTGGCCCTTTTTGTTTCAATAAGTTCCCCGCCCATGTAACATGGCCGTGCGGCGACCGTGCCCTTCACACAAGCAGCGGCAGCGGGTCTGTTGCAGGACTGACACGAGACTGTAGCTGAGATGACAAGCGCTATATTCAAATACTGGCTGGGGTTGGCGTGCTCGTGCATAACTTGCATGTTCATTCACTTTTGAATAACGCAAACAGACTCAACTAAACGCGCCATACAAAAGCAAGTGATTATGTACAAAATCCTCCCGTTAATCATCTTTCTACGTGCTCTAATTATAAAATGCGCTAATTAACTTTGCGGTAATTTGTACTGCCTTAAAAACTCCAGAATTGTGTAATGTAATTGTAACGAATATGCTTATGAAAATAAATCTTACGTAATGGACATAGAGTCGAAAGTCAAATAATCATTAAAAAATATTCCGTTTCCATAACAGTTTCGGAAATTCAACTCTATGTTATAAAGTTAAAGTTGTAATTTGATTGGTTTCATTGCGACAACATATCTACGGAATCATGAATTCAGTACCTTGATAGATTGCCTGATACTACCTTAGGACTTGGGTATAGTAGGTACAGATGTACTATTTCACGAAAGCAATTTGCATCACTGCATGCTCTTTGTGAAATTCAATATCTGTACCGTTCATTCTGGTCCAATAAGTCTAGAAACACATTTCCGAGGCGTGCTTCAAAAACATATCGATTACGAAAGCTACGTGCCATTTTCAACCATACGAGGGGTCGGTTTCACCAATTACTAATAAAGTTTCCATTAGCCTAGGTTTCGTACATGTAGAACCAGTTTCCCCTTCACTTCGTTAAAAAAACTGTCAGTTTATTTGGCGAATAATCTATTATGATAGGAAGTGGTGAGAATGGTTCTACATGTATGAAAACTTTGATTTCGATTAGTCAGCACCACGCAAATCCCACGGGCGGAACCCAACACGGCACAGAAGAGTGTCTTTTTCAGGGCATGGACTTTAAGATCTTGGTATTCGAAACCAGAACCGCTCTAGTGCAGTCTTTTGCCAGAGCAGCTACGCTACTCTTGAAACCAATCGTCAGAGATCGATGTTGGATTGTTACGTTTGTCTAAAGAGTATCCACTCTTGAGTGACTATATTACCTTTAACTACATAAATACTAAACTAAATCAAATTGTACACCAACAAATTATTTAGTAAAGTCATAGATATTATACAATACTCTTTATTCGACGACCTCCGTGGCGTGATGGTTACCACGCCAGACCGCCACCCAGGAGGTCCCGGGTTCGATCTCCGGTCGGGTCATGATGAAAAAAAAAAACGAACTTTTTCTGATTGGCCTCGGGTCTTGGATGTTTATCTATATATGTATTTGTTATAAAAATATAATATCGTTGAGTTAGTATCCCATAACACAAGTTTCGAACTTACTTTGGGGCTAGCTCAATCTGTATGAATTGTCTCTATATATTTATTTATTTAAGTATTATTATTTATTGCACCATTAATAATACAAACATACAGTGAGAACTAACAATATAATAAAGTACAAAAGGCTTATCACAAAAGCAATCTCTTCCAGACAACCTATCAGAAGACTGATCAGAAGTGGAAAACATAGATTGCAGAAGGGGTATGTGGCGCCGCCGGTATAAAATAAAATATTCTAATAGCAAAATTACCTAATATGCGTAGGTACCTATACACTTACAACATTCAAAAGCTAGATCCACAAGGGCGCATCTGCAGTACACTGACTACTGCATGTGCGCCCTTATTATACTACGAACAGTAAAGTATAAAGGTTCTACAGAACGAATTAGGATTTGCTGTTTATTTTAAATTGATACATAATACTGATTATGCTACACACTTACGCTATTTCGTTGCAGAGTAACCTAGCAGATCATTTTTCATTATTTCAGGGAAATTTTGCGAAAGGCTATTTTGTTTGACGTTGTGAGGAGAAATAAAACAATAAATTATTATTTCATAGTATATTAATTTAAACTTCACAATACTAATATTATAAATAAGATGCAACAGGATATTCTGTTATCTTCTCCGTATAATGCACGTTTTCTTTCGACCAAGGATATGCAAGGAAGTTTCACATCATTACTTGAGTTTGATTTATCCCTGCACATTATTGCCCGAAAAGCAGCCTTAGTACATGATACAAGTAACTTGAGTGGAAGCTACTGCTCGACTTGTTCATGGATTAAAACCTTTGACCATATTATATCGTAGTAAATGTTCATCACCATATTTATATTCCATTCCACTATACTTGGCACAAAAGACGAAGTGTGACGCTCAAAATAATAGTCTGATTTAAAATATAAATCGATAGGAAATAAACTTGAATCGATTACAAAACACTTTATTGACTTATAGCACACAACATTAAGGTGGGTCTACGCTAGACGAGCCGAGCACAAGCTGAGCGCAAGCCGAACCGCTCTGCTCGCGGTGACAAGTGTTGTTCGATCGAGGCTTGAAAGTCGATCCACACTACATGAATTTTGGCTCGGCTCGTAAGCGTAGACCCACCTTTATGTTACCACAAAAAGGTATGACGGCTGACGGCTAATTCAAACACAATCGCCGAGTATTACAGGAAATCTTGTGCCATTAAATTGAAATGGAATATACTTTGACCTAAAACCCGGTTCATCCGGGTGATGATAAGACGCAGGTTCTCAGAATTCACCCATCGCCGTGGACAATAAATGCCATAAAATAATTCCACCTGGTGGACCTGAAAATAGCTTTATAATATTACATAAGATTTGAATATGCATTAGATGTTTGAGTAGACTCTTTATTGCATTAGATTATTTAGTAAAAGTTTTTATTATAGGTGCCCTACCACTTTACAGGATTAATAACGTTCCTACCATGACATCATAATTACGTTCACAGAATTTCACCGAAGTGTCAATCTGAAATATATCAAATAACTCCGCAACGTAATACACGTAATTCCCTCTAAGACCCATTCCCATTCAAAGGAATTCTCGTGTCTGAGCGCGACCAACGGTAATGGTGCACGCGAACTAAAGGTACGATTACACGACGCAGCAGCAAGACGACGCGACACGTGTCGTCGCTTCATGTCACCATGACGCGTCGTTGCGTCCCTGCTGCAGCAGTCATGATTTCGAACTCGACTGCACACGACAACAGCAGATGGAATATTCCTATTTTTCTATATGTTTTATTTTACTGTTTGGTGCTGGTTTGGTGTCGTTGCTCCAGCGAAGGAGGCACTACTGATCTGCGGTCGGGCGACACTGTCGTGTGCCGCTGGACGATGCGTCGCTAGCTTCATGTCTCTAACTATGGAGGGAATTTCATAGAAATACATAGAAAACAGTAGTGTCGCTGCGACACGTCGTCGTCTGCTCCTGCGGCGTGTAGTCGGCTACCAACTTTTTGCGGAGAAAAGTACGAATTTGCAATATTACGTTTCAAATTGTCGCTGCAATGAACTTCTGTGTAGGACGCTTAATACTTGGATTGGGGAGTTGTAATACAAAAAGGTTCTCTGTTTTAAGTTAGTGATAGACCTAACGTTACAAAAAAAGGTGATGAATAATAAATGAATTTAGACTTCCTCCTTTGCTTTCATAAAGTATGTGAGCAGATCGATTGGTAGCGGGAACACTATGGTCGAGTTCTTTTCAGCCGAAATCGTGTTTAGAGTCTGTTGAAGAAATATTTCCATAATAAAATTATAAAGATAAAAAAACAGATTATTATGATTATCTCGGCATAAGAGCCCACTGCTGGACATTAAGCCTCCCAAGCTAACAAACGTTTTCAGATATATTTTGAACATTTGATTAGTATTAAAACTTCATACAACGTCTAACATTTATATGATTTAATGCATCGTAATTATTTATTACATTAACCAAAACAGTCGACATCTAATTGTTTTCACTAACTGGACGTTAGGTCCAGTTGGTGAAAACAATTAATCATAGTCATATCTTTCATTTCATGTCATATTTTCATTACTTATTTTTCATTTGACTGTACTTTTGGCTTGAGCGATTGATTTTCTTGTTCATTTATTGAGTGGTCCCAGTCGCCGGAAGGTAAATATTAAATACTAACTGTTGCCCGCGGCTCCGCCCGCGTGGTCAAGGGAAAGTGACAATAATTTTTTCCATGGGAATCTCTTTATCCGGTGGGGAAAAAGTAGCCTTATGGCACTTTCCAGACGTTAAATTATCCCCGTTAAAAAATTATGAAAAAATAATGTTATACTTTCTTTTCCCGTGGGAATGTTGTTTTCCGGGATAAAAAGTAGCCTATGTCACTCTCCAGACCTGAAACTATCCCCAATAAAAAAATCATATCAATCCGTTCATTACTTTCGACGTGAAGGGAGGACAAAAAAACAAACATACTTTCACATTTATAATATTAAGTATGGATAAATGGATTCGGCGACTGACACCGCGGTCCCAGTTGCCGGAAACCTCTAAATATGTACCTACATGACGTTAAAAGGTTTGAGACAAATGGTTCTGGAAAGCTGTCCTACATTTAATACTTCGTTCGGTTGTAAAATAAAAAACCAAATAGTTCGGTTGTAAAAAAATAAAATATAATAATATTCATCCTTGGATGACTTATGGTAAGGGTACATGACAGACAACACCGACACATCGAATGGAGAATCAAACCAGTGGGTTCGAATCGGTCAGCTATACAGGATGTTTGGTAGAGGGTTGAACATAGGATAATAACAGAAAGGTGAGATAGTAGGCTACTTGCCTGCCTAAAAACTTTTAATCTAGAGCCCATAGTTGTTTTTTATAATTCTTGTTAATGAATTTTTACCAAAATTTATTCCTACCTGAACTTAAAGTACGATATACGTAGATACATAAAAAAAAGATATAGTACGTTTTTTTTCGAGTACACTCATTATTGCATTAGATTATTTAGTAAAAGTTTTATCAAACATTGAATAAACGTTTTTATTTTGGGTGCCCTACCACTAACTCTAATTGCAGGATTAATAACGTACCATGACATGATAATTACGTTCACTGAAGTTCACCGAAGTGTCAATTTGAAATGTGACATCAAATTCACCCTTTTCTCCGCAACGTAGTACGTGTAATTCCCTCTAAGACGAGGAGAAGTCGTGCCCATTCAAAAGTAATGGTGCACCCGGACTACTAAAGGTACGGTTACACGACGAAGCAGCAAGACGACACGACTCGTGTCGTCGCTTCATGTCGCCATGACGCGTCGTTGCGTCCCTGCTGCAGCAGTCATGATTTCGAACTCGACTGCACACGACAACAGCAGATGGAATATTCCTATTTTTCTATGTTTTATTTTACTGTTTGGTGTCGTTGCTCCAGCGAAGGAGGCACTACTGACCTGCGGTCGGGCGACACTGTCGTCTGCCGCTGGACGATGCGTCGCTAGCTTCATGTCTCTACCTATGGTGGGTAATTTCGTAGAAATACATAGAAAACAGTACTGCCGCTGCGACACGTCATCGTCTGCTGCTGCGGCGTGTAGTCGGCTGCCAACTTGTTGCGGAGAAAAGTACGAATTTGCAATATTACGTTTCAAATTGACGCTACAATGAACTTCTATGAAGGACACTTAATACTTGGATTGGGGAGTTGTGATACAAAAAGGTTCTCTGTTTTAAGTTAGTGATAGACCTAACGTTACAAACGTTCACAATTTTTAAGATTTTGACACAAAGTAATAAACATATATCGTTTTCTAAACAGTAATAAACATTGACATAATATAGATGGTGATGAATAATTAATAAATTTAGACTGCCTCCTTTGCTTTCATAAAGTATGTGAGCAGATCGATTGGTAGCGGGAACACTATGGTCGAGTTCTTTTCAGCCGAAATCGTGTTTAGAGTCTGTTGAAAAAATATTTTCTTAATAAAATTTTACAGATAAAAAAACAGATTATAATGATTATCTCAACCATAAGAGCCCACTTCTGGACATTAAGCCTCCCAAGCTGGCAAACGTTTTCAGCTATATTTTGAATATTTGATTAGTATTAAAACTTCTAACGTCTAATATTTTTATGATTAAATGCATCGTAATCATTTATTACAAATCAAAACAGTCGACTGTGAAAACAATTAATCATAGTCATATCTTTCATTTCATGTCATATTTTCATTACTTATTTTTCATATGACTGTACTTTTGGCTTGAGCGATTGATTTTCTTATTCATTTGAGTGGTCCCAGTCGCCGGAAGGTAAATATTAAATACTAGCTGTTGCCCGCGGCACCGCCCGCGTGGTCAAGGGAAAGTGACAATAATTTTTATTCTCATGAGAATCTCCTTATCCCGTGGGAAAAAGTAGCCTTATGGCACTCTCCAGACCTCAAATTATCCCAGTTAAAAAATTATGAAAAAATAATGTTATACTTTTTTCCCGTTGGAATGAGATGTTTTTCTGGGATAAAAAGTAGCCTATGTCACTCTCCAGACCTTAAATCATCTCTGTTAAAAAAATCATATTGGTACTTAGATTCCTTTCGACGTGAAAGAAGAACAAAAAATTATACACTTTATTTTATCCCGTGGGAATAAGATGTTTTTCCGGGATAAAAAGTAGCCTATGTCACTCTCTAGACCTGAAACTATCTCCAATAAAAAAATCATATCAATCCGTTCATTACTTTCGACGTGAAGGGAGGACAAACAAACAAACACACTTTGACATAAATAATATTAGTATGGATATGGATAAATGGATTCGGCGACTGACACCGCGGTCCCGGTTAATGGTCCCCGTCGCCGGAAACCTCTAAATATGTACCTACATGACGTTAAAAGGTTTGGGACAAATGGTTCTGGAAAACTGTCCTACATTTAATACTTAGTTTGGTTGTAAAAAAAAACAAAAAATTATATTCATTCTTGGGTGACATAAGGTAACTAATGGTAAGGGTACATGACAACATTCGACACATCGAATGGGTAATCAACGAATCGGTCAGCTATACAAGATGTTTGGTAGAGGGTTGAACATAGGATAATAACAAAAATATCAGAGATAGTCTGCTACTTGCCGGGCTAAAAAAAATTAATATAGAGCCCATCGTTTTTTTTAATAGTTCTTTTTAATGAATTTTTACCAACATTTATTCCTACCTGAACTTGAAGTACTGTAATGCCGGAAACACACTACCGTGTCGGGGCGTGTCGTGTCGCGCCAGAAGCATATCGCGTTCATACATTTTATATGGTTAGGAGCACATTTGTAGGGCGTGTCGTGTCGTGACTCGCTCTGTCGTGGCGCGGACTGCTGGCCGCCGATTGCGCCACGGCGGTGGTGGGGGTTATGGCGCGACACGACACGCCCTGCAAATGTGTTTCTATACCCGCGCGCGGCCCGTGGCGCGAAAAGTTGGCGCTTTTTTTTAAATTTGTTTTTGCAGCGTGATAATGAGCGATATACTAATTGAACTTGTTCGTCAGAGAAAGGTGTTATATGACACCAAAAGTAAAGATTACAAGGATCATTCGATTAGAAATGCTGCTTGGGAGGAAATAGCAGACATTATAAAAGAACCAGGTAAGTCAATAAAATATTAGGTATTTCACTTTATTATTTATTTGAAAAGGGATACATATTAATAAACTATAACAATTAATAAACTGTTTAAGAATCTTGTCTACCTCGGCGAATCATTTCTATTTGCCATGGTACTTGCCCTTCTTGGCTAATAAAATACTCTTTATATTTATCTCTGACATAAACAGCATTTTGTGATGGGTTTCTTGTTAAAGATTCAATATTAAGCAGACAATCGATGTTGCTGTTCTGTGCAGTAGCACCCATCAAATTTTCTTCAGGTATTTCTGTGCTTAGCGATGTTTGTGTTCTTAAAAAATTATGAAGGCAACAGGCAGCTAGCACAATCTTGTCTACCATGTCCGGCTGAACTTGCATAGATCCATGAAATACACGAAATCGAGCCCGTAAAATGCCAAACGCATTTTCTACACACCGACGTGCACGTGATAAGCGATAATTAAATATTTTATTTGCATCATTGTTAACTAGCTTGTCTTTGTGATAAGGTTTTAACAAATAGGTTTTCAATGGGAATGCTGCATCAGCGACAATAGTGTATGGCATAGGTTGAGAATTTCGACTCAGTGGGTCATCCTGTGGTACATTTAATGCTTTCTGCTCAAATAATCTCCCCATCAAAGATTTGTCGTATATGCCACCGTCACTGTTTCGACCATAAGCACCTACGTCAATCATGATAAATTTGTATTGAGCGTCAACTAATGCAAGTAAAACTATGGAATGTTCTTGTTTATAGTTATAGAAAGTAGAACCTGCGTTTATTGGACAAATTATGTTAACGTGTTTTCCATCTAATGCTCCAATACAATTTGGAAAATGCCAAAATTGTTTGAAGTTATGTGCAATATCCTTCCACATTTGTTCTGAAGGTGTAGGCATTACAATAGGTGTCATATTTTTCCAAATGGCTTTACACACTTCTCGTACTATAACTCTCACAGTAGAAAATCCCATGCGATAGTTGAACGCCAACGATCGAAAAGTGTTTCCAGTAGCTAAAAATCTGAAAAGAAAGAAACAATTATTATTATTTTTATTTGTTACAGTAAATAAATGCAAGGATGACTGGGCGAAATTACGCAATTCCTTTGCCAGTGCTTTAAAACGACGTAGAAATAAGAAAAGTGGACAGGCTGCGGTAGCGTTCGTGCCCTGGAAATATGAAGAGAGCATGGGTTTTATTCTTCCTTATATGGAATGTAGGAACACAACAACAAACGTTATGCCTCCATTGGTATCACCACCAACAGATGACTCCCTCGATGAAAGTTTTCCAGCAAGTCCAAGTACTACTCGAAGTCAATCTCAATCAAGTTCGTCACGTGAAAAATCTAATACACCCAAACTACAAGAGTTGTACGATTTAATGAAATCGTCTCAAGATATAAGACGTCAAAAACAAAATATTAGACAAGACTTGGACGAAAGTGATTTATTCTTCCTTAGTATGAGCAAAGAAGTAAAAACATTGTCAAAACTAGAGCAAACACAAATTAAATTAGACTTGCACACCACTATTTCTCAAGCAGTAATACGACAATTGGAACAAAAAGACAAGATTTTAAAAACGCCTATAAAAATAACAACTTTAAGAAGGCCTATAAAAATAACAACTCAAAAAATTTTCCAGTCAACTCCAAAGCATCAGTGTTCAATCCAAACTCCTGCAGACGTTCAATCACCAACATACATCCAGTCACCTACACACTCTCAGTCGCCCACATATATCCAGTCATCATCATTTCCATCCACATCTCACTCACAAAAACATGGTAATGTAGTCTCAAATTCCGACGACTCTAAAAGATTCATCCAGTCCACTCCACAACTTCAGTCTCCAACATATATACAGACTCCTGCATACGTTCAATCACCAACATACATCCAGTCACTTACACAGGCTCAGTCACCCACACATAACCAGTCATCAACATTTCCATCCAGATTAAGCTCACAACAATCTGATGTTGTTTCAGATGACCTAAAGGCATACTATGACAGTATAAATTTTGATGATGATTAGACATCACGTTACACTAATTATTTAATGATATATGATTGTTAAACTAATTCATACGACAGCATAGTGTGATTACTTCAATGTTGACTTTTTTGTTAGACTAATTATTTAATGATATGATTGTTAAACTAATTCATACGACAGTATAGTCAGTAATATTTTTTTAAATTAATAAAACTTACCTTAGACATAACGCAAGTCTTTCTTTAGTAGCTATGGGTTCGCGAAATTTTGTATGTATTTTTTTTATGTCTCCTTCAATCAGCGAATGGACTTCCTCAAATTGTGCTTTGTTCATTCTAAAGTACTGATGAAATTTTTCTTCATCACTCTCTAATTCTTTCACAAGACGATGAAATTCACCGTTTTTCTGTCTCCCTCTGTTTATAGGGTGAACCCAGTACCTTTTTTTCTTTTTTTTGTCCTCAAGAAGTTTCATTGCTAAGAGGAATTGAATGTCTTCATCAAAATCACTATCATCAGAGGAGGAAAACATCATGTACGTTAACTCTGAAATGAAAGAAATAAACGCAGGGTTGCCAACTCTACACAGGCAAACACTGCGAGCTTCTGTTCAGAAATGAAAGAAATAAACGTCTGGCGTTTATTTCGTTCATTTCTGAACAGAAGCGCGCTCCGAGGGCCCCGACACGACACGTAAGTGTGCACACCCACCGTCACGACAGAGCGCGACACGACAGGCCCCGACACGGTAGTGTGTTTCCGCCATAACTTTTTTTTAATGATTCAATCAGGTCATGATCAAATCGGTCAGCTTATTTTTTATATTCTTATTTTAACCGTATACTGGAGGGCTACTACGAAACGTAAATCCGATATTTCGGCCGAAGTATCGGAAGAATTTTAACCGTGAAATATAAGGTATTTCATGGTTATTTTAGTAATACCTTGAATTCTATCCATGAAATACCTTGTACTTTATGGTTATTTTAGTAGTTCATTGAATTATAATCATGAAATAACACGACACTGTTATTTATGACACTCCGCGGTTTCTCATACTTGTACATTTCTTTTTTTTGTTAACATTTGAAAACAAAGAAAAAAGAGAAAAGAAAAAAAAAATGTAGATGGACAAAAAAGGCCGTAACCGGTTTTCTTTCGCCATATCTTTTGGTCATTTTGCTTTGTTTCCGAAATGGTGGTAGTTTGTAGAGTGGCTTATCTGATCTATTTTATAGTTGCCCCGCGAGGCCTACAGAATAAAAACAATTTTGATTTTTGATTAAAAAAAAAAAAACTCCAGTTCATGCCCTTTCTAACGGTATGTAGTTTGGATAGTGATGGCGGTCTATGTAGTATACAGTTAAGATAAGAATAAAAAAATAAGCTGACCAATAAGATCCATTAAAAAAAAGTTATAATACAACTTTTTTTTAAAGGATCGAATTGGTCGAAGATTTTTTAATATAAATATTGTTTATACGGCTAGGTAGTAGGTAGACACAAGCTAATAATGATTTTGTAACCATTCCCGGCTTATGTGTTTCGTAAACTTTTTTATGTTATTATTATAAAATTTTAACCTTCTTTGTGTGAATGTTCAACCGAATAACAAAGTAGAAAACAAACAGCCCATCACGTTCTGTGGGAGTGTGATCTTTGGCATGACGAACGCGTAATCATGTTGGATTCTTTACATGTAACTTCGGGCGAAGTTTATTATTCTGATATCGTAGGGAGCAGAGAGAATTATCGGGCATTTAGAAGTTTTTGCAATATATATTATTGGAATCAAAATAGTTAACAACAGCTCATAGCATTAGGTCCCAATAGTAATGTTACAAAGTCCCGATTATGTTTCGTAAGCAATTAGATTTTTTGTCATAAACTAGATTCGTCGGAAATGTCCCGCTTCATGTAAAATTAACGAAAAAGTATACTTAATAAAAGAATAATCCAAACTACATACCGTTAGAAAGTAACTGAAGATGTTTTTTGAAAATAAACATAAAGTTAAGATAAGAATATAATAAATAAACTGACCAATTGAATCATTAAAAAAAAGTTCAGGTAGGAATAAATTTTGGGAAATATTCATTAAAAAGAACTATAAAAGAAAAGTATGTGGCATAGATTAAAAGTTTCTAGCCCAGCAAGTAGCAGACCAACTCACCTTTTGTCACTATCCTATGTTCAACCCTCTACCCAGTGATATCCTCTATCAAACACTCTGTATAACTATTGTACAAAGTTCCAAAATAATGTTCTAATACGTAATTAAGTATCGCGTCAGTGGAGACAGTCAAGTACACTAAATGTCTGAGTGCTATTGTGAGTTTTTTTGGTTTCATTCGAACGTGTTAACGTTTACAAACCGACAAATAAAATAAAAACGTTTTACATTGTGAACTAGACGCGTGTTACATATCCAAATTAGCTAGGGTTACTCACTTCAAAATTTGAGCAAGTAAAGCCACATAATTTTAATATGTAACACGCGTCATATAAATTCGCAACATGAAAGTTCTTTTCTATTTGGTCGACTTGTTTACGTCGACATAATCGAACGGAAACAATAATCTCGTACTAAGCACTCTGGTGTCATCGTGTTTGTTTACTGTTTAAAGTGATTTTGTTTGATCACTGTTTGCTTCCGGAATATGACTTACCTGCAAATATCGTAGTTGTAGAGCAGCAGGGCTGTCCCCGATAACTTCAGATGCTTCGCGTAGAGCTCTGGACGCCTTTTGTTCTCCCTCGGCTGCGATGACCTTAGCGCGAGCCTCTCTAGCGGCTTCAGCTTCAGCTGCCATGGCACGTTGAAGTTGCACTGGTAGGCGGCAGTCTTTTCTGTAAAAGAAATAAACTTGTAAAATGAGGTTATTTGGATATTTGGAATCACCGAATTTGGTTATATTTTTCTCTAAGACTAGTAGAAAATAAAAATATACTAATAGGTAACGACATTTCCTACTAATCCCTGAAAAAAAACCCCACATGACTAAACCGTTTATTTTACAAAGTTTTGATTTGTACAGTTGTATTATTTATGGAGGCGATTAAATTTAATATTTTTGACGAAAATCAAAATTCGCTCTGTCGTTTGTTATGCTATGAAATCACCCCGTGCGAAAGCGCGCGTGCTGGCCGGCACTGGGCTAAACTGTGAACGTGTTAACAAATCTCCTTTATCAAGATTCAAGGTAACTACTAAGTAATCTATGATTCAGGATCTACACTTGTCTGCGCCCACCACAAGCAACGCGGACGGCAGCGGCGACGGCGACCGGTGGGGGAACCACCGTATATAAGCGCGGCGCGACGGCCCGCGCTCCTCTTATTCATACATCTAGTACATTATATTGTTCTTATTATAAAGCAAAACCTTGTTATACAGTCCACTAATACACATAATATAGTTCAGGATCTTTTATTTCACCTCCTGGACGCACCAACACTCGATTTCTGTGTGCGACACGGGACTTAATTAAAAAAACTTGTAATTTTTCCATACAGTTTGGCAATCTTCGTAGAACTGTTCAAATGTAACGTCTAGATGGCCTGCATAATGAGAATGCACAATCACAAGACTAGATCCAATTTAGGTCGGTTGGAATTAGCCATTCCATTGAGCATGGCAAATGTTTACGCGAGACAAATGTTTAATCACTTAGATTAAGTTTGGCTTGATGGTAAATCACTGGCTATATTCAACTGGAATTTGGAAGACAGTACCGTTACCATTTCAGTATTGAATTGATGTTCACTTTAATTTAACCGATAAACCGTCGCCCAAACTTCGTTTTTCTACCACTCACACTCTTGTCTTATTTGGAGATTATAATATACGTATTCTTCTTCTTGGTCGTAGAGACCTGGATTGAGGACAGATGTTGTGCCTCAAAACATATCGCCATTTCTCTCTGTTAGTGGTCATGAGGGTGCACGACCTCTAACAGAGGTGCATGCACGGCACCGTCCATGGCAGATTTTAGGGCTCGTACACATAAACACGATAGAACGTCGTATCGTGCTACGACGCGGCGTCGGCAAAAGATTTTTATGGCTCACACACATAAAGGTGGTATCTTTAGCTTAAAGTCGATACGGCGTCGTGTTTATGTGTATGATCCCTTACTTGGTCGGTCTATCGCATGGGTGACCTTCTGCGCGGTCTAGAGCCTGCCACTTTGCTCTGGACAATGAGGCTTTCTATGGACGTGTTATCACGGACGTGCATCATTATTAGCTTATATACATTTCAGGATATTCACAGGCAGTACCTGCATAATAGGCTTTTACAGATGTAATTTGGCTTGTCGTTTGATTCGACACAGCACGGATGGAATTAGGTACAGAGTACTTCAACAAAAATTAATAAAAATATACATTTTGATTACGTCGAGTATTCGAAGAAATTTTGTTGAAAAATGATTAGATTAGAGTTATCTAAAATAACCTACTTCTTACTTCCTTTTGGGGGGTCAGGTGTCTCTGCACCTATCTGTAAATCAATAAAGTGCGAACACGATGTTATAGTCTCCCAAGATGCGGTTTGTATGAAAACGGACGTTTGAACAATGCTCTAAGAAGCAAACACAGATCAAACTCAAAACGAACGTTGCTTGCAAAATATGCAAACCTCATTTTGACATATCAAAAGACAGAATGTCTGCATATTCACATATAGAATGGCACGGTGCTGTAAAAAGTACGTCCCATAAAATATTTTTAATGTTTTTTGTAATATTGATGAAATAGACAGCCCTTTCCCTTATTTCCGGCAGATCTAACACGATAAGGGTTTAAAAATTAATTATACTGAAATGTTTTTTCACCACGATAATCTTTATGTAAATAAACCTATAATATATTTGGAACGTCTACTTTGTCACGCCATGGGCCATCGATAAAATCGCTCGTTAATTTTCTTTGACACCCTTACCCGTATTTATCAGTCAATTTTTCTTCTGTTTGGTCTGTTTTAATAATTTTGTACCTTAACTTGTTTCTCATAAGGTTCTAGTTCCAAGATACAATGAAATATACTCGCTCGCGTCATTGTTTCACTAGATATCGTGTCACCAGTATTGATTAGCCAATAACAATCGGGGGCTTGCCTTTGTGGTCTGTTTGCAAATGAGTAGCTACACAAATTAGTGGGTTTGTAATATTTTTCCATGTTATTTTGAATCATATTGTTTTATTTTTTTATTTTGACGGAAACTATGTGGTATGGTATGCCGTTCTTGGTATGACGTTAATCTGTCGCATAATCTTTTGGAAGAGGTGTGAAGGTCAATTCAAGGATCACTTAACTACACTAGTCACTGTAGAGACTTGTAGAGGTTTAAATTGCAATCCCCAATCAATCAAATCCTTATATATATTTATAATGGGTAATATCGCAGGCGGCGCCCGATTGTACCACTTATAATTAGCTGAAATTTTGAACAAAGGCTTAAGGTCAGATTTTTCTTAATTGACATGGTTTAAGAAATTTATTTCTCATAAGAACTTAAATCACAATATATTCACTTACTGAGAAATTAAATAATTCACTATAACACTGAATTTAATGAGTGCTAAGCTCAGATTACAATCATCTAATCACTAGTAACAGTCACGAAAAAAATTTAACTGTTGGGTAGGCATATTTAAACATAAAACGATCAGCAAACACGGATATAAAGTAACATATTGTACGTTATTTAGAAACTGGATATGGCATCATTCATCATTAAGCGGTTATTATATTTTTTTAGCGACAAATCACACTGTTTGAGCTAGCCCCAAAGTAAGTTCGAAACTTGTGTTATGGGATACTAACCCAACGATACTATATTTTATTTTATAACAAACATACTTTAGTATACGCGCTTCTCCACTACTCCGGCATCCGGTTTTATGTCTAAAGTATGAATTTCTACATCGGGCCGGCAATTACCGGACCGATAAAAATCGGGTGCCGGAGTAGTGGAAAAACGCCCTTAAAGGCACTACCCTACCTTATTACTACTTTATTTTATACTTATATCTACTTACTATTTTTTTAATGTCTATGCTATCCGAAATATATATATATATTTTTTAATTATTAAAACCGGATCCACGCAAATGATGTTTTACGCAGGTTTCGTTAATATTAAAATAATTTTCCATGAACCATTAGGTGCTTCCGATTACAGTGATAGAGGACAAGAAATGTTTATATTGACATGCCATCATGCCACTTTTAAATATAATTATTGACATTAAAATAACCCGAGCAACCTGGCCGGAGGGGAGGAAACATGCAAAGGCATTTTAACACGTAAGAAGTCAACGTATCAGCATTTTGTTCATACCACAGCCTTGCTTTTATAATGCCAAAATTTGAAACATAATTCCTATTTTCCACGAAATGATAAAGGATCTATCTCGTATTGCCGACGGCAATCTTTTCATAGCAACTTTCGGGTAAAAAAATTACAATATGAAATATTCATTGCGCAGCGCCAGCAGGGTTATGATATGTGTCGTTATCGGTAGGAAGTTTTTGTCAAACATTCTCTGTAACGGAGGCCTATGTCCAGGTGTGGACTTTTTGTGGTTGGCATGACGATGGCAATTTTCAGTAAAATGGAATAGTCGTCCGGGCTATCAACGATCTTTGAACCACAAATGTAAGTACATAACATAAAGAACTGTGGCACGCATATGTTTCAGTTCAGTTGAGTATAACGGGGTGTCATGTGCAAGGAATTATCAGTTTTATTTCTATACATCCAAAGTACAATTTCATCTGTACTTCATCACCATATCAAAATATAAAATTGCGACCAAATTATGACAATGTTTCGGCATGATAGTATATCATTCTAATACCCTAGTATATTTTTTTGTTATTTGTTATTTCTTGCTCAATTTTCCGTGATATCATTTAGAGCTATGGTGCCACACCCAGACAGAAACATACAACGCCGCGCCACTCTTTTTGTGTTTGCGTTAAAGAACTTACATGGGTTACGACACAAGCAAGCAAGGTTTATTTACTTAAAACTCATAAAAATGTTTTATGTATCCGTTTCAAATAAGAATAGGAATGAGAGATGGTAGAAAAATTAATATTAATAAACTAGCGAAACCCGCGCAACTTCGTTTGCGTGTATCCCTACCCTACCCTACCCCTATTTTTTTTCCGTAAGAACCTTGTACAGAGTATTAGAAAACTACAAAAAAAAAATCAGCCAAATCGGTCAAGCCGTTTTCATGTTATGTCGTGACAACGGAAAACGGGTTTCATTTTTATATATATAGATATGTAACTTTGCTGTTTTTGGGGTTCCGTAGTAAACTAGCAAGAGGAACCCTTATAGTTTCGCCAGAAAGCTATAATTTTGCATGTCTACCCTTAATAACTATGCTAACAAAGTGGTACAAATCTTTTTTGAGGTGCGTAGGTATATGTAAAGTGAAAACGAAAATTTTTGCGCCCACCCCAATTGTGTGCCGTCGCGGTCGTCGTTAGATAAGTCTCTTAAAAACATTGAGGGTGTGGAACGATATTTTTTTTATAGATGTAGAGAAGACTAGATTGAATTATTGGGAGCCGCGTACGAGGTCACGGATATGCTAGTAATATACCTGTTTACCAAGTCAGTGAATATGAAATATTAAACGTCAGATTATACTGACTTCACGTCTTGTTTTCACTTCAGTGGATTTATACTGTAAGTCAAGTAGAGAATAACTTACATAAACAAGCTTACAACAAGGTGAATAGGGTCTATTTCATCCTGTTCTATATAAGAGATTCAAGTATGAAGGAGATAAATATTTAGTGATTACGATCAATCTTTCAAGATAGTAAGTGAGTAGTTCCGTACTTCAAAAAAATCGATATCTTGATATACTCAAGCGCGTCAGATTAAGCTATATGTAAGTTAGTTACATGCTGACAAAATGTGTAGGTATGTGTAAAAATTTGCCGATTTTAAATGCGACGTAAGGGAGGGGGGATTTATGAATTTGCAAAAACAAACACTTTGGCGTTCTCGAGCGCATTCATTTTTTTTTTATTTTCACGTAAATAGTTAGTTCAAGGTTAACGGGAAATAAATCAATATATTGACATAATTTTGAAAAAGATGAAATTATTCATATAATTTTGCAGACTTTCGATGTGAACAGACGTATTTGTAGTTAGTAATAAATAATCACGTGCAATAATCGCGACCTACTAATTTAAATACCTAAGTGTATTTTTCTGTGTCGTGCGTTTTCGCTGTATCTAGTGAATAATATAATGTGTTGGTGAACAATTTGTATATTATATAAAATGCAAGAGGGTAGCCCATTCAACAGGAGTGGTCTAATTCGACGTAGCCCACCGCCAACGCCCAGCCGCCCGCCTTCCGTTTCAAACCAGGATGACGGTCGGGACTTAGTGACAACTGCTGAGATTTCGCACTGGATGAAGAACATTGAACAATGTTTAACAGAGGTATGCACTATTTCAGCGGAAGGCAAACTTAATTCCGAACAGAAGCTCCGAATTAACAACCTATGTCGTAAAGTCTCCCATGGGACCTCTCAACTGGCAGTGCATTATCAAAGTGCCAAGTCAAAAACCCTACAGGCTCAAATAACCATCCAAGCTCTCACAGACAAATTAGACCTATCCCAACGACTTCAAGACCTTAAAGAATCTATTTTAGAGTCCACGAAATCCACTACAGAACCCGCATCCTTCGCAGATATGGTTAAGAAGACCTCAGATAAATACATACGCCCTAGTAATGCCAGTGCTGTCGTCATTTACCCAAATGACAAACAGAAAACGAGCGAGGAAACAAAAACTCTAGTCCAAAAGCTAATCCAGCCAGAACAGATGCAGCTCCACGTGAGAGGGCTACGAAAGACAAGAAACGGCGGAGTAATAATAAGCACTGAGAGCAAAAAAGATGTGGAGAAGTTGAAGCAGGTAGCGCAGCTAACAACCTCTGGCCTTATTGTTGACGAGCCCCACAAACGCAAGCCTAGAATAATAGTCATAGGTGTGCCTACAGCTTTGCCAGAAACGGAAGTGCTGAAATGCATTTTTAAACAAAATTTGGCCGAGAAAATGCAAGATATGACACTAGAGACCTTTTTAGAAAATATTAAACTGAGTCACAAGTCAGGAAAGAAAGACTCCGATACCTGCAACTTCATAATTGAGGTTCCCGCACTCTACCGTAAAGCCCTTATAACGCAGGAGAGAATATTTGTAAATTGGTCTTCATGCCCTGTCCGAGATTTCACTCTAGTAACTAGATGTTTTAAATGCCAACAGTATGGGCACGCGGCCCGGACTTGCAGGGAGACGACCAATACATGCGGTCACTGTGGCACATTAGGGCATTTGTCAAATGAGTGCAAAAAGAAAGCAGAGACCCCGTGTTGTGCCACCTGCTTGCGCTTTAAAAAGCCTAGCAACCATAAGACTGGTGATCCTGACTGCCCAGCGAAACTAATGGCCGAAAGGAGGTATATTAACTCCATTGATTACGAAGCCGCCTAAAAGTTTATTTTAGAACTTAATTCTTTCTGTTTTTATTGTTATTAATTATATTACATGAGTTGTGTTTATTTAGTATAGCTTCTTTGACTTTTTTTTAATATGAATCATGACATACATACAGTTTCCGCATCAGCAGACTGTAAACTGGGTCAATATCAATGTAAAATTTTAGAGTGTTAGCGTTTTGTGTACTATACAATATTTATTTTGTTTATTTTACCTTTTAATTTAATTGATTTATTAATTTGTGTTTTTGCATTTTAGTTACAATTTTTAATAGTTTTTTTCAATAGCGATTGTTTATTGTTTTGAAATAAGTTTAGCTTTTTATAGCCTGAAACACAGGAGTTTTGACATCCTAGCTCAGGCACCCTAATATTTTATTCCTTTTATAATTAATTACTACCTAAACTGTTTAAAATATACAATGAGTGATTTAATAAAGATTTTTATTATTATTATTATTCATTATTTATGAAAACAACAGACCTTCAGTATCAGAAGATTTATTAAAAAAAACTGTAAGAGGAAGGACGTTATATTTAACTGAAACCGATATAAGTACCTATGTTTATTATGGCTTAATGGGGAAGAAATTCCGCAAACAAAATTGGACGATCTCAAATCATTATTTGACTTGATTCCTAAAAATTGCCCAGGCTTCAACTATCGTCTAGCACATTTTGATTGCAATCAATCGATCGAAATTGATTTTCCCACTGACATGTAACAACTTTTTTGCCAAATAAGGATATGATTGTTGGAAGTTGTCTTCTTTTTCATAGTTATGACGTCATGCGGTAGTTCGTCATCTGAGAACGGAATGTACTTCGTCAATTCTGGTTACCCCTCGCCGTATGATGGCACCGGATCCTGCGAGCTCACCGTAATCAAGGCACATCCTGATGTTTGCCAAATCAGGCAAGTAGTTTGACTAACTATCTAATCTATGATCGTCGTGCCAAGGGCAAAAACATTAGATCGTTGATTATCATTCTTATCAAGCTACGTGCGTCTTACGGCATAGTGCTTGAAAGACGCAAGATCAAGTAAAAGTTGGCACGCCAGATGATAAACAGAAGCGAAAGTTTTGTCTAGATATAGGTATAACATTATCCTTATAATGGTTGTTCGTTGACGCTGATGTGCGCAACTTTTTATGTTTAACTTTGGAAATATATTTTAAATTCGCAAATTGGATATTTTTCACATTTTAACCAATAGCTTGAATGATAAAATATGATCTCTTACATTAAAATTTGATATAGGTTGGATTTCAACCGATTCTCCATAGCTGGTCCGGAACAAATGAACCACGTTTGCAATCAAGACCAGTTCATAGTATCTGGTGGAAACCCTGTACCAGCTATTTGTGGTGTCAACCAGGGCAGTCATAGTTAAGTATTTCAATGATTTACCGGAATGATTTTTTTCACAAAATAATTTTTGAGGCCTGGAGCTGATACTTTAAAACAAATAGTGCTTATTGTAGAATTTGATCGTCACTGTTGATGGTGAATTGCTTTTCATTTTCTCATATTTTTTTACATCTGTTGGTTTGCAGCTTGCTATCAAAATCTTAACCACTATAGTTTATCACAATTTAATAGTGGACTGATTTAATTAACTTCAAACCTAGGTAATATCCTCACTGTAGTAACCTGAGTGAAGAGAAGTTTACGAACTTTTATAGCACATAACTTCTTAATCAAGCTAAGTTGTATTATTATGAGATGCCATGTCAGTTTTTAATTTTTCTTTGGACATGTACCAAAGGAAAATTAAAAACTGACATGCCATCTCATAGGATATAAGAGGTTTGAATTGAGATTTTCAAAGGTAAAAGTAGAATGAATTTCCAAAAAAAATACATCAAAGGAAAATGTTACTTAGAAATAATTTTTAGAATGTCAACGCTTTGTATACAGGCAGAATTTTAATTATTACGCCATTCGTAGTGTATTTTAGAAAGGACGCATCACAAATAATACAAATTCGTATAGACTTACTTTGTAATAATGTTTTCCATTAAAAAATGTAGGTACCTATATTTAATTTATGTATAATTCACGTGGTGGATATTTTTTTTATTCATTATTTTTATTTAGGTTATTGAACATTCGTGACAAAGTAAATTCGTCATTTTTATTGACTCCACAATAAATACTATAACTTGCATTATACAATAAGTCTATTATTTTGCCATAGGATGTGTTAAGATGTGTATTTGAAGTTAAA
Organism: Endotricha flammealis; assembly: GCA_905163395.2. Taxonomy (NCBI): domain Eukaryota; kingdom Metazoa; phylum Arthropoda; class Insecta; order Lepidoptera; family Pyralidae; genus Endotricha; species Endotricha flammealis. Next base: position 4,359,336 of record LR990852.1, on the reverse strand, counting down.
AGACTATAAGATATGAAATGTTTTAAAACCAGTACGTTATATTTTGCAACTTGCCCGATTTGAAACTTTACAACCTAAAGTTTCAAATCATAGGCAAGTCAATGGCGGATGCCAAAGCATTTACAATTAGCTAGAAGGCAGATTTACTTACATTTCAACCCGTTCCACCTTGATGCCCCAAGCTTCTGTCGCTTCATCCAGGGACAGTTGCATGTTCCCAGAGATGGTCTCCCGCTCACTAAGGATCTCGTGAAGTGGCCTAGTTCCCATTGTATTCCGGAGGGTAGTTTGGGCCAGCAGTCGTGTGGAATGGTGAGCATTTTCAACATTTGCGATTGAAATTGTGGCATTATGTACTCGATAGTAAACCACTGCATCCACAGACACTGTCACCGAGTCTTTTGTCAGCACCTTTACAAAAAAAATGGTTTCAATGTGGCAATTATCAAAAACATAACACGAGCTTCCACGAACGCCTATTGTGTCATGTCGTCTATGTGTCGATACTGGATAGTGAATAATAATACTCATGTCTCGATACTGCATAGTGAATAATAATACTCATGTCTCAATACTACATAGTGAATAATAATACTCATGTTTCGATACTGGAGTGAATAATAATACTCATGTCTCGATACTGGAGTGAATAATAATACTCATGTCTCGATACTGGAGTGAATAATAATACTCATGTCTCGATACTGCATAGTGAATAATAATACTCATGTCTCGATACTACATAGTGAATAATAATACTCATGTTTCGATACTGGAGTGAATAATAATACTCATGTCTCGATACTGGAGTGAATAATAATACTCATGTCTCGATACTGCATAGTGAATAATAATACTCATGTCTCGATACTACATAGTGAATAATAATACTCATGTTACGATACTGGAGTGAATAATAATACTCATGTCTCGATACTGGAGTGAATAATAATACTCATGTCTCGATACTGCATAGTGAATATTGATCGAATATTCACTGTTATTACTGTGTCTTGACAATGTTTCTAATCATTATTAACGAAAACCATCCATTGTACTTTTCTTTACTTTTGTTTGCATAGTAGTTTTTCCTTTTGCCTGCGACATGCCGCGACTTTACTTTTTCGGGTTCCGTAGTAAACTACAAGGAACCCTTATAGTTTCGCCATGTCCGTCTGTCCGCGGTTTAGCGCCTAGACGCTTAGTGCTAGAAAGCTGTAATTTGGTATGTGTACACAATGCTAACAAAGTGCTGGAACAAAATTTAGAAAAAAATTTTTTTAGGGGTGCCTCCCCTTACGTGAAAAGTGAAAACGATTTTTTTTGCGCCGACCCCATGTTGTGGTGTATCGTTAGATAGGTAATCACAATGTCTTTAAAAATACGAATCCCTTCATTGTTTTAAAAATTATCTTTTAATTAAATCGCCATATTAACATTACGGTACACATTTAATATTTCAAAATATTAAATAAAAATATTTTTATATGATTAAACTCACCTCCTGTGGTGGGACGTCATAAGTGCGCGTACGCAGATCAACTCGTGCGTAGGTGTCAATACAGGGCAGAATAAAGAATATGCCTGCAAAATATTTAATAGGTAGATCGCACGAAGATATTCTATTTGTCAACCATTAGGAGTGCGGAAATTCATCAAGAGGGAACGGTGTGTGTTATTTTATAATAAATTATTTCTACAAAAATAAAAATAAAGTTTTTATTTTATTTTACTTCAATAACTGCCCATCAACCTCTAATCATCAGGTCATTGAAATGAAGCAGAATAAAGTTATTTGTATTTAATGATTATAAATAAATATATAGGGACAAATCACACAGATTGCGCTAACCCCAAAGTAAGTTCGAAACTTGTGTTATGGGATACTAACAGAACGATACTATATTTTAAAACAAATACATATTATATAGATATACAAGACCTGAGGTAAATCAGAAAAAGTTCATTTTTCATTATTACCGGGATTCGAACCCGGGACCACCTGAGTCGCGGTCTGGCGTGGTAACCATTACGCCAGGGCGGTCGGAGGATTATTGTGGCTTTAGTCGATATTTCTTGAGTCAAGCATAACTTCAGCATCATCATCATGTTCACTGCGATGAATGTTACAGAGAAGTTAAAGTGACTATTGAAAAAATCAACCAACAACACGACGTCAGTCCTCATCATTTTACTACTGACGAGATACTATAGTAGTTTTTTTTACATCATTCATATATTCAATCGATGGCAAGTCTAAACTTTGTCGATACAGATAAGGGCGGAGTGTCAGCCATTGTCTAAAACAGGGATTCTCAAACTATTTTCAGTCATGTACAGTCAAGGGCACGTAGACCTTAAGGAAGTTTGTCCACCTACACCGTCAACGGGACGTCACCGAGACCGAGATTATTTCTCCGAATTGAAATTGACGTGACGGCGATCGTTTGTCCACCGCGACGATCTCTGTGGTTCAGTCAGTTTGTCAACTTCATCTCGGCCAGAAATAATCCACTGAGGTATACATATGGAGTTATTACTCGATCATCTTTTTTAAAATGAAAAATGGTTAACACAAAACAAGCGTTTCTGCCTAGTGTGAGCCGACAGTAAATCATAAAATAAATAAGATAAAAATATCGATGAACATCCGAACCGCACTACGAGAATCCGCCATTTGTTATTTCAACAAGTTTAGGTAGGCACGCATTTTCCGTAGGTATGTAGGTATGGTATGGTATGGTAGGGACCGAGTTCTAGCGGAAGCACCGAACTAAGCGATAAATCGGCGGCCGAGATGACGGAGCTCGGGTGACGGGCGTGCGGTGGACATACGGCCTAGTAAATGTATGTATCGCTAAATCGGTGCCGTCATCTTGTTCTCGATGACGTCCCGTTGACGGTGTAGGTGGACAAACTGCCTTACACTTTCAATATAAGCTGGTCCCGCGTAGCCGCTACGCCGCATGCTACACAGGGCCAGCTTATATTGGAAGTGTAAAGGTCTCATGCTTTACTGTACCACTAAAATAACTCAAAAATATACACGGATATGATCATTTGTTTCACCTAATCTTTAATTAGGGACTAGTTAAATTATACATAATTAAGTAAAAGACGCCTGGCACACAGGTTACGGGTCCGTATAAGAAACCCTAAGCTTAAAAAAATGAGAATTATGATGGTTAACTCACCGGGTCCTTTCGCCCCGCCCGAAAGCAACCGGCCCAAGCGGAAAATAACAGCTCTCTCGTATTCTTGTACCACCTGGGGGTTAAAGGATTTATTAAAATTATTTGTAGGGAAGAACAAATAAGAAAAAAAAGAAGACTTAGTGTATAGTTAAAAGAAGATTATGTTGAGATATAGAACACATTTCTGCAGAAAAAAAAAATTTGTTTTCCAAAAGTCACCGACTTACAACATTCAAAAAGTCCTCGAGGGTGGGGGCTCCGCTAGGTAGTGGTCAGATTTTTGCTCATATCTCGAAAGTCTGTACAATTAGCTTAGTGATTGCTTCTGGCACAAGTTGCTACATAAAATCGGTAGGAAATGTGACCTTTGAGCCCCCCTACTCGGTTAGCGGAGCCCCCCCCACCCTCGAGGACTTTAAGTATGTTGTTCTGGACTCTATAAGGTATAACTGTGTCAATTTTCAAAACTACACTATTTATTTCTCCTGAATGACAAAATTCGGCTTAATTTAGGTGGGAAGACAGAAGGCGTGTTTGAAAAGGATAGAAAAGTTACGTCTGTGTATACCTGCAGGAAGGCGAGGCCAGCTTTTGCCTAGTAATTTACACCTTCAACATCTAAGCCACATACGAGGTAATGTTACTACATTGTCATTTCACCTTGATACTAAAACCGGTGAACGTTCGTTCATCGCTAACACCACTTTAAATATTTATATTTAGTGGATGGTAACAAATGAAAAATTCGAAGCGATCGATGAAAAGTAACTATATTTTGATATAATTGACGGCTTTCTTCTTTGACTTGTATGGATATTAAACGTCGTCACAGCACAGTGAGCGCAATCAATTGGTGAACCCAGCCACTGGGAGAGTACAACCTAGAGTTCCTGCTGCCCAGACGCACCAATCCCGAGGCCATCAAGTCGTCCCTGTCTAGAGATGGCGTATTGACGGTGGATGCGCCGCTACCCCAACTCGCCATCACACTGAACGGCCTACTATAGGAGATTTATAGATGGTATTGGGATGAGTTAGAAATATTTTTAGTGTGAGTTAGGAATGGTTTTGGTATGAGTCGACATCGTGCGAATTGAGTTTCAATGTCGTTAAAAATGGCGAACGAAATTAATATTATTTCAACATATTAGATGTAAGTCAGTTGCAATATTTGAATAGAAGATCGTAAGAGGCGTAGATAATTTATCGGTTCTATTTTAAAAGCCGTAAACAGATTCCTGTATTTTTTTACTTACAAAGATTTAAGAGGTTTTTATAACATAAAATGTATGGTGTGCTATTTCCAAAGACTCAAGATACTAACTTTACCATCACTATTCATACTGGAATGTTGCATGTTCGTGAAATTACATATGAACTTATTTACTCGCAAAGATCACAATGCTATAAAATCCGTAAGACACCCAGAAAGACTAATGTTTCCCAAGATACGGACAAAATATTTTCACTCTAATTCCTATACCAACTGCATAAAAATTTACAACAAATTACCCAAAAATAAAAAGAGCTCCGCCCAACGTTATTTAAAGCTAAATTGACAAAATGGTTGAATGACAGGTGTTTTTATTCATTAAATGAATATCTAAATTCATATGTTGACATATTATGCTAAAATTGATAAAATTTGTTTATAACTTCTAATATTGTTTTTTGTTTGCTACTATATAGCTTTTTTTTTTTTGTTTATAGTCAGGAAAATGCATTACTGCATGTCCCGCCGCTGGGGAAGCGACGGGGGTCTGTCGGGCTCCCCCTAAATGCCACTTGGGTATACCGACTAAAAACCTGACTGACTGCCACCTCACCCGCCTATATGGGCGGGGCCACGGGAACTAAGATACTTCCGTGACCCCGCCGGCGGTTGTCCGAAGACCCACTTGTTGGGCTACGGCACGGTTGGCGGCGCGCACAGGACTAGGCGCGCCGCAACACTCGGGGACTTCCGTTCCAATGGGCGGCGGTTTCCCCAAACCGCCGCCCGGAAGCCCCCATTAGGCCTATGCCCGGCAGTCGCCGGGCATAGGCCAAACGCCTGCCGCCCGGTCTTTTCCGGCGGAGCGGGGGGGCGGATGGATCCACTTCCCTCACCCGCTCCGCGGCCTCCTTCTGCGTCATTACTTCGCCGCAAAAGGAGGCCATCGCATCCCACGACCTCTCGCTCTCGACCATCTGTTTGACAACAGCCGGGAGCGAGAGGTCGTCACCAACAACCGCCACGAGCGCGGCGCGAGGCACAGCCCACGCCGGACAATCCTCGAGCGTGTGCTGCGCCGTATCTTCCGCGCAGCCGCACTCGTGGCACTCCGCTCGTTCCTCTCTTCTAGCCACGTTGTGCAGGTACCAGCCAAAACACCCATGGCCGGACAGCACCTGCACAACGTGGTAATCAAGCGCACCGTGGCGCCTCCCTATCCAATTTTTTAGGACCGGACAGATGGCGCCAACGGTGCGCCGCCTCGGCCCGCCGGCCCTCGCCGACCCATCCTCCAACCTCATTGCCCATTCCCGGATGAGGGACTCCCGTGCATCCTCCCTCCAACGGAGGACTCCATCCGGGAATGGGTTTCCGCCGTCGCGGGATTCGGCGGTTAGCCTGTAGGCCGCCGCCAGCACCTCAGCGTCCAACTCCCACGGCGGACTCGCCGCCAGCACGCGCGCCGCCTCGCACGAGATGGTGCGGTACCCTCTCACCGCTCTGACCGCCATGGCCCGCTGCGGTCGTTGCAGCAGGGCCGTTATGCGTGGGGTCAGAGCGTCGGCCCATACGGGAGCTCCGTATAGGGCCATTGACCGCACCACCCCTAAATAGAGGCGGCGGCAGGCGACACTCGGTCCGCCGACGTTGGGGAGCAGGCTGCCTAGCGCAGCGGCGGCCCCAATCAGGCGCGGCACAAGTCGCCGGAAATGTTCGGCGAATGTCCACCGACCGTCGAGTACAAGGCCGAGGTACTTGATACTCGGCTCGACGGCGATGGACACACCTCCGACGACAATGTGCGCTCCCGGAGGTGGCTTGTTCCGGGGCCCATGGAAACACAGGGCCTCGGTCTTGTGCAAGGCCACCTCCAGGCCTAACCGCCGAATCCTCGCCACGACGTGCGCCACTCCGGCCGTGGCCAGCACGGCTGCTACTATATAGCTGGCGAAATGTAACTGAACACTCACAACCTAACACCACTATGTATACCTTTATCTTGCAAACAAATTATTTGAATTTGAAATTTAATATTTATGACGTAAATTATAATCCACTCTGGTGGCACACAATACATTTTATGTTATGAAAACACCCCGTGCGAAAGCGCGCGGACACTCGTCTGTCAGTCAGTATCAAACAGTTTCTTAAAAGTGGCTTGCGACTTATTAAAAACTCTTTGCACAAACACTTCATAATAAATTATTATAAAATGTTTTGTGCATACATTAATATTAATAATATATATTGTCGAGGGGTCTATTCTGCGCACTGATAGAGGCTATTCTGAAAACCTCCCAAATATTGTAAGTAAAATAAAAATATTGGAATCTGTTTACGACTTTTCAAATAGTAAGAACGAATTGTTTATGCCTCTTACGATTTTCTATACAAATATTGCAACTGTACAAATCAACACATTGTATAAACATTAACTTCCTGACATGGAAGTTAATGTTTATACAATGAATTCCATGATCTTTTCACTGAATAAACAACTTGGCTTTATAAAGAAAGACCAGATTCCAAAGAAGGATATACAACTCTTGTGGAAACACTTTTCGTTCTAAATGTCTTTGGTATTTATAAAATAATTAATCACACCTTTGATTTGGAATCTGGTAATAACAAAATGTAATCTATTGAAAAATATATCTATTAGTATTTGGTTTTCTTACTTGTACATAATCTAATCGTACGATTCTGTTGTTCTTTTTTATGGTGTTCGTTAGTTTTTTTTTTACAAATTTTAAAATAGCGTTACAGTTGTATTATAATATTTAAGAAGTATAATTGTACTTTCCTGTAAATATGTAATTTATTTTAAATATTATAAATGGTTATTTACTGGAACAAAAAGTATCAGTAGTTTCTTCCAAGTTACTATAAAAGAGACTTCTGGGAATAAAGGGACTTAGGGGAACAAAATGAAAGTTCGTCATTACTAACTTGATTAAACACAATAAAACATTTTTTTTTAAATCAGGTCAGTGCAGAAGAGCACTTTAAGACCAGTGGTTTTACGAACATTAGTTTAGAAATTAGCTTTTATAAAAAACAGAAAAATGCCTTGAGGCTTTTTTTTAACAACAGAAAAATGCCTTGAGGCTTTATTTAACAACAGAAAAATGCCTTCATTCTTTTTTTTAACAACAGGATAATGCTTGGGAAATAAATTGAAAAACTACCGTGTCGGATGGTAAGAAAGAAATCGTAAATTTGTATGTTTAATAGAACAATTTGAACAAGAAAACTTTGACATTTGACTATTTCAAAGTTTCAAGTAGAAAAAGTCTGACATTCCCAACATCAAGTTTCACACACAAATAATTTCGCTTTCCCGAGTATTTTATTTTCCCGTCTTCAAGGAAAGTAGGTCATCTCAATGCTCCTACCAAATTATTACTGCTATGTGAATAACCCCTTTTTATTAGCCATCCATATTTTTGGGATCCCGTAAAATCGCAATGCTAAACTCCAATGACTGTATTGGATTCTCGCTAATGTCTTCGTAAATCCGGATTGATCAATGATGTTACTAATTTAATTTCTTGTTTGTTATTATAGTACATTGTTTTACTAACCTAAATATGGAATTTAATTCCGAAATAAAATTTATAATAATAATAATTATTATGATTATTGTGCTTACAAGTTACAAGTAGTCCTCAAAACTGTATGTACCACAGATTTAAAATGACTCGTACCAATGATTTATTTATTTTTCACTTCTCATGCTCAGAAAATGCTTATTTGCGCAGGATATAGGCTGCACAAAATCGAATTTTGTGCACAAGGGCAAAAACGTATCTACTCATAAATGTATCTATATTAAGGCAAAGGAAATGAGCCATACAGCAAAACACAATAAAAAGTACAGAGATAGAATTTGTTATTTTATAATATTTACTTTAATTTATTTACCTTACGTATTTTTATGACATAAAAATATTAAAATTTAAATTAAAGTACGGTAGGTTATTTAATTGATTTAAGAAAAAACATAACACAAAATTAATTTAATAGTAGGCTGTATAGGTCTGCAGCCCAAGCCTAATTTCAATGTCGTAAGATTAAAAAAAAGCGGCGGGAAGTAAGTATTGTTTTTTCGTGCGTTTATTTATTTATTTCCTCGCAATCGAAGTGAAAAGCAAAGTTTATAACTCGTCCACAAAACCATTTTTATCCTCGACATTACAATCAGCCCGAGCCTTGGGCTCGGGCTGCTAAAAGTCTCGGATAGAAATGATTCGTTTTGTGCACTTGTTGTAAAATCTACTATTGTTCCAGTATATTATAAACTAATTATTGTTTTTTTTGGTTAACTTTTTATTTCATATTTTATTTTGTATATAATTTATAAGTCAGTTTTGTCTGTCAGTTTTAGTTCAAATTAATCAGTATTTTTTATAAGTTCAACAAGATATTAAATAATGTAGTGTAAAAAATTCGTGGTTTCACTCCTCGCTTCCCGCTCCCGACAGTACACAATAGTCCAAATAATTCGGTATGTAAAGTTTTTTTTGTATATTTTTTATATTTTTATTTTATGGATGATTTTAAGCAACTAATTTGTATGTGTTTTGTATATAGGTATTTAAAACTTGTTAATTAGTTAAGACATACTTGCCCATAGAGATGATTTAGACCTCTTTGCTGACAGTGTAGGAAATCTGCTGGACGGAGCTCACAAGATCCTTGATATGTATATATTTCTGTAATTCATGCATGCATGAATAAATTAATCGGCATAGTGTTATTTTTTCAGCTTATAGTCTGCCAAAATTGGATATTGGTTACATGCGCCACTTTCGCGGCTACGTCTTGGAATTCCAATTTTATTTATTGAATTATTTAATACACTGTTATATTTGTATTATTGTAAATTATGCCACCGTTTTGAGAGTAAAAAATAAAAAATGGTTGGGTTTAAAATCGGTAACAATGATTTTGGAGGACAAATTATATATTTCCAAAATGCGATTTCATGTAGAGCATCTACGCATTTGTAGCGCATCTACGCATTTGTAGCGCGTACGTAGCTGTCACACGGTCAACTTAAGTAATAATTAATTACACTCTATTTCTGCCCGACCCCACTCTTTTGTTGTTAGCGAGATTTATTTCTGCTCCTGTCATTAAACATTCATTGCCGGGGACATTATGGCGGCAATTTCTCGGGTGTTATTTGGCAGTAAATTGAATTAATTTGCGTTTAGTCGGTACTCCAATCAAAATATTTTTTTACTTTGCATTACTTGATTCTAAGCCACAATCCATGGACAGTAGCGCATAGCCTAAATTTACTATGTGCAGATGCCATGATGTTAGTCAAGATGAATCTTACTCGATTCAAGGCAACACGATTCAAGATTTTGATTCCCACCTATGTACATCTACTTCAGGAAAACAAGAACTAGAATTTGCTGATTTTGCATCAAATAACAACCTCAGATTCAGATCAGATGATGACTAAAGTGATCTACATTTTATTGAGCGATACCATTATCTACTGTTTACATAATAGACATCAAAATCAAGAGAAAAAAATTATTTAGACTGCGATAATTGTAAAATTTTGTTACATTTATAAAATAAAATTCTGTATATACCTACTATTAAAATAATTCGAATTTTCTTTCTATCTATGATTTTACAACACGACTGATTATTTGATTACAAGTTTTAATTTACAAAATACTAGTACACTAAGTTTCATTTTAAGTAGTAATTTTTTAACAAAATTAAGTTATTGTGGCCTGCCCAGTGATCGGGCATTTATATGGGCGTAAACTCATTTATGCCCAATATGCCGAGTTTATGCCCATTATGTCCGTTTATTTATGCCCTCAACCCATCTCTAACCAGGAATAGGAAATTTCAAAATGAATGAAGTTAAAGAATTATTTGAAGATGGTTTATAAGTGGCGACGCCATACAGGTGCAGTGATGACAACAGATAACAATATTAATTTTCATGTCTCATAGATCAGATACATCATACCTAGACCTCAACGTTGAATTGATAAATAAGTTAGATCGTCTTCAGAACTTCTGTATAAGATTTATTTTCGGCCTACGCAAATATGATCATGTATCAGAATACCGTGTGCGTTTGAAATGGCTCTCGATCCGTCAACGTAGGAACATGCACATTCTTTCCCTCCTCTATACTATTCTCTTCATTCCCAGAACCCCCTCCTATCTTAAAGAATGTTTCATATATACCTCTTCGTCCCATAGCTTATCTCTCCGCTCTACTGAGAATCTTACTCTACTGCTTCCAGTCCATTCTTCTAAATCCTTCGACCTATCCTTCACCGTCCAGGCCATCAGGCTGTGGAACAGTTTACCGGTAACTATTAGATCTGCTCAGTCCATCCATATCTTTAAAAAACTAGTTAAAGATCATTTGCTTGCTCTCTTATAGTGTAACGACATTATATCCTATGTAAGTATATTTATTAATTATTTATATTGTATTAAGTATACATATATTGATTTATGTATGTACGTAATATGTATGTAATAGTATGTATGTAAGATTATATATATTTGTGTATGTATATATAGTATAATACCTTATATTCATAAATATTATCGATATGTCCTGCTGATGATTATGTCTTGCTGGCCCTGCCCACTCCATGCAGAAATTCGTTACCCTAAGGTTGCCTTGAAAAGATTGCTCTCAGCAATAAGGCCGCCTTGTTGCATATACACTGTTTGTAACTGTTACTGTTTTCTGTATCTCTTGTATGTGTATTGCAAATAAAGCGTATTCTAATCTAATCTAATCTAATCCACCTTGTCTAAGAAGAAAGTAACCCCTGTTGCGGTCACATCTGAGACCCAACCTCAGTAGCCACGGGAAAGAAAAATCTGCCATGACACTACTGATAGTGCCTAGGGCAATAAAGGATAAAAACCATCGAGGACTTAAAAAAGTCCTCGAGAGTGGGGGGTGTACTGAGGGTGTAAAGGGGAGATGAAGGTTCCTTTTTCACGTTTTTGTTTGTATCATTAATTTAATCTCTGCTTTTATTCTTCTAAGGTTGGCGCCATTTTCCAAAAATTTTCTTTGCGAGTTTAGTTGTTTGTTGCACAAAATGAGTAATTAAATTGCTTAATTTTTTCGCAACTGTATTACAAATTGTTGTTCAGTGCACGTGCGGAACCGTCATTGCAACTCGTTCCGACTGTCAACCCTCACCTTCGGCTGCGCCGCGGCTCGAGTAGACATTTGTCGGAACTCTTTGCAATGACAGACTTTCCGCACTCGTAATGAAATATACTATTTCCTTCACAACGAGTTACCTACGAAAAAAAATTAAAATTAAATAACATAAGCCTTATAGGATTTGTGCGAAATTAATACATAAACAAGAGGTGTTCTTCTGTAACCGCTCTCGTGTTTCTTGTGTTGTGCCTTGTGCCATGTATACATTTGAGGGAGAGGGGATGGACTAATTTTTATGTACCATTTCCCAAAAAAGAAATTGGCTTTTTTAAACTACCTACTTCCGAACAAAACAGTAAAGGCGCTTTATCACTATGATAAATAATATAAATATAAATATATAGGGACAATTCATACAGATTGAGCTAGCCCCAAACTAAGTTCGAAACTTGTGTTATGGGATACTAACTCAACGATATTATATTTTATAACAAATACATATGTAGATAAACATCCAAGACCCGAGGCCAATCAGAAAAAGTTCGTTTTTCATCATGACCCGACCGGGGATCGAACCCGGGACCTCCTGGGTGGCGGTCTGGCGTGGTAACCATTACGCCACGGAGGTCGTATATTTACATCTTGAGCTATGAATGCAAACTGAGGTGAGGCAGGGGGTGGGTGGCGTGGTATCCGGGGACGTGAGGTAGTGTAATATATATTATAGCACAGTGTGAATGGTCTCGTACACAATGTATAACGAGCGATAAAATATATTATATATTATATTATATCTCATAGTGAAAAACCGGCTTAATATACAATATTGTATAAGTAAAATACTTATATATACGTAAAAAACTTATAACGAAAATAAAAAATAAAAATGTATGAAAGTATAAGTTCTAAGTAATAACAATTAGTTTAAATAGGGACAATACATTTCTAAGCCACTGTTTTAAAATTCTGCAACGGTTTCATGGTAAATAATAATTTAAAAAACCAGCAAAATAAATAACAGTTCTGATCAATTTTAATAATATGCAAAGGTTTACCGCCGGCATGAACGCGCCTCATCATCGCGAAAAAAGACGCCGTGTACATAGCTCCCATCTTTGTGCTTTCACTACAAACTACTCTGTATATTTATACATCTATCTAAATATCATGACGAAGAGGAACCAGGGACGAGGCGTGGCATGAAACTTTAACAAAAATGACGCAGATAGAGAACATGGCCGCTATGGGATCGTTATTTTGCGGTTGAGTGTTGGAACACAAGAAAATGGATGACGCATATTTAATACTTTACATAATGCCACTGTTGGGTATAGATATCTTTTCAATCCATGGAGTTTTTTTTCAGCCTGATTACTTGCTGCGATTGTCTCATTTCAACGACAACCAGGATTATGCTTCGAAGGATGGAAGAGTTCGAGATTTTGAAACCGATATATATACATATAAAATACCACATGACGGGCTTTCTTTCAGAGAACTTCTTGAGCCGTTTCCAGCATTTTAATTAATTTGTGCTCGTTTTGTTAGGGCTTGTCCGCACACACCGCAAGTTTTTTTAATCTTATCGAAATAGCCGCACTGGCGGTATAAAATTCGCGGGCATGAAAATGATGCTAATTAAACGCGATGCGGTGCGATTTATTTACTAATGTTGAATGTTTTGTATCTTCTTCCGCCGCCGCCACTCCGTATCGACGGCCGAACATGACGATATTGATGTGGAGCAATTAATTTCGCTGTTGCATATAATGTGAAAAACTTTTTGCTATATTTTCGCAGCTCTTGATATTTTATAATAAAAAAAGTACAATGTTCATGACATCTTTACATACAAGTTTGCCGTTACCTCGCGCACACCCCATCGCACCTCAAGGCAGATCCCGATTTGCTAAGCAACTGCGGATCTGCCTTGAGGTGTGGTAGGGTGCGCGCGGCGCGAGGTAACGGCAAACTTGAGGCGAACAGGTAGTATGTAAACATTGGACTTTTTACGTCTATCTATAACTACGCCGCATTAGATAAATTAAAAATCTAGTTCGGTTGTCTATACAAGTACATTTCAGGCGGGAAATGAAATAAACCTACCAACATGCCACCAAATTATATTCGCAGTGCGTATATTATGTTGTAATTCCGACCGCAGAATATTATACGCGGGATACGCGAGAAACCTTGCGGTGAAATATCGCTGTGCGGACAGGCACCAACGGACGCCCTTGGCTCCTGATCCTGCTATTTCTGTTTCCACCAGAATTTCGAAATTAGTACATGTAGATCATGACCTGTATCGACACCTACAATACTTTTTATCCTATATTTTTTAACGACAACCCGTATAAGATAAAGTCCCCAAGCTTTATTAAAGATAGTTCTTCACAATTGGAATAGATCCCGTACGACAGAATTCCATATATCAAATTTAGATTCCTCCTCGAGCGTTTTAACTTACGCTTTTAATTATATTATATATCAGAATTATTGCATATTAACCTACCTACACTAACTCACTATTTGATAAAAACAATATTGTAGCGATGATGTACATAAAAAAACCCATTAGGGTTTATGTGAAATCGATGTTACGTAATAATAATATGATTGCAATTTTAAAATGTAAAATAAAAAAAGATTAGTCATATCATTATACTCGTATGTAGATGACGATGAAGTCGACGTAAATCCCTTTTTTTTTCTTCAGTACCTAACCAACATAATAAAATTATTATATTTTAAAAATCTTGATTATTACTACATCAACGGGTTCAGTTCGACCATAAAATAATCTTCAGCATAGAATATATTAAGTTATATGACATTATCATATAACATTCTGCAAAAGTTAACAAGTTTGGCAGTAATAAAATGTATGGTTACATTACTCATAAATTAGTAGGTACCTACATAGAAAAAACAATTCAAAAATATAAGAAAAACAATCCCTAAAAGTATATTTTATGATATTATGTTCTTTGTTTTTACGCAAGTTACGGTTTACTTAGTTGTTTAAAATTAAAATAAAAAAGTAAATGCTAAAACTTCAAGCAATTCGCTTCAACAGCACAAAAGTTCATTAAAAGTTCGCGAGCGCTAACGAGATGAGATTGTAATCCACAGAGAAGATAGCTCAGTAACAAAAATTCAAAATTTATACAAATAATATATATTGCTTACCTTGAAGCAGATGAACAAAGAGAATGGCATCGTCACGATAACCAGAATCCAAGAGAGAACCACTAGGATTTTGCCGCATGTCTTTGATTCGGAATCAACTTCCTCGTTAGCTACAAGAAAAATTGTTTTATTAATTGTATACCAAATTAAATTTCACCTGAATCTATAATTGATTAAAATTAAGTTTTGTTTTTGTCAGGAAAAAACACTAAAAACTGGCAAAAAACTTGTAAAAGAGCTTTTTTCCACTGTATACATTTATAAGTTTTTTAAAGATCAATTGTATTTAATTTTTAAACTTGAAACTTTATTCTTATAACATAATAAAAGTTTCATTGACTTTTGCGCATTATGAAAATTGCAATAGCATGTCGAAAACTTCCAAAAAGGCGGTGAAAACTTTTAAACCTATGAACAACCCAATTGTAAAAAGGTAACTTGTAAAATTTAGGTTAAAAAAGTTAAAAATGATGGAGAATTTATGCATTTACATTAGTCGTTCTCACAATTTATTCTATTTTGTATATTCTATGAAATTCTAACAATAAATCACTTTTTAAATATTAATAAAATAATAGTTTTTTTACACGATATTGTTGGGTATAAATTCTGTCGACTAGACATTTCGAGCATCATTCTACACAAGGTTTTTTTAACTGTATGACTGAGTGGCCTTAGCCTGCTGCTTTATTAGAAATTAATGTGGGAACCGAAAGGTGGCAACAACTGGTCGTTCGATTTCTTTGTACATACTGACCGGAGGTCTCCGCGACTACCATCGTAGTCGAGTCCGAGTAACGCGCCAGTTCTACAAGTTTCACGTCCACACTGACAGAAAATTTGAGGGCAACTGTAGGGCTGTATATGGAGGCTGTAGCGTCACGGTATAGGGGTGGCAAATTATCACTACCCCTAGCTGACCTTTTTACAAGGAGGATGTACTGTACACCGTAAAAGTATACTTAATTGATTTAAGTTAAAATATAAATTAATCAAGAGAGTTATCATTATATACAGACTAAATGAAAATTACGTTGACAAGATTATTTTCATTGCTTTATTTTTAAATATTTAGGGAAAAATCATTTAAAATCGTAATGTTTCGCAGGTACTCAGTAGATCTTTTATCCTATTTAATAGAATATGCAACCTTCAGATTTTCCAAACTTATATCACGCAGTTTGACACAAAGTAGTACGAGTAGTGATTTCTAAGATGAAAACAAATAAAGTTCATTGAAATAATAAAACTATTCATTATATCTTGGGTAAAATCTGGACAAAATGAGATCGCGCGCCATGCTACTGGCTGGCGAGACTATTTTTTAACCCATTACCGCCATCTGTACACAAGCAGGTACACGTAAACAATTACAATTTCGTGTAAAAATTACACTAAAATAACTTTAATAGCTGTTTTGCTGTTCACCATTAGATCTTACTATTAGAGCCCATAGAGCCACTTTTTGGACTTTTTGACTTATTAATACTCAAAGTGATGTTTGTTTACATGACGAGTGGCGCCACTATATTTGTTTTTCGGGTTCCGTACCTCAAGAGAAGAAACGCATTGTATAATTACAATCGCTTGAAAATACATACATTACAAGCAAGAAGTGTTCCTAATGGCACAACTAAGCACAACTACTTTTTTCGCTGTTTCCCGTGTTTCGTAACGATGTTTAGGTTTGAATTTAGAATAATAAACATTCGAAATTTTGAAATGTTTAGAGATTATATTCGACTATTTTTAAGATCGTCACCGAACGAATAATGTTTCAGAGTCGTGGCACTCTACTCTGAATAAACCGGTGACACTGTTGCTGCTCGTAAATGTTCTTAATATCACTAGATAAGTACAATGTTATTGCACAAGACAGGTCCGGTAGTCCGGTGGTCGAGTGGCTAGCAATGGTCACTTTATCCCAAGGGCCGCGGGTTTGAATCCTGCGCAAGGCAAACATTTGCGTGTCCATGATCATATCTGTTTGCCTTGGTCTGGACGTATAATAAGTATTTATTTACAAAAAAAAAGTACTTAAGTATATTTATCAGCAATCTATTAGTAAAGAGTACAAGCTTTGTTGCTTAGTTTGGGACTAGATGGCGTTACGTGATTCGTCCAAGTATATTTATTTATTTAAGACTAGCTGTACCCGCGGCTTCGCCCGCGTGGATACTGCCTTTCCCGTGGGAATTCTATAAATTGCCGTCTTTATTCTTGTCAGCATCATAAAGGGAACCCATAAACAAAATTCCAGCTTTCTAGGTTGAGCGCCTGCGATAATACTCTTACAGTCCTATTTACTCCCTTTCCCGTAGGAATTCTATAAATTGCCGTCTTTATATTTGTCAACATCATAAAGGAAACCTCTATACAAAATTCCAACTTTCTAGGTTGAGCGCCTGCGTTAATACACTTACAGTCCTATTACTCCCTTTCCCGTGGGAATTCTATAAATTGCCGTCTTTATCCTAGTCAACATCATAAAAAGGGAACCTCTATACAAAATTTCAGCTTTCTAGGCTGTGCGCCTGCGATAATACTCTTACAGTCCTATTACTCCCTTTCCCGTGGGAATTCTATAAATTGCCGTCTTTCTCTTTATCAACATCTTATAGGGAATCTCTATGCAAAATTCCAGCTTTTTAGGTTGTGCGCCTGCGATAACCACTTATAGTCCTATTACTCTCTTTCCCGTGGGAATTCTATAAAACCCCATCTTTATTCTTGCCAAAAGAACCTCTATACAAAATTCCAGCTTTCTAGGTTGAGCGCCATACATATTTTTTGGGTAACTTGAACCGTTTATGCAGCGCACGCAACGGAAGCCCTAATAATTTTCCTCGTTTTTGCAACATTTCTCACTGATGCTTCGCTTCTATTGGTCGCAGCGTAATGTTATATAGTCTAAACCCTTCCTCGATAAATGGACTATCCAACACAAATTATTAACAATAAATTATCCAACATAAATCATTTTTCAATTCGAACCAGTGGTTCCTGAGATTAGCGTGTTCAAATATACTAAACAAACAAACAAATTCTTCAGCTTTATATATTAGTTTTGATTTTTAAACAGCGACACCTAGCGTAATAGATTTAAAGTGCTTTAATTTTCGCGTGATATTTAGGTATAATTTGATGAAAACGTAACCATAGCGGCGCAATGTATCTTTTGAATAGCGCCATCTAGCGTAGAATAGAAAGAACTTGAGGCAAGCGCGTAAATTTTTTCCTGTAACTTCTAAAGTATCTATTTAAATTATATGGTGTAAAGATTATAATAATGTACATGAAATGCTTAAGGTAACTAACGTAGTTAACTGGATAAGGATTAATACTGTATACGTCAAAATCGGTTTCCAAATTCCACATTATTACTCGGAAATCGCTTTTTTGGAGACCTAAATAAAAGGAATGTCCTATAATTTTTGTATTGTTATATCTCAAAGGGTTTAGACAGCGTTAGACTGAGATTCAGGTCTCCAAAAAAGTCCGCGATAGCATAGGTATATTTATCGTTTACGTATAACTTACCATAAAATAAAAAGCTATTTCCGAGTAATTATGCGGAAATTGGAAACCGATTTTGACGTATACAGTATTTAATCCTTATCCAGTTAACTACGTTAGTTAGTTACTTTAAGCATTTCATGTACATTATTATAATCTTTACACCATATAACTTAAATAGATACTTTAGAGCAAAAAATTTACGCGCTTGCCAAAATTAATTTAAGTTCTTTCTATTCTACGCTAGATGGCGCTATTTAAAAGTAACAATCTCGGAAATCGCTTTTTATTTTATAGTAAGTTATCCGTAAACGATAAATATATGCTATCGCGGACTTTTTTGGAGACCTAAATAAGAGGAATGTCCTATAATTTTTGTATTGTTATATCTCAAAGGGTTTAGACAGCGTTTTCGTCGACAGCTCCCAAGCGGGTCGATTTTTTCCGACACTCCCAACAATAATCTTTATATTTCAGCCAATTTACACAAAATCCTGACAAATTTTATACATAAACCTTCCTCATGAACCAGGCTATCCGTAGGTAAAAACCGCGAGAAAATCCGTTGGGTAGTTTTTGAGTTTATCGCGAACAGACAGACAGACAGACAGACAGACGCGCGGGAGGACTTTGTTTTATAATATGTAAGTCAGTGTTCAAGAACACGAAAAGACGAATAACAAATTGTACACCCACATATTTAAACTGAATTGTAAAACAACGGGAAAGCCCATCCTTATTAGTTTAGTTCATGTACGGGGTCTTGTCAGCAAAAAATTGGATAGGTCTTTTTCTTAAGGAATAACCCGCATTTTGTGTACGTAAAAATTTTAAGTCTTTTACGACCTTATAATTTTTTAAAAAATTGTATGTACATACTTGTATAATGTATAAAACATAAGCGGAGTTGACGTGAGTTGTAGTCTCAACTTTAGTTTTTTTTTTATCAATACATTTGAAAGAACACCAAAGTAAGTTACAGGAGATTGCTTGCAATAACTTATCAATTGGTTTTTGCTGACATAATAATGTATTTTTTGTATATTTTTGTAATTGATATCCTTTTTTTTATTGAATAATTAATTGTATAGTTAAATATATTATTATTATTTACTTAAATATATTTGCATGCCTGACTTGTAAGGCAAATGTATTGGAACTATTTGGAATTATGTAACAACTACTGTAACCTACATTAAGCGAATAAATGAATTGAAATTGAGATCAAGCAGGAAAATAAATAGAACAGATTAATCTGAAGATATTCTTATTTGACGAATTTGAAGTGGAAAGAATGATTAAACCCACGGAAACGACAGAACCAGCGGTATCTACTCATGATTACGTTGATGATGATGAAGAATAAGTGTGGTGACGGAATAAAATAACTCAATCTGCGTTGCTCTGAAACTAAGAGTTACTTTTAATTCGGTAAATAGAGGTACCTTGCTGAAGGAAGAAAAACATACACCCAAGAAATTTTCATTTATGTAAATTAATGTAAAAACAAACCACCGAAACTTTTAAATAAACATAACGCTCTAGAAACTGCCGTCGGTTGTCAGCCAGGGAGATCCCCGTTTCATTTTAGACATAAATCCCATCGGAAAAAACGGTTCAAAGTCAGGAATTCAAAGTCAGGAGATAATGCAGAAACAGAATAGCCATTTCTTATCTATCTGCCTGTTATGTATATGAACACGCAATGAAACTCGACCTGACAACAGTGGTAGGAGCATAGGACAATTCGCTAATGAATTTCCGCAGGTATTTTCAGGAGGCTTAGGAATGTTTAACAAATATACGATCGAATTGCAATTGAAACCTGACGTCAAACCGATATTTGTTAAGGCCAGACCTGTACCATACGCCTTGCGGGATAAAATAGACAAAGAATTAGATAGGCTAACCGAACTAGGTATACTGAAACCAGTAGAACATTCAAGGTATGCGTCACCTATAGTGCCGGTGTTAAAAAAAGATGGTAGCATTCGATTGTGTGCCGATTTCTCAGTAACAATTAACAAACAGTTAATAGTAGATAGATATCCTTTGCCTACAATTAATGATTTACTTTCGAGATTACATGGTGGTATACAATTCAGCAAAATAGATTTATCTATGGCATACAATCAGTTTGTGTTGAACGAGACGTCGCAGGAGTTAACGTGCATTAACACTCATCGCGGACTGTACGCGTATACGAGGTTGCCATTCGGATTATCTAGCGCGCCGGCAATTTTCCAACGCGCGATGGATTGTGTACTGGCAGGCATAGACGGAATAATATTTTTATTAGACGATATACTCGTAACAGGCCGGAATATAGATGAGCATAAGCAAAGATTAGCGACGGTGTTACAGCGTTTGGAAGATGCTCAATTAACAGTCCAATTGAGTAAGTGCGAGTTTTTTAAAGACGACATTTCGTATCTGGGCTATGTTATAGATAAAAACGGGGTGAGGAAATCACCGGCGAAGGTGAAAGCAATTTTAGACGCCCCCACGCCACAGAATGTTCCACAGTTACAGTCGTTTTTGGGCCTAATGAATTATTATCGAAATTTTGTACCGGATGCGTCTTCAATACTAAGTCCGTTATATAATTTATTAAATAAAAACGTAAAATGGGAATGGACAACCATTCATGACGAAGCATTTAGGAAAATAAAAAATATTCTTGTGTCTGACAAAATTTTAACCCATTTTAACCCACAGGCGACTTTAATTTTGACTGTCGATGCGTCTCCAACTGGGTTAGGTGCAATATTGTCACAGATAAGTGAGGACGGGGTGGAAAGACCAATTTCGTACGCTTCACGCACACTGTCATCGGCTGAAAAAAATTATGCGCAGATCCAGAAAGAAGCAACTGCCATAATTTTCGGTGTTAGACGATTTCACCAATATTTATACGGGCGGACAATACCTTTTATATTACGGACTGATCATAAACCCCTCTTGTCTATATTCGGGCCATATAAAGGCGTTCCCGAAGTATCGGCAAACAGGCTACAACGCTATGCAATGTTTTTATCTGCTTATAACTATAGTATCGAGTATATAACCAGTAAACAAAATAGTGCGGATTATTTGTCACGAGCTTGTAGTCGAGAGTCTGGGGAGGGGGCGAGGGACGAGTTAGCGGAGTGCGAGGAGCGCGCGGCTTACGTTAACTTTGTGTTGGAAGATAGCATGCCGGTAACATTCGCAGATTTGCAGAACGAGACCAACCGTGACGAACAATTAGTGAAGGTGAAAGAGTTTGTATTACGCGGGTGGCCAAGGAAAGTTTATGATATGGAGTTGCGACCCTATTTTAATTGTAGATTACAATTATCCATCGAAAAAGGGTGCTTAATGCGAGGGCATAAAGTCGTAATTCCATCGTCACTGCGGAAAATCATATGCGATGAATTACACAGTTCCCATTTCGGTGTTGTTAAGATGAAGGCGGAGGCGCGTAAGCGATTGTGGTTTCCCGGCATCGACGCGGCCATCGAGAGGCTGGCGGCGGCGTGCGGCGTGTGCGCGCCGCTGCGCCCCGCGCCGCCGCGCGCGCCGCTCGCTCCCTGGCCGCTGCCCCCGCATCCATTTTATCGCGTTCACATAGATTTCTTAGGCCCATTCAATAATCAGATGTTTTTAATAATAGTGGATGCATACAGTAAATGGGTAGAATGTTATTCCATGGGTTCGTCTTACGGTTCGAAGGCAGTCGTAGATAAATTGTACGACTTTATGTCACGGGTGGGAGTACCACATACATTGGTGAGTGACAATGGTACATCGTTTACGTCTCATGAGTTTGAATATTTTTGTAAAGTCAACGCGATAGACCATGTTTTGTCTCCAGTGTATCATGCAGCTAGTAACGGGCAAGCCGAAAGCATGGTAAAAATAGTAAAAAACGGGCTCAAAGCAATTATGTCAAATAGTAGAAATAAAAAAATATTGCCAGAAAAAATTGCAAAATTTTTGTTCGATTACAGGAATTCAAAAAACAGTACCACGGAAAAGTCTCCCGCGGAATTGATATACGGCCGTGCATTACGTTGTAGGTTAGACTTATTAAACCCAGTGGCGCCGTCTCCCTCATCCACAGCCCTTGTTCAAACCGTGGAACGCAATCAGTCCTTACAGGGTAGACATTTCAAAGGCACTAAAAGAACACAGTTTAAAGAAAATGACAATGTTTGGCTTACGAAAAATTTAAACAACAAGAAATTTTATTGGATTGAAGGAATAGTGAAAAAGAAACTTGGTAACGTGATGTATTTAATATATGTACCACACCTGAATTGTGAAGTCACCAGACACATAGACCAAATAAGGGCACGTTCCGACGGTGTATGTAGCGACAGCCAGTCGTGGGACGCGGACGTCGTGCCAGATTTGTTACCTACACGACACAGCGAGGACCAGACAAGAATCCCAGGGTTGGGGGAAGAGAGTAGCGGGGCCGAGCTCGATACCGAGAGGGTAAGAGGCGTGGAGAGCAGCCCGAGCGTAGATCCTGAGCGTGTTTGGCGGCGGCGGGCTATGAGTCCGGTATTTGCTACACCGACGTCGGAAACAGGGGATGATCTGAGTGACTAATTCCTAGCTATAAGGGGGAGGGATGTTATGTATATGAATGAGGGTACTTGTGTTCTTATACAAATAAAGCAGTTCACTACTAGCCGGCTTGTTGATTGCACATCCTATAACCTTTCCCGATATACATACTTAACACTGCCATCATTAAATGATTCCATTTTAGATCTAAGTTTTAATAAAAATGATTTATTTATTTATTTCTGGTAATGTAATAAAATTTGTTAAATGAAATATAAAATGTTAAAAGAAAAATATGTGCTACATTACGACTATAACAACATTCTCTCCGCACTATAGGGTAAAAACTGTCTAATTAATCTAATTATTTACGTAGAAAATTGGACTGCGACGCGTAATTGAGTTTCAGGCGCGCCTCAGACCGCACAATTTCGCACGCAATTCCCCCAGGATGCGTATATTGGATGGAACACTGTGGAGTATTATTCTACGTACATTGATGTAACGTGAATGAAAAAATACAATATAAAAAAAATGATTTGATTCACTCAAGGTCTAAAAAACGTGGTGGTGTATGCATATTATGTAAAAATGATATTTATTTATTTATCCATGAAGGTTACTCCTATCATTTAAATAATAGACGTGATTCGAAGTTTTACTGGCGATGGACACGAAATCATTCAAATCAAATCATCATTTATTTTCAAACATTCATTAGTCCATATTTAAAACATTCTTATTGCACCAAATTAGGTTTATATCGGATTACATTGCGAAATATGTACAAAATGAAAATTTTAATTTGCAATATTAGTACTAGAGATATACCCGGTAAGGTGAGGTGTTTTTAAGTTTTCATATTGTCATTGAAACTCCTTCCTGTAGCTTCACCTTTTTAAACTGTACTGCGTGTCGCACTATTCTTTTGTTTTTTCACTCGATCGATATTTTTTTTACAAAATGTGCGTTCTATAAATTACAAATCTATGAATATTAAAGTTATGTTTTAATTATTCATTGTGTGGTCCTTCGAGCCGGATATTGTTAGTACAGTGCAGCGTAAAATATAGTGCTAGTGTCCAGACATTTCGGTAAGCGAACTTGCATTAATTAATTGGAAAGACTTTGAAAAACGGCGTTTGTAAATCACATAATAATTTTCAACTAAGTGACTTTGAACTATTAAACTCGTAATTTTGGACTTATTAACATTTTGCAACAGTGATAATATACTTATTTAGTAGTTCTGAACTTTATAAAATTATCTTGTAATCCTGTTATTTTTGCGAGATTCTGTGTAGTTTACTAACTTAACAAAATGGCTGAAAATAAGACAAATATTGCGATATTAATTGACTATTCGAACAAAACATCAAAGTTGCTTACTAATACTAAGAAATGTGCGCGGGCTAAGCGTACAAAAGGTAACGTTTAGAATTAAAATCTGAGAAATTCGAACCGAACTTTGATGCCACAGAGGAGAAATTACTTAGATCTGAATTCATTCATTAAGGACGGGTTGTATGAACATAAATCGAACTCCACACCAGTACCAATACATTCTAATGACTCTGCCGTGCCCATGAGTAAACCTAGACTGCCTCCCATAGCACTTCCAACGTTTTCAGGAGATTATAACGAATGGATTTGTTTCCGTGACTTATTTTCTTTATCTTATTCACAATGACAGTATCTTGACAAATATTGAGAAACATCATTAGGTATCTCAAACCCAATCTCACCGGCGAAGCTGAGCAATTATTAAGGAATTTCACACTCAGCGACACTAATTATCTTGATGCATGGAAAAAGCTGGAGGAATGATATGACAACAAAAGGGTCATTGGTCAACAATATTATTGCTCGCCTGCAGAAAGAAAAGAAATTATTTGCGAAGTCTGCTAACGGTCTAAAGGCACCTTTAGACACCACGAATCAATGCGTAGATTCTTTGAAAAATCTAGGCATAGATATCTCGTCTTGGAATCCTATTCTTATAAAATATCATTGTCTAGAAGTTGGACGACGAATCACACAAACTGTGGGAGCAGTCTCTTGTCACTAAGTCCGATTTATATAGTGGTTAAAAACCACAAATTCAATTCCACGCGGGCTAAGCCGTGGGCACATCTAGTCATTAATAAAGTCAATAGTTATTATGTGTATGTTGTGCAAAACTTGAAAATGTATTTCTACAAGTCTACGAGGACTTCTGTTTCCATAATAAGTACTATGAAATCCCCAGGCAAAACTCTTGTCTTATTATTAAGTGCTTTCATTAAATATGCAAATTTGATGTCGTTTTACTCGCAACAGCGTCTCAGTTTGATGCATAAAAAGCTTTTAGTGGGAACACCTTTTGTTATAAAACATAAACTTTATTGGGTAACAAAACTTACATTTATACAATTAATTGCTGGATATTCCTTTTAAGCAATGGATGCTTGTGCCAGGACCCTCCGCTCTTCTTATCGCTAAGTTACAAACAGGTGAAGGTCGGCATAATCTATTATTACAGGTAGGTAAGTTAAAATTATTATAGAGTTTATTATAGAGTTTATTACAGAGTTAGTAGTATAGGTATGCTTATGATCTAATTATAGTCATCATATGATTGATCTGTTAACCAGGTAATTAACATTTTTTTACACTCATTGCAAGATTTATCACATACAAGGTGTTATATTTGAGAGGTTTTTAGAATAACCTCTATCAGTGCGCAGAATAGACCTCTCGGCAATATTGGTGTATTTATGAGATGTTTGTGCAAAGAGATTGTTATAAATCGCTGGCCACTTTTATGAAACTTTTTTACGGCTTGGCGCGAATCTGCTGTCAGTAGCGTCAGTTAATAAATGGAATCTGGACCTATGTTGTGCTTTTATGGAAAATTACCCCTCATTCGTCTTAGGACAGATTCTGGTTTGGACAGATTCTGGTTACGACAGGTTCTTGTTACGGCAGATTTACAATTTACTATGTCGAAGAATTTTCCAAATTTTTCTTTCTCACTTCTGCTTGCAATTATTTGTGCAGAGATCAAGCCTCGTTTTGTTAAAACACAAGGGAAGCTTTTAAAAGCAACCGCTCCATTTGAAAGGTTAAGCATTGATTTCAAAGGGCCAATACCCTCAAATAGCAAAACTGAATATATCTGAACTAAAATAGAAGATATTTGATAATATTATTGTGGCAAACCGAACTCTTTTTATAAACCTTTTTGTAAATAGTAGTTATTGTTTCCTTTTTCTTTATGGTGTTTTTATATTATTTTTGTCACTCACCTTCCCTTCACTTTTTCACGTTCGCCCACCATTCATATTTTTCCTGAATATAAGTTTTCTTTATCCCTTCTTCCTCTTTTTCTAACCTCTCCATCCTTAATAATTATCCTCTATAGTTGATTTGACAACTATGTGTCATTACGATTTCTACTGTCTAAGAATTTTAAGTTAAATAAAACCAACATTCTTGGTGTGGAGGACCGGACCACTCCACATATGATGCTATCTGTAGACTTTGTCTACCTATCCGGAGACCCAGCTCTGATAAGAGCTAATCGTGATAAACGACTTGGATGCTCCCTCGGTCACTTGTTTTGCGTCTATTACGCGTGTGGACTGTATACTAGGTGTGATTGAAGAATATGTGACTCTACGTTAAGTTACTTCCAAATAAAACTGATTCTAAACTTAATAAAAAACTGACTCTAAACTTCTAGGTAAAATAAAACTTTTTCTTTGTTCTTGGTAAGAGCGCTTGTGCTTCGGGCGGGATACTTGTTCCTTATCGGTGGCTATTCGGCGACTGACTACCGTATCAAATTTGGCCTCCTATTTATACTATTTTCGCCCGAAGCACGAAAACACAAAATTCATTTATTCTTAATAAAATTACGTTCACAACAGAGTTCTATAGTCTACGTTTATAGAACAACAAACATTTTCCTTATATTCTTAGTAGAAGTACCTTTTTTGACCTCTTGAAGTTGGCACGTGTAAGGAACCGGTTCATACCGGTTTTTTCCTACACGTGCCATATAAATACAAATTTATTTTAGCTTTTATTGAACATTCTTATTGGAAATGGACACCTTACTTCCCAACTATTACGTATCACGTAATTAATGTTCAATTCAATAGCGGATTATCGGAAAAAACGTGTATTTACTTTTGGTTCGCACGGGCCCAGCCAGTCGCAGCGCTGCCAGGCGCGTGCGAGCGAGACAACCTATCGATATACTCGATTCACAACTTATTTTTAATATTTACATAATAGGCCGTT
Source organism: Endotricha flammealis (assembly GCA_905163395.2). NCBI lineage: Eukaryota > Metazoa > Arthropoda > Insecta > Lepidoptera > Pyralidae > Endotricha > Endotricha flammealis. Next base: position 4,332,194 of record LR990852.1, on the reverse strand, counting down.
ACGTTACATAGTGCTTATGTACTAAGCCGTCGTGTACATTCTCCCGCCGTCGCTTCGCGATCTCCTGTTGGCAACACGACGATCTTCTTGGTCGGGCGGCGCAACACGTTGCCGTTGCTGGTGGTGACGTCGACGACTCGTACCTCGCCGTCTGCACCGGGGAAGAGCCGCGTCACTCGTCCGCGCGGCCATGTCCCACGGGGCAAGTTGTTGTCGCAAATGATCACGACGTCGCCCTCCTTCGGTGTTGTCCCGCGGGTGTGCGTCTCCCGCCGGTGTTGGAGCAGCGGAAGGTACTCGCGCAGCCACCGGCGCCAGAATTCGTCGGCCAGGTACTGCGCGCGCCGCCAGTGTTGGCGCGCCGTTAGGTCGCCGGCATCAAAGACGCCAGGCGATGGTGAGTGCGAGTTCGCGCCCAACAGGATGTGGTTGGGCGTGATGGCCTCAGCGTCGTCGGGTCCCACCGCGACATGTGTCAGCGGGCGGGAGTTCACGGTGTGCTCAGCCTCGGCGAGCAGGGTGGCGAGCGTCTCGTCGCTCGGGTACTTCACGTGCAGGGTGTGGCGCAGTGCTGTCTTCACCGTGCGCACCAGCCTCTCCCACACGCCGCACATGAACGGGGCGGCGGGGGGCTGAAAGCGCCACGTGATGCGTCGTGCTGTTGCTGCCTCGCGGAGCGCGGCCACCGCTTGCATTGCGGCGGCCGCTGCCTCGCTGAGCTCCTTGTTGGCAGCCTTGAAGCACGTCGCGTTGTCGCTCCAGATTTCAGTCGGGTGGCCGCGGCGCGCAAAGAAGCGGCGCAGGGCGGCCACAGCTGAGTCTGCGCTGAGCGATGCGACGACCTCCAGATGTACGGCGCGTGATGTCATGCAGGTGAAGAGCGCGACGTACCTCTTCTCTCGACGTCGCCCCACGGTGACTTCAAATGGCCCGAAATAATCAAGGCCGGTGAATGTGAACGGGCGCGCATGGTGAGCCAGGCGCGCGTGAGGTAGGTCACCCGTGAGAGGTGTTGCGGGTTTCGCCTTCAACAGGCGACAGCGCGGGCAGCTTTTGATGACGCTCTTCACCGCGGGCCGCACTCGCAGAATCCACAGCCGCTGTCGCAGCTCGTTGACGACGATCTCGGTGCCGCCGTGGTGTAGCTCTTCGTGCACGTGTTGTATGTACAGCTTGCTATACGGGTGGTCCCCGCACAACAACATTGGGCTTGCTGCATCCTCGGTGATGTCGGCGGCGGCGCTCACTCTGGACTTCACTCGCACTATTCCGCTTCCGTCGCGGAATGTGGTGAGGGCCGCCAGCCGGCTCGGGTCAGCCAAGCTGTCGCGCTGTACAGCGCACACCCACAGCTGCTCGGCGCGGAGAAGGTGTCGCGCCTCTAGTGGCACGTGGCTCCGCGCAGCAGGTTGGATGTCTCGGGGTGTTGCTGCGGCGTCGGCGCGGGATCGCGCCGCTGTCCATGTGGGGTCACTCGCTGCGTTGGCCCGTGTTCGCTTGCGGCGGGTCGCGGCCACTGTTGCAACATGTGATCTGCAAAGTTCGATGAACTGTAGTACTCGCGCAGTGGCGCGCAACAGGCGCGGCCAACGCGAAAAGCGTCGGACGTCTGGCAAGTGTCCTCCAGGCGGCGTCGCGACGGCGGCGCAGCTTAACTCCTTCTCTTCTCCAGTGTTGATGCGGGCGGCGGGCTTCTCTCGCTCGGCGGGCCACTCTTCTTCCGGCCGGCGTAGAAACGCGGGCCCATGGAACCACCGATGCCCGGCGCCGAAGTCCGCTGGTGTTGCACGGGTGGCGTCGTCGGCTACGTTGTCGGCTGAGGGTAGCCAACGCCACTCGCTTTTCCTTGTGATGTCTTCTATCTCGGCGAGCCGGTGGGCCACGAACGTTTTGAACGTCCGGGGCTCGGCGCGTATCCACGCTAGCGCCGTGCTCGAGTCGCTCCAGTAGACCCGACGCTCCGCCGTGAAGTCGTGCTCGTCAGTGACCGAGCGCGCCAGCCGCGCGCCCAACAGGGCGGCCTGCAGCTCGAGGCGCGGGATCGATGTCGGCTTCAGGGGGGTCACGCGGCTTTTCCCAGCTGCCAGCGCGACCCGCACCGACCCGTCGGCGCGCCGCATTCGCCAGTATACGGCGGCGGCGTAAGCTTCCTCGCTCGCGTCGACGAAGGTGTGTAGCTCGTAGCTCTCTGCGGGCTCGATGTCGTAGCACCGCGGTATGCGCAGCTGTTGATGCTGCCGCAGCACAGCCAGCCAGCTGAGCCAGCTCGCCTGCAGTGTTGGTGGTAGTGGCTCGTCCCACCCGGTGCCGTGTCGCCATGTGTCCTGCAACAACCTCTTTGCCGGTGTGGTGATCGGAGCTACTAGCCCGAGCGGGTCGTATAAAGACATTACGACGCTCAGGGCCTCCCTCTTAGTCGGCGTCCGGGTGCCTGCCAGCACTTCCGGCGTGGCACGCTGTCCGTAGTTGTAGCTCAGCGTGTCCTCTTGCGTGTTCCAGAGCAAGCCGAGTGTTTTCTCAAGCTCGCTCCCGCCGATGGCGATGGTGATATCGGCGCGGCTGGCTGCCAAGGGGGCCACGGCGTCCGAGACATTGGACGCCCACCCGCGCAGCTCGAAGCCCGCGCGCCGATGCACTGTGTCGACTGCTTGCGTTACCTGTTGCGCTGTTGTCACATCGGCGTAGCTTGCGATGTAGTCGTCCATGTAGTGGTTGCGGACGATGGCGGACGCGGCCTCAGGGTACTCCTCACTGTGTTCAGCTGCGTTGCGGTCCTTGATGTAGAGCGCAGTGCATGGTGATGAAGTCGCGCCGAAGATTAGCGACGTCATGCGGAACTCTTCCGGTGGGGCGTCGCCTCGTTTGTCGCCTCGCCACAGGAAGCGCAGCGCGTCGCGGTCCTCTTTTCGCACTTTCACTTGCATGAACATTTCTGCTATATCCGCTGAGATCGCTACACTGTGTTGTCGGAATCTCATCACGACGCCCGGCAGCGATTGCAAGCGGTCGGGGCCCGGCAGCAACATGTCGTTGAGGCTGCGGCCGTGGCTGCTCGCTGCGGCATCGTGCACAACACGTATCTTGGGCTTCGCTGGGTTGACAACGGCAAAGTGCGGCAGGTACCAAGTCCTCTTCGGCGTGGGCGCGGCGGTGACTCGCTCAGCGTACCCGGCCGCTAGCAGATGGTCGATCCTCTCTGTGTACTTCCCATTGAAGTTTCCGTCCCGATCCAGTTTCCTCTCTAAGTTGCGAAGCCGTGATAATGCGTTCGCATAGTTGTTCGGGATGACTTCTTCTTCTTGCTTCCACAGGAGTCCTGTTTCAAAGCGGCCATCTGGAAGGCGGCGGCTCGTCGCATCTAGCACTGCGAGGGCGCGCTGCTCTGGATCGCTTCTTGTTTTCCTCGCCGTAATCCCGATGGAATCTAGACTGAAATACTGCTTAATTATTTCGTCCATCGGCTCCGTAATGTACCCACAAAAGGCGACGGGGTGGCAGCGCGAACTTCGGCATCCGTGTATAACCCATCCTAGGTGGGTCAGTGAGGCGACCGGCTGGTCGCGCCGGCCCGCGCGCACCTCGCGGCTGACTATGAGGTCCCAGTTGTCCTGACCGATGAGCAGCTTTGGCGAGGCCTCTCCATAGGTGAGCGGCGGCAGGTGGTCTAAGTGGCAACAGTCCTCTAGCTCGTCCTGGAAAATAGACTGTGTTGTGAATGACAACTTGTCCACTGTGCGCGCGTTTGCGAGTGTGTACTCGCGGTCACTGTGCGCGCCCCGTATCTTCACATTCACAATCCTGCTGTTGGTGTGTTGCGTTTCCTCGCCGCCGACTCCCTGCACGCGCATTGCCTCTATAGGCCCGTTCAGCGCGAGCGCGTCCGCTATGCCGCCGTCTAGTATGGTCACGGTGCTGCCTTCATCCATCAGCGCGTAGACCTCCGCTGTCGTTCCGTTGCCGCCGGTGAGCACGACGGGCGCTATCTTCAGGTAAGCGCGCCGTCTTCGTTGCGTCGTCCCGGCGGCGTTGGTCTGCTCCACTGCCGGCTGTTCTGTAGCGGCAGGCTTATCCTCGTGCAGCAAACGATGGTGCGGCTGGCGGCACCCGCGCAGCCCGCAGGGCGCGGCTCGGCACCGGAAACGTCGGTGTGTGCTTGCTAAACATCTGAAACACACGTTGTGCTTGCGCGCCAGCTCCCATCGCTGTTGTGTCGTTGCCTTGATCACATTCCTGCAAGTGTAAAACTTGTGATCCGCCTTGCAGAGTGGGCACGACTCCTTCTCCGCCTCTGTGTCGCGCGCCGCATACGCCCGCTCCGTGCGGCGTCTCGCTGCTGGCTGCGCTATGTTGATGTCTCCGGCGCGCTCCGGTGGTGCGTATTACGTCCGCTTGTCGGCCTCTACTCCCAGGAAGAGGGCCATCCTCTTCATGTCGGGGATGCCATCTTCTTTGACCGCTGCGTAGTCATACCACTTCTCCCGAAGCGCCGGAGTTAACTTCTCCAATATCGTGCGCACCATCGCAGTGTCGTGCAAATGGTGTATGCTCTTCATAGCTTCCATCGTCGCTACGATATTGGTCACCTGCGATGCGAAGATGCAGATGTCCCTCGGTGAGTCTGCTAGTCGTGGCAGCCTTCTGATCTTCTCAGCTTCCAACTCTATGAGGGCACCTGGTCTTCCAAATCGCCTTTCGAGCGCAGTCAGTACTTCCTCGGGTTCGGGTCGACGAATCAACAACCCGCTGACTGCCTCTGCTGCGACGCCCTTCAAGCTGCGTCGGAGTCTCACCACGTTCTCTGATGCGGAGAAGCTTGATGACGTATCCTCGAAGATGGCTCTCCATTCCAACCAATTTCCACTGTTCCCGTTGAAGATAGGTAGGTCCTGGCAGTGGGTAGGCATCCTTGTGGCCCCCTGCTTCATTCCCATGGTGATGGCCTTCGCTAGTTCCCCGAAGTCGAAGGCGCCCTCACCCCTGGCAGGCTTGGCACTGCTGCTACATTCTTCCTTTGTGGTGGCTGGTGGTGGCTGCGTTGCGTCGCCCGGTGGCTGTTGCTGAAGCCACCTGTTCACCTTAGCGACGGACGCGCCGCCGTCGTCCTCTTCATCCGTGTCATCCTCGCTCTCGGCTACGGCCTGGGCGCGCGCCAGTTGTGCCTCAGCCAGCATTACCGCTGCCTGTGACTCCGCTAGGCGCCGCTGAGCCAGCTGCTCCTTCGCCTCCAACTCCGCACGGATCTGTGTGCGTTTGGCTCGGGAACAGCGTGACCGAGCGGCAGCTGTCGCGGGCCTGCTAGGTGCGCGGTCAACGTCGATCGCGGTCCCGCTGGTTTGCGCCGTCTCTGCCGTCGTCGTGGTGTCCGTGGTCGTCGTAGCCATCGTCCCTGTAGACGTTGTCGGTGTGGTCGTCTCTTCCGACGTCTCGTCTGCGCCTCCCCTGTTGCTCCTCGTCACTGGCATTCTTCAACCTTCAAAATTCGGCTCGCGAAGGACAATATAATGTGGAGGACCGGACCACTCCACATATGATGCTATCTGTAGACTTTGTCTACCTATCCGGAGACCCAGCTCTGATAAGAGCTAATCGTGATAAACGACTTGGATGCTCCCTCGGTCACTTGTTTTGCGTCTATTACGCGTGTGGACTGTATACTAGGTGTGATTGAAGAATATGTGACTCTACGTTAAGTTACTTCCAAATAAAACTGATTCTAAACTTAATAAAAAACTGACTCTAAACTTCTAGGTAAAATAAAACTTTTTCTTTGTTCTTGGTAAGAGCGCTTGTGCTTCGGGCGGGATACTTGTTCCTTATCGGTGGCTATTCGGCGACTGACTACCGTATCAAATTTGGCCTCCTATTTATACTATTTTCGCCCGAAGCACGAAAACACAAAATTCATTTATTCTTAATAAAATTACGTTCACAACAGAGTTCTATAGTCTACGTTTATAGAACAACAAACATTTTCCTTATATTCTTAGTAGAAGTACCTTTTTTGACCTCTTGAAGTTGGCACGTGTAAGGAACCGGTTCATACCGGTTTTTTCCTACACGTGCCATATAAATACAAATTTATTTTAGCTTTTATTGAACATTCTTATTGGAAATGGACACCTTACTTCCCAACTATTACGTATCACGTAATTAATGTTCAATTCAATAGCGGATTATCGGAAAAAACGTGTATTTACTTTTGGTTCGCACGGGCCCAGCCAGTCGCAGCGCTGCCAGGCGCGTGCGAGCGAGACAACCTATCGATATACTCGATTCACAACTTATTTTTAATATTTACATAATAGGCCGTTACGTTACATAGTGCTTATGTACTAAGCCGTCGTGTACACTTGGTTTTGTCTTTTATTTCAATTTACTTAACTTAATAAATCTAATGAAGAAAACGCAGTAGTAATGGATCGATTTCTAAGACCAGATAATTGATTTCGACCCGACGAGCACATCCGCATCAAGTCAATGGCAACATTGGAAAGTGAATTTTCTGGCAAATCAAGAAAATTCATCGGATTATTATATAAGCTGCAACTTCTTATAAATCACATATCGGCGCAAGTTTTTTAGCGATAAGCGAAAGCAAAACTTACAAAGATGCTATGGCTATATTGGACAGACAGAAACAAACAGATGAGAGCATGGACAGTTTTAGGCACGCCTTAAAAGAATTATCTAAAAACTAATTTTACTGCAGTAGACGCAGATACAAAAATATAAATGATAATATAAGAGACGCGTTCATTGTCGGAATTTTTTCGAACTCAATAAGGCAAAGACTTTTAGAAAACTATACACTGACCCTAGAAGAAGCATTTAATAAAGCACAATCGTTGGAAATGGCAGAAGTTAATACACAGAATTATAATACTGTCTCTGTTAATGTAATGCAGAATGAAACTACTGCTGCAAGCTCCTCTAACAACAACGTAAATGCTCGAAAACGAAAGTGTTGGTTTTGTGGTGGACCCGTACACCCTCGAAAGATCTGCCCGGCTCTGGATGCGACTTGTCAATTATGTGGAAAGAAAGGTCACTACGCCAGTGTGTGTCGCAAAAAGGTTCGCTGAATTCAATCACCGCAGAAAGTGAGTGTTCTGCATGTATCACCGGCATTGTCGCCGCCTCACAATCTTCTCTAAGGAAAGCCACTATGCCTGCTTTCATTAAGGGCATTCGAGCGGAGGCATTACTAGATACCGGAAGTTCTATGAGCTTTACAAATTAAGAGTTTTGCAAGTTGTGTCAATTAAGAAGAAATCCATGCGATCAAACCATATCTATGGCTTCCTTGAGTTATACATCACAAGTTGCGGGCCAAACTCACCAGACTATCATGATTAGGAATCCTGGATGGTGTTAACCTGCTTATTGTCAAAAATTTATGTGCGGATATGATAATAGGACATGATGTCTTAGCGAAACACTCATCGCTAGAATTTGCTTTTGGTGGACCAAAACAACCGCTAGTGGTATGTAATGTGGCGGAAGCATCCGTCCCCGCCGTACCATTATGCGCTAATGTAACTCCAGACTTTAAGCCAATAGCTACAACCCTTGCTGTTGATACTCTCAATGTGAAAAAATCGTAGCAGTAAGGTTTTTCATAAACTGCCATTTATATCGGAACTGCCGGGACAGATTTTGATGCTTCTCCCCATGAGGGTCTAGTAGGGGTATCCTGTCACAAATTCTATACTCGTTTTTCTATTGATACTTTCACTGTGAAATAATCGTAGCAGAACAATTTTTATAAGACTGCCATTTATCTCGAAACTGCCGGGACCGATTCTGATCTTTGTTTACATGAAGGTCTAGTTAAGGACCCTTATTAGAAATTCCATACCAATGTTTGGGTTGGTTCATAGACCACTTCTGCCCAGTCTCCTTTCTATGTGAAGCAAGTTTTTGGCTAATCGATGGAACATTTGATAGCTGCCCATTCCCATTTTGTCAAATTTATACGATACATGCCATAGTCGGAATTCCGGAAGGCACACACAAAATAGCTTCCCTAGTATGGTTTACTCTCACATACATTAGAAAGATGTTACACGATTTTGTTATCAATTTCTAAAATGTCAAGCTTCAAATAAGTTCAAAATACATCTGAGCCCTGAAATCATCGTTACTGACTTTGAACTTGCGGCAAATGAATGCCATCAAAAATATTTTCCCGCGCTGTTTGAATAAACTTAGTTTTTTTCACTTACAACAAAGTATATAATGGGCACATTCAATCAGCTGGTCTCGCCTCCCGCTGTAACAATGATCCAGTTTTTGTTCACAACACATCGGAGCACTGGCGTTTTTAGAGCTATCAGAAATCAGTGATGCATGAAATATAATAAAAACAGACATTATACCTGAGGAAGCAAAGATTGTACATACATTCGAAAACAAGTTCAGGATTTAATGAAAATTGGCTCCTACATATTTTATGGGTTCTCTGTTTGAGCCTGATGAAACGAGCCAGCACGCCAAAAGCCGAAGGATTTGATTATTAAAAAAACAATAAAATCAAATTGAAAATATATTTAATCAAATTATTTACAGTTATAATTTTTCCAGACTTTCACATTTTTTATTTATACGAGTTATAGTCATTATTATATATACAATAAATAAAGATACGTGCGCCCGATAACGTAAAGTACGTAAACTTTTTAAAATATTGAAAAAAATAAATATTGAAAAACCATATATTTATGATAATCACACAAGAAAATTGTATGTACTAAAGTGGGCATTATTAGGAACAATACACTCAAAAGATGCCACAATTAATTATACATTCTATTTGCACGAAATGTGCGCTTCTTCTATCGCCAATAATTGCAGGGCAAACGTTTCATTTTGTGAAATGCTGACCAATGTCAAAAGTCAAAAAACTCAACAGAGTTAAAAATTACACTAAAATTGAAATTCCCAATGCACTTAACAGAGCAACTAAAAAAAACCGGGTACGTACGTGTCGGACCACGCACAATGTAGCACGCTTTCCTCGTGGCCCAACTGTTATGCACAACTAGTTGTGTCATTAGGAGGGTGGGTTCCGGCATTCCATAACATAACCTTTCCTACGCATTGCTTGCTTGCAGATGAGTACAGTCAGGAGCACGTTGAGCTTTACACTTGCGGTACAATTTTGGCTCATATGACATAGAACTTAAGAATGGTACAAAGTCCGATATGTAAAGGTCGACCTGCTCTTGACTGTACAATGGCATATCGGTGGGCGAAGTGTGGGTTGATGGATGTATGTGGCACAGGATCTTGATCCTATGAAAATCCTTTATCCTTATTCATAGTCTACTGTTGAACAAAGTAGTGTCACTCCCCAAGGGGAGACTACTACAGGCTGAAATGATGATGTCAAATTACTATACTACGTTATTTGTGCATGGTTGTTGTATATAATTTAAACAAAACCCTCTATTGTCTATGTCCACTGGCGCTTCCACATTGTCAGAGTGAAACCACAGGCGAAATGGTTTAACGGTACCTGTAATAAAGAAAAGCATTAAATCAAGAACAGCGATTAACAATTTTCACGCATCGGCGGCAGTAAATATCTTTTCTAAAATTATAAACAAAAACAACTAACACATTGATTTCAGTGAACGAGAAATCAATCAAAGTACAACTGTATCAAATAAAGACGTTAATTTCGCTGTTCATTCCATGAATTCTTATGAAATTATAATGAGTATGTAAGACTTTTCTTATTTGCATGTACTTTCAAATATTATATTTTTAGGGGTGCAGAAAATCTGTTTATCGAAGGCATCGAAGCAGAGGTATATCATAAAGAAAGAAAAAAACGTCAAATACAAGAGACAGCGCGGTCCAATGACTTATTTGAATGCAAAGCAGCCTATTTTATACTACTGTTGGAGAAAGAATATAATGATCTTTTGACCCAATTCAAGCTTATTTATTTGCTAAGTAAATTGTGTCAAGAAGGTGTTCATTGATTCAGAAAATGTGATCGACATTAAAGAGAAAACGTCATAGCTGCGACAGGCATTGTTACTACATGCATAGGGTATTCATAGTTTGTAGAACTATTTTCTGCCATGAACATACCTGCGTTTGATACAAAAACATTTGCAATGTGGCAAAATATAGTATATGAAAATTAGGAAATGACGGCAACAGATGCTGGAAGTGATAAGGAAATAAAAATTATATTAGGATTTACTTACTCAGCACAGAAGACGATTGCATTGATAGATCAGCGGAAAATGTTCCACCGCATATTCTGTCTGTGCATAATGCCTGATTTGGTTGTATTCGCCCAACATTGGCAGCACATGGTACCAACAACCAATCATTGGCACAATTGTTTGGCCCAGCTCCAGAACCAATCATTGCGTTCACGGGACCATTGCTATTGCCACTAAGCGTAAAAGAGCGGGAACGGTTGTTTACTGTAAAATAAACAATAAAACAGAAGTAAACAGTTAAAGTTGACAAAGTTGTAGTAGTACAAATGTGTGCAACAGTGATTCCTACTAAGAAGTACAGGTCAATGCATTATTTACTAGGAGAGCAAATCACTGATTAAGAAAATAAATGTTATCTAACTTTTTGTGGTTAAAATTATCTGCTAAACGTAACTTGAATGATGAATACAAAGTGTCGATTGGTTACCTACATAATTTTTAAATTTGTCAAACTGCACCCAAAAAAACCACAACATAATAAATTGAATTTTCAACTTTGTGCGGATAAGGCGCACATACGAAGAGACGGTGCGTCATGTAAAGTCTGACTTTGTTGCGATAGGCTATCTTCCTCTTCTTCGCTTGCTTTGCTGCAACTTGTTAATATGCCGAGATACAGAATGTATTGGGTGCATCCTGTGTGGAAATTGTCCTACGAGCATAGGTATTTCAAAATAATGGAAAGATTTAGTGAATATCGTGATCGTTTTCGTGATGTACTTATATAAAATGTCACAAATATGTTACCATATTAAATTACCTAAAGTAAAAAATGGTGTTCAGAAACAGCACACAAATTGGAGACAACCAGTCTGTCCCGAAACACGACTATTGATAACATTAATGATGCGATGTGTGATTCAAAGAATATTTATTTATTATTATTCCATGGAAATAGTGGGATACACCCGGAATTCGTTTCTTCCCAACAAATATTGTTCGTACTGTATATTACAAGCGACGACGTGCTGCTCGCCGCTCCAGTTGCGGCGGCACGGAACAGGCGAACGAACGTCGCGTCATATACGGCATGCCTGTGTTGCGTCTGCACCGCGTCTCTTTAGTGAGTATATTTACATGCGCGTCACTTTCATACATAATGTATTAAAACGTTTTGAAGCGACATCGTGCCTGCTGCGCCTTTACCATGTGCCTTTTCTGTATAATTTAGGCTTAAGAATGTTAATAAGAAACATGCAGAAGCTGTGTACTTATATATCAAAATCTACACTGATAATATCGGGAACAAAGGCAAGTTGCAAATAAAACTCTGCTACAAAATAATAAGTAGAACGCGCGTGGGGCGACAGCCTTCGATTGAGTAAGCAAAATGTTAGCCTTGGGACTGTAGGGAACACTAATGCATGTGTCACAATATTGTTTACGTACACAATACAAATACTGTAGAAATAGAACGGGGAAAAGTCATAATTTTCTTTTATAAATTGGAAAATAACAAATTCGCATAAAAATTTTCTTGTTGTTGTTTAGAAGAATAAAATTATGTGAATATAAATAGTTATGAATTTAAGGTTTACCAGAATCTGGGCAAGCTGTGTACTGAATTCCGCAAAAATTTCTCTCCATCCTTATGCAAATGCCGTAATCTTGATTACTGAGCTGGAACCCAGAAGAAGGGTCATAGTTGAAGGAACGAAGCTGACCTGACACTCCAGTATAGTATTGAAGACAGCCCTCGTCAGCTGAAAGCATTACAAAATATAAAAACGAATCGTATAATCTCGGTATTAGAGTCTAGAATCTATTGTAAAACTACAGGCTTTGATTTACCTGCAACATCTATCCTCGAGAATCAAATAAAAAAATACCTTATTCTATAGACCGTCGCGGGCACTAAACACGATTTTTACAACATATTGTTCTTCTGTGTTAAATCTATACATCTATACATATAATAAAACAGTATTTGGCAAAAATGGAGAGGGAACAGTTAGAGAAAGGTAATAAAAGCGAAAAAATTTTTTTTTTTAAATTTTTTGTCTGTCTGTTTGAACGCGCACATCTTCTAAGTTACTGAACAGATTTTAATGCTGTTTTCACAGGAAGCTAGAGCTCGGCTTGGAGCAGAAAATAGGCTTTGTTTTATTTAAATCGCATGACAGGAAAAGGAGTTATCCACTAATTATACCACTAAGGTGGCATACCAGCTTACGGCCCACCTGATGGTGAGCGGTCACCGTAGCCTATGGACGCTTGCAATACCCAGGAGTATCACTCCCGCGTTGTCGACTCTGTAAAAAAATTTAATGCCCCTTTTGAAGAACCCCATATTATAGTCTAAAGGAAAGACCTCGGCGGGGATCTCACTCCACAGCTTAAGCCTTCGCGGGAGAAAACTCCTCTGAAACCGCGCAGTATAGTATAGTAGTATAGTATAACTTTATTTGCATAACTGAGGCACAAACATACAAATAGATACACATTTACATTAACATCTACACCAAGAGCATTATTGTACCGCAGTGACACAAAAAGGCAAACAAAAAGGCAGTACGCGACCATTTTGGTTTTAGTGTGTGAGGTTGGATTCCCCGCAGGTGACGAGCAGGTAGAATAGTTCTATTTCGGAGTATGGTCGGCAACAAATACGTTTCGGGGACACATGTGGACACGGTTGTAGTGTTATTCGCGTTATACTGCTGTTCCATACGTTGCGGTGCGACACAGCGGTGACTGTTTAAACAATGTACCGGATAAACATCGTATTCTTCCGTTTGCCGCAAGGGCTCTGCGGCATCTAAACCACCGACCGGTGCGGTTCCGTGGATAGGCACACAGAATAATACTTTCTTTGAATATTACAGTACTTTAAATCTAATAATTTAAATTCATAACTTTTTAAAATACGTCTACGATACTCTGCCTTGGTTGAGGTCCGGCACTTAGAAATCAGAAATGATTGTCCAGATCCAGACTATTCAATAAAACATAGCAAATTATTTAATTTTGGCTATGGCATGCTTTGACAATGTCATTTTTGTCACTTTGAAATGTATTGTAAAGTTTTTTAAGTATTTTTTACTTATATAAATTTAATTTATATTTATTTTATTTATACAATGTGATTTTTTTATCTACAAACTCTATTCATATGACGGGTAAATTCATTCGTGTAACTTTTCACTAAAACCTGTCATACCGATCAAAGTAAATTAAATTCTTCTTTTTAGCATTATCGATTCCAATTGCCGAAGTAGGTTTTGGATCGATTCCAATTGCCGAAGTAGGTTTTGGCAGGATCTACAACCTAAGTTTAAGAGCGGTTTCAGACTAGCGTTATTATACGCGCGAATACGGTAGTTTCGGCATACGCGCTTACACGCGCGCTACATTACGCGCTTAAAAAAAACGGATGTGCGTATACTGGCATATTTCGGCGTGATGGTACTGGTAGTGGTGTCTCGCTCGGCTCGCGCTTATACGAGGTTTTAAGCGCGTCAACGCTCGCACGAATTGTGCATATGGCAAAAGGCGCGCCTACATGCGCTTCCAAAACATAAAACGCTAGTCCGAAACCGCTCTAAGGCTTGACTTGGTGTATATGAGACGCTTGCCGCCAAAGTCCGTGTCACGCCCGCGCTACGCCGTTTACATATGCCCCGCGTCTTAGGAATTGAGCAACTGTTATCAAGCCTTGATAACTCCAGAGAGGAAAGCAAACCCTTCGTATTTCGAAATGCTGGAAAATTAAAAAATATAAATTAAAACATTGTAAAAGACTCGAATAAAGATATTTGGACGACGATTTACAATTTGGATGTATATCCACGAAATTTTATATCGTCTTCGTCGGATTTCCTCACGATGTTTTCACATTCACCATTTAAGTGATAAATTAAGAATATGTTATAATTTGTAAATGAAATAATTTTGTACACAGCGTCCGAAAGTTCGTCGACGGAGTCTGGCAGCGAGCTTACATTGAGACGGCAGCCGAGACGGTCGAACCGCACGCGCAAGCCCAAGCCCGCCTTCGTGCAGATCGCGCAGGGACAGACTCGTGGGAGAGGTAAGAGTACAGACATTCTATTTCACGAAGAGCTTTTGGCGATGAATGTTGTAAGGCGTGTACATACTCATTGTCAGTATAGTATATACGTTTATGTATGTATAGTGTGTATATGTGTGTGCATGTATGGTGCGTAACCGATTTTACGAGCGTTTCCGTGGTTACACACACTTACATAATGTGTGTAAAAGGTACAATATTCATAGCCGAACGAACTACTAATATATCTAACTAGATTTTATAATTGTCGAACACTCGCTATAATTGAACATTTCACGCGGACGAAGTCGCGGGTAACAGTTCGTATAAAATAAATAAGCTACTTATTACTAATGAATTTACCTTTATATATGGTGCTGCATGGTATCTGCGTTACTTTCACCTTCCATAACCTCTCGAAAGAGTTTCCACTGGTTACAAAGGTCAGTTTAACAGGATTTGTAGTGCCTACGCCCGCGTCTATGTACACTGTAGAATAGTAAAAAGTTTACTCAGACCCTTCTCATGATAAAGTGCACATATTAATATTATGGAGCAAATTAATTAAATTAAACAATATTATCGTTATTCTATTTTTATGCATGACAATATTGTTGCTAGTAGTACTCGTCACTGCGAAAATTTGTTTTTGAGAGTAACAAAATAATCGGCGGTGTGCTGTTGCTAAAGCAAACAATGTAATGATGTTTACTCAATTGACGTAGACACTGCCATTTTGCAACTGTGTAGCGGCATAATAATTTTAATTGATTTTATTTGGAAGTCGTACAGCTTAATAAGCAAACACAAACCAGAATAACAAAAAACAATGCCAATTAAAAGCCTCCACCGATGCATATGCAAAAATTATGATTGTTACGATCATAATGTTCAAATAAAATTTTCCATGAAAATAAAGTTTTTTTAAATCTATCTATAGGTATATAAATATATAAAATCAAAGTCCTGACTGATTTAACTATATATCAACGTACAGCCCAAACCGCTGGATCTAGAGATTCCAAATTTGGAATGTAGGTTCCTTACGACGGCTAGGGGTGTACCTACTAAGAACGGATTTTTCAAAATTTCCACGGGAAAGCGAGATATACGCAAACGAAGTTGCGAGGGTTTTACTAGTATAAGGTAAGGTATATACTTTCACATTAGAAAAATATATTAATATAGAAATGTAAATAAAATAAATAATAATAGCAAATGGTTAAATTGTAGCAAAATATTCGTGAAATACGTGAAAAGTATATTATTATTTTAAAAAAACACATTAAGTTTCAGAATCAAATAAGACAGGCTCAGTTAAAACAAAAATTTAATTACATTTTGTTCATCGCTATTGCAAATATAAACTGAAATAAATTTTAATACACATATTTTGATAACGGAAATTGAATGCGACCGAGTTAACTTGCACCAGTAAGCTTGTAATGAAGTTTTAAAATGAAATATTTTCTACATAGATTGATGAACCGTGTTTTTGAAGATTTGAAGCGTAAATACAGTTAAGGGAGACTTAATTATATTTGCTCTCCAAATAAAAGGTCTTTTAAACCCTGTCTGTACTGTTATTACTAAAGCTTTAGTCATGGAATTCGTACTTAAGATATTTAAGGATATGCTCTTTGGGATATACGTCTTGAAAACATGATAACTTATAGTTTTCAAAAAGTGCCTTTTAAAAATTCAAAGTTACGTCTAAGAATAATTTTGTTAAATGTGATGTACGTGTGTGTATGAATGTACATAATATACATCGCATGTTCATACTGTCTTTACACTTTGAGGAAAGCGAAGTATACTCTTATACGATTAAGAAGAAAAAAAACAAATAGATAATCCTGAATTACTCATAAAACTGACATGCCATCTTATAATAATACAACTTAGCTTGATTAAGAAGTTATGTGCTATAAAAGTTCGTAAACTTCGCTTCACTCAGGTTACTACAGTGAGGATATTACCTAGGTTTGAAGTTAATTAAATCAGTCCACTATTAAATTGTGATAAAATTAAATAAAAAGATTTACACTATTTATGTAACTATAGTGGTTAAGATTTTGATAGCAAGCTGCAAACCAACAGATCGTCGCTGCGCCTGCCAAGTTCCATTATGTGCATTTTTTGATTTTTCGTTTTTTACGTCAAATTAATCTATGGCCCGAGCTTTATGTGTCTGTAAAATCACTTTTGTAAAATTCCAACTAGAAACTAGTTTTAATAAATTCCGCATGTGCTGCGACCGTTTGAAAAAATCGGCATGTGCAGTTATGCACATAAGGTTTTCGTGTTTGTGACGTCGTCGCTGGTGAAGCGCGCAGTGTGTGATGTAAACAAATAATAAAAAAATGTTTAAATAGGAAAATCTTAGGAAAATACATAAATTTCGGTAAGTATATTATTTATTAATCATATTGTTATTGTTTTTTGATACATTCATAGTTTTTAACGTGTTAATTTATACTTTTAAGTTTAAATTATTGACATAACCTAAAAAAATAATTTTAATGCTATTGTGTTATTCATATTGTTATAATAATTTCTGATGGTTGTTCCTATCAAAATAGAAATAAAATTTTGTCATCCGCTTTAGCGAAATTATCGAAGGAGACTGGGTTAGAGCTTGAACAGATTATTTTAGAAAAAGGACACACGATGATGGAAGTGGACAGTGTCTCAACGTTGGAGAAAAAGTTTCGTCATCCAATTTATTCACCAAGTGATTACATCAGCCATATGAGGGAAGCAAGGCCAAAGCAACCTTGTCGACTACACTTTCTTTAAATATTACGAGGAAAATATTTGTCTAGATTCAATACGTCCAGGTAAAAAGGCTGGAGACCCAACTGTTACCGATATACGAGCTCTTTCCTATAAAAGCGGAAATGTGTACTACAAGCTTCGTCATCCTGATGATTGGCAAATCCAACCACAACGTCAACGCACCACTATGATGTCGTGTCCTGATCAGCTTTATAATTAACCCAAAAAAATTTATAAAACTAAATATGATAGTTTGCAGTCAATAAAACCTTTTATGCACCGAGATTACCATTCGTTTTATGATAATCTACAGTACAACTAATTTAAGTACTTTTCTACCTATCAGTGAGACTGATCAATTTAGTATGTAAGCTATACCTATTCTAATTAAGCTTTTATTCAACGATTATAATTTTGGTATCTTTTTTTATAGTAATACATGTTATCTGTAAGAGTTTCATATTATTTGTGATATTGTGGCAAAGTTCCTAAAAGCAATAGAAGCTATCATGTTAATTCGTCCATTAGATTTAAGCCTGTTGATACTCAGTAGTTTAAGTTCAGGTTCGGAAGGCTGTGATAATTATATTGTTATGTATTGCAATAATAACAATATTACTTATAGTACTAAATAGATTGGTAGTCTAAGTGTCTGCAAGTTGTCTACTGGTTTTTGGTGGCTCTATCTACATCATCAAACGACAGGCCTGGTGGTCGAGTAACTAGCAATGGTCACTTTATCCCAAGGGCCGCGAGTTCGAATCCTGCACAAGGCAAACATTTGTGTGCATGAACATGTCTGTTTGCCTTGGTCTAGGTGTTTTCTATTCTACGTATTTATTAAAAAAAAAAAGTATTTAAGTATATTTATCAGCAATCTGTACCCAAAGTACAAACTTAGTTGCTTAGTTTGGGACTAGATGGCGTTGTGTGATTCGTCCAGGAATATTTATTTATTTATCAATAATCGTAAATATGTAGGTACTTAAGTAGATACAAAAAAAGTATTAGTATGTACCTAAATTAGCTAAAATGTTACTGTAGGTACTCTTACCTAACCTGTTCACATTTTGTCTAAGTATGTTCATACGTAAGATTTTAGCTAATTTAGGTAGGTACTAACTACCTTCTTTCTGTCTACCCTGACCCTTACACACTTTTCTAAACATCAAACACTTTATTAGTACAACGTAGTTCCTGAGATTCGTGCTTATAAACATTTTTATCAGCCAAGTAATGATTTAACAATAAACTCAACTACCAGTTTTACTCTTTTACTCACCATTAACACACATTTATACATAGTTATTATAAATTATAACATTTTGAGTGACACAATGGCATTTCAATTTTTTTTTAGGTTATGTCAATAATTTAAACTTAAAAGTATAAATTAACACGTTAAAAACTTATGAATGTATCAAAAAACAATAACAATATGATTAATAAACAATATACTTACCGAAATTTATGTATTTTCCTAAGATTTTCCAATTTAAACATTTTTTTATTATTTGTTTACATCACACACTGCGCGCTTCACCAGCGACGACGTCACGAACACGAAAACCTTATGTGCATAACTGCACATGCCGATTTTTTCAAACGGTCGCAGCACATGCGGAATTTATTAAAACTAGTTTCTAGTTGGAATTTTACAAAAGTGATTTTACAGACACATAAAGCTCGGGCCATAGATTAATTTGACGTAAAAAACGAAAAATCAATAAAATTCACATAATGGAACTTGGCAGGCACATCGACAAATGTAAAAAAATATAAGAAAATGAAACGCAATCCACAATCAACAGAGACGATCAAATTCTACAATAAACACTATTTGTTTTAAAGTTTCAGCTCCAGGCATCAAAAATTATTTTGTGAAAAAAATCATTCCGGTAAATCATTGAAATACTTAACTATGACTGCCCTGGTTGACACCACAAATAGCTGGTACAGGGTTTCCACCAGATACTATGAACTGGTCTTGATTGCAAACGTGGTTCATTTGTTCCGGACCAGCTATGGAGAATCGGTTGAAATCCAACCTATATCAAATTTTAATGTAAGAGATCATATTTTATCATTCAAGCTATTGGTTAAAATGTGAAAAAATATTCAATTTCCAAAGTTAAACATAAAAAGTTGCGCACATCAGCGTCAACGAACAACCATTATAAGGATAATATTATACATATATCTAGACAAAACTTTCGCTTCTATTTATTATCTGGCGTGCCAACTTTTACTTGGTCTTGCGTCAAGCACTGTGCCGTAAGACGCACGTAGCTTGATAAGAATGATAAATCAACGATCTAATGTTTTTGCCCTTGGCACGACGATCATAGATTAGATAGTTAGGCAAACTACTTGCCTGATTTGGCAAACATCAGGATGTGCCTTGATTACGGTGAGCTCGCAGGATCCGGTGCCATCATACGGCGAGGGGTAACCAGAATTGACGAAGTACGTTCCGTTCTCAGATGTCGAACTACCGCATGACGTCATAACTATGAAAAAGAAGACAACAACTTACAACAATCATATCCTAAATTGACAAAAAAATATAAATTATTATGTATGATGTCATACAGCAGCGTTTATTCAGCTAAGTTAGAACCTGCTTATGTATTTACAAGGGTTACGCTTACTACAACTGCGACTGATAGTAACGTTTGAATGTCCAAAGGATGCTTCGACAGGGTTCTTTATATGGACAAAAAGGCCAAAATTGAAAGTGTCATTTTACTTACAAATGCAGCAAAGCCCAAAGCCGTTAGCGCAATATCCATTGGCGGACCCGCCACGCGAGGAGCACTCACGAGCAGTCATGCAGGTCCCGTTGTCACCCGACGCCCCGGCACACCCTCCGTTGGGAAAAGTCACCACAGTGAACAGTGATAAAACTACAAACAAATTTTAACTAAGTAAGGTAGGTAGTAAAGTTTGAGAATATGAATATTTTGATCACCCTAAAGCAGCAAACGAAATTTCTTGAAATTTGGCACTTTATATTATATTTTAGAAAATGTAGCAGTTTCCTCAGGTTAGACATATAATAATGTCAAGTAGGTACAGAAATGTGACATCTATGAGAGTAAAGCCAAAAACTGCCCACCTATTCTTTCCCCTTCTCAATTCAAACTCAATCGCTGTCTCACTCATACAAAATAGGAATAGAGCATAATATTCAATAATATTCGCATGCACAATTCGTTAACACAGACTATTACTAACAACTATTCAACATATAAATATAAGCGATTGTGCATCCTTATGAAAAGAATGTTTAAAAAAATATGTTGACTTTGAACTTTGAATTATAATTTGCACATAATATAACATTCGCAGATGCACGCAATATTGTGAAGTTTCCGTTATTTGCAAATTACAATGCACTTCTAAATAATTTAAAAGACATACAGAAATGGACTTACAACGACTTTCTTTTTGAATCGGCGGCGGCCAGAACCTCGCTTCTGCATTCTGAACATCTTGTTTACTTTTAGAGACAACTTGTCTGTTCCATTTAGGAAATGATATACCATTAAAAATGCCACTTCCTATAAACGATTTGGCTCTCGAATCTACAAACTCATTCTGACAATAATTTAACAAAACTACTGTCACTACAACTTTTAAAAACATTTTAACTACTGAACAATTTACTTTTTAACAAATTATACACTTTTAATTATGTTAATAAAAATAAAAACTAAAGCTTTCGGTGTCAAACTGGCCAAAACAATAACACCGTTGACAACTGCATTAGTGTAAAATAAAAACAGATATGAAAGGGAAGTAAACGTGTTATTTCAATATATAATATTCTAACAGGAAAGAGAACAATGTGACAAAATTTCTCCTATTATTGCGGTGTGACAATGCCCTACTACTGATGATAATTTCTTTGGATGTTTGTTTTGCACGCATGGTGTCAGCCCCTTGGAATGGAACGACCACTGTGTACCGTATATTTTGCGGACATTTTGAGATAATCAACTGGGAGATATTTCATTTAGACAGTGAAATAATTTCTGGAAATATCTGATCTTGGTTCTAAATGTAAAAGTATTTGCATTTGCAATCATAAAGGCGCTGTCCCACTGCTGCGCACGGAGAGGCTACGCGTCAAGCTTTGCTTTGCAAGAGGATGTACGTAATTGTTTCCACTGCAACCCACGGACACGTTAACCATCAAGTGACGTCATTGATACACGCGTGGCTTGCTCAACGTAGCTCAACGCTGTCAACGCCATGCACTCAGTGAATGCGGTACACAGCTTGTTCCACAAAGCGTGCACATCGCTGCGCACGCTGTGGAAACGTAGACCCACGTAGTCATCCACGCAGCTGTAATGTGCCACGTGGCCCACGTGTTCGTGCACAGCGTGCGCAGCAGTGGGACCGCGCCTTAATGCAAATAACAAACCCATTCAACCGTAAGCCTTTATTTTAAGTCGATATTTCACATCATTAAACATTCACATACATGTAGTAATTACCTAAATCTGTTTTTTGTAATTAAGTTTTGAATCCTGAAAAATACTGCTAATATTCATCAAAGATCATTTATGGCATTTGATATTAGATTGGAATTGTAGGATATAAGACACCACTCCAATAAAATTCCGTATGTAATATGAACTGTGTCCTATATTCTTAGTTTTTAACTGTTTTTTTAGGGGATATGTAGGATATATATGTAGAAATCATTTAAAAGAGAGAATTCTTACAAAAAAGAAAATAATACGACAACAATTTTCATATCATATCAACGTTACTGCTACACCAGAATTTACTCTCCTAAGCTCAAGGACATTTCATTTACTTAAATGTTGAACAAAATTTTATCATCGGTGTTCATCTTTTAAAAAGAAAAACATTAAATATTTTAGTAGTACACGGCCCATCACTGAAAAACCGTAAAAACTAATAAAGCAATACTTGGCACTCTCAGAGTATCAACTGTAAGTAGCAGTAGAGGCAAGAAACAGATTTTACTGATTTGCCAAAAAAAAACGTTCCATACTTAAACCGCTTATAACCCATCTATAAAACAGTGTTCTTTGTATTTCGCTAAACGGCCATTTTCATAATGGTGTTGCAACGTAACAAAATGATTAGCGAGTTGTCGCTCTCACTGCTTCCGCCGTTTATACAACAATACAGACTTGTAACAACATAATATGGAAGTATTTTTATTGTTTAACTAGGCGCACAAATATTATTTTAACTTTATCGCTGTCTAATTTGTGCTCTAAACAATCTTCCTTACTGTACGTATATTCCGTTTAGACATTTGTACTCAATGTATCCGGTGGTGACCGGTTTCCCATCAGATAATGCTGTAACCGAGAAGATTATTATAATCCCTGATCTAAATACTGGTGTCAAATCATAAAAATTTATTGGAAAAAGTATAAAATTCCACATTGTACAAGAAAATATATTTTGAAAAATCTCAAGAAAAAATTCAATTTCATTTCTGTGTTCATGTCGC
Source organism: Endotricha flammealis (assembly GCA_905163395.2). Lineage (NCBI taxonomy): Eukaryota > Metazoa > Arthropoda > Insecta > Lepidoptera > Pyralidae > Endotricha > Endotricha flammealis. Next base: position 4,309,663 of record LR990852.1, on the reverse strand, counting down.
CGCGGAAAAGGGATAACTAAACTAACTAAGATCAAGAAGAAGAAAAAGAGGTGCCACATTTAAATAATTCATGGTTCTATAGCCAGATATAATAATGAAATATACATAAGAAATCATAATGTTATATTTAAAGGGAACAAAGATAATAGGTGGCTAGAAGCTATGATTATTAATGGCAACAAGGTCCAGTTAAAGGTTGTCTGTATTGATTACCATGAGATCTGTGACAGCTGTTGTAAGGAATAGTTGGGCGGGCTTCTACATGCGGAGCTGGCAGGGGTGGAACGAAACGGACCGTTAATTGACGTTGCTCGTAATCGTCACTCCATTTTAGTGAAAACCGTCATTGCAAGTCAATATAAAAATCTTAGAAAAAACCGGGCAAGTACGTGTCGGGCCATGCACAATGTAGGGAATATTTGCTGTGCTTTGCTTGCCTTCAGTTAAGTACAACATCAAATTCTATCACATTTGTAAGTTTTCATCAAATAAATTTTATTTTATCAGTTCGTCGGCTATTACTCGGTAACTAGTAGAGCCTATAAAAATAAGAAATCTACATGAGAATTTGTGTTAAGGCGCCATAGGTCCAGCGACCCAAACGCGAAGTCGACCCCACCGCCCCGGGCCGCGCCTCGCGTCACGTTGCGACAACCGAGCGTCTTTTCTTATCATTGCGCACATAGTGTAAAAATATGCAGTACCGAAACTTTAAGTTTTCTAATTTGTAATAAAATAATAATTGCCTACAATTATTTTTTAATAAATATGAATGAATATAAAATGAAGATTATGAACAACTTTTATTAGGAACCAAATATGAAAAATGAAATAGACATGGTTTTCAGATGGTTTTGTGATGGTTTTCTGATGTCTTTGGGATGGTATTTCAATAGTTTTCGGATGGTTTTTCAATGGTTTTGTGATGGTCTCAAGATGGTTTTGGGATTATTTTCGAATGTTTTTGGTATGAAACTATCTGAAAATTGTAACTAAATAATGAGATTGTTTACTTATGATTTTAGTTATGGTTACTTATTTAGGTCTAACAGGAAATAATGATTGAAAAATCATTATTTCCTGTTGGACCCACTGCTACGCACAACTAATTTTGGCACAACTAAAAGTATTCCTATTGGCACAACTATGGCACAACCAGATAATTGTCATTAAATAGTTCCCTTTGGTACCACCATTCATTAAGGAAGTACATTCGTGTGCAACACTGTATAAGAGGCATGTTATGGGGTGACTCAGGAATGGTTTTGGGGTGAGTTAGGAATGGTTTTGGGGTGAGTTCGGAATGGTTTTGGGGTGAGTTCGGAATGGTTTTGGGGTGAGTTTGGAATAGTTTTGGGGTGAGTTTGGAATGCTTCTGGGGTGAGTTTGGAAAAGTTTTGGGGTGAGTTTGGGATAGTTTTGGAGTGAGTTCGGAATGCTTTCGCACCAATTGGCACTGATATAGTCGTCACATATCTTCCCACCTTTATCCTTACATATTATAAAACAAAGTCCTCCCGTGCGTCTGTCTGTCTGTCTGTTCGCGATAAACTCAAAAACTACCCAACGGATTTTCTTGCGGTTTTTACCAACGGATAGCCTGGTTCATGAGGAAGGTTTATGTATAAAATTTGTCAATATTTTATGTAAATTGGCTGAAATATAAAGATTATTGTTGGGAGTGTCGGAAAAAATCGACCCGCTTGGAAGCTGTCGACGAAAACGCTGTCTAAACCCTTTGAGATATAACAATACAAAAATTATAGGACATTCCTCTTATTTAGGTCTCCAAAAAAGTCAGCGATAGCATATATTTATCGTTTACGGATAACTTACTATAAAATAAAAATCGATTTCGAGTTATAATGCGGAAATTGGAAACCGATTTTGACGTATACAGTATTAATCCTTATCCTGTTAACTACGTTAGTTACCTTAAGCATTTCATGTACATTATTATAATCTTTACACCATATAATTTAAATAGATACTTTAGAAGTTATAGGAAAAAATTTACGCGCTTGCCGAAATTAATTCAAGTTCTTTCTATTCTATGCTAGATGGCGCTATTCAAAAGATACATCGCGCCGCTATGGTTACGTTTTCATATCACGCGAAAATTAAAGCACTTTAAATCTATTACGCTAGGTGTCGCTGTTTAAAAATCAAAACTAATATATAAAGCTGAAGAATTTGTTTGTTTGTTTATTTGAACACGCTAATCTCAGGAACTACTGGTTCGAATTGAAAAATTATTTTTGTGTTGGATAGTCCATTTATCGAGGAAGGCTTTAGACTATATAACATTACGCTGCGACCAATAGAAGCGAAGCATCAGTGAGAAATATTGCAAAAACGAGGAAAATTATTAGGGCTTCCGTTGCGTGCGCTGCATGAACGGTTCAAATTACCCAAAAAATATGTATGGCGCTCAACCTAGAAAGCTGGAATTTTGTATAGAGGTTCTTTTGACAAGAATAAAGATGGGGTTTTATAGAATTCCCACGGGAAAGGGAGTAATAGGACTATAAGTGTATTATCGCAGGCGCACAACCTAAAAAGCTGGAATTTTATATAGAGATTCCCTAAAAGATGTTGATAAAGAGAAAGACGGCAATTTATAGAATTCCCACGGGAAAGGGAGTAATAGGACTTTAAGAGTATTGTCGCAGGCGCACAACCTAGAAAGCTGAAATTTTTTGTATAGAGGTTCCCTTTTTATGATGTTGACTAGGATAAAGACGGCAATTTATAGAATTCCCACGGAAAAGGGGGTAATAGGACTGTAAGAGTATTATCGCAGGCGCTCAACCTAGAAAGCTGGAATATTGTTTATGGGTTCCCTTTGTGATGCTGACAAGAATAAAGACGGCAATTTATAGAATTCCCACGGGAAAGGCAGTATCTACGCGGGCGAAGCCGCGGGTACAGCTAGTTATAAATAATTTCAAAGACATGATGAGCTTAGTAAAAAAACAACTTCTTGTCTGTCAAATAATAAATCCGTTTGACATGCACAATATCCGCAGTCGTTATTATACTCATCTCTTATTACAAGTATACAGTGATATCAAAGAATATTTTAGTATAAGTACTATTTTTAAAACGTTGCAAACGTAAGTCGTCTTTGTAGATATAGTATATCGTCTAATTCGCCACTTCCCTAAAATGTTATTTCGCCCCTCTCAAACCATCGGATAATAGAAAACTACCCCAAAACTGTAAATACTATCCAAAAACAATTGTAAAGCTATACCTATAAATCGAACCTATAAACCAAAAACATTCGAAAATAATCCTAAAAGAATATCTAATTCATTCTAAAAACATTAGAAAATAATGTTAAAAGAATTCCTAATTCTTCCTAAAACATTCGAAAATAATCCTAAAAGATTTTCTCATTCATACCATAAACCATCCCGAAACAATCCCAAAAACATCTTGATACCATCCGAAAACCATTGGAAAAACATCAGAAAACCATCTGAAAGCCATTCAAAAACCATCCCAAAACCATCCAAAAATCATCAGAAGACCATCCCAAAACCATCCAAAAACAATCTGAAAACTATCTAAAAATCATTCGAAAACCATCCAAAAACATCTGAAAACTATCCGAAAACCATCCAAAAACCATCTGAACACCATTCGAAAACCATCCAAAAACCATCTGAAAACCATTCGAAAACCATCCAAAAATCATCTGAAGACCATCCCAAAACCATCCAAAAACAATCTGAAAACTATCTAAAAATCATTCGAAAACCATCCAAAAACATCTGAAAACTATCCGAAAACCATCCAAAAACCATCTGAAAACCATTCGAAAACCATCCAAAAACCATCTGAAAATCATTCGAAAACCATCCAAAAACCATTACGAAACAGCAAAAAAAGTAGTTGTGCCAACAGGAATACTTATTTTGTGCATAATAGTTGGTCCAACAAGAAATGGTTCCACACTGTTTTTCCTTTTTTTATTGCATTTGTTACCCATTTTCACCAACAATTATTCTACGTAATCGAATTGCGAGCGCGGCGGTGATGGCGGAAAACTTGACACACGTCCGACGTCGATAAGGTCTGCGACCGGACTGAGTAACGCGAACTCACGCTTTGACTTCGTATTTTCGTGTATAAAATATGATATAAAAATGCCATGTAATCTTTCTAAAGTTATTTTGCATGAATTGACTAGTTCAATTAATAACTAAAAGGATAATTAAGTTTCAAATCTTAAAACGTGTCAGAAGTAAGTTTAAAATAAGTTATTTGTTTTAAAAAAGTGGAATTTTAAATATTTTTTTTTATCGAGTGAAGTAATTCTAATTGTGTATTGAAGATATGATTTAACTAGACAAGGTACTCAAGAATACCTATTATTTTTTTGATTCGTTATTTTGAAGAACTTCATTAAAAAAAATTGTTTTTTCTAGACCTCTTCATAGGTATTTTACGAACCGGTAGCGTCTTAAGACCTTTTATACCATTTAAAAATACATCGTTTATTGTTTTTACAAAATAAAATATAAACCTAAATACATACAACATTAAGCGTTTTACTCTGTCCACAATATTGACGAACTCCGTATGAAGCTCTTAGGTATTTGCAAGAAAAGTAGCAACGTTTTCTGCTTATAGGGACCAGCGCCACTTCATGTGGTCTGTGAGGTAGTCTGTCGTCTGCTTTGTCCGTTAAATACAAATAGAGTTGTTCCGAAGATTATCTCCGACATATATCCAAACTCACAAAATCCTAAACGTATCCCAGTCAAGTTATAGACAAATAAAACATTTCATTATGGATTAATTTCAGTTTATTATTCTAAAACGGGGTTTACAAAAATGATAAGAGATATGTTTAATTCTACACTTAAATCAGAATGAAGGGTATCTATAACATTTTTGTTGAATAGATATCATATCTATAGTAAATGGCAATTTTACAAGTAATCGGTAATATTCTTATGTAATTTTTTTTTTACCAACCTTTGCCTAGCTGCGAGACAGCTTAGGCTGGTAATTAAATAAACGTGGGTGTGAAATACAATTGCTAGATACTACAAATGTAGAACTCAACATGTTAAATCTTGGATGTTGTATTGAAAAAAAAAATCCTTCCCAACACTGGTTTAGAAGACCAACCTATGCAATTTTAACTAAGGGATAGGTGAAACATAAGGATAATGAGACAACTTAACGGTATCATCTTCAGCCTATTGAGCTGTAATTCTGAATGGGTAAATAAAATCGAATACAATGGGTGAATTCGCATGAAAAGAATCTCGGAAAATTTGCTTTTTCTGGAATAGGATGACAATAAGTACAACACTTTACAAATAACATTTATATTCCTTATTCTAGAGTGGTGATGTATATGATCTAGGTATACTTAGATTTGGCGACGCAATGAGAATGTCAACAGATTTGTTTTTAAATAGACATCTCTATAGATTAGTATCTGTACTACTTTGTTTACACAAAAACTTCATGATATTAGTGAAATTTTTGCAAAACAAATGACAAAAGAGGACTTTCGAAAACATACTTATTCCGACTATCAATAAAATTCGTTGGGTTACACACAACATACTGTCCATATTTAACTTTAAAACATTCTTATAGCGCACCATAATTTATAAATCGAACGTAGAATTTGTGCTGTAATAATGAGAAAATAAATATGAATTGATTATAGGTGACACACAAAAAAGACAGAGTAAGACACGACGACGCAATGTTTCGAAGCGACTCTGCGCCAAAGTGATGCCGGGTCTACGCTTTTAAAAAAAATGACCGAAGTGAAGTTAGCATGAAGTTAGAAAACAAATTAAAAGTAAAGACGAAGTAGACTGAAGAGCCCGTCCACAATCTCGTTTTAGATCAGTTTTGCGAGAGTGTAGAGCCGGCATTACATTTACAAGTACATTTTGTTTTGTTGTCAAATTAAATGAAGGCTCTTGATGTTCTATGAGGTGAAATTTAATTTATGATCAATCATTAATTAGATCAGAAACACACAATATTAAAAGATTGAAATTACATGTGATATACCTAATATTTAGCGCCATCTACAAATATGAGCATAGAATAAAATAAGACATAATATAGAAATTATTTGGACGTAGTTATGCGAACTGGAACCAACACACATTTCCAGAGAAATTGAGTTATTAGTATAAATGGACATCAAATTATGTTGGTTATCTCTTCAGAAAAGATCCTGGCCAAAATACCAGCTCACCAAAAGGAAAATGATAGGTGTCTAAAGAATCAACCCTCAAATAGAAATTAAACAGACTCATGTCATATGGTTCTTGTATCTACAAAAACCCTTTGGATGATAACTATGTAGAATTAAATAAATAAAAACACGAGGAAATACAGGCCCCTTAACTAAGGAACTTATGGGTCCTCACTGGCCAAATGGAAAATCTATCCCCGAAGCAAAGCTGAATGACCTAAAAAGCTTGTTCAATCTTATCCCAAAAGATGTTTAAGAGTTTTAAAAAAATACAAGGAAATGAAAGTATTGAAGATGATATAGACGAGTTTGATTTGAAAATAGAAAGCGAAGGTGATTAGGTAATCCAGTAGGTGGAAAAGTTTCTTCGTATTCGTTTTTATAAGTTTTAATAACATTAAATTTAAAAAATATACCTACCTATGTCCCATACTTTGCATATGAGAGTAATTAGTATAAGATTTTAAGTTATCAGATTTAAATTTCATTAAAAAAAATTAAAACACGAATCTAAAATCTATTTATCTCGAAAGTGACTTATTGTGAGTTGGTTCCAGTTCCCATAACTACGTTCATTTATGAGTCTAGCGAAGGACAGGATATAGTGTCATTCACAAGTTTTTTTCACCTTGTTAGTAATGTTCGTTAACCGATTTTTGGTACCTGTAAAAAAATATTTCTCATTTTTTTAATGCTACAAAGTAGGCAAACAAGCATACGGCCCGCCTGATGGTAAGCATCACCGTAGCCTATAGACGCTTGCAATACCGGGGGTATCACTCACGCGTTGCCAACCATCCCAACCCCCCAAGAGGAGCTCTGGAGACCTTACTCACCGTAGGAACACAACATGGCAGAGACCAATGTTATTTGGCTACGATCTTCTGTAAGGTGGAGGTCCTTCCCCAGACGGGCTGCTCCGATTTAAGCGGATTATCCGCTGTGCCCTACCTCTCTTGAATTGATCATTATTGGCCTCAGTATCATCATCATCATATCGGATCTAAATTTAGGAAGGTGTAATTGGCCTTTTAAGAGTGGAGTCTTAATAACTTCAAATCGAGATGCATAATATGTTGGTGACCTATTTCTTATATTACCTATTTAGTTAGAATGTAAGGTTTGTGAATTAGACTGATTTAGGCTCCTTTGTTGAAGGATTGTGCCGTGCGAAGCTTCTTCCGTATGCGAGGCGAGCTCCATCGGGGGATCACGCGCGTGTCCGACGGCGACACGCCTTCGTCAACGTCGTCCGCTTCTGTTTTTATTTCCATTTTCTATGACAAATCAATAATGAAAATTATAAAAAAAAATTGTGTGTATGTAGTATGCATAATATCATCTTTGTTGATACTTAAAGTAATAACTTAAATTCATAAAAAGCGTATTTCGACATTTTATTTTGATAAGATTAGACTCCGATGCTACATTTGGACAATAAAGAAAGAAATATCTAAGCGTAATCCTAATTACATAAAAATAAAGTGTACTTTTCCTCGAAAGCAATGACAAAATAAGATGGCGCCATCTCTGGAGAGGTTGACTGCAACTTTACTTATTTGTATCTTTGCTTAACAAAATGAAACAAGTTCTTCCACTGACCGACAAAGGGCGCTTATTCAGAACACGGTAATTTTTATTGAGTTTTTAAAAGTCTCCATTGTTCTATTATTTTAAACTGCAAATGCGGTCCAGCCACAATCTTAGGTACTCAAAAGGTTTTTTCGTTTATTTGATTGGTAGGTACTTCGAGAGAAATATCTATGCCAGATGGTGTCATAGTCATTGCATTAAGAAGCATTCCTCCATAGAAACCATAATATTTCTGAAATTATTTCATCATATCAAAAATCTTTCGACTTATATTTATATACCTGAACAATCAAACGGACAAGGGTGTGCTGCTGCTCTATAAGCGATGACATCTCGCGCAGTCTACGTTTTTGTTTATCCAGTTCAGCTGTTATATAATCTTCATTACTCTCCAAAACCAAGTCTAGACCAACTGTAATGAAAGATAACACGTGATGGTCTCTAGTGTAGTAATCACATAAAATAGTAACATTTTGGTAAGTCTACTTGTTTATACTCCACCGTTTACGTAACTAGCGAACGGTCTTTCCACATCACATATTAACAAAACATTTAAAAAACACACCGTCATCAGTGAAAGGATTCCAGAACCATTTCCTCAAGATCAGATCGAGAAAGCCTAGTTTGCATTTGTTTGTATTAGGATATTCAATCAATTCGTCCTTATCTACTTTCTCGAGCAGAATAGCCGGTAACTTTCGCTCCAATTCAGTGTGTTGTACAACCTACAAAAATTGAAATAAATTAATAAATATGTATTAAAGTTGGAATGTTTAGGATGTTCAACGAGACTCTCGTATCATATTTAGGGCTTGTTTTACCAATCCTGAGGAGCTGGTCAAATAAACTACTTAATAGATTATTGACATTTCTTGTACGGTTTCAACAGTTTATTTTACAAATAGGTTAACTGGAACTTTATTAACAAAGGGTGAAGCAAGTCTTTAACCTGCCAAGGTTTAAGATTTTTATTTTAAATAAATATTTTTTATTTTCTAATAGATATTATCCACTATAATCAACATTTCAGAAAAATATGTATCGTCGAAGCGAAGAGAAAAAAGGGTTCCAACCTTTTCATTTTCTTTTCAAGTTCCTACGGTTCATTAGCGCAAAAACAAGGCATTCTTGTGTAATTGAAAACAACGACACGGTTGATAACTTACTTGCATAGCCAAACGCTTCAGTTGTGCATTGCGGCGAACGCTCTCTATATCACCGACGGCCAAACCAATAAGTAAATTCATCAGCAAAATTGGCATTAATACCATAAACACTCCTAATATGAAGAAAGTTGGCATTGGGAACGGTAAAGTTATGTCCATCTCTGGTTTGTAGTATGGCTGAACGTATGTTCCGACAAAGTCGATTTCACCCAGCATCATGGCAAATATTCTCATCAGCGACATAGGAATGCTGTTAAAGGAGACGTGCTGGCCCTGAAATTTGTTTTGATAGATTTTGAAACACATCTCCAACCAGCTTTGCAAAGCAGATTTACCAGTACTGTACTGTAATCTGATTTCAGTAGTTTATCAAAGAATCAAATATTGAAGATACACCTGTAATCGCAGAGTTATTTATTGTAAAGAAAAACGTACAATTATTATGGCCTGCAGAAACTATGAATAACTGATAAATAAGCAACGCTTGTGAGAGTAGTTCAATTCGCAAAGCACTATGACCATTTCGCTAAGCAAACATTGTATAATCCTAGGAAAAACACCGTAGGTACCGTTGTTTCATTAGCGTAAATCAGTTAAGGCAATTATTATGTCCGAAAGTACAAAAAATCTATAAATTGTGTATAGTTCTTGCAGTTTAGTCGATCGGGATTTACTTGTGTAACGTGTACAGTTAACCAGTAAAAGAGGTGATCAGGCTAGTGACCTATGAACACAGATTTTTATGCTAATAATGCAAGCATCATTATGAATATTGTGTGACTTTAAAAATCGTGTAAGGTTCTTCACGAAATATTTAGAAAACTTAAATCGTATTTACGGCCCTGCTCGCCTCTTACATTGTTTGACAGTACATGCAAATTAACGGTAACGTGCGAGCAGTCAAATATCTATATAAGTGACAGTGTTCGCACGTTACCGTTTACAGTAAGAAACAACCACTCGAAGAAAAACTTGCAACAACTCTACAGGTTGTAAATCTTAAGTTGATACCCACTTTTGAAAGCAAAATGTAAAATGACAATCCAAAGGCTATGATTAAGATCGAAAACACCATTAGCACTTTGATGAGAGTCTGTAGAATTTCGAGAAACATCACCACGTAGATGCCGACTTGGTCGAAGCGCTGCAGCAGGAGTAACAACTCGAACCACGATAGAAATACCGTCACTGAAGCCGCTGAGAACTGAAATGTTCATCAATATGTATTTTTAAATCTGTGTAACGTTATTGAAATCTAAGTAAAGAGAATGAGTGTAGAATTTATTGGTGGACAGTAGGACACTTTGAGTGAACCGCAGGATTCGAGTTTTTTTTTTAGGTTTTTGAATTTGGTTCGTCGGTCAAAAACTGCGGTCCCTTGAGAACTTCCCTATAAGAACTTAGGCAGAAGTTCTCATCTAATATTTTAATTGCACATTTTTGACATAATATCTGGTAGTCACTTCATTTCTTCATAATCTAAAGTAAAAACAGTGTCATCATCGTTTCAATGCATGAAATAAAACTTATATACATTTTAGTTGGAGTTCCATTGAACTCCAACTAAAATGCCGATTTACAATCGGTTTCGAGTATAGCGTCGTTCAGAAACATGTATAAACCTTCTCGTCGACTGCCATTGAAAGAATTATACTCACCTGGATATCAGTGTAATTCCCAGCAAGAGTTGGGAACACCATAAGCGTAGAACAAACATATAAAGACCAAGACACGAAATTGGATGGATCCACTAGATAGTGCCATTTCTGCTGCTTAACGTTGTATGCTTCGTGTATTAAGCAAAGTGCATTATAACCAAGAATTGCCACTGTACTCGTATACATTGCTACTAGAGCTTCGAATTCTGGAAATAAAATCAATAACGCTCTTGTTTGTAATATTCCACTCACGAGCCACATCAAAATAAAATAGTTCAGCGTAGATTGTAATTTTCTCACCTGCATGGAAATCGTTCTTTTTCCTGGTACAATCAATATAACCTGCATCAGTAATATTTGTATCATTATTTACTGTGCAGCTTTTTTTTGATGCATTTTCCGATTCGGAGCTTAGGTCAGTGTTCAACATGAGCAAGTACGTGTAGACAGTAACGAAAGTGAGATAGATACAGTAGAACAGTAAGTTCGCCAGGTGAAAGTATTTTCCATATGAATTCCACTTCATCTGAAGATATTTCTGGCTTAATGGGTGAGCTAGCAGCTCTACACGACCATGAGCAACCATTGCCTAAAATTGTAACAAATGTTTCAATCAAGAAGTTCGTAACATTAGGTCCTTAATTATAAATTATATAATAAATATTTACAAAAACTGAACTTTTAGTATTTTTGTGAGGCATTAGAAGACCTTTGTTATTTTGAAGTTTCAGAGAAAACATGTCTGTCATGTCTGTTAGTGATTTTAAATGTCTTTTATCAATTTTTATTATAATAATTTATGTGAGTTAGAAGATATTTTTAATTGTATTTTTTTTATTGTATTACTTAAATAATTTTACATCGATCAGTGTTCTTTATTTATATACATGGATAAAGCTATACACCACGACCCACCACCAAAACCAATTTTTTTATTAACCATATAGGTGCTGGTAACAAGTGCATTGCTGTGTGAGGTACCTTTGACATCATTTCAACACCAATTTCATGATCAACAATGTGAAATGAACATGAAATGTATTTTTATTTTTAGCACCAAATGTAATATAAGTGCTAGAAAGGGGATAAGAAACTTTTTACAAAGGATTACCATGATATGATATCATTGCGGTTGAGATTTAAAGTGTAAAATTGGAACGTCTGAAGCACTACCATGTCCAAAATGACCAAAATTACTGTAAAAATTAATTGATGCTAAAAATAAACTAACCCAACGAAAATGTTAAAAAAACGATAAAGTAAATAAATATACGAAAGCTAACAATTTATGAAGAAACAATATTTTTTAAAATTGAAGAAATTACAATTGAATATTACGAACAACGGTTAGATGACATGACGGTTAGATGATATTATTATTGATCTTCTTCGGGAATAGTTTACTATTAGAAGGTCAATAATAATAAGAATTGTATGTAAAAACAGGTCGGGACAATCCACTTTTATAGACCATAAGAAAATCTGGTGTTTGGAGCAAAAAAGCGGTTGTGCGGAAGTGAGTCCACTCACGTTGATCACACACAACGGTTCTGGCCGGTATTTCGGGTTGTTGAGCGCCAGTCTGAGCGCGTCTATCTCAAGTTTCGAGCGTTGGTAGAATTTGAAAGAGTACTTTATCTGCACGAAGCGAAAAAAATAACATTTTAAGTCGTTTAATATAACAGGAACTTACGTTTAGGGCAGGCAAAGGATTTTCTATTTCCGATTTCTTGTTGCCTTCTTCATCCTTTAGTTGAGGACATAGTGCTTCGAAACTGTATTTGATCTAGATTTCGTAACAAGGTTAGAAATTTCGATAATGGAAAAAATCATTATCTAACCTATATTGCATTGTAAAAACATCAGCTAATAAAATGAAGCAGTAAGGATAATAGGATACTAAATATTTAACACGCAGAAACAAACATACTCACGTAAAAGCTTTTTGAGTCTTTTTTGCAGTTGGCTTTGGTAATGCATTTATCTTGCACTGCTTCGAAAACTCGTGGCATGTTTGCTATTAAAGCCAGTGTGACACAAGGGTGGCGATCAGAACGCAAAGCCATTACTTCCTTTGCCCTGGTAAATGACGTTAAAATCATGACATTAGCGTGATGAAACTCTAACAACTAAGTAATATTAATTAGGTACAGAGAAACCTCTTATTTTTTTGAAATAATTAATACGGCTGATTTTTAGTGATGACAACATAACAAACACCCACTTTATTTAGGTAAACAAACAATAACATAAAAGACCTTCTATACACATAAAATAGTTATAAAATAAGGTAAATACGTCATCAGCATCGTTCACCAAATTACTGATTGAAAAGATTAATAAAATTATTAGCGATATGCAAATAAATAAATAAATATATAGGGCCACATCACACAGATTGAGCTAGCCCCAAAATAGTTGGAAACTTGTGTTAAGGGATACTAACACAACGATACTATAGTTTATAACAAATACATATACATAGATATACATAGATAAACATACAAGACCCGAGGCCAATCAGAAAAAGTTCGTTGTTCACCATGACCCGACCGGAATTCGAACCCGGAACCCGCTCAGGAGGTACCGGGTGATATGTAGGTATGTGGAATATTTTTTAGAGAAAAGTAAAGCAATTGGGTATACAAAGTTAAATGATAACAAGTTGCAAATAGCATCTTTCTAAAAACACCAGCACGCGTAGCCGTTGGTAATTAAAAAACTCCAAAACTATTAGACTTAGAAAAAAATCTTTCGCCAGCATAAAGTAGATGTATAGACCTCTTTAGAAATGTCAGTCGTTTTATTTCACTCAGTATGTCGTACTTTTAATATATAAAATTATATGTGAAATTAATTAAGAAAAAAAACATTTCCACCTTTGTTCGTGGGTCACCATTGCAAGAGCGGCTTCAGGAAATTTGTAGTAAATAGCATAGTCGATGGCGCTCATGTCCAAGTTATTATAACTGAGCCGACAATCCATAGATAGAAGAAGAGCGATCGAGTTCGGTTTGTTTTCCATAGTGGCTAGATGGAGAGGAGTGTTCTGGAAAATGGAATGTCATTTCTAATAAAATCAGTGACTTTTAATTGAGTAGCCGTATTTAAATATAAAAAAAATTAGAGGCAGTTGAAAAAACATTTTCTTTTTCAATAAGAAAAATGTTTCTCATAACAAAAATGGCATTATAATAATACGACATACATGATTAGATAAATATTGTTATTGGACAGCAAGTGGGGTTAGACTAAGTTGACTAATGACCATTATAAGTAAAGCGAGCGAATCGAGCGTCTTCCTGTTTAAAATTACAAGCTACCCGGCTTTTCAATTTTTTACCTATACAAAAGCTGTTTTAAACAAGACTATATGAAACGGCTATTGTTGTGAAAATCCAACATGTTATGATTTCTGAAAAATTGTCGCTTTGTCAAGCTTTTGATCAAGCGTCTTTTCCTTTTTACCATTTACACATTTACTTACCCCATCTTTATCAACCTGATCCAACAAGTGTGAATGAACAGAATGCAACAATTCAATGGTTTGTGTGTAGCCACTCATAGCAGCTAGATGCAGTGGATTACGGCCGTTATGATCCCTATGAAGCAAAGCTCCTCTATTGAGAAGCAGTTGGACTACTCTTGTATGTCCCTCTCTTGATGAAATGTGAAGAGGAGTTAGACCTTCACCATCGCTTTCATTAATAATGAAAGTGCCTTTGTCAGAGTCAAGTAGTTGGCAGGCAGTGTGGTAGCGACCATACCTGAAGTGAATAGAATAATAAAGTTAATCGAAGGCTACCAATGATCTGGAAATGTAATAAGAGTTGGGTGTCATGTAAGATTGTCACACATCACTGAGGCTGGTGGAAGAATTCAATATTTAGTAGCAGTTTTGTTGTGTTTGCTATATTTTTTCAAAATTTACTTTCAAAGTTTAGTACAAAATCGAAAACACAATCATAGCGACAACTAGCCAAAAAATACATTTTTTAATTGATATTTCAGATGGAATAAATATCTACTAATTTCTTCACCTGGCGGCAAAATGTAGAGGACTCTCATTATTGTTGTTCTTCAAATTAATGCAAGCTCCAAGTCTGATGAGATTTTCCAGGGACCGGATATGACCCTCTCGACTTGCGTAGTGCAATGGAGAACACCCAGTGCTGTCTTTCTCATTTAGCAATTGAGCTAAGCTCTTTTCACATCGATCCTGGAATAGGTATTAAAGAAAAATTACACAAACTACGAATTATTCGTTACAATTGAGACCATTGTTACAATTGAAATACAATTATTTTGACTTTCTGTTTGTGTTACTGGGCAATTCAATTATATTCTAAATAAATCAATATAGTGACGAAAAATCCACCTTGCAACTCGACGCAAAATCCTCAAGACGGCCACCGTTCATAACGACTAAGTGTAGAACATTTCTGAAATTTATATCTTTCAGTTGTATATCCGCACCCAGTCTTATCTGAAATTGATAAACAAATTTCTGTAGGACTCATTCTTCACAATTACAATAATAACGACATAAGGAGAATTCAAAGCAGACCAATTTATCAACAGTAAACTGATAGTTTCTACCCTGTCCAGTTAATTTACATGATAGCGCGTGGATCGAGATCGAAAGCAATATGAGCACGTACCATACATGTTCAAACAAGCCCGTCAATGTAGCGGTGTTTTAATGTTGTTGTACAAAACTTTAATTGTCATTGCGATAGTCATACCGTAAAATAGCCATTTATGATAAAATGTTCATCCACAATATGATATCAAAACAAAAATTGGGATACCTCTATTCGAATCTATCAAGAAAAATATAATAAAACACCTTTTTGAAACAACAAGTTTTATTTTAAGTATAATAATAATAGTTCTTTATTTCGGGAAAACACAGTAATGTTAACTCCGTTAATGTGTTCCGAAAAACGAAGGGTCCATAGATACTAAAATATAAACTTTAAATTAAACTATAAATTTAAAATATTTAAGCGAAAAGTATGCAATGCTGTGTGGGATTTCACTCGTATGGTCTAAAATGGTAATCCTACGAATTTATTGTACTTACGGCGAAAATGGCACAATCAACATACTGAGTCCACCTTCGAATGTCGCTACAGATATTAGAAATAATTTTGTTCAATATTTCAGATAATTATAAATACTTATACTGTTAATGTTTTATTTCATTAGTTTAAAGTAATAAATACTTAAATAATAAGTACTTAATAACACTTAAAATAATAATAGTAATAATACATAAATAATAAGTTATATCGAAGTAGTAATTACAAATGCGATTTTTTTCTGAATTAGCACGAGGACAATAATAATTAGGGTCAAGGGACGTTTGGGGTCTAAAATTGCGAAGAACAATGATATACCTGCAAATTTATTTGTCCCTCGTGTCTTCTATACGAGCCGTTTTTAATTACACAACTGGACATGACATAATGAATGACTGGCCATTCAATCGACCTAAGTACAAGCGACTAAAAGTAATAACATTTATGTTGATTGTGTAGTTTTCTGAATTCAATAAAAACCCTTATAAAATTTTGGGCTGTATTTTCTATAGAACAGCATCAATCAAGAAAAAAACATTAAACAATTTAAAGTCTTTTATTAAATGGCCCTACATTCCGTAATATGTAAGCGGTCCTTCGAAAGAAAAAGTGAAAAACCATTTCAATTATATTTTTTTACCGTTCCGCACATGTTCGCAAACCAGTTTCAAGCGCTAGTACAGTATGTACATATTAGACCCTGTTTATAAAGAGTGATAAACCACTTACCAATGTATGAACAGTTCTCCATCCTGCCCTTGAAGCAGCTAGCAATAATGGTGACCTTCTCTCTTTATCCAAAGGATTTATGTCTGAGCCCTCTGATATTAAATAGTTAACTATATCTGGATGATCAAACATTGCGGCGCAGTGTAATGGTGTCATCTTTTGAACGTCGCAGGACGTGAGACAAGCTGATTTCTCTTTTGGCTGCATCGTAAACATTAGTTTCACTATTTCAAGGGCACCCTGTGGACAATTTCTTTAAATAATATTTGTTATTTATCAAAGTTTAAAATAACGACGACGAATTAAGAGGGCGCACACAGGCGTTAGCTCAGTTTAGCGAAAACTGAACTTTTCGAAGCTCTTAATATCTATAAAAAACTTTTCTAACAGACTTATGAATTACACAAAATGTTAGACAATATTGTTGCCTAAATAGTTAGTAGAAAACATTTTGTCATGTAATGGAATATTTATGAATGCTATCGTGATAACCGAACAGTGTTTTATCGATTTCACGTTCAGTGCCAACTTCGGATGTCAAAATATCCCCGTAATGCTGCCAATTGTAAGAAATAAATTATAAAATCTAACGGCAAATATACTTAAGCATATAGTTAGTAGAACATTTTTGTAATTTTTTGTTACATAAATAAGATATTAACATCCAAACTAAGTGAAATTACGAAGAAAGTCAAGTCGTTGTTATGTTTGTTTTCACCATTAAATCTTAGTTATTTTGTGTCAATATTATCATCATCTAAGAGATAAAGGTATTCCCTAAAATCTAGGCGCCAAAATTTATGTAAAATGTTTACCATTATTTTTCTACCAATTTTTGAATATAGCCATAAAACCACTATAAAACCGCGCGCGTCTTTTGTTACGACTCACTCGAGCCGCCGGCTCTGCGGAGAGTGGTCACGTCGCGCAGGACCTGACCGCACGTAACCTTTGTGCCCATACGCAGTGCAAACCGTGTAGCGCGACCGACAATCTAGATACTTTGGTAAGTAAAATATGACTTTTTGTTGATAATGACGACGAACTATTTACTTTTTTAGTGACAACAACATAATATGTTTCAGAGTATGGGGAACAAAAAAAAGCAGTTTTTATCGAAAAAAGAAAAAGACGAAATGTTGAAAATTTAAATAAAGCAAGGCCTAAAAGGCTGGTGGTACCTATAATTAATATAATGGTAATAAATTATAATATATGACAAGTTCTACTAAGGAGGTCGATTATTGCGAAATCGTAAAAAAAATTGCTGTTTCATATGTTTCAGTCCGTATGATCAAGGAGGACACGAAGAGGAAGAAAAACAAGAGCCCGTACTTTTTCATCTTCTTCAAAATGAAAACCATCCTGGTGATGGAATTGAATCCCAATCCCAACCAAAGAATCATTTCTCTTTATAACCCATTTGTTCATCTTTTCGTCTTTTTGAGATTGTGGGTGAACCGCTAGTATCACAAACTTGGCTATGAGGTCTAATAAAAGCTAGTTAAATCTACTACAAAGTATTTCCAGTGACGGTTCTTCGTAGGTTACGTGGTTTTTTCCAATATTTCGCGAAGTACGTAAAACTTGAAAATTTCAATGTTTGGTAAAATTAGGTCATATATGAAAAGCCACAGCTTGGCTCCTATGGTATCAATAGAGCTGCGATTGGTCGCACATTGTAGGTAATGTATGTAATTTAATACATATAGGTGTAGAAAACATTGTGAAAAATGCATAGTTTTAGTCCTGGAGCAAAAATTTCTAAAATTTCGCAATTTTTTCAGAAACTGCTACCTGCTGATGCTTTTAATTATGGCTTTTTTTCTGCAATGGAGTAACTTAGAGCAATTATTTTTCCTTTTTTGGATAGAAAACAATTGTAGATCTTACTCAAATGAAGTATTTACGAAATTAGCAAGGCCTTTTAAATATTTTAATTGAATTTTTGTTGAAAATTTCACAAAATCAAAATTTGTTTTCTAAAATTTTTGCTTTTATTTCCGTATGGATAAAAAATAACACGATTTTGTACTGTGCATTACAGACCAATATCATAACTCTCCAAATATGGCAAAAAAAATCGAATTACAAGGTTTTTTTGGGCCCCAATTTCGTCTGAAGACTGCCAGAATTAAAACAGATGACGAATTTTTGTCATCAAAGATGGAATCGAAATTGGTGAAATTTTACAAGAAATGTATTTTACCAGAATTGGTAGATAGATGGTAGAGTCTATGTATGCCAATTAGAAACATATGTTTCTAATACAAATAATTATATGTACCTATATCTATTATGAGTACTTTATTGTTATACTTCTCCATAATCCATAGGTATTAATACACGAGTAAAGATACATTATTTGTATTTATTTCCAAACGAGACATGAAGAATGTCGAAAAAAAATTTCAATTACATAATAACAATACTTATGTTCTACATAGAAATAGGTCTGTAGCTAAAATCACATGAACTTCGAGTCTACTATTATATTAAATAGTGAAGTCTTATCATAAAAGTATCAAAATCATTTGTCTTCGCCGGCGCACGCTCATGTTCGTGGCTCAGTAGTTTCGTAAAATAACACGCTTCGATTTTGAGTTGCGTTGATTTGGGTGCGCCCTCTTAAGGAAAGATTACAAAACTGAATGTCTTAGCAAATTGAGCAAAAATTCGTACTTCGTCCGAGAAAAAAAAAATCTACCTACCTGCTGCCCGCGGTATTACTCGCGTTTAATTTTATGCACAGCAGCGCCATCTATATCAGACTTTTGACCAAATTCTACGGAAATCGCGTACTTTTCGGGATAAAAAGTATCTTATGTGTTAATCCAAGGTATCAGCTACCTTCGTACGTACCAAATATAATAAAAATTGGCCCAGCCATTCGAGCGTGAGGAAGTAACAAGCATACACACAAACTTTCACCTTTATAATATTAGTAGGATGATCACCAACTTTGGGATCATATTGAAATGTAAATTAAGAATAATCCAATTTAATGCCAAACCCCTGTCAATTTAATGCCAAACAATCAGCACAGAACGGAAAGAGCTCCATACATAAATACTAGACCCATAGGGACCGATAATTTTAGAAGTTGTGTTATCTGCAATGCTAAAATAGACACAGAAGAGCAAATTACTGTGACCACAAATTTTTATCCTTAAAATAATCTTTATAATAATCTGGGATGATCCCTCTCCGCTAGAGGGCTATCATGTAAACATCGAGCTCTGAGATTTATTCACTTAAAAATCTATTTATATAAAATGCTTTGTCCTGACTGACTGACTGACTGACTGAGAATCAACGCACAGCCTAAACCGCTCATCGTAAAAATCAGAAACTTGGAGGGTGGATTGTTTGTATGACGTAGGCGTCCGATAAGAAAGGATTTTTCGAAATTCTAACTCTAAGGGGGTAAAAAAGGGGTGCAAAGTTACTATGGGACAACTTGATTCCTTGGTCCAATCTACTTCAAATTTTGCATAAAAATTGTTTAAGAGAATT
The DNA here is from genome assembly GCA_905163395.2 of Endotricha flammealis. Taxonomy (NCBI): domain Eukaryota; kingdom Metazoa; phylum Arthropoda; class Insecta; order Lepidoptera; family Pyralidae; genus Endotricha; species Endotricha flammealis. The sequence goes on along the minus strand of LR990852.1, from coordinate 4,289,673 downwards.
GATGGAAGACGTGATTCTTATTTTATTGAAATTCTTGAAAAATATGTATTTTGTGGGTAATTTTCTTCGATTTGATATCAATACTCATACTCCTTAGTGCTTTTGATTTCAATCACATTTCATTTTGACACATTCGTGAAGTGAAGATGTCATCTGTCATGTAATATTTTTATAAATTGTGAATATTCAAACAAAATGATTTCATAATGTCGTCGTAGGTCATCGTACTATTTATTCTGTTTGTGATCTCGGAAAAACAGCTAAAATTCTAACTATGTATAAAGCGGACTGAATCATATTCATCGATAATAAACAGTAAGTAATTAAATATTAAATTTTATAATATTTGGCAGGGGTCAAGTTAAATTGGTCAATGGTTAAATGGCATATTGATATTGTCTCTTTCTTACTTATAGGAAATATCATTACGTCGACTCGCTCTATTATTTCGTAGTGTTGTAGGGATGGTTGTAGGCTGAGGTTGTAGGTATTGAAACACCCATATACTTATACATTTTTTTTACGGAAGTGGTTGGAAATCAAGCTCAGGAATATGGATCATTTGATATTAGGTGATTATCGTCGACTATGGAACACATAGATTCTAGGGTCCCTGACCTGTTGCCGACCTATAATAGGAAAAGACAGGATATATAGCGAGAAATAGTATAAGGAAGGAGATAGATATTTTTTTTATACCACAAAGGTTGCAAACAAGAATTTCGGATATTTCACTCTCCGAACGAAACGCATTGCTGCTTCACGTCAATATTCTGTAAAGTGGTACTTCACCGGTCGGGATAGCCTATTTCATAAACGCCCACTCCAAAGATTGTAATGAGAAGTATATAAATAGAAAAATAATCATGTATACATATGAAAATGTTTGTTCTTGACCGTAGAGACCTGAAATTTGGGTGTGTGATGTAGGCGACCGATAAGAAAGGATTTTTTTTAAATTCCCACGGGAAAGCGGGATAAACGCAAACGAAGTTGCGCGGGTTTCTCTAGTCTATAATATAATAAAAGTGTAAAAAAAATTTGTCCATACATTGAATATATTTCCAAAAAAATTGTTTAGGGCGATGAAGATTAAGCAATAGAACAAGAATTTCGAAAAAATTTGTCCGTCTGTTTGTATGTATGTTTGCACACGCTAATCTCAGAAACGGCTGAACCGATTTGGATGCGGTTTTCACTAATATGTGGCGATTTGCTCAACTTAACAATTAGTGTGTGTTTCTTTTCAAAATTCCTACGGGAACGGGAATAACGAGATTGAACGTGTAAATCACTGACACTACTGAAGGGATTATGATGAAATTTGGTTCAGGAGTAGAATTTAATCCAGAGTAACAGATACAGTATTTTTATCCCGAATTTCCCACAGGAACGGGAATAATGAGACTGAACGTGTAAATCACTGACTACTGAATGTAATGAATTTGGTACACGAGTAGAATTTAATCGGGCGTAACACATAGGATATTTTTATCTAGAAATTTCCACAGAAACGGGAATAACGGGACTGAACGTGTAAATCACTGAATCATTACGTGTTCTGAAACTGCAAGTGCTAGAAGTTTCCAATGTTTCATGGAGGTTCCTTTCGATATTTTGCAAAATTCCCATGGGAACGGGAATAATGGCACTGCACGTGTATTACCTGGGACGCTCAATCTAGCTAAAAGATTCTATCATCTATATATATAAAAGGAGAAGCTGACTGACTGACTGACATATCAACGCAGAGCCTAAACTATAAGGGTTATAAACTTGAAATTTTGCACAGGGGTTCCTTTTATAACGTAGGGGAACACTAAGAAAGGATTTTTTTAAATTACTACGGAAAAGGGAGTAATAGGACTGTAAGTGTATTATCGCAGGCGCTCAACCTAGAAAGCTGGAATTTCGTACAGAGGTTCTCTTCATGATGTTGACAAGGAAAAAGACGGAATATTATAGAATTCCCGCGGGAACGGGAGTAATAGGACTGTACATGTCGTGTATTATTGCAGGCGCCAGAGTACGCATGAGTACGCCACAGTACGGAAGAGTATGCCAGAGTACTCAAGAGTACACCACAGTACGCCAGAGTACGCAAGAGTACGCCAGAGTAAGCCACAGTACGCAAGAATACGCATGTATACGCCACAGTAAGCGAAAGAGTACGCGAGAGTACGAGTCTAAATCTATATATATAAAAGGAGAAGCTGACTGAATAACTGACTGACATATTAACGCACAGCCCAAACCGCTTTTATTCTCACAGGAACGGGACAAATAGGACTGCACGTGTGTTATTGTGAGCGCTCAACCTAGAACACTAAGATTTTGTATTGAGGTTTCCTTTATAAAGTAGACAAGGACAAGACGGGGTTTTTTAAAATTCCCACAGGATCAGGAATAATAAATAAGACTACATGTGTATTATCGAGGGCACTCAACAAAGAAAGCTGAGATTTTGTATTGAGGATCCTTTATGAAGTGGACAATAACAAAGACAAGAATTTTTAAAATTCCTACAGGAACAGGAATAATTAGACTATACGTGTATTATCAGGGGCGCTCAACCTAGAAAGCTGAGATTTTGTATAGAGGTTCCTTTGATGTAGACAAGGATAAAGACGGGATGTTTTAATTCCCACGGGAACGGGATAAATAGGATTGCGGGCGCTCAACCTAGAACGCCTAGATTTTGTATTAAGCTTCCGTTTATAAAGTAGACAAGGACAAAGACGGGATTTTTTAAAATTCCCACAGGATTCGAAGTAATAAGACTACACGTGTATCACCGCCGCTCAACCTAGAAAGCTGATTTTTTTATAGAGATTCCCTTTATGATGTTGACAAGGATAAAGTCGTTTTTTTTTTTAAATTCCCACGGGAACGAACTTTTTGGCATTTTTGCTTGACCACGCGGGCGGAGCCGCGGGCAACAGCTAGTATAAGATATATTGATTTCGACAAAATTTTGTGCAATTCGGCTTGCATATTGACTCGAGTCTTCGGAGCTTCCAGAACAGCTTAAAGAGAATTATATACTTTCAAAATGATAAATAATTACTTTTTTTTCTTACTCTTTATGGTTGTCAAAATCAAAATTTGTTAAAACTGTTTAAAATAATTATAAATGCAAAATTGTTTACATGTCAGTAAAATCTTGATGTGCACACGTGTCATTGGATTATAGTCTAGATTAGTTCCAATACTGTTTTTATGTATTACCATGTTGACTGTAATCTGTATTGTGTGCCTAAATAAATAAATAAATAAATCTATATGTACGCAACATTTCGAAAGAAAAATGAATAGAGAAGGTACTGTTTAATCAAAGAGAAAATTATCGTGTAACTAGAGTGCAAGTTGATGTAGATACAATAGTATCATTTTGCACTCTTCCTACAAAAGGCTTGCAAGGAAAGGGCGACTTGTTCATTTAATACTGTTATTATGGTAACAAGTCTACAAAGAAAAGTTAACAACTGTCGCACAAATTATTTCTAAAAATGGCCGTCAAAAAAGTTTAAAAACTGAGAAACATTTCATTACCTACTTAAAAGCATCCCGGATTAAATCCGTAATTTTATATTTGAAAATATTATAAATGCGACCTAGCGCTAGTAAATCTGCTAGTTATAGGTACATGTTTTTACATTGATATTGTCAAAGATCTTATTGTGTAATTTGTTAGGATTTATTATGCCTCTATCCATACTACTCGATGCATCAGAGAATGAAGAGTGTGAACAAAATGGATCGAAACTGTTCTGTCCATGTTCGACCAGGGGCCGTACCACGACATTTTATAACTATCCTTAAACGATTGTGTAAGCGATCATGGTACGCGGCCCCGGGTTTTGATATTTCTGTTGACGAGACCAACATCGCTTTCGGTTTAAAGAAATTACTTCTCATACAGACATAGTGTTTTTATAAATAAATATGGAGGAGTATAAATCAAAATTTTGCGAGAAAAACAAGCTACACAGTTTAGTAGCATGCACTTTAAGCAATCCTGGGGATGCCACTACAAGGAGTTTGATTATCAACAATTCATACATAAATGCTGAAGCTACTAACGGTTTACACATGATGAGCGGCACATACACAAACCCTCCACCTTATGGGTATGGGAGCCCTGCCCCATACGTGGCTGCCTCAGTAAACAGAGCTTATAGTTATAACAGAAAGTTAAAAGAAGAAAGTGAAAAAGAAATAAATGGTTTCCCCATAATTGATGCACAAATTAATGATCTAAAAGAATTTGGCCAAGACCCCAAGCACACTTATTGAGTGTTTAATCTACTGGTATGAAATGTACAATAAACAACGATTAATAGTTAGAACAGTAAAGACAGTGTTTGTTGCAAAAAAGAAATTTGTGAAGAAATTGAAGATGAGAATGACTGTGTCTAGTAGGAAAACATTTATAATTAAGAAAACCATCATGGGAGAAAAAGAATGTAACAAATGGTTAGATGATTATGGGAGATCATTTTGTTCGTATATAAAACATGCAGAAAGAGGCAAAGTCGACAGGAGAGCTATAGCCTCAGGTTCAATAGTTGCTAGGTTACACTTAAAAGTTATTGAAGAGCTCCACTTGCATATGTCTAAGAACCTCCCTGGTAGTACAATAAGTATAGGAGGGGAGGAAAAGAAGAAGAAAATAATAAACGAACTTCAAATGTCATCTCTAAAGGAAGGTTTTAAAACATCCTATAGTCTACAAGGGACAGAGGATGCATCCAAATGGAATGAATGTATGAACCCCTTAATGTTTGCATTAGTCCATAAATGTTGGGTTGATAATGATATAAGAATGAAGAATGGTCTCCCCTCCGCGAAAGAAGATGAGATAGCATTGATAAAGATTTGTTTGATGGGATTTTATTATTTGTTGATTAAAAGAATAAATTTAGGAATAGGTTTTTTACTTGAAGATAATGATTTTAATAATAGACTAAAATGGAGTGAAACAAATGAAAAGCAATTGAATGCGAAAAATAGGGAATGGTTTAATGAAATAAAAGATAAGTTGGATTCTGATGATTATGTAACAGCATCTCCTGGATTTTTAATGGGGATGCTTAATGCCTGTTCAACTACCATAGGACTGATTGCTATAGGTGGGGTTTCAGCATCAAATACTATAATAAGAAGTCTAAGGTCTAGTGATGACTCAATGACAGTTTTTGTGGCAGATTCCATACAAAATTTAGCAGGAATTATCAGTCTATCATATAGTGTCTATCGGCTCTTTGGTATAAACCCCAGTAAAGAAAAGAGCATATTATTTCCAGAAGGATATGGTGAGTATACATCATGGTTTCAAGATGGGGATTTTGTGGGGCAATATGGGGTTGAAACAAGCTCTCTAAAACCAATAGGGGCTAACCCACAAGATGATTTTAATGCTATAGCAGCAAATACATTGCAATTGATGCGAACCCAAATCATAAATGTGTTTGGGGCAATATCAAGAATTGTGATAGGATGCAACAATGTCAGACGATTATGGAATGTAAAGAAGACTGAGTATCACAATTTAAAAGTTAGTGAGGGAGTGAGATTCCTGACTGATGGTGGCCTAAATCCTTGGTGCGTTGAAAACATATCAGTTGATGAAGCTACCATTAGATACAATAGGATTCAGACTGAAGATGACAAAAAATATTTCCTAAGAATAATGAACCCTAATAACCCATTTTCCGAACCAAGTGAGGAGAAGCTTTTATACAGTAAGGACATAGGTATATTGGTGGCTAGCGACGACAACACCCCCAGAAACGTCTTCTGCTACATAAGGAAAAGCAACCGAACTAACAACAGACATGACTGACTTCATGGCAAGACTAAGGTTAATAGCCAAGGAAATACAACCACAGCCAGCGTCCAGACACTGCAAGAAAGCAGTATTCATTTTTAAAGATCTCGCCTTAACCACACCCGTCTACCCTCAGAGAAGGTCCTGTCAAAGGTCCTCTACAGCCAGCATATACCGGGCCTCACAAAGTACTTGAAAGAAATGACAAAACCTTCAAAATCCAGATAAAGGGAAAACCAGTATCTGTAACAATAGAGAGATTAAAACCTGCGTACATTCTCACACAACACGATGACAGCAAACAGAAACCCGATGACATCCAACCGCCGCTTCCGTCGCCGCCAACACAAAGAAGGTGCGATGAAGGAACTGAAAGGAAAACCCGCTCAGGGAGGACCGTAAGGTTTCCCAGGATGTATCGCCCGTAGGACGGTCTCCTGGGGGGAGTAGTGTGGCCGTGCGGTCGGTGCGCGTCCAGCCTATGTCTAGCCTGGCGCGTGCCGTCCCCTAAATAAGACTGTCTATCTTGTTATGTCAGTTAGAGATAAAAATGTTATCGTGAGAATTATAATAAATAAAAGCTCAATTTATTTCATCCATCTTGTGCCTATATAATATAAATACAACCTTACCACAATAGTACAAGTCACATAAATGAGTCAAACAAATAAAAAAAATAAAAATAAAGTAAGTAAATTAAAAGTGGGTACTTATAGGAAAGGAATTCTTATTCGTCAATTACAATAAAGCGACCTTTCTTGCATTATTATGATGACATTTTTATTGAGTACCTACTCCAAAATATTTGGTTAAATAAATGTACAATTTCTGCACATTAGTTGCTCATTTTTATATTAGTACCTCCCTAGATTACAAGAAGACTTCGTCTAAACGTTCAGGATAGTAAAGGTTCTGAAATATAATTTAAGTAGATTAGGATGTTACCTGAGCGCAAGCCAGATGCACAGGAGTAGAAAGGTCATGCTGTTGAGTAGATATTTTAGCACCGGATTTCAAACACAGTTCTACGGCCTTGATGTCGCCGCCATGGACTGCCGAATGCAAGGGTACGTTTCCCTCGTTATCGAATAAGGATATCATCTGTTCCCTTGTACAACCTCTAGCTTCTCCCCATTGGAGAAACACCTCCATTGTCCTGGAAGACGCGTTCTTCGCTGCCTCGTGGATAGGGTAGTAACCATTGTTACAGGGTCGCTTACTTTGCGCCCCCAAGTCGGTTATCTATTTTAGACATTTTCTTGATTAATATTGAGAGTAAATTAAATTACATACTTTAGATTGAGATTTCATTCATTATAATCATTGTACAAAAGTGACCAAATAAATTTATAATATAAATTAAATTTTATTTTGCTAAGTAACTGTGAGTGATATTATACATAATTTTTGGTAGAACTTCTGCCAAAAAAAATTGGTACCTAAGTTGGTAGATATATTGCCAATGTTTATCTATATTAACCGTTAACTGCATCCCGGTATTTTTTAATTCACAATTCCAGTCAAATAAAATTGTATTCTCATTGTTAGTAATGAGAAATACTCCAACTTTAAGACAACGTAGTCACAAAAATAGAAAAAGAAATATCGAAACATTGTAGTCACATTTTCCTTAAAACTACTTTAGTTCATGCTCTTTAAACGGTATTTCACATAATACTTTTACCATTTTTTATTGAAGTACCTGCAAACTATACGACACTAGTAATAGAGATATATCTACTATTGGCTGGTAGTAGGTAAAAAAGATTGCATCGCATTGTTGCTAGGTTATAAAAGTCAATCGCCTCTTTATTTTACGTGTTGGTACACCTCGATGGCACATTAAGATATATGGTATGGTCTTGGTATCAAAGAGCCATAATGTTAGAATGTGAGTTAGTCATTATTTTTTAGTTCAGTTGTGTTGTCATAGAACTATCTCCGTGTTTTACAACGCTTACTATAGCGTTTGACTGCGGGCAGGCGACGGTTAATATGGGAAATAAACATTGGCAAGGGGCCTACTAACCTGCCAAAATTTTTTGGCACTCGTTCTGCCAAACACCTTGTATAGAGAAAGAAATAAAATGTATACCAGAACTCGAGCACATAAATCGTGATCATGAATCGCAGCAAAATGAAGGGCTGTGCGGCCATGTTCACCTCCCAGGTCCACGTTGAACTGACTTTTGTATTTAGCGAAAACATGCAGAACTGATACCTGTTGAATATGTCATACATAATAATTATCAGAATGGCATGAAGTTATAGAATTCAAATTTGTGGTGAATGATAGATGGGGTATTGGAACTCCATTTAAACATGGCGATTTTTGTAACTTTCCCGATAGGTATAACCCTGGGAATCTGCAACAAATGGGAGAACGCATTTTCACTAGACCTTTTCTCGTGGGAATACGGAAAAGGGCGATATCTGGTATACATATACAAAACAGGGACATGATAATAGTTGACCCCTGAACTATGAAATTAACACGTATTTTTATTATTATTTGATAAAGTTCCCAACAAGACCCTAAAAATGTTATACATAATAAAACTTGATGAATTTAAGGGTCCACGCACAATTACTTCGTACTTTAGCCTTATAGGTTATAGGACTCGCGTCACTCCACTTGTTATTTGCCAATATAACTGTTCATCGGCACCCAGCAAGTTGACCTCATAAGTACCACTGTGAAGTTTTAGACGATTTTTAGAAGTACTTTATTTAAAATATTAAATAACGAATTTTTTGTAAAAAAAAAAACTATCTCTTAAAATTTGGATAACTAAATTATTTGATCATGTCAGCTAACAATCATAATTTACGAAAAGGAGCTTGGTGTTCACGTAATTGTTTGAAAGAAAAAAGGAATATATAATATATTTAAAGATTGATTTTATATTCGTTCAAATTTTTTAAACTTCTGAAATGTTTGTATTCAAAACCGCTTTATTGTGATATCGTCCATGATTGTGACAGATTCTGTTTCATATTTCATTACTCGCATTTCCAGATTCTTTTATAATGTCGGTTCGGTCTCTTACCTTGTTTAATTCTGTTGCCAAATGTATGGGAGCTTGAGTTTTTTCGTTCAACAACCCTGTATCGACATGTCTGAAACAAACGAAGCTCTATTCCTCTTTTTCTGGCAAAAATACAAAATTTTACTTTGAAAAGAACAAATGTGATTTGAAAACTAACCAGCAATATTTGGTCAAAATCAAAAACCAAAAAGTGATAAAATGTTCGGTAATGTTATAATTTTAACAATATCCATTTCATTAAACATTAATTTCAATGACTCATATCACATGTGGCTTTATGGAAACTGATGGAAACTGAAGAACACCAAAGTTCTTAAAAAATGTCAGTTTTCTTTTTCAGTTCATTCAGAAGTATTTTTTAAATCGAGCTTTGATTGCGATATAAAATTTATTATTGTTTTATCTTTAAGTATTGTAGGAAACTGACATTTTTATGTTAAAATATCGCTTTAAGGTCTCTGTATACGTAACGTGTTTTTACACGGACGGGACGGGATGTTAAATATAGTTCCATACAAAATGTATGTCAATATGCATATGTCGCGGATACACGGGACGGGACGGGAACGTGGCCGTTTCGAACAAAAAGTCCCGTCCGAGGTATTATCCCGTTGCGTATGCAGAGGCCTTTATTAAGTAAACCAAACAGTTTAATCTTTAAATCAGCGAGATCTATAACCGCATCAAAGCGGCAATAAATGTCTATTAAGCCTGCTGTACACGGGTAGAGTATACGGTAGAGTAGCGCGGTAGAGTACTAACAATTCCACTAACTACACTAATGTAGACAGCATTGGTAGAGTAGAGTACTAAAATTTGGTAGAGTTGAGCAGCTAGCACCGGGGGCTGGGGCTACTCTACCACTTTCCTTCCCCCACCCCGGTGTCTACTCTACTCTACCGTACACCGAGCCATGTAAACGGTTAGTAGAGTAACAAGTTAAGTTTATGAGTGCGTTCCTTACATTTTCTCGAGTGACGTTCATGGCGTCCTATTCAGGCTCTACTAACAAAATTTACGTATAGACAGTTACTCTTCTAAAACTGGTAGAGTACTTGGAATGGTAGAGTAGTATGCCAGTTGACTCTACCGTATACTCTACCCGTGTACAGCAGGCTTTAGCACTTACTGTTGTAATAGAAATTCCAAAGCTTCGAGTGCTTCGTTTTCTACTGCTAAGTGCAGGGGTGTGTTACCGCAATTGTCCTTTGCATTTAGATCTAGTAAAAATTTGTATAAATCATAAATTTTCAACATTTTAGAAATATTGTTGCTTATATAAATATGTAGCACCATATTATTATAGTAATGAAAGGTAATGGGTTCTATTAAAGTAGGATATTTACAGTAATAGTTTCAAAAATATCTGTTTACTTGAAAAAGTATGTGTCAATACTTTCGTTATAACATCTTATAACTTAGTTATTTTTAGAACATCAATAACACTATTAACATCTTTTTAGTAGTTGCAGAAAGGTTTTAATTTAAATAGGTACATATTTTTATGTAATACACCGATTTGTTCGCGATATTACCTCCTCCATAGTTGTTGATAAAGTGGAGTATGTTCGTGTTGTTCCTGGCCGCGGCTTGGTGTGCTGCGGTCCTGCCTCTTACATCCCTCACCGCCAGTCGTGACGGTTGGCTTAAGTACAATCGCATAAAATCCTCCACATTTCCACTTTCAGCTGCCTAAACAATAAAATTATTTTTTTAATTTTCATGTCATCTTACAAAACTTCACCAACAAACTAAAATCGCATATCTTATAACCATTTATCACAAAGCCTTAAAAATTCTTTTTATTTAATAATAATAATAAATAATCTTCAGCGATGGCCGACTCTTGCGTCAACGAGTGCTGCCTGGGGGGACTGGTCTGCTCACTCTTACCAGTACTGACTTTTTTATTTTATTGTAGATTTAAGACTATATTAGTAGTTAGTATTCTTTCGTAAAATGGCTCACAAAATACGGTATTGTATCAAATAGCAGAATCATTAAAAGTTACTCAAGAGCAACATCTTACAATTCATTTTTGTCGTTATTTTGATAAATTTATTAAAGGCAAATTTAGGCCTTTACGAAAACTTTCTCGAGCATGCAAAGTATTTTATACCACACATGCGCGGAAAGGATCCCATTTCTGCTTTCAAAAATAGCGAGAAATTACGCGATTCCTTCGCTAGAATATGCGGGAGGAAAAATGTATGAAAATCCATTACTGTTTTTATATTTTTTCCTCCCGCCCCGCCCATGCGGTGGTCAACGATGACGTCGTCAATTACAGAAAGAAGTGAATATCGCGTTGAATTTTTTTATATAGACTTTACTTTTTTGTTCGACCATTTTACGAAAATTGGAGGAATTGCTATGGATCTGCTATGAATTCAGGAAAGGAATTTATTTCAGAGGAATTGGTCAATGTGATCTTTTTAGACCCCATGGTACAATTCTTATTTGTCGTATTAGAATTAATAGATAAATCAATGTAAAATTGGTTAAAGTACTAAACCCTTTTTTATACCCAGAGAAATGCAATTTCGTCTTTTTCGTTGTTTTTAATTATCCAAGAGTATAAGCAGGACAGTAAATGACAGATAAAAACGTTTAAAATAGCTAGAATGAACTGATGTAAACACATTACAATTAGAGTATTAGTTGTTTTTACTTTAAGGTCCACAATTTATGTTAGTCTGTTCTAAGCGGAACATTTTTTTAAGAAGTAATTTTGGTTTCTTATTTAAATATCAGCGTTTTACCCTATTAAGCGATTTACCTTATTTGAAGCCTACATTAATCGAGAGAAGCGTCTTTGGTTTCCGTTTGCGTATATATATGACGTCACAGAGCCTATAATGCTGCCCGCCATTTTATTTACTCCTACCAGGCACCAGCCTTGAAAACTGATCCTGCAGGTGCAAAAATGCTCACCGAATTCTGTTGACACCACGAAATCCACTTTTGACATGCGGGTGAATAAGTTTATCGCCTTGATTGTAATGATATTTGCGCAGTTCATTGGCATTGCAATAACGTAGTTACTAGGTATATTGTCTAATGAGTATAGTGTCTATCCCATCCAAAAAGAGAAGCGTTATTCTGTTGTCGCTAAAAAGAAGGTAGATATCGAACAGCCTTATGATGTTATCCAACAGTACAACAGTAGGGTGGACAGGTAAGATGCCAATGTTGGTACGTATCAAATTACCATCATGGGAAAAAAGTGGTATGTGGACATAATTATATGGTTGATAGATGTCAACCGTCAACAATTCAGCATTATTGGCCAGGTCGATGGGAGCTGCTGTGAATACTCTCAAATTTCGCCGTTCAATGGCTTCAGAAATACTCGCAAGCTAGAAGGCATCCTGGGTCACATCACAACCACAACCTACCCCAGTAAAGTACCCCAGTCTGTCCGTAAACATGCTGCAGAACATCTTATCCTAACCGGACAAGTGTGATAGCGATGTGCACATGTGCGAAAAGACGACAATATGTCGGAAATGTAATGTTAAGTTACATGACAACTGTTTTGCTGAATTTCACAAATAATGATTTAGCCACTGGTCTTGCTTTTTTCGTAATATTGTTCTTAATGATTAAGGAATTTCTGAGTTATGTACCCTGTATTTTAATATTATGTTAATTCTATAAAGCAATATCAGTGAATATACCCAATGGGTCGTTAATGACCCATTGAAAAATACAACTTTCCCTTTAATTTCATGTAAGCTTAAAGAGATACAATTTTACGCAACATAACCAAAAATGATCGAAATCGGAGGTTTAGAAAGTTATGGGAATAGGGATAAAATAAAAATAATTAAATGCGGATTACTCTATAAATGGTACAAATTCTATTATGGATGCTTTTCCAGATGTTAAAAGTAGTGGGTAGAGCATTGAGATAAAATGCCCATCATCCGAAAAAGCCTTGGGACGATATGTTAGTGCAGGAAATAAAGTGACTGCAAAATACATGGCACAAGTGCGACTACAGATGCATTTTTCCAATAAATTAAAGGCTCTTGTTCTGTTTTGCCCACACTGATTTTGAATCTAGAAAATTTTTTACTATTTTAGAAGCGGATTATGATACACAACTGTGAAAATTTGTTGGAAAAATGCAACATTTTTGGAATAAAGCCATCTTTCCCAAACTAAGTGGAAAATATTAATTGAACTGGACCTAGAACTAAAATGTATATTTTGTTTGTATATGTACAGTCAGCGGCATAAATAATAATATGTTGTCACTTTAATACCTTGTCACTTTAGGAAACGGTGCATTTTAATTACTCACGAGTTTTGAGTGAACCAAAGGGTTCATCACAAGTTGTCAAAACGTTTACTTGGCAACATACAATGTAAGGACTTTATTAACGGTGGACGCTACCAAGAACTGGAGTCTGAAGTACTAAATAAGATTAAATAGGACATCGTTGGCTTAAGCGAAACTAGGAGGCGAGATGAAAACCTAATAAAACTTACATCGGGTCAAGTGTTTTATTATAAGGGATATGACGACTGATAGGAACACGGAGTAGGATTCCTAATCAACACTTCAATGACCAAAAACCAACAAAACATACGGGCATTATCACCATGGGTCATCTACGCTATGGAAATCGTGATTGTCGATTTAATGTAGGCCATTTATACTTCAGAATCTTTCCATTCATCGCTTTCGAGCAGTGGAAACACTTGTCGTGTGTTCATGAGATCACAAATAACAATTTCCGTAACCGAGGTGATATTTCTGTATAATCATATTTTCAATACACTACACAGATAATTCAGGTACTGATATTGCTTGAATAAGTCTGTTAATTGAAACAAATAGTAGAGTGAAAAATTTGCTATAGTTTTTATTGGATAAGTTTGAGTAGAAAGAAATATAGTACCTACGCCACGGAGGAGGGCCCGGATATAATTTAGTGACACGTCCAGAGCGCCAGCATAGCGGTGGACGAGAATCGTTGTGTATAAGGCCTAGATCTCCGACTTTTAATTTGCCTTTGTTCGTCTTCCATTTTGTTCTCGTTTGTACGTCGTGTCGTGCTTCCATCTGCTCCAAAAATGTTGTCTGATTTGCTCGAGACGGGCATAAAGATGCAGTTAATGTTCTGGTTGATGTTCTATAGCAGGTGTTGGTAGCACGTTTATAAAGGTCTTCTAATCAGAAAGTGTCCAGGGGAAAGGAAGAGGAAATCATTTGGAGGTGGAGACAAGGGACATAAAGGACAGCTGTTCAATATAGATTCTACTTGTGCAAAAAGAGTTGTTTCTTCGAACGTTAAATGGGAATTGCCCATGACTCGTTTTCTATACTAATAATATAAAGAGGAAAGATTTGATTGTTTGTTTGTTTACATTACATATGCTCCGAAACTACTGGACCGATTTCAAAAATTCTTTCACCAGTAGAAAGCTACATTATCAGGGAGTGACATAGGCTATAGCTTTTCCCGAAATTTAATGTGGTTTACACGGGAACGGGGCCGGAACTTCACGCGGACGAAGTCGCGGGCAAAAAGCTAGTATGTGATATTTTGCTGATTTCACAACAGCTACCTATATGCCTCCGAAATGAGGAGCGGGAGATAGAGTGAAAATAAATTTGATGCGTTCCTGAACTGCAAATTCAGTCAACGCCTAATTCTGTTCCTTTAGTTTAGGTCAGTTAGTGTTAAGGTCTTTCGCAGCACCTACAAAATCAGAAAATATTTCCGCTGTCAAAGTGAATGCATCTTTTGTAAGGTCACTGACGGCCTCTGTATACATTTAAAGCGAAGACAAATGAACACGCATACGTAGCATTTCGTTAACGTAGCACCTTGCCCTTTGCGATTCAAAATTTAAAATGGTCTATGAATATCGATACCAACGGAAATGAATGGAAAATTAGGAGTGATGCGTTGTTTAGGTAAGTCTCTCATTTTCGCTAATAAAGATTGTCCTAGTACACGTCGGCAACGCACACAAGAGCGAACTGTATTTCAAGCGAGTAGCCTACCTCTAATGGGATGGTTTGTCTGATTGTCGCCAGAAGTAATTGGGGTCCGGCATGCATATTGCGAATATGTTCGTAATTAAATAATAATTTGCAAAAATAATGTGATGAATCGAGTAGAATTGGATGTCTTTTATC
The DNA here is from genome assembly GCA_905163395.2 of Endotricha flammealis. NCBI lineage: Eukaryota > Metazoa > Arthropoda > Insecta > Lepidoptera > Pyralidae > Endotricha > Endotricha flammealis. The sequence goes on along the minus strand of LR990852.1, from coordinate 4,274,636 downwards.
CAAAGAGTAATTGGACTATAGATTGGAAGATAAAATTTGCCGATAACTTTTGTCAGGCGTATATTTGATTCGTTCCAAACAACCAATATTTAACCAAATGATCACCAACACGATGCCTATAATTGTGAAGGCAGATAAGGAAAAAAATCCAATGTTTTTTTCTCTTCAATTTGTCTTAATTAGAAGTATTTTCGTCTGTACGCTTATACAGTTTTATCTAATTAATCTGTCGCGAAACGATTATGTAGATATTATCAAAACATGTCGCAATTTTGTTAATTGACGTCTATCACGAACTAGGCATCTTAATTTAAGTAATCATACAAATAGCGTAGTTACGAACTCGTGGCAGCCTTTCCTTTTGATTAAAGTCAATATAACTCAAACTTTTATAGCGTATACTGAAAATATGTAGATCCAGACATTTTAACACAAAATTTGAGTATAGAAAGATATAGGTATCAACATTGTACGTCTAGTGTATGAATATTGTATTTTTTTTTCCCCCACCTCTCGTTTTATTTTTACTGAAATATCGGATATGCGAGATTCTATAATAATATCTTTGAGCCTGGATACGTACCTACACAACAAGCCGCGAACACGTCATCAGGCTCTGTTACGGCTAAGCGGAGGGTTTCAATTTATATCAATGCTGTTTTTTAATAATGTAATTGCACAATCTTATTATAGGTATGAGTATTCGTGAAGCGAGTAAGAAAAAAAAAACAAAATATATAGCGAAATTTGTATTTAATATCTTTATTATCTAAACCTCTGCCATTTGCATCTTAGTCTTACACTACGCTAGTCACCATTACTCATTTTAATAAAAGACGTGACTTGTTTAAGAGGGTAAAAGGGTGAATACATCAAGAATCCTAGATAGAAAATAAGTACCAACGTTATATAACGGATATTATAAGATAGTACAACATTTTTTTTACATTATTTCAATATGCGAAAGGGTTAAACAATATTTACTCTGATGAAGGTACTTGTTATATATTGAATTAAACCACTTAATTAATTAATAGTGTTTATTAACTTTGGTACAACAGACCGAATATGAATAACAACCATTGACAAGGAAGAGAGAGAGACGGGGAAGAACGTAACCATACCGCTGCGTTCCAGTTCCTTGTACTTTTGGTAGTGTTCCAATGTACTACAGTACTAATTATGTGAAGGGCTTAAGTCGTTTGAAGAAAAGTTGCACAAATTGAAAATATTTACAACAGTTTTCTACGTGTGAGACTTTACTGCAGAACTAATTCTATTGCAATTTTATGTGGAGTGCAAACGATTCATCTTCAATCGGAAAAAAAAGAGATACTGAATTCCGTTACTAATAAAAGTGAAGAATAGCTAATTGAATCACAAAGTATGTATTACTTGCAATAAAGAAGTTCGGCTGGTGAAAATATTAAATTCTCTTAAATAAATCTCAGAATGTTGCATATAAACCACAGATATACATATTATCAATGCAAGAGGCTTAGGCTCTGTCAAAGACAGGCTCGGAGGGTAATAAAATTAGATCGTTGTTTAAAATAAGTAGTGTTTTGTGTTATTCAAATAAGTCTTATTTTTGCAATTCGCTGCTTTTGTCGTTGATGAGAATGTTCGAGAGCAGACCTATAATTACTAACGGCTAAGTGATGTAATAAACTAAATATCTAAAGCATAAATCAAATTCAAAGTTTTCAAGTTATGAAACGCGATCAAAAATTTACTGTCTTCTCTTATTTACTGGAGGCGAATTCATTCAAAGGCGATACTTGGCAGCTTTTATAGACATGTAAGGTTTTAAAATATTTATTTCCCCGGCTCTACCAACATCTCACAACATTAAAAGGACAAATAAAAGTTTGTAATAAGATATAATACTGATTTTAAGATTATCTTTGTCAATTACCTGCAGTATTTCCTCAACAGACGTCTTGCTCACATTAACGAGACCCAACATTTTGGACCAATGGCGCGGCAGTTTGATGGCGCCACTTTTCAAAGTTTGCAAGTTACGTAGATGTTTCGAATGAGTAAAAGAACTCATTTTTGTTAGTTAAGGGAAACTAAAGTCGCAATACAAAATATCGTAAACTATGATGGGACCATAGCATATTTTCGCGTACAGAGATGACGGGCGCGTCTCCGTTGGCTACATGTCTACGACTGAATTCTACAAGGGCGGGAGGTGGCGCCGTGTAGTATTGGAGCTGGGGTCCCTATCAACCAACAATATTGTGTTAATTTACGCCTAAAGTTATATTGCGGCAATCAAAAATATAAACTATCACGAGATCATATAAACTGGCTAACATACATAACGAAATTGTATTATGTCTAAAAAGTTTCGGTTTAGGCCGAATTTAATACCTATGCAGAAGGATTCAATGATGGTAATTCTGTTGTACATTTAACTAGACTAAAGTAATTTTGACAGGACTAGAAGTGTTTCTATCCTTGTCACTAATTGTAAACCAAGGAAGGACAACAACACCTTTGGTCCTGTCAAAATTAGTTTAGTCTAGTTAAATGTATAACAGAATTAGCACCAATATCGACTTAAAATCCTCTAAAATATCCCTTAAGGTGTCACTTCTTTTGCCTATATATAAACACAAATTAAGCAAAACAATAAGTTCTTTAAGCAGATTTCTGTTATGATTATTTTTTTAATTATAAGGTAATGGGTTACATCTGGACAAAGGCTACCAAAGAGATGGACAGACGAATGACGGAATTTGATAGCAATTGAAAGGAGGAAACAGTAGAGAGGGATAGTTGGAGAGAGAGAGGAGAGGCCATTGCCCAGCAATGGGACATATCACAAAAGGCTATTAAAAACTTTTGTTTAAAAAAAAAAAGGAATCTTTCGCTAAAATATTGAAAAAAAAATCCATCATATCGTTTCGAATCAACACAGTATGATGGAGGTAGGGAAGATAGATTGAGTAAACAATATAATAACGGGAAATTGATGGGCCAATGAACACTCTCAAACTAATCATTAAAATCTGCATCTAGTTTCAAGTTTTCAATACGCTTACAAACTGTAGATCTCCGTATGTCTTTTGATTAGAGCATGTTATAGAATTGATTTGCGATGCAAATATCAAATTCAAGACAATCCAGATGACTCTTTCGGCAGCATCAGTTACAGTAGAAATTTTACAAAGCCAGATCATTAAAATCTGCATCTAGTTTCAAGTTTTCAATACGCTTACAAACTGAAGATCTCCGTATGTCTTTTGATTAGAGCATGTTATAAGAATTGGTTCGCGATGCAAATATCACATTCAAGACAATCCAGATGACTCTTTCGGCAGCATCAGTTACAGTAGAAATTTTACAAAGCCAGATCATTAAAATCTGTATCTAGTTTCAAGTTTTCAATACGCTTACAAACTGAAGACCTCCTTATGTCTTTTGATTAGAGCATGTTATAGAATTGGTTCGCGATGCAAATATCACATTCAAGACAATCCAGATGACTCTTTCGGCAGCATCAGTTACAGTAGAAATTTTACAAAGCCAAATCATTAAAATCTGCATCTAGTTTCAAGATTTCAATACGCTTACAAACTGAAGATCTCCTTATGTCTTTTGATTAGAGCATGTTATAGAATTGGTTCGCGATGCAAATATCACATTCAAGACAATCCAGATGACTCTTTCGGCAGCATCAGTTACAGTAGAAATTTTACAAAGCCAGATCATTAAAATCTGCATCTAGTTTCAAGTTTTCAATACGCTTACAAACTGAAGATCTCCGTATGTCTTTTGATTAGAGCATGTTATAAGAATTGGCTCGCGATGCAAATATCACATTCAAGACAATCCAGATGACTCTTTCGGCAGCATCAGTTACAGTAGAAATTTTACAAAGCCAGATCATTAAAATCTGCATCTAGTTTCAAGATTTCAATACGCTTACAAACTGAAGATCTCCTTATGTCTTTTGATCAGAGCATGTTATAGAATTGACTTGAATTGAAAGACAATCCAGATGACTCTTTCGGCAGCATCAGTTACAGTAGAAATTTTACAAAGCCATTTTACATTAGGGTTAAATAATAGGCTTTGTAAAATTTCTTCTGTAACTGATGTGTGTTATTAAACACACCATCTTATCAGGCCCCACAATTGATCGCACAGTAGCAATGATTACAACTTACACGGTCAAATCTTGATATTTTTGGAAGTAGACCGTGGCAGCCTCCGCTCCTCATCCTTCCTCTAGTAATCACTTACATGTATAGTGTCTCTTAAACTGTACAGAAAAGCACACGGCGGGTCTCAAGTAAAACTTCTTTGATAAAAACTTAAAAATGTGATAGAATATGATATTGAACTCTTTTGTAAGCAAGCAAAGCACAGCAAATACGGACCCTACACTGTGCGTGGCCCGACACGCATTTAACCGGTTTTTTAATTAAATATAGAAGGAACAAACGGAATTCAACAGAGAGATTCAAAGGTTACATAATAAAATGTGGTTTGCCTCATCATGTTACAGCAGAAGTGTTAAAACAAACCACATTTTTAATTTAAACTTTTCTATTCTTTTTAGGGTTCTGTAGTAAGACTAACAAGGAACACTTATAGTTTCGCCATGTCCGTCTGTCTGTCTGTCTGTCTGTCCGCGGTCTAGCGCCTCAACGCTTAATGCTAGAAAGCTGTAATTTGGTACGTATACACATACTAACAATGCTAACAAAGTGCTGGAAAAAAAAAAATTGTGGTGCCTTCCTTCTCTACATGTAAAGTGGAAATAAATTTTTTTTCGCACCCACCCCATATTGTGGGGTATTGTTAGATAGGTCTTCAAAGCATCGAGGGTGTGGGAAGATCATTTTTCGAGAAAATGATCCGTTCCGGAATTATTTACATTTATCGTGTCAATTTTCGTTTTACACGGTGGTCCTCCCCATTGTTCACTGTCCCCATCTATCTCCAAAAGTCTTGAGTTTAGAAATTTGAAAAAAATCATGGTAGTAGGCCATATGCTGAACCTTCAATGAAAACTATTACGGTTAAGTAGACTCTACTAGTTACCGAATAATAGCCGACGAGTTTATAAAATAAATTTTCTTTGATGAAAACGTACAAATGCCATAGAATATATCATTGTAGGTACTCATCTGTAAGCAAGCAATGCGTGGCTAATACGGAACCCTACATTGTGCGTGGCCCAACACGTACTTGCCCGGATCTTTGGAATATTACATTTGGTAAATGCCAAATAGACTCAATAAAGAATGAAAGAATCCTCATTTTTCCATGATATATGAATGGACATACCACACCATTTATATAAGACACCATAATTATCCTTATGCATATAAAAGTTCAAGTTGCAAATTTTTATACTTATTTTACTAAAATTAATCAAATGTTTTACTATAATTTAGTCGCAGCTAGGAAGCTGCTGGATGCTGGCCGCTACCAGCAGGTCGTATTGAAGGCGTTTGGGGGTGGCCTTTGTCCAGCAGTGGACTTCTTGTGGCTGAGATGATGATGATGAATCAAATGTGAAATTATAGGAGTCATAATGAATTCATATTGGGTAGTTTCGGCTAGTAGATCGCAATTTCTCTCGGACGGGTAAGACTAAAGAATGGATTGTTTAGAACCTTTGCATGTAACCAAAGTATGTACCCACAACATTTAAAAGAGTAGAAGATAATCTAATAGTACTAAATCTATTCCTACAAATAATATTATAAATATGAAGACTCATCAAAGTGAACATAGAAGCAAATTACTTAAAGATATTTATTGGTGAGGTGACACACTTGGGGGTAACTTTTTCAATCCTGTCATGAAATTTATACTGTTTAGCGGTTCTCTTACAAAACTCCTAATTGTACAAAGGATTGAACGTTTTCGGAAAATAGGTTATTTCACGCGTTTGATGGTACTCAGTCGGGTATAAACTTCATGGAAACCTATGTGGGTATTTAAAACGAAAAGATATGTATATACTTTATATAAATATCAGGTGTTAGTATCATACTACGACATGGCTTGCTGCCTGCCAAATGCACAGCTAGAAAAAATATACCCAAAAGTATGTAGTAAACTCTTCGTAATTTATTTTTTATATTAAGTACATTTATTTTTATTCTTTAGATGAACGGTTACATTTTAAACTTGTGTAACATTTCTATAATTGCGACAATAATTCTTGATGTTCATTGTTGTTAGGTATTTTTAAACATCATTGATATATATGTAATACTCATGGAAGTAATAAGTTCTAGTTTACGCTAGTACTTATTACTTCCATGGTAATACTAGAGAAGCTATCTTCTGGAAAAATCATGTTCTATTTTTATTTGAATTATAATTTAACTAAAGTCCGCTGCAGCGCTAAATCTTTTTGAAGGTGTAAATTTCTCGCGACTAAAGGGTCGCAAAAAACGTGTTATTCATGGCTTCTCTTTTTATCAATGTCAGTGTACTCATAATGCTGCCCGCTCTCTTAAAAGTTAGCGAGATGGCAATAACAACAATACAAGATGGCACAATAAATTGGTAACTTATTTTGGAAGATTGAACAATATTACAGTTTGGTATACAAGAAAGTTCCAGTAGTACAGTCAACAAACGCATATTAACTTAATGGAGCTGCCATGTCTAATATGACAAAAGCTTCTAATAAAGTTAAAAAAATAACTAGTAACTTAGCATCATTTTTACATAACGTAAGTGCCAGCCCCATTACAGTTGTATAACTTTTTTAAACGTCATTGAATATCATCTAACAATTTTTGAACGAGACGCCGCCGTTTAAACTTATTGTCGCAAATCTAAATGCAGATAGAACTAACCTCGTTTAACTTCAAGGGACTGAGTGGAAGAATTGGTAAAGTATTTGCCCTTCGAAATATCCACATTTTTCTTCTTATAAAGCTAATTAAGTTCCATTGATACGACTGAATACGTTGAAAATATGTGATACTCTGTTATTCCTATCAATATTATCAGATGTAATCAAATTCTACATTAGTCCATTAGCAAGTTAACCATGTTATCTAATGGGCTTGTTTTGCTATAGAATACTATTTACTATGTAAAGCTTGGTCATATAAAAATATAGTACAGTCAGAGCTGTTATCTTCCCGTAACTAAAACTAAAGCGAAAGAACAACACGTTCATATTCACCAGAAAGTAATCAGAATATCGCCATTTACTTTAGCAACCCAAACTTTTTACATTTGATTTTCTTACAGTAAAAAATGTAGGTATAGTATGTCGAATGGGAAACATAGCTTTTTTGTCACTTATCGATATTATACACACACCGGCACATTTTTTTTATTTTTATTTAATTATATTATTTTTTCATTACAAATTTAGACACAGTGAAAACTCGAAGTGTAAGACTTTCTTGATGTGAACACATGTTTTATTTAATTTGGTCGTATAAAAAATATTTTTAATAGTAAGTTGATTTTAGAAGGCAAATATTTAACAAAAAATAAAACAGTAAGAAACACTGGAAAAATTACGGCATGCAGCTATTAAAATAGCGTTTGATAGCTGGAGCTGATACATTAAAGATGTCCCAATCATGGCAAAATATTATTATAGGTTCTACACATTCGATTCATGGGCGAGTGCTGACCGTAGTTTGTACGACAATGTGGGAGGGTGATGTCTCCCTTACTCCATTTTCATAACCAAATTCTCGTAACCGGTTACGAAAGAAGAATTATTTTCGCTGTTTCGTAACCAGTGATGAAAGAAGAATTATTTTTCCACATTCATAACTATTTTAATTATTATTATATGATTATTTTGATATGATTAGATTATAGATATGGTTTAGGATTGCTTTTAGGATTATTGTCGAATGATTTTAGGATAGATTAGGATTGCTTTTATGACTATATTCGAATGTTTTTCGGTTTAAGAATTTTTATTTCTCATATCATAAGACATACAAATAAGTCTAATCATGAGATTATAATAATTAAAATTCAGTAAAGTTACTTTATATACATCCTGGTTCGATCAGATGACGAAGCATGCAATTTAGAAAACTATTATCCTTACTAATATTGTAAATGAGAAAGTGAGTTTGTTTGTTTGTTATTCCTTCACGGCTTGACTAAGCAGCCGATCATTATGAAAATTTGTGTACATATTGCTAGGGGTACAGAGCCCAACATAGGCTTTTTAACCCGTGAAAGTATGTCATTCGAATGGAAAAAAAAAACTACTATAGGGCACTGTATCGGTCAACAGATGGCGCCACAAATTGCGCTATGGGTTGTTTTGTTGTCAAACGAGATCTATAGTCATAAATTTAACGCGAGCGAAGCCGCGGGGAAAAGCTAGTTAAATTATATAATGCAAAAATATGTTTAAACTGGAATAAGCAGATTTACAACTAAACGGTAGGGTAGATAAAAATATCACCACAATATTAACGACATTTTACACTAATTTCGACAAGTTTTTTCTAGATGGTACATTTAAGGTATGTGCGCCTCCCTTCAAGCAATTATAAAGTATCTACAGATCCAGTTAACCGGTTCTCTTTCGCCATTTCTTTTACCGTTGGCCATTTTGCTTGTTTCCGAAATTGTAATAGTTTATAACGTAGTATATTTTCTTTATATATATAAGTTGTAAATGAGTAATAAATTAAAATGTGCCTGTGAAGGTCTAATTTCTGAAATAAACGATTTCATTCAACTATTCACATCCTTCAAAAGAAAAATCGTTTATTTGTTTACATATTTTACAAATTAAATAATATACAATAGACATTACCATACCATATAAATGCACCAAAAGGGCCTCCGCTCAGCATGTGTCAGCATCCTTTTAAAAATGTTATTTATTTTTTATATTATGCGGCAGACAAACAAGCAGGAAGGCTACTTTATGTAAAGTGGTTACCGCCGCCCATGAAGAACAACAACACCAGGGGTTATAGGGAATGTGATGGAGTTTGGACACTAAAATATACAATCTAGTAAAAAAATATATATTTATTTAAGTATGTATTTTTAAAGCCGTAACTGATTTTGCATTGCCATTTCTTTTACCAGTGGTAGTAGTAGTTTATAAAGTAGTTTAATACCATTTCATTTCTTTTGTGGGATTATGAAAGTTTATTTAACTAAGTCTGTTCACATTTGTTATTTACGGTTAAAGAAATTTATTCTCATAAAAGAATCTACAAAAATTCACTTACAATGAGAATTTAAAACTTTTAAAATGTAATGGACGCGTACAAAAGGTCGGTAGATGAAAAATAGATAACACTGGTACCGTGCTAGCCGTGCGCGGAAACTACCCGCATATCTGCATCTTCGATGCACAAGACGTCACAACAGCAGTGTGGCAATGTGTGCGTTGCGTACTGTCCATCATGGAACGGAAATAAGCGCCACTGGATGTGGCTTGCATTGCCAAGATGATTATTGTTAAGTATTTTTATTATTATTTTATTTATTTATTAATATTATGTACCTATTTATTTTTTATTTTTCTTGATATATATGTATTATTACAAAAAATTTATTTATTATTTTTTATTATTTTGCTATGGTTATATAATAGTACTGAGCGTATTTGTTATAGTTATGGATATTACACACAGAAAAACACACACATTCCAAACACAAAAATATAAGGTATTCAGAGAGATAGTGAATTATAATAGTATCTACCTAGTAGGTAAACATTTTATTTTATTTTATTCCTTACATAGTGTTTAAGTGTATTTTTAAAAGTAGTCAGGGTTTTGCAGTCCTTTATATCTTTAGGTAGTTTATTGTATAGCTGAGCGCCTTCATACAAGATGTTTGTTTTACCATAATTAGTGCGGGGTATATGTAAGTTGATATCACTAGCTCGCCGAAGTCTAATCCTTTGATATTCTTTCTTCTTTGTAAAAGTTATGTGTGAGTGAATATCCTTGTTAAGTATTTTACGTATTAATACGCAAGTATAGTAAACATAAGTTTGTTTTACGTTCATTATTTTTGTTTTATTATATATTGTTTTGCTGGGTGTCAGATAGTCTAAATGAAACAGAGATTTAATTAGTTTGTTTTGAGCAATTTGTATTATTTTTAGATTTGTTTTTGCTGCGCTGCCCCAGATTTCTATAAGGTAGTCTATATGTGGCTTTACAAGGGTGTTATAGATAGTATATCGAATTTGAGGGGGTATAAATTTAGAAATGCTCTTTACTAGGCCTGATAATGACGCGAGTTTGCTTTTAACATTTTCTATATGAGGTTTCCAAGTGAGATATGAATCCAATGTTAAACCTAGATATTTTTCTTTGTTAACTTTTTGAATTGTTTCATGATTGATGCTCAAAGTGGGAATATCTGGATTTTTTTTATTTTTTGGAGCGAAAATCATGAAATTAGTTTTAGTTACATTAATAGTAAGAAGATTGGATTCAAACCAAGTATTTAGTAAAGTAAGGTCACTTTGCGCGTCAGACATTAGAGTTTTTACGGACGTTCCAAAATAAAATAAACAGGTGTCATCGGCATACATTGTGACATCACCTTTTAGGCCTATTTTATATATGCTATTTATGTATATTATGAATAATAAGGGCCCTAAAATGGATCCTTGGGGGACCCCACAACTAATTGGTTTTGGAGTACTCTGAGTAAAACCAATCCTCACTACTTGCTTTCTGTTTGTCAAATATGATTTAAACATGTCATATGCCTTGCCCACAATACCAATATCTTGCAGCTTTCGGAGTAGTAATTTGTGGCTTATGGTGTCAAAAGCTTTTTTGAGGTCTATAAACACCCCCAGTACCACATTTTTACCATCAATATTTATTTTAATTTTAGTTACTAGATCAACTGTGGCACTGGTGGTGTTTGATTTACCTCTAAAACCATATTGTTGTTTGTAAACAAAGTTTTGTGATACCAGAAACTTGTCTAGCCTATCATAGAGCACTCTCTCGAAAACCTTCGACATAACAATGCGTTTGCATTTTATTCTATAACAATGCGTTATTTTTTAAAATTATCGCAAAACCATCTGAAAACTATCCCAAAACCATCTGAAAACCATCCCAAAGCTATTCCAAAACCATCTGAAAATTATCCCTAAGCCATTTTATTTTATTTTATTAAGGTACACCAACAGTGTTTACATACATCATTTAGGAGAGATATTCAAATACGGTTCTAAAGTAAACACCTATGATAGGTATACACAGCATTGACTGACATATTGTGATAAATTAATCAAGAGATTTAAGTTAAAATTAAATAAAACATTTACACACATTATAGGTAGATATTCGATATACACAGACACATTATTATTATTGATAATCAAACATTAGTCTTCAACAATTCCCAGCACCTTAACCCTGAAAGCGTTTAAGCCGTCACGGAATATGTCCAGATCCTCCATATCGCGGTTGAGAAGATTGTAGGTGTTGCACATTCGATTAATGGGAGAATGACATCCCAGATTGGTTCTAAAGGGAGGGCCACTAAGTAATTTAGACACGGGATGGCGCGGCGGTCTGAACGGAACCCGAATGTTAACATGCGATAGTAATTCGCTGGAGTCGACCAAATCATTTAAAATTTTATACAGAAAAATTTTTTAAATAAAAGATTTAATTACTAACATTTACTCGTAGTACGAATAAATGTTAGTTCGATAATTATGTTTTCCTAAACAGGTAAATCTCGCGACAAGCTTTTATGTCATATAAATTGTGTAATGACGTTATAAGTTAATAGTTAAAATTTTAAAAGAAAAGTTTATTTTATTCTTTTTAGCGCAATTAAATAAAAGCTTGTCTTTAAATATATTTTTTTACTTATAATTTATTTTTTACTTTTTAGTTATCACTGGACAGGTTTCGCAGTGCCATCTATTGTCGAGTACTTGTCTAATGAATTTATTTGTTATAACTAGCACCAGCAATTTGAATACCTATATAATTTCCTGATTTTTACTACAGTCACCCTGCGACAAACTAAACGGGTTTATGTACCCATCAAAAATAAAATACCGACCAAGGGCAAGTAGAACTCGTGCGTGAGGGTTCCTTCCCATAATCATACTAGTCATCATCATCATCATCATATCAACCCATAATCATCCCACTGCTGGTCTAAGGTCTCCCTTCAATCGAAGGTGATTAGAGCGTACTCTGCCACGCTGCTCCAATGCGGATTGGCAGAGGTCGGTGTTTTCAAACCGCCCTAAGGCCACCGACTTGGCTTAACGACTGTCATCTATCGACAACAGCCGGGACCGACGGCTTAACGTGCCCTCCGAAGCACGAAGAAGCTCGAGATAACGAAACGCATCCAAACGCTGGCTAGGGTCGCCGTCGCTTAACTTGTGTGTTCTTATTAGAGTGTGACACACAGCGACGCCATCGAGCTCCTCTGACACACAGCGACGCCATCGAGCTCCTCATACTAGTCATATACTAATATTATAAATGAGAAAGTGAGTTTGTTTGTTTGTTATTCCTTCACGGCTTGACTAATCAGTTGATCATTATGAAAATTTGTATATGTCAGGGGTACAGAGCCCAACATAGGCTACCTTTTTACCCGTGAAAGTATGTCAATCCAAAGGGAAAATATTTTTTCTACTATAAAGGGCGCTGTATGGGATGCTATCGGCCAACAGATGGCGCCACAAGTCGCGTTATGGGTTATTTTGTTGTCAAACGAGATCTATGTCATAAAATTACCGCGAGCGAAGCCGCGAGAAAAAGCTAGTAATAGATAAAATACATTTTAATTCATAACCGGTATAAAAAGAGCCATGTACCAATGTAAAATGTACCAAGGGTAGGGTCAAATTATACTGGTTGTTTAAAGAAGAAGAAGTAACTACAAATTCACGATTTTCAGATTTATTCCTGTACTTGTACTACATCATCTTGCTTCTTGCCAAATTTCATGATTCTAGGACAACCGGAAGTACCCTATAGGTTTTTGGTCGGAACTGTTTTGTACGAAAAACGGAACACAAACGGCTGTATCGTAATTTTGTTATCATAATATTGTATTGTCATCTGATCTACAGTTTTAAGCAAAATTTCAGCTCAATCGGTCTTCGGGAAGTGATTCAAATTTTCGTTCCAAGATTCCGCCCTTACATACATTCATACATACATACATACATACATACAGGTCAAGTTAAATAAAAGCTTTTAATAACATCCCGTATTTTTCTTCGGTTGTACAAGGAAACAATTTCAAAGTGCTTCAGACGTTGATTGTATGGGTAACGATGTGAAACATTAGGCGCAGAGAACGCAAGGTGTCTAGTAAATGCCTTTTGCAGTTGTTCAATACGTTGAGAATGCACTGCATAAGTTGGATTTCAAACTGTGCTAGCATATTCCAACTGGCTTCTAACTAAGGTATTGAAAAGCAATATTCTAGTATCCACAGAACGAAATTGTTTGTAGTTTCTCCTGACAAAGCCCAACATCTGTGCGGATTTAGTGACAATATGGTCAATATGTGCCACAAAATTCAGCCCTGAATCCAAGTAAACCCCGAGGTCCCTAACGACATTTACGCGTTGCAGTTTTTCTGAACCTATTTGATAGCTTGTCCTGATGGGTCTCTTTTTTCTTGTGAATGTAATGAAATGGCATTTATTTGAGTTAATTGCCATGTCGTTTAGGCGACACCATATTATTAGTTTGTCAAGATCATTCTGCAGAAGAAAAGCATCTGTTGGCGAGTTTATTACTTTATATAACTCGGTCGGCAAACATTGAGCACCTTGAGCTCGCTATTACATCGGGCAGGTCACCGATGAAGAGTGAAAACAACACAGGTCCGAGGTGCGAGCCCTGTGGGACACCGGAGTCAGCATAATAACTCTGAGATTCGTATCCGAGAACTACTACCGTTTTTGATCTTCTTTGTAAGTAAGAATTAAACCAGTTTAAAAGGGAGCCGTGGATACCATTCACCTCAAGTTTTGCCAATAATAATGAATGATTAACCCTGTCGAAAGCACTACTAAAGTCAGTATAGATGGCATCAACCTGCAAACCGGCATCGACGGAACGTGACACATCGGACACCATAGACAGCAAATTGGTTTCTGTTGAGCGTTTGCTTCTAAAGCAAATTGTTATATCCTAATTTGGTAATTTATTAATACACTTAGAATATTTGTTATATTTTATTTGTGTTGTAAAGAATTACAATGGTCAGACATGAATCAAAATAAGTACGCGCGCTCCACAGATTATAAAACCAACGCCGTCCCCAGTGACAGTTTGGGTTGCCACATTCACAACTAAACATAATACACAACACTCTCCCCTCCTTAAAAATAAAAACGAAGAAAAATATTTTAAACATGCTTGAACCACCTACCTAAAATAGCTACCTAACTTTGGCAACAATCTTAAAAATAATATATATTTTAAATAACAACATGTATTTTATAGTTTTAATTCTTGCCCACACTCTAATAATTGATTGCTATGTCGTTTCCATTGCAAACCATCTACTTCTACAATGTAAGTTACTCCCGGGACCAAAATTTTAATAACTCTACCTAAAGACCATTTGTTTTTGTTTTTCCTTAGATCTTTTGCCATAACTTTTTCTCCAATTTCAAATGTTTTGTGTAATTTTTTTTAATTTTTTATTGTTTGCTTTATATTTTCAATATCAACTTTACCATTTACTGGATTTGGTCTCAACAATGAGAAACGACATCGCAATTCTCTCCCGTACATTAATTTTGCTGGACTTTGTCCAGTCGTCATGTGGGCCGCATTTCTATAATCAAACAGAAATAAGTTACAGGCATATTCTACAGTATGACCACTTTGCACAATTTTAGTTACATGGGACTTAAATGAATCTACAAAACGTTCTGCTAGTCCATTTGTGGATGGATAATAGGGTGGTGTAAAACTTTGATTTATCCCCGCCATCTTACAATATTTTCTAAACTCTTCACTTGTCCATGTTGGACCATTATCTGTTACTAAATGTAACGGATATCCATAGCAAACAAAAACACTTTTAAAAGTGTCTATTGTTTTCTTTGATGTGATATTATTCATTACAAATGCCTCGGGCCACTTTCAATAAGCATCAATAATTATTAAGTACATTTTGTTATAAAAAGGCCCCAGAAAATCGGCGTGCAATCTGTGCCACACCGCAGGTGCCTGTGGCCAAACTGTTAACTGTATCTTTTCTGGGTTTTTTCTATTTTGCAAACATATGATACAATTTTTTGTTATATCCTCAATCTGTTTATCCATTTTTGGCCACCAAAAATATGACCTCGCTATCTCTTTCATTCGTGTGATACCCAAATGACTAGCATGTAATTCGTACATAACTTCATCCCTAATTATACTTGGTATTATGACTCTATACCCCCATAATAAACATTCTTTATCTATTGTAATTTCATTTTTTCTCGTAAAATATGGTTCATACATTTCCCCTAAGTCATTTTTGTCTGGCCAACCATCTCTACAATACCGGATGATATCACACATAATTTTATCTGTTTTTGTTTCTTTTTTTATAGTTTCCCAGTTCAACATATTTAATTTTGATTCATTAATATAGTTTACAGTATGACTTTCAAATGTTTCATTTAAGAATGTATTATCTTTTGCCTTTTTTGGTTTTGAGTCTATTACAATTCGTGACAAGTAATCGGCTGGGTTGTTTTTGGATTTGATATGTTGGATTTCATAATTAAAACCACTCAAAAACATTGACCAGTATTGCAACCGTTTTGCCGCCATTTTTGGTATCCCATATTTTGGCCCTAGAATTTTTGCTAATGCTTCATTGTCTGTCTGTAAAGTGAATTTTTTTCCAAATAAGTATTCATAAAATTTGCTGACCCCAAACACAATTGCATACGCTTCTTTTTCCAAAATAGGATACTTGATTTGATTTTCATTTAACTTTTTACTGGCATATGCCACCGGTTTTATTACATTGTTACTATCTTTTATTGATAATATTGCAGCTACACCACAATCTGACGAGTCACATGTCAGTATTATTGTTGAATTTCGATCAAAATGTGACATGGGAGTTGTGTTTGCTAGTGCCAATTTTATATCTTTAAATGATTTTTCGCATTCTTCTGTCCATTGGAATTTATCTTTTCTTAAACAATCATACAATGGTTTTAATATAATTGCCATATTTTGTAGGAACCTACTATAGTAATTTACTTTTCCTAAGAAAGATTGTAACATTTTTAAATTTTCAGGCCGGCCTAATGACAGCAATGGTTCAATTTTACTTTTTACAATTTTCGTAGTTGTTCTGTTTACCTCAAATCCAAAAACATCCAGTTTTTCTTCAAAAAATTTACATTTCTTAATTTTTAGTTTTAACCCCGATTCTTTTAATCTATTCATTACAAGTTTTAGTTTGTCATATGTTTCTGATAATGTTTTACCATATACATAAATGTTATCAATATACACAACTACATCCAGTCCGTTTAATTTCTGTGAAATTAAACGTTGAAATGATCCTGGACCGGTGCTCACTCCAAAAGGTAGGTATAAATATTTGAAAATGCCTTCTTCCGTTACTATTGAAACCAACTTTTGTGATTCCTCATTAAGCGGAGCTTGTAAATAAGCTTCTTTTAAATCCAGTTCACAGAAATAACTATTGCCTTGTAACTTCATAATTATATTTTCAATAGTTGGTAACGGATAGTGGTCAATTTTCAAATACTTATTTATTGTTATACGGTAATCACCACATAGTCGTATTGTTCCATCAGGCTTTAAAACGGGAACAACTGGAGTACCCCAATCTGAGTACTCCACTGGTTCAATACGTTTATTAACAATTAATCTTTTGATTTCTTCTTTGACTTTATCTTTCAAAGCATATGGAACAGATCGAACCGGCATGAAAATTGGTTTTACATTTTTTTCTATTGATAAATGAATTGGCTCCCCTTTAAAACTCCCCATACTAGTTTCAAATATTTCACTGAACTTTTTTTTAATTTTATTTATTAAATTTTCTTTTGAGCAATGTTCATAGACTCTTTGTTCGAAATTTGGTGGCCACAGTTTTAACACAGAAAGCCAATCCTTTCCTATGATTCTTGGTAAACCATCTTTAACTACAAACAACCTTTGGTTACCTACATTAATTTCTCCATAACTCACGTCTAGATTTTCAATAACACCTATTGGTGTTGAAGTTGACTGGTCAAAATTTGTGAAAATTACATTTCGCTGTTTGACTTTTACATCTGGAAAATACATATTTTTATCAGATAATGTTATCGTACTCACATCAGCACCTGTGTCCACTTCAAACTTAAAGGTCTTTCCGTTTATACTTACATCCAGCACAGCAGATGGAACTTTTTGCCGCTCCCCGAAGTAGAACACATCACAATATTCAGGGTCATCGTCTTTTTCTTCATCTTTTTCTTTTACACCTGCACTATCTGTATCATTATGTTCTTCTAAATTCAAATTCTTCATTTTTAGTAGCTTCTTTTTAGTACATACTTTGAATATGTGTCCCTTTGTACCACATTCACTGCAAAATTTCCCACGTAAACTGCACTCTGATTTAAAGTGACCACTCTTTCCACAACAAAAACATGTAGCATTTATTTTGTTAGAAGAAAACGACCGTTGTTGAGGACCAGAATTATTAAAATTATTGTTCTTGTTTTTTGTATAATTTCTTCCCTGTAATTTAAACATTTGTGAACGTTCTTGTTGTTTCTCCTGATTGTATGCTAAGTTGTAAGCTGCTTCTACATTTTTCCCCAATGTGGTCAACTTTTCCAAATTCTCATCGGCCTGTTTTAATAATTCAAATCTTACTGCATCACAGTGTGTTCCATTCAACAATCTTTCTTTAATTTCATCATCTAGACTCTTGAAATTGCAGTTTTTAGATAATTTTTTCAATTCCCACAAGTATTCTTCGATAGTTTCATTAGATTTTTGAAATCTTTTTCGGAATTCTGCTTGATGTATAGCATATTTTTTTACTGGATGGAAATGGTTTCTTAGTCTTTCACTTATATTTTCATATGTTTCTTTAGCGGGTGTCTTCGGAGTACATAATGTAGTCAATAGCTCATAGACATTTGTACTTAGTTTTGTGATAAGTAATGGTACCATTTTCTCTTTAGGGATGTCATTTATTTGTATAAAACATTCAAATTGTTGTTCATAGGCGTTCCAGTTTCCGCCAGTAAATACCTCTAATGTTGCTATAGACGTCATTGTTTGTATTGTGGATTGATTATGTTTTTTATCAATGTATTGTCTTAAGAATGCCCGTACTTCGTCAATTGAATTTTCACTTGTGAATACAGTACCCGTATTAAATTCTGTGACTATGTCTATCAATTGAGCTTTGGTTTTCGAAGTAATCCACGATTTTTTCCCTTTCTTTATTAATTCCGCAGCTTCTTTGTCCGCAGTTTTTAGGTTATGATTGTCTCGACCGCCGGCAATATAATTTTGTTGCACAGCTCAAAGTTTTGGTTCGACCTCGTCGCCAAATTGTTATATCCTAATTTGGTAATTTATTAATACACTTAGAATATTTGTTATATTTTATTTGTGTTGTAAAGAATTACAATGGTCTGACATGAATCAAAATAAGTACGCGCGCTCCACAGATTATAAAACCAACGCCGTCCCCAGTGACAGTTTGGGTTGCCACATTCACAACTAAACATAATACACAACAGGGTGTTACCAACATCGTGCAAGAAATGAGAGAATTGATAATGGGGGTGTCTGCTCAGTTCTACCAAATCAATCCTCAAAACTTCAGGTAGATACAAGTTCACTATCTGCTTTTAATAAAGGAGGGAAGAATAAAAATTTCATGTTCCAGGCTCCTCTTGTTTTTTATTTGCATTTGTTAGGAGAAGCATTTTTAAATGATAATTTAGAAATACCGGAGTCCAAATTGATCCATATCCATGTTAGAAATGCAGTCAGTGTCAAGGATATAAATGAAGAAAAAGTCAATTATCCACCAATAGACAGAACTTTGAAATTCCCGAAAAATGAAAAGTCTCTTTTTATGTTCTTTCCAAAAGAGAAAATCCTACCATACTTGCATAGAATAATGAGATTTAGACCTGTGTCTAGAGAGATTTTAGAAGATTCTAATGTATCAGAAAGATTCCATTCATTGTTGGCATATGAGATACTCAATTTGTTAGATCCTTGGTCCTGGACTTCAACCCAGGACACTAAACAAATATCATCAGGAATATCAGTAAACTGGGCTTTAAATTGCGATCTGATCAAAACCTGGGACATTCTAGCTAGACTGATTATTGTATTTTTCCTTAATACTGAAAAAATTACCTCCACTGTAAATCATATAGAAAAATGTGTCTCTTTACTAGTCAAATCCCCAATTCAAGCGTGGGAGAATCTCATTAATTTTTGCTTTAATCCTCAATTTCCACATAACTTACTTAGGAATGTATCATTGATGAGCCCTCAAACCTCTGAAATTTTAACACCTAGAAGGGTAGCAACAATTTTAAAAATGACAACAACAAAGAAAGTGATACAAATGCTACATGACACTGGAAAAATAGAGTTACCTTGTTCAGAATTGTGGGCACCTGTAACAACAAATCCTACAGTTCACCCTAAAAAAATATTGCATACTCTAGATCTTCTATCAAAGAAAGAATTACTTCATCCTATGAGATTTAAGAAAGTTAAGGATGACATATCCAAAATGATCATAACCGAACAACAAAACTCCGGAACCTTTACACGAGAGGAAGAGAAATTTTTCTATATCTCAACTTTTTGGGGAATTAGCTCTGAATCTCTAGATTTCTTATGCAAAGAAGAGATCAAAGAATTAAGTGCTGTTGATGTATTTAAGCCTCCTGTAATAACACTAGATCTATCTGATCTCATTCCTGCTTCTGTAATGGTTACTCAATTAGAAACCAGCATGATGGATTATACTTGGAAAACAATAAGTGATGATCATAATGAAGAATTGTTTTTACCTCAACAGTTAAGAGATTATGAGCTTTATCTATTAAGATCCGCCCCACTTCCAACATCAGGGAGTTATAAGATTCTGAGCATCATAACTCAGTTGCAAAATGAACACTTCAAAAATGTTGCATGCATAGCTGATGGTACAGGAGGGTTCACAAGAGTCTTTTGTCAATCCAAAAATACAGAAAAAGTTTTTTACAATACCTTGATCAAGCCTGATTCTTTTGTTCCACAACAGAGGCCTATTCAAAACATCCCAGATGTATCAGATCTCCCAGATATTCAAAGAAATAAAATTATAGGACTAAATTTAGTCAATGAATTTCCTTCAGATATTACTACACCTGGATACCCAGAATTTATTAAAGAACAACTAAATTTAACATTTGACTTGGTGACAGGTGATGCAGAAAGTCCCGAATTCCACAATCATACTCCAGTTATAAAGTTGTTCAAAGCTTATAGAGATTTTTGTGTTGCTACATCAGCAAGACAGGGAATATTCAAGATTCATAACACAAGAGTTATGGTATTATCTAGGGATGTGAAAAAAAAATCGATTTTTTTATTAATCGATTATTTAATGAAAATAAATCGATTATGTAAACCATTCAATTTAATCGATTTTTAAAATCAATGCCATCTATGTTCTGATAGTGGAAGCTTTAAGTCTGAATTCGTTTCGTTTAGGAGCGACCTCTGTTGTTCTAGATAAATATTATTAGAATAGGACAATACTCTGAATTCTGACTGATGTTGAGATTGTTGTGTTGGTACATACAACAGTTTAGTTTCTTACGGTTTCTCTTTAAAAAAGTGACGACTGTGTAGTGTAAGTTACTGTTGCGACAATTGTTTTTATTTGATTTATATTTTATTTTTTGAGTCAATAAGGTTGTCTTTTTGTTGGGGTGCTCATTTTATTTTTATAATAATAAAACGTTAAATGATACTGAGAATTTGTATCAATAATGATATTTGGTTTCATTATTCTTTCTTTACCTTGATCAGTGTCTTTTTCATAGGGAAATCCGGTATAAAATTATGCTTCTAAATAGTTATTTGTTCGTCTTGGAAAAAATCGATTTTTTTCGAAAAATCGATTATTTTTTCCAATAAAATCGATTTATTATAAATCGATTAATTTGTCACCAAAAATAATCGATTATTTAAAAATCGATTTTTTGCTACTAAGGTCACATCCCTAGTATTATCTGCTTGCTGTGCAATATTGGGAACCTATTTTCTGAATATTAGGCTATTTAGATCTTTATTTTCACTTAGATCTAATACTGAGATTTATATTGTTTGCGACTCCCCTAGACCACAAATAATTCCTCTTAGAATCATTATTAATACAAATAATGTTGTGTTATATCCAGCAATGCCTGCTCATACAGGCCACAATCACGCACAGAGCAAAAACAGTAGTTGGAAAATTACAGAAGACTCCCACTATGGGTAGGATCTACCAGCTAGAGGGAGAAAAAGATCTATACAGTATACTTGAAAAGTCTGAGTTGAATCATTTCAAATCAATTTTGAGGATGATTTTTGATGTTTCCGCCAGTTTCCGCCAGTAAATACCTCTAATGTTGCTATAGACGTCATTGTTTGTATTGTGGATTGATTATGTTTTTTATCAATGTATTGTCTTAAGAATGCCCGTACTTCGTCAATTGAATTTTCACTTGTGAATACAGTACCCGTATTTAATTCTGTGACTATGTCTATCAATTGAGCTTTGGTTTTCGAAGTAATCCACGATTTTTTCCCTTTCTTTATTAATTCCGCAGCTTCTTTGTCCGCAGTTTTTAGGTTATGATTGTCTCGACCGCCGGCAATATAATTTTGTTGCACAGCTCAAAGTTTTGGTTCGACCTCGTCGCCAAATTGTTATATCCTAATTTGGTAATTTATTAATACACTTAGAATATTTGTTATATTTTATTTGTGTTGTAAAGAATTACAATGGTCTGACATGAATCAAAATAAGTACGCGCGCTCCACAGATTATAAAACCAACGCCGTCCCCAGTGACAGTTTGGGTTGCCACATTCACAACTAAACATAATACACAACAGGGTGTTACCAACATCGTGCAAGAAATGAGAGAATTGATAATGGGGGTGTCTGCTCAGTTCTACCAAATCAATCCTCAAAACTTCAGGTAGATACAAGTTCACTATCTGCTTTTAATAAAGGAGGGAAGAATAAAAATTTCATGTTCCAGGCTCCTCTTGTTTTTTATTTGCATTTGTTAGGAGAAGCATTTTTAAATGATAATTTAGAAATACCGGAGTCCAAATTGATCCATATCCATGTTAGAAATGCAGTCAGTGTCAAGGATATAAATGAAGAAAAAGTCAATTATCCACCAATAGACAGAACTTTGAAATTCCCGAAAAATGAAAAGTCTCCTTTTATGTTCTTTCCAAAAGAGAAAATCCTACCATACTTGCATAGAATAATGAGATTTAGACCTGTGTCTAGAGAGATTTTAGAAGATTCTAATGTATCAGAAAGATTCCATTCATTGTTGGCATATGAGATACTCAATTTGTTAGATCCTTGGTCCTGGACTTCAACCCAGGACACTAAACAAATATCATCAGGAATATCAGTAAACTGGGCTTTAAATTGCGATCTGATCAAAACCTGGGACATTCTAGCTAGACTGATTATTGTATTTTTCCTTAATACTGAAAAAATTACCTCCACTGTAAATCATATAGAAAAATGTGTCTCTTTACTAGTCAAATCCCCAATTCAAGCGTGGGAGAATCTCATTAATTTTTGCTTTAATCCTCAATTTCCACATAACTTACTTAGGAATGTATCATTGATGAGCCCTCAAACCTCTGAAATTTTAACACCTAGAAGGGTAGCAACAATTTTAAAAATGACAACAACAAAGAAAGTGATACAAATGCTACATGACACTGGAAAAATAGAGTTACCTTGTTCAGAATTGTGGGCACCTGTAACAACAAATCCTACAGTTCACCCTAAAAAAATATTGCATACTCTAGATCTTCTATCAAAGAAAGTATTACTTCATCCTATGAGATTTAAGAAAGTTAAGGATGACATATCCAAAATGATCATAACCGAACAACAAAACTCCGGAACCTTTACACGGGAGGAAGAGAAATTTTTCTATATCTCAACTTTTTGGGGAATTAGCTCTGAATCTCTAGATTTCTTATGCAAAGAAGAGATCAAAGAATTAAGTGCTGTTGATGTATTTAATCCTCCTGTAATAACACTAGATCTATCTGATCTCATTCCTGCTTCTGTAATGGTTACTCAATTAGAAACCAGCATGATGGATTATACTTGGAAAACAATAAGTGATGATCATAATGAAGAATTGTTTTTACCTCAACAGTTAAGAGATTATGAGCTTTATCTATTAAGATCCGCCCCACTTCCAACATCAGGGAGTTAGAAGATTCTGAGCATCATAACTCAGTTGCAAAATGAACACTTCAAAAATGTTGCATGCATAGCTGATGGTACAGGAGGGTTCACAAGAGTCTTTTGTCAATCCAAAAATACAGAAAAAGTTTTTTACAATACCTTGATCAAGCCTGATTCTTTTGTTCCACAACAGAGGCCTATTCAAAACATCCCAGATGTATCAGATCTCCCAGATATTCAAAGAAATAAAATTATAGGACTAAATTTAGTCAATGAATTTCCTTCAGATATTACTACACCTGGATACCCAGAATTTATTAAAGAACAACTAAATTTAACATTTGACTTGGTGACAGGTGATGCAGAAAGTCCCGAATTCCACAATCATACTCCAGTTATAAAGTTGTTCAAAGCTTATAGAGATTTTTGTGTTGCTACATCAGCAAGACAGGGAATATTCAAGATTCATAACACAAGAGTTATGGTATTATCTGCTTGCTGTGCAATATTGGGAACCTATTTTCTGAATATTAGGCTATTTAGATCTTTATTTTCACTTAGATCTAATACTGAGATTTATATTGTTTGCGACTCCCCTAGACCACAAATAATTCCTCTTAGAATCAATATTAATACAAATAATGTTGTGTTATATCCAGCAATGCCTGCTCATACAGGCCACAATCACGCACAGAGCAAAAACAGTAGTTGGAAAATTACAGAAGACTCCCACTATGGGTAGGATCTACCAGCTAGAGGGAGAAAAAGATCTATACAGTATACTTGAAAAGTCTGAGTTGAATCATTTCAAATCAATTTTGAGGATGATTTTTGATGTTTCCGCCAGTTTCCGCCAGTAAATACCTCTAATGTTGCTATAGACGTCATTGTTTGTATTGTGGATTGATTATGTTTTTTATCAATGTATTGTCTTAAGAATGCCCGTACTTCGTCAATTGAATTTTCACTTGTGAATACAGTACCCGTATTTAATTCTGTGACTATGTCTATCAATTGAGCTTTGGTTTTCGAAGTAATCCACGATCATTTCCCTTTCTTTATTAATTCCGCAGCTTCTTTGTCCGCAGTTTTTAGGTTATGATTGTCTCGACCGCCGGCAATATAATTTTGTTGCACAGCTCAAAGTTTTGGTTCGACCTCGTCGCCAAATTGTTATATCCTAATTTGGTAATTTATTAATACACTTAGAATATTTGTTATATTTTATTTGTGTTGTAAAGAATTACAATGGTCAGACATGAATCAAAATAAGTACGCGCGCTCCACAGATTATAAAACCAACGCCGTCCCCAGTGACAGTTTGGGTTGCCACATTCACAACTAAACATAATACACAACAGGGTGTTACCAACATCGTGCAAGAAATGAGAGAATTGATAATGGGGGTGTCTGCTCAGTTCTACCAAATCAATCCTCAAAACTTCAGGTAGATACAAGTTCACTATCTGCTTTTAATAAAGGAGGGAAGAATAAAAATTTCATGTTCCAGGCTCCTCTTGTTTTTTATTTGCATTTGTTAGGAGAAGCATTTTTAAATGATAATTTAGAAATACCGGAGTCCAAATTGATCCATATCCATGTTAGAAATGCAGTCAGTGTCAAGGATATAAATGAAGAAAAAGTCAATTATCCACCAATAGACAGAACTTTGAAATTCCCGAAAAATGAAAAGTCTCCTTTTATGTTCTTTCCAAAAGAGAAAATCCTACCATACTTGCATAGAATAATGAGATTTAGACCTGTGTCTAGAGAGATTTTAGAAGATTCTAATGTATCAGAAAGATTCCATTCATTGTTGGCATATGAGATACTCAATTTGTTAGATCCTTGGTCCTGGACTTCAACCCAGGACACTAAACAAATATCATCAGGAATATCAGTAAACTGGGCTTTAAATTGCGATCTGATCAAAACCTGGGACATTCTAGCTAGACTGATTATTGTATTTTTCCTTAATACTGAAAAAATTACCTCCACTGTAAATCATATAGAAAAATGTGTCTCTTTACTAGTCAAATCCCCAATTCAAGCGTGGGAGAATCTCATTAATTTTTGCTTTAATCCTCAATTTCCACATAACTTACTTAGGAATGTATCATTGATGAGCCCTCTGTAGTGTAAGTCAAACGCAAGGTCAAGATGACAACCAACTTTATTTATAAAGTACCCTCCACCGTACACGTATTGTAGTACCCACAACATCTTCCCCGTAACAAAAAAAATCAACAAATTATATTTGCAGTACCTTATCATATCAGTTTAAACAATTACAGAAATTCGTATTAAGTAAGTATAAGTAAAACACTTAAAATCAAGGGATTCCTTTATAAAGTAGTTTAAATAAAGTTATAAGAAAGAAAAAAAAACTAAAAAACATATCAATCAACACTATTGTTCAATAACCACACTTATTTAAATGGTAAAATCCTCGAAAGTAATGGTTTTCTAACAGTTACCATTGGTGAATGTGACTCAGCGATAGAATCATCAGGGGACATCGAATTATAGCTATCATCACATGCACTAGAAGGAGAATCTGCCTGCCCTGGCTCAGTCTTTCGTTCTGAAAATTCTATCGCTTCCGTGTTGCTATTATTCATGTTTACATGAGATGTATCTTCCACATCCAAACGAACGTATTTATTTGAAGAATAGCTGTCACTAGGAGCACATTTAATGAGATGCCTGCGATTACGGCGATATATACCCATCCTGTTCCTCACCAGGTAGGATCGGGGAGTATACGACTCTGATAATATTTGACCACGCATCTTACGATTCTTGTCTATTATAATAACATTTTCACCAGACTGTAACTTAGGCAAAACTTTACTATGTTGGTCATAGTATAGTTTGCTTTTTTGTTGTTTTTCTATCAATATATCATGCTCCGCTGGACTTACAATTTTTGGCTTTAATATATCAGGGTGTACAGGTAGCCTACACTTAAGCCTACGACCCATCAGCATCTGTGCAGGAGAACTCAAACCTTCGCGAGGCGTATTGCGATAACTTAACAGGTTCAATTGAAAATCTGTTCCGCTAGCTACCGATTTCTTTAAAATATTTTTAATTGTTTGCACCGCACGCTCACTTTTCCCATTAGCCTGAGCATAATGCGGTGAAGTTGTGACCTGTGAAAATCCCCATTCGGAAGCAAATGTTTTAAAATCCCTACTCGTGAACTGTGTCCCGTTATCGCTAATTAGTATCTCCGGGATACCGTGCCTAGAGAAAATCTCTTTCATAGCTCGTATTACAGTCGGAGAAGAAATATTACCTATATTCGCCACTTCTACATAACTTGAATAATAATCGACAATTATTAAATAATATTTTTTCCGATACTCGAAAATATCTGCACCTAGTTTACTCCATGGCAACAATGGAATTTCAACTGGTAGCATCGGTTCTCTCGGCGGCGCGTTTGAGTACTCCTGACAGACTGCACAGCGTTTTACAAACATTTCTATGTCTCTTGTTATTCCCGGCCAAAACAAAACCTCTCGCGCCCGCCTCTTACACCGATCTATACCAAGATGACCATCGTGAATAATTTGTAACATCTGCAACCTCATGTTACTCGGAATAATTACCAAATTATTTTTAAAAATCACTCCGTCAACCACAAATAATTCATCTCTAATAGACCAAAAATATCTTAAACTTTCGGGTACATCACACTTATACGATGGCCATCCTTCATTTATATATTTTATTAATTTCATAAAAATAGTACACTTCTCGGTCTCGTTTCGTACGCATTGTAATTTATTTTGTGACATTTTAACTTGACTCATCAAAAGATTAATCTGATACGAGACCGCCCTACTCACAGAGTCATCATAAGGGATAGGCAGAGGCGCGCGCGACAACGTGTCTGCTAGGTACATATATTTACCAGGCTTATATGTAACTCTTAGGTCATAACCTTGGAGCCGTAGTAACATCCGCTGTAAGCGTGCTGGGACCGACTGTAAAGGTTTCTTAAATATGCATTCCAATGGCTTGTGATCGGTTTCTACGACTACATTCTGCTTACCATAAATATACTGATGGTATTTCTCGCAAGCGAACACGATAGCCAGCAATTCTTTTTCAATTTGCGCGTATCTGGTCTGCGCGTCGGTGAGCGTGCGCGAAGCATACTCAACCGGGCGGCCGCCCTGCAACAGCACAGCGCCCAGCGCAACCGAGCTTGCGTCCACGGACACGACGCAAGGCGCCCGCACATCGTACAGAGCCAGCACAGGCGCGTCGCTAATCAGATGTTTTAACTCATTTACCGCACTTTGATGGCATGCTTCCCACGTCCACTCGCTATCTCCTTTTAGCAACCGAGTCAAAGGAAAAATTTTATCCGAATAATTTGGTATAAATTTAGACAAGTAATTAATAGCCCCTAAAAATCGTTCTAAGGATTTTTTATTGTTTGGGGCAGGCATATCTCTAATTGCCTTAACTTTAGAACTGTCCGGTTTCATTCCGTCCTTGTTAAATATGTGTCCCAAATACACGACTTCCTCCACACAAAATTTGCATTTAGTCTTATTAAATTTTAAATTAATCTTACGTGCTCTCTCTAATAATGCCCATAATCTCGAATCGTGTTCTTGTTTTGTTCGCCCCCAGCAAATTATGTCGTCAATAAAAGAATCAACACCCTCTAAATCCTCCAACAGTTGTTTCACTTTGGCGTGAAATACCTCTGGCGCGCAGTTCAAACCATAAGGTAATCTAGTGTACTGAAAACGGCCAAATGGCGAACTGAAAGTGCAAAGATCCGCGCTTTCTTCATCTAATTTAATAGCCCAAAATCCCGAATTAGCATCAAGAACCGAAAAATATCTCGCACCCTGTAGCTTAGTTGCCAATTCGCTTACCGTAGGTAACTGAAAGTGTGCTCTCTGAATTGCACAATTCAAAGGTCGCGGATCTAAACAAATCCTCAAATCGCCATTTTTCTTAGCCGCAATTACTACTGCGTTGACCCATGGAGTCGGGTGTGTGACCTTTCTTATGACACCTAATTTAGTCATTCTGTCTAATTCAACGCGTAGCTTATCGCGCAACGCGAGAGGTACCTTACGCGCCCCGCTGACAACCGGCTGGACCGCGCTATTCACAACAATATGATATTCGCCCGGCAAACAACCTAAGCCATCGAATAAATCATTATAATCACTCATACGTATATTATAACAACGTTTAATAAGACCTAACTGAGAACATGTTTGTCGGCCCAGCACACTTTCACAAGTCATATTTGCAATAGCGAACAGTAAATTATACTTATTGTTTTTATAAGTCCATGTTAATTTACAAACACCTTTTAACGGAATGGTATTTCCGCTATACGATTGCAATCTTAAGTTATGTTTATAATTTAAAATCGAGTCAACAAAACCTAAAGACTGGAAGCGTTCATAAGATAAAACATTAATATCCGCTCCGGAATCTAGTTTAAATCTTTCAAGTCCGCCGTCACATTGTAATTGTTCATACCATTCGTCCTGAGACCTCACTGTATTAACCGAGACATCGGAAAGCATAGAAATATAAAATAACTCACAGTTGTCTTCGTCCTCATACTCGGAACCCTGATCTCGCACGTCAATGTCATACATCTTCTTAACACTTCGCGATGGACACATTCTAGCAAAATGTCCGAAGTTATGACACACAAAACACTGTACATTTTGGGCGGGGCACGACCCGGTCGTGCACTGCCCTCCGACTACCCATTGACGTAACACACAAAGACGAGGTAATTATTATTAAAAGCAAAACTAAATCAATAGAGATCCATCGGAATGTCAGGCCAAGTTGGTAAGACTTTAGGGCTAAATCCCAGCCAATTGAACAAGTTGATTGGGAGACTAGAACTTGACCCTGAACTGAAGGAGATGGTCAGTGAGGCTTATCTCCTTAAAGTAAATGATGAGGTTTGGAGCTCTATTGATGCCATTCGGGATGCAGTTGCCTACCTGGGGTTTGATCCACGGAAGATAATCCGTGAGTTTATTCACAAAGCTAGGTCTAATTTGCGAGCGGATGGGGATCAAATGAAGACATATAAAGCTCCAGGGGGGGGGTTATTCCAGTTATATGAGAAGTGTGATGTTGGCACAGACCTAATGTTCCTGGTCACACTCTTTCTTGAAAGAGGGAATAACATAACTAAGATGTTGCTGAAGTGTGACAGAGAAATGGGGGAAGTGATTCGACGAAAGACAGCTGCCTACGGAATTGTCATGGATCGGAAGCAAGGAGAAACAATTCTGAGTACTAGCTCTCTGACTCTTGCTAGGATTGCACAGGCATTTCCATTAGCAACAGCTTCTGTTATCCTGGCTGCCAAGATACCAGGTAAATTGAAGACTAAAGCGTTAGCTGGGGTGACACAGTTGCCATTGATGATGCAACATACCATTTTTCCAAGCCTCATACCCACTGAAGAGGGCGATATAACGGAGAATCTTAAGTTATTAGCCCTGGTACTCAACATGGAGACATCAATCTTGCTAGCCACACCCAAGGACAAAAAGAAGTTGGAGGCCAAGGAGGTAGATGATTTGGCAGCACAGGCTGAGCAATTTGTGGTGGCAGCCATGAATGGCTCGCTGCTGGATGATACCACAAAGAAAGCAATTTTGAAGAAGGCTGATGTAATTGACAGTACTGGTAAACTAACTTCAGTGGCTGTAGCGTGCGTGGCTGCGGCAAGAGCCTTCCTAGCATTGGGGTCTAAGACCTACAGTAAAGCCTGCAAGCAGCGTATGGAAGAGATTGCCAGGTTGGAACAGGTGACTGTGCACCCAAACTAAAGAGGGGAACCCAGACTGGCTCCATTGACTTTGCAAGGGCGATCGCTGAACAGGTTGCTGAGATTCTAATTCAGCAAAATCTGCTAGTTCCCCTCTCTCCCTCAAGCCCCACACCATCAAGGCCCTTGCACCCGCCCTCACTAGCACCTCCACCTCCTCCACCTCCTCCACCTCCGCCGCCACCCACTCTTATCAGCCCAAAGTCCACAGTAATGACAGGAGCCGTCTACATGGAGGAACTCAAGAAGAAAATAGCTAAAAGATTTACAGAATGATCCAGTTGAGAGGTCTGTGGATTCTGACGCAACACCAAATCTGGGATGAGGGCCAGATTTGGAAAATCAACAAATTATATTTGCAGTACCTTATCATATCAGTTTAAACAATTACAGAAATTCGTATTAAGTAAGTATAAGTAAAACACTTAAAATCAAGGGATTCCTTTATAAAGTAGTTTAAATAAAGTTATAAGAAAGAAAAAAAAACTAAAAAACATATCAATCAACACTATTGTTCAATAACCACACTTATTTAAATGGTAAAATCCTCGAAAGTAATGGTTTTCTAACAGTTACCATTGGTGAATGTGACTCAGCGATAGAATCATCAGGGGACATCGAATTATAGCTATCATCACATGCACTAGAAGGAGAATCTGCCTGCCCTGGCTCAGTCTTTCGTTCTGAAAATTCTATCGCTTCCGTGTTGCTATTATTCATGTTTACATGAGATGTATCTTCCACATCCAAACGAACGTATTTATTTGAAGAATAGCTGTCACTAGGAGCACATTTAATGAGATGCCTGCGATTACGGCGATATATACCCATCCTGTTCCTCACCAGGTAGGATCGGGGAGTATACGACTCTGATAATATTTGACCACGCATCTTACGATTCTTGTCTATTATAATAACATTTTCACCAGACTGTAACTTAGGCAAAACTTTACTATGTTGGTCATAGTATAGTTTGCTTTTTTGTTGTTTTTCTATCAATATATCATGCTCCGCTGGACTTACAATTTTTGGCTTTAATATATCAGGGTGTACAGGTAGCCTACACTTAAGCCTACGACCCATCAGCATCTGTGCAGGAGAACTCAAACCTTCGCGAGGCGTATTGCGATAACTTAACAGGTTCAATTGAAAATCTGTTCCGCTAGCTACCGATTTCTTTAAAATATTTTTAATTGTTTGCACCGCACGCTCACTTTTCCCATTAGCCTGAGCATAATGCGGTGAAGTTGTGACCTGTGAAAATCCCCATTCGGAAGCAAATGTTTTAAAATCCCTACTCGTGAACTGTGTCCCGTTATCGCTAATTAGTATCTCCGGGATACCGTGCCTAGAGAAAATCTCTTTCATAGCTCGTATTACAGTCGGAGAAGAAATATTACCTATATTCGCCACTTCTACATAACTTGAATAATAATCGACAATTATTAAATAATATTTTTTCCGATACTCGAAAATATCTGCACCTAGTTTACTCCATGGCAACAATGGAATTTCAACTGGTAGCATCGGTTCTCTCGGCGGCGCGTTTGAGTACTCCTGACAGACTGCACAGCGTTTTACAAACATTTCTATGTCTCTTGTTATTCCCGGCCAAAACAAAACCTCTCGCGCCCGCCTCTTACACCGATCTATACCAAGATGACCATCGTGAATAATTTGTAACATCTGCAACCTCATGTTACTCGGAATAATTACCAAATTATTTTTAAAAATCACTCCGTCAACCACAAATAATTCATCTCTAATAGACCAAAAATATCTTAAACTTTCGGGTACATCACACTTATACGATGGCCATCCTTCATTTATATATTTTATTAATTTCATAAAAATAGTACACTTCTCGGTCTCGTTTCGTACGCATTGTAATTTATTTTGTGACATTTTAACTTGACTCATCAAAAGATTAATCTGATACGAGACCGCCCTACTCACAGAGTCATCATAAGGGATAGGCAGAGGCGCGCGCGACAACGTGTCTGCTAGGTACATATATTTACCAGGCTTATATGTAACTCTTAGGTCATAACCTTGGAGCCGTAGTAACATCCGCTGTAAGCGTGCTGGGACCGACTGTAAAGGTTTCTTAAATATGCATTCCAATGGCTTGTGATCGGTTTCTACGACTACATTCTGCTTACCATAAATATACTGATGGTATTTCTCGCAAGCGAACACGATAGCCAGCAATTCTTTTTCAATTTGCGCGTATCTGGTCTGCGCGTCGGTGAGCGTGCGCGAAGCATACTCAACCGGGCGGCCGCCCTGCAACAGCACAGCGCCCAGCGCAACCGAGCTTGCGTCCACGGACACGACGCAAGGCGCCCGCACATCGTACAGAGCCAGCACAGGCGCGTCGCTAATCAGATGTTTTAACTCATTTACCGCACTTTGATGGCATGCTTCCCACGTCCACTCGCTATCTCCTTTTAGCAACCGAGTCAAAGGAAAAATTTTATCCGAATAATTTGGTATAAATTTAGACAAGTAATTAATAGCCCCTAAAAATCGTTCTAAGGATTTTTTATTGTTTGGGGCAGGCATATCTCTAATTGCCTTAACTTTAGAACTGTCCGGTTTCATTCCGTCCTTGTTAAATATGTGTCCCAAATACACGACTTCCTCCACACAAAATTTGCATTTAGTCTTATTAAATTTTAAATTAATCTTACGTGCTCTCTCTAATAATGCCCATAATCTCGAATCGTGTTCTTGTTTTGTTCGCCCCCAGCAAATTATGTCGTCAATAAAAGAATCAACACCCTCTAAATCCTCCAACAGTTGTTTCACTTTGGCGTGAAATACCTCTGGCGCGCAGTTCAAACCATAAGGTAATCTAGTGTACTGAAAACGGCCAAATGGCGAACTGAAAGTGCAAAGATCCGCGCTTTCTTCATCTAATTTAATAGCCCAAAATCCCGAATTAGCATCAAGAACCGAAAAATATCTCGCACCCTGTAGCTTAGTTGCCAATTCGCTTACCGTAGGTAACTGAAAGTGTGCTCTCTGAATTGCACAATTCAAAGGTCGCGGATCTAAACAAATCCTCAAATCGCCATTTTTCTTAGCCGCAATTACTACTGCGTTGACCCATGGAGTCGGGTGTGTGACCTTTCTTATGACACCTAATTTAGTCATTCTGTCTAATTCAACGCGTAGCTTATCGCGCAACGCGAGAGGTACCTTACGCGCCCCGCTGACAACCGGCTGGACCGCGCTATTCACAACAATATGATATTCGCCCGGCAAACAACCTAAGCCATCGAATAAATCATTATAATCACTCATACGTATATTATAACAACGTTTAATAAGACCTAACTGAGAACATGTTTGTCGGCCCAGCACACTTTCACAAGTCATATTTGCAATAGCGAACAGTAAATTATACTTATTGTTTTTATAAGTCCATGTTAATTTACAAACACCTTTTAACGGAATGGTATTTCCGCTATACGATTGCAATCTTAAGTTATGTTTATAATTTAAAATCGAGTCAACAAAACCTAAAGACTGGAAGCGTTCATAAGATAAAACATTAATATCCGCTCCGGAATCTAGTTTAAATCTTTCAAGTCCGCCGTCACATTGTAATTGTTCATACCATTCGTCCTGAGACCTCACTGTATTAACCGAGACATCGGAAAGCATAGAAATATAAAATAACTCACAGTTGTCTTCGTCCTCATACTCGGAACCCTGATCTCGCACGTCAATGTCATACATCTTCTTAACACTTCGCGATGGACACATTCTAGCAAAATGTCCGAAGTTATGACACACAAAACACTGTACATTTTGGGCGGGGCACGACCCGGTCGTGCACTGCCCTCCGACTACCCATTGACGTAACACACAAAGACGAGGTAATTATTATTAAAAGCAAAACTAAATCAATAGAGATCCATCGGAATGTCAGGCCAAGTTGGTAAGACTTTAGGGCTAAATCCCAGCCAATTGAACAAGTTGATTGGGAGACTAGAACTTGACCCTGAACTGAAGGAGATGGTCAGTGAGGCTTATCTCCTTAAAGTAAATGATGAGGTTTGGAGCTCTATTGATGCCATTCGGGATGCAGTTGCCTACCTGGGGTTTGATCCACGGAAGATAATCCGTGAGTTTATTCACAAAGCTAGGTCTAATTTGCGAGCGGATGGGGATCAAATGAAGACATATAAAGCTCCAGGGGGGGGGTTATTCCAGTTATATGAGAAGTGTGATGTTGGCACAGACCTAATGTTCCTGGTCACACTCTTTCTTGAAAGAGGGAATAACATAACTAAGATGTTGCTGAAGTGTGACAGAGAAATGGGGGAAGTGATTCGACGAAAGACAGCTGCCTACGGAATTGTCATGGATCGGAAGCAAGGAGAAACAATTCTGAGTACTAGCTCTCTGACTCTTGCTAGGATTGCACAGGCATTTCCATTAGCAACAGCTTCTGTTATCCTGGCTGCCAAGATACCAGGTAAATTGAAGACTAAAGCGTTAGCTGGGGTGACACAGTTGCCATTGATGATGCAACATACCATTTTTCCAAGCCTCATACCCACTGAAGAGGGCGATATAACGGAGAATCTTAAGTTATTAGCCCTGGTACTCAACATGGAGACATCAATCTTGCTAGCCACACCCAAGGACAAAAAGAAGTTGGAGGCCAAGGAGGTAGATGATTTGGCAGCACAGGCTGAGCAATTTGTGGTGGCAGCCATGAATGGCTCGCTGCTGGATGATACCACAAAGAAAGCAATTTTGAAGAAGGCTGATGTAATTGACAGTACTGGTAAACTAACTTCAGTGGCTGTAGCGTGCGTGGCTGCGGCAAGAGCCTTCCTAGCATTGGGGTCTAAGACCTACAGTAAAGCCTGCAAGCAGCGTATGGAAGAGATTGCCAGGTTGGAACAGGTGACTGTGCACCCAAACTAAAGAGGGGAACCCAGACTGGCTCCATTGACTTTGCAAGGGCGATCGCTGAACAGGTTGCTGAGATTCTAATTCAGCAAAATCTGCTAGTTCCCCTCTCTCCCTCAAGCCCCACACCATCAAGGCCCTTGCACCCGCCCTCACTAGCACCTCCACCTCCTCCACCTCCTCCACCTCCGCCGCCACCCACTCTTATCAGCCCAAAGTCCACAGTAATGACAGGAGCCGTCTACATGGAGGAACTCAAGAAGAAAATAGCTAAAAGATTTACAGAATGATCCAGTTGAGAGGTCTGTGGATTCTGACGCAACACCAAATCTGGGATGAGGGCCAGATTTGGAAAATCAACAAATTATATTTGCAGTACCTTATCATATCAGTTTAAACAATTACAGAAATTCGTATTAAGTAAGTATAAGTAAAACACTTAAAATCAAGGGATTCCTTTATAAAGTAGTTTAAATAAAGTTATAAGAAAGAAAAAAAAACTAAAAAACATATCAATCAACACTATTGTTCAATAACCACACTTATTTAAATGGTAAAATCCTCGAAAGTAATGGTTTTCTAACAGTTACCATTGGTGAATGTGACTCAGCGATAGAATCATCAGGGGACATCGAATTATAGCTATCATCACATGCACTAGAAGGAGAATCTGCCTGCCCTGGCTCAGTCTTTCGTTCTGAAAATTCTATCGCTTCCGTGTTGCTATTATTCATGTTTACATGAGATGTATCTTCCACATCCAAACGAACGTATTTATTTGAAGAATAGCTGTCACTAGGAGCACATTTAATGAGATGCCTGCGATTACGGCGATATATACCCATCCTGTTCCTCACCAGGTAGGATCGGGGAGTATACGACTCTGATAATATTTGACCACGCATCTTACGATTCTTGTCTATTATAATAACATTTTCACCAGACTGTAACTTAGGCAAAACTTTACTATGTTGGTCATAGTATAGTTTGCTTTTTTGTTGTTTTTCTATCAATATATCATGCTCCGCTGGACTTACAATTTTTGGCTTTAATATATCAGGGTGTACAGGTAGCCTACACTTAAGCCTACGACCCATCAGCATCTGTGCAGGAGAACTCAAACCTTCGCGAGGCGTATTGCGATAACTTAACAGGTTCAATTGAAAATCTGTTCCGCTAGCTACCGATTTCTTTAAAATATTTTTAATTGTTTGCACCGCACGCTCACTTTTCCCATTAGCCTGAGCATAATGCGGTGAAGTTGTGACCTGTGAAAATCCCCATTCGGAAGCAAATGTTTTAAAATCCCTACTCGTGAACTGTGTCCCGTTATCGCTAATTAGTATCTCCGGGATACCGTGCCTAGAGAAAATCTCTTTCATAGCTCGTATTACAGTCGGAGAAGAAATATTACCTATATTCGCCACTTCTACATAACTTGAATAATAATCGACAATTATTAAATAATATTTTTTCCGATACTCGAAAATATCTGCACCTAGTTTACTCCATGGCAACAATGGAATTTCAACTGGTAGCATCGGTTCTCTCGGCGGCGCGTTTGAGTACTCCTGACAGACTGCACAGCGTTTTACAAACATTTCTATGTCTCTTGTTATTCCCGGCCAAAACAAAACCTCTCGCGCCCGCCTCTTACACCGATCTATACCAAGATGACCATCGTGAATAATTTGTAACATCTGCAACCTCATGTTACTCGGAATAATTACCAAATTATTTTTAAAAATCACTCCGTCAACCACAAATAATTCATCTCTAATAGACCAAAAATATCTTAAACTTTCGGGTACATCACACTTATACGATGGCCATCCTTCATTTATATATTTTATTAATTTCATAAAAATAGTACACTTCTCGGTCTCGTTTCGTACGCATTGTAATTTATTTTGTGACATTT
This sequence comes from Endotricha flammealis, assembly GCA_905163395.2. NCBI lineage: Eukaryota > Metazoa > Arthropoda > Insecta > Lepidoptera > Pyralidae > Endotricha > Endotricha flammealis. Next base: position 4,237,465 of record LR990852.1, on the reverse strand, counting down.
TAACTTGACTCATCAAAAGATTAATCTGATACGAGACCGCCCTACTCACAGAGTCATCATAAGGGATAGGCAGAGGCGCGCGCGACAACGTGTCTGCTAGGTACATATATTTACCAGGCTTATATGTAACTCTTAGGTCATAACCTTGGAGCCGTAGTAACATCCGCTGTAAGCGTGCTGGGACCGACTGTAAAGGTTTCTTAAATATGCATTCCAATGGCTTGTGATCGGTTTCTACGACTACATTCTGCTTACCATAAATATACTGATGGTATTTCTCGCAAGCGAACACGATAGCCAGCAATTCTTTTTCAATTTGCGCGTATCTGGTCTGCGCGTCGGTGAGCGTGCGCGAAGCATACTCAACCGGGCGGCCGCCCTGCAACAGCACAGCGCCCAGCGCAACCGAGCTTGCGTCCACGGACACGACGCAAGGCGCCCGCACATCGTACAGAGCCAGCACAGGCGCGTCGCTAATCAGCTGTTTTAACTCATTTACCGCACTTTGATGGCATGCTTCCCACGTCCACTCGCTATCTCCTTTTAGCAACCGAGTCAAAGGAAAAATTTTATCCGAATAATTTGGTATAAATTTAGACAAGTAATTAATAGCCCCTAAAAATCGTTCTAAGGATTTTTTATTGTTTGGGGCAGGCATATCTCTAATTGCCTTAACTTTAGAACTGTCCGGTTTCATTCCGTCCTTGTTAAATATGTGTCCCAAATACACGACTTCCTCCACACAAAATTTGCATTTAGTCTTATTAAATTTTAAATTAATCTTACGTGCTCTCTCTAATAATGCCCATAATCTCGAATCGTGTTCTTGTTTTGTTCGCCCCCAGCAAATTATGTCGTCAATAAAAGAATCAACACCCTCTAAATCCTCCAACAGTTGTTTCACTTTGGCGTGAAATACCTCTGGCGCGCAGTTCAAACCATAAGGTAATCTAGTGTACTGAAAACGGCCAAATGGCGAACTGAAAGTGCAAAGATCCGCGCTTTCTTCATCTAATTTAATAGCCCAAAATCCCGAATTAGCATCAAGAACCGAAAAATATCTCGCACCCTGTAGCTTAGTTGCCAATTCGCTTACCGTAGGTAACTGAAAGTGTGCTCTCTGAATTGCACAATTCAAAGGTCGCGGATCTAAACAAATCCTCAAATCGCCATTTTTCTTAGCCGCAATTACTACTGCGTTGACCCATGGAGTCGGGTGTGTGACCTTTCTTATGACACCTAATTTAGTCATTCTGTCTAATTCAACGCGTAGCTTATCGCGCAACGCGAGAGGTACCTTACGCGCCCCGCTGACAACCGGCTGGACCGCGCTATTCACAACAATATGATATTCGCCCGGCAAACAACCTAAGCCATCGAATAAATCATTATAATCACTCATACGTATATTATAACAACGTTTAATAAGACCTAACTGAGAACATGTTTGTCGGCCCAGCACACTTTCACAAGTCATATTTGCAATAGCGAACAGTAAATTATACTTATTGTTTTTATAAGTCCATGTTAATTTACAAACACCTTTTAACGGAATGGTATTTCCGCTATACGATTGCAATCTTAAGTTATGTTTATAATTTAAAATCGAGTCAACAAAACCTAAAGACTGGAAGCGTTCATAAGATAAAACATTAATATCCGCTCCGGAATCTAGTTTAAATCTTTCAAGTCCGCCGTCACATTGTAATTGTTCATACCATTCGTCCTGAGACCTCACTGTATTAACCGAGACATCGGAAAGCATAGAAATATAAAATAACTCACAGTTGTCTTCGTCCTCATACTCGGAACCCTGATCTCGCACGTCAATGTCATACATCTTCTTAACACTTCGCGATGGACACATTCTAGCAAAATGTCCGAAGTTATGACACACAAAACACTGTACATTTTGGGCGGGGCACGACCCGGTCGTGCACTGCCCTCCGACTACCCATTGACGTAACACACAAAGACGAGGTAATTATTATTAAAAGCAAAACTAAATCAATAGAGATCCATCGGAATGTCAGGCCAAGTTGGTAAGACTTTAGGGCTAAATCCCAGCCAATTGAACAAGTTGATTGGGAGACTAGAACTTGACCCTGAACTGAAGGAGATGGTCAGTGAGGCTTATCTCCTTAAAGTAAATGATGAGGTTTGGAGCTCTATTGATGCCATTCGGGATGCAGTTGCCTACCTGGGGTTTGATCCACGGAAGATAATCCGTGAGTTTATTCACAAAGCTAGGTCTAATTTGCGAGCGGATGGGGATCAAATGAAGACATATAAAGCTCCAGGGGGGGGGTTATTCCAGTTATATGAGAAGTGTGATGTTGGCACAGACCTAATGTTCCTGGTCACACTCTTTCTTGAAAGAGGGAATAACATAACTAAGATGTTGCTGAAGTGTGACAGAGAAATGGGGGAAGTGATTCGACGAAAGACAGCTGCCTACGGAATTGTCATGGATCGGAAGCAAGGAGAAACAATTCTGAGTACTAGCTCTCTGACTCTTGCTAGGATTGCACAGGCATTTCCATTAGCAACAGCTTCTGTTATCCTGGCTGCCAAGATACCAGGTAAATTGAAGACTAAAGCGTTAGCTGGGGTGACACAGTTGCCATTGATGATGCAACATACCATTTTTCCAAGCCTCATACCCACTGAAGAGGGCGATATAACGGAGAATCTTAAGTTATTAGCCCTGGTACTCAACATGGAGACATCAATCTTGCTAGCCACACCCAAGGACAAAAAGAAGTTGGAGGCCAAGGAGGTAGATGATTTGGCAGCACAGGCTGAGCAATTTGTGGTGGCAGCCATGAATGGCTCGCTGCTGGATGATACCACAAAGAAAGCAATTTTGAAGAAGGCTGATGTAATTGACAGTACTGGTAAACTAACTTCAGTGGCTGTAGCGTGCGTGGCTGCGGCAAGAGCCTTCCTAGCATTGGGGTCTAAGACCTACAGTAAAGCCTGCAAGCAGCGTATGGAAGAGATTGCCAGGTTGGAACAGGTGACTGTGCACCCAAACTAAAGAGGGGAACCCAGACTGGCTCCATTGACTTTGCAAGGGCGATCGCTGAACAGGTTGCTGAGATTCTAATTCAGCAAAATCTGCTAGTTCCCCTCTCTCCCTCAAGCCCCACACCATCAAGGCCCTTGCACCCGCCCTCACTAGCACCTCCACCTCCTCCACCTCCTCCACCTCCGCCGCCACCCACTCTTATCAGCCCAAAGTCCACAGTAATGACAGGAGCCGTCTACATGGAGGAACTCAAGAAGAAAATAGCTAAAAGATTTACAGAATGATCCAGTTGAGAGGTCTGTGGATTCTGACGCAACACCAAATCTGGGATGAGGGCCAGATTTGGAAAATCAACAAATTATATTTGCAGTACCTTATCATATCAGTTTAAACAATTACAGAAATTCGTATTAAGTAAGTATAAGTAAAACACTTAAAATCAAGGGATTCCTTTATAAAGTAGTTTAAATAAAGTTATAAGAAAGAAAAAAAAACTAAAAAACATATCAATCAACACTATTGTTCAATAACCACACTTATTTAAATGGTAAAATCCTCGAAAGTAATGGTTTTCTAACAGTTACCATTGGTGAATGTGACTCAGCGATAGAATCATCAGGGGACATCGAATTATAGCTATCATCACATGCACTAGAAGGAGAATCTGCCTGCCCTGGCTCAGTCTTTCGTTCTGAAAATTCTATCGCTTCCGTGTTGCTATTATTCATGTTTACATGAGATGTATCTTCCACATCCAAACGAACGTATTTATTTGAAGAATAGCTGTCACTAGGAGCACATTTAATGAGATGCCTGCGATTACGGCGATATATACCCATCCTGTTCCTCACCAGGTAGGATCGGGGAGTATACGACTCTGATAATATTTGACCACGCATCTTACGATTCTTGTCTATTATAATAACATTTTCACCAGACTGTAACTTAGGCAAAACTTTACTATGTTGGTCATAGTATAGTTTGCTTTTTTGTTGTTTTTCTATCAATATATCATGCTCCGCTGGACTTACAATTTTTGGCTTTAATATATCAGGGTGTACAGGTAGCCTACACTTAAGCCTACGACCCATCAGCATCTGTGCAGGAGAACTCAAACCTTCGCGAGGCGTATTGCGATAACTTAACAGGTTCAATTGAAAATCTGTTCCGCTAGCTACCGATTTCTTTAAAATATTTTTAATTGTTTGCACCGCACGCTCACTTTTCCCATTAGCCTGAGCATAATGCGGTGAAGTTGTGACCTGTGAAAATCCCCATTCGGAAGCAAATGTTTTAAAATCCCTACTCGTGAACTGTGTCCCGTTATCGCTAATTAGTATCTCCGGGATACCGTGCCTAGAGAAAATCTCTTTCATAGCTCGTATTACAGTCGGAGAAGAAATATTACCTATATTCGCCACTTCTACATAACTTGAATAATAATCGACAATTATTAAATAATATTTTTTCCGATACTCGAAAATATCTGCACCTAGTTTACTCCATGGCAACAATGGAATTTCAACTGGTAGCATCGGTTCTCTCGGCGGCGCGTTTGAGTACTCCTGACAGACTGCACAGCGTTTTACAAACATTTCTATGTCTCTTGTTATTCCCGGCCAAAACAAAACCTCTCGCGCCCGCCTCTTACACCGATCTATACCAAGATGACCATCGTGAATAATTTGTAACATCTGCAACCTCATGTTACTCGGAATAATTACCAAATTATTTTTAAAAATCACTCCGTCAACCACAAATAATTCATCTCTAATAGACCAAAAATATCTTAAACTTTCGGGTACATCACACTTATACGATGGCCATCCTTCATTTATATATTTTATTAATTTCATAAAAATAGTACACTTCTCGGTCTCGTTTCGTACGCATTGTAATTTATTTTGTGACATTTTAACTTGACTCATCAAAAGATTAATCTGATACGAGACCGCCCTACTCACAGAGTCATCATAAGGGATAGGCAGAGGCGCGCGCGACAACGTGTCTGCTAGGTACATATATTTACCAGGCTTATATGTAACTCTTAGGTCATAACCTTGGAGCCGTAGTAACATCCGCTGTAAGCGTGCTGGGACCGACTGTAAAGGTTTCTTAAATATGCATTCCAATGGCTTGTGATCGGTTTCTACGACTACATTCTGCTTACCATAAATATACTGATGGTATTTCTCGCAAGCGAACACGATAGCCAGCAATTCTTTTTCAATTTGCGCGTATCTGGTCTGCGCGTCGGTGAGCGTGCGCGAAGCATACTCAACCGGGCGGCCGCCCTGCAACAGCACAGCGCCCAGCGCAACCGAGCTTGCGTCCACGGACACGACGCAAGGCGCCCGCACATCGTACAGAGCCAGCACAGGCGCGTCGCTAATCAGCTGTTTTAACTCATTTACCGCACTTTGATGGCATGCTTCCCACGTCCACTCGCTATCTCCTTTTAGCAACCGAGTCAAAGGAAAAATTTTATCCGAATAATTTGGTATAAATTTAGACAAGTAATTAATAGCCCCTAAAAATCGTTCTAAGGATTTTTTATTGTTTGGGGCAGGCATATCTCTAATTGCCTTAACTTTAGAACTGTCCGGTTTCATTCCGTCCTTGTTAAATATGTGTCCCAAATACACGACTTCCTCCACACAAAATTTGCATTTAGTCTTATTAAATTTTAAATTAATCTTACGTGCTCTCTCTAATAATGCCCATAATCTCGAATCGTGTTCTTGTTTTGTTCGCCCCCAGCAAATTATGTCGTCAATAAAAGAATCAACACCCTCTAAATCCTCCAACAGTTGTTTCACTTTGGCGTGAAATACCTCTGGCGCGCAGTTCAAACCATAAGGTAATCTAGTGTACTGAAAACGGCCAAATGGCGAACTGAAAGTGCAAAGATCCGCGCTTTCTTCATCTAATTTAATAGCCCAAAATCCCGAATTAGCATCAAGAACCGAAAAATATCTCGCACCCTGTAGCTTAGTTGCCAATTCGCTTACCGTAGGTAACTGAAAGTGTGCTCTCTGAATTGCACAATTCAAAGGTCGCGGATCTAAACAAATCCTCAAATCGCCATTTTTCTTAGCCGCAATTACTACTGCGTTGACCCATGGAGTCGGGTGTGTGACCTTTCTTATGACACCTAATTTAGTCATTCTGTCTAATTCAACGCGTAGCTTATCGCGCAACGCGAGAGGTACCTTACGCGCCCCGCTGACAACCGGCTGGACCGCGCTATTCACAACAATATGATATTCGCCCGGCAAACAACCTAAGCCATCGAATAAATCATTATAATCACTCATACGTATATTATAACAACGTTTAATAAGACCTAACTGAGAACATGTTTGTCGGCCCAGCACACTTTCACAAGTCATATTTGCAATAGCGAACAGTAAATTATACTTATTGTTTTTATAAGTCCATGTTAATTTACAAACACCTTTTAACGGAATGGTATTTCCGCTATACGATTGCAATCTTAAGTTATGTTTATAATTTAAAATCGAGTCAACAAAACCTAAAGACTGGAAGCGTTCATAAGATAAAACATTAATATCCGCTCCGGAATCTAGTTTAAATCTTTCAAGTCCGCCGTCACATTGTAATTGTTCATACCATTCGTCCTGAGACCTCACTGTATTAACCGAGACATCGGAAAGCATAGAAATATAAAATAACTCACAGTTGTCTTCGTCCTCATACTCGGAACCCTGATCTCGCACGTCAATGTCATACATCTTCTTAACACTTCGCGATGGACACATTCTAGCAAAATGTCCGAAGTTATGACACACAAAACACTGTACATTTTGGGCGGGGCACGACCCGGTCGTGCACTGCCCTCCGACTACCCATTGACGTAACACACAAAGACGAGGTAATTATTATTAAAAGCAAAACTAAATCAATAGAGATCCATCGGAATGTCAGGCCAAGTTGGTAAGACTTTAGGGCTAAATCCCAGCCAATTGAACAAGTTGATTGGGAGACTAGAACTTGACCCTGAACTGAAGGAGATGGTCAGTGAGGCTTATCTCCTTAAAGTAAATGATGAGGTTTGGAGCTCTATTGATGCCATTCGGGATGCAGTTGCCTACCTGGGGTTTGATCCACGGAAGATAATCCGTGAGTTTATTCACAAAGCTAGGTCTAATTTGCGAGCGGATGGGGATCAAATGAAGACATATAAAGCTCCAGGGGGGGGGTTATTCCAGTTATATGAGAAGTGTGATGTTGGCACAGACCTAATGTTCCTGGTCACACTCTTTCTTGAAAGAGGGAATAACATAACTAAGATGTTGCTGAAGTGTGACAGAGAAATGGGGGAAGTGATTCGACGAAAGACAGCTGCCTACGGAATTGTCATGGATCGGAAGCAAGGAGAAACAATTCTGAGTACTAGCTCTCTGACTCTTGCTAGGATTGCACAGGCATTTCCATTAGCAACAGCTTCTGTTATCCTGGCTGCCAAGATACCAGGTAAATTGAAGACTAAAGCGTTAGCTGGGGTGACACAGTTGCCATTGATGATGCAACATACCATTTTTCCAAGCCTCATACCCACTGAAGAGGGCGATATAACGGAGAATCTTAAGTTATTAGCCCTGGTACTCAACATGGAGACATCAATCTTGCTAGCCACACCCAAGGACAAAAAGAAGTTGGAGGCCAAGGAGGTAGATGATTTGGCAGCACAGGCTGAGCAATTTGTGGTGGCAGCCATGAATGGCTCGCTGCTGGATGATACCACAAAGAAAGCAATTTTGAAGAAGGCTGATGTAATTGACAGTACTGGTAAACTAACTTCAGTGGCTGTAGCGTGCGTGGCTGCGGCAAGAGCCTTCCTAGCATTGGGGTCTAAGACCTACAGTAAAGCCTGCAAGCAGCGTATGGAAGAGATTGCCAGGTTGGAACAGGTGACTGTGCACCCAAACTAAAGAGGGGAACCCAGACTGGCTCCATTGACTTTGCAAGGGCGATCGCTGAACAGGTTGCTGAGATTCTAATTCAGCAAAATCTGCTAGTTCCCCTCTCTCCCTCAAGCCCCACACCATCAAGGCCCTTGCACCCGCCCTCACTAGCACCTCCACCTCCTCCACCTCCTCCACCTCCGCCGCCACCCACTCTTATCAGCCCAAAGTCCACAGTAATGACAGGAGCCGTCTACATGGAGGAACTCAAGAAGAAAATAGCTAAAAGATTTACAGAATGATCCAGTTGAGAGGTCTGTGGATTCTGACGCAACACCAAATCTGGGATGAGGGCCAGATTTGGAAAATCAACAAATTATATTTGCAGTACCTTATCATATCAGTTTAAACAATTACAGAAATTCGTATTAAGTAAGTATAAGTAAAACACTTAAAATCAAGGGATTCCTTTATAAAGTAGTTTAAATAAAGTTATAAGAAAGAAAAAAAAACTAAAAAACATATCAATCAACACTATTGTTCAATAACCACACTTATTTAAATGGTAAAATCCTCGAAAGTAATGGTTTTCTAACAGTTACCATTGGTGAATGTGACTCAGCGATAGAATCATCAGGGGACATCGAATTATAGCTATCATCACATGCACTAGAAGGAGAATCTGCCTGCCCTGGCTCAGTCTTTCGTTCTGAAAATTCTATCGCTTCCGTGTTGCTATTATTCATGTTTACATGAGATGTATCTTCCACATCCAAACGAACGTATTTATTTGAAGAATAGCTGTCACTAGGAGCACATTTAATGAGATGCCTGCGATTACGGCGATATATACCCATCCTGTTCCTCACCAGGTAGGATCGGGGAGTATACGACTCTGATAATATTTGACCACGCATCTTACGATTCTTGTCTATTATAATAACATTTTCACCAGACTGTAACTTAGGCAAAACTTTACTATGTTGGTCATAGTATAGTTTGCTTTTTTGTTGTTTTTCTATCAATATATCATGCTCCGCTGGACTTACAATTTTTGGCTTTAATATATCAGGGTGTACAGGTAGCCTACACTTAAGCCTACGACCCATCAGCATCTGTGCAGGAGAACTCAAACCTTCGCGAGGCGTATTGCGATAACTTAACAGGTTCAATTGAAAATCTGTTCCGCTAGCTACCGATTTCTTTAAAATATTTTTAATTGTTTGCACCGCACGCTCACTTTTCCCATTAGCCTGAGCATAATGCGGTGAAGTTGTGACCTGTGAAAATCCCCATTCGGAAGCAAATGTTTTAAAATCCCTACTCGTGAACTGTGTCCCGTTATCGCTAATTAGTATCTCCGGGATACCGTGCCTAGAGAAAATCTCTTTCATAGCTCGTATTACAGTCGGAGAAGAAATATTACCTATATTCGCCACTTCTACATAACTTGAATAATAATCGACAATTATTAAATAATATTTTTTCCGATACTCGAAAATATCTGCACCTAGTTTACTCCATGGCAACAATGGAATTTCAACTGGTAGCATCGGTTCTCTCGGCGGCGCGTTTGAGTACTCCTGACAGACTGCACAGCGTTTTACAAACATTTCTATGTCTCTTGTTATTCCCGGCCAAAACAAAACCTCTCGCGCCCGCCTCTTACACCGATCTATACCAAGATGACCATCGTGAATAATTTGTAACATCTGCAACCTCATGTTACTCGGAATAATTACCAAATTATTTTTAAAAATCACTCCGTCAACCACAAATAATTCATCTCTAATAGACCAAAAATATCTTAAACTTTCGGGTACATCACACTTATACGATGGCCATCCTTCATTTATATATTTTATTAATTTCATAAAAATAGTACACTTCTCGGTCTCGTTTCGTACGCATTGTAATTTATTTTGTGACATTTTAACTTGACTCATCAAAAGATTAATCTGATACGAGACCGCCCTACTCACAGAGTCATCATAAGGGATAGGCAGAGGCGCGCGCGACAACGTGTCTGCTAGGTACATATATTTACCAGGCTTATATGTAACTCTTAGGTCATAACCTTGGAGCCGTAGTAACATCCGCTGTAAGCGTGCTGGGACCGACTGTAAAGGTTTCTTAAATATGCATTCCAATGGCTTGTGATCGGTTTCTACGACTACATTCTGCTTACCATAAATATACTGATGGTATTTCTCGCAAGCGAACACGATAGCCAGCAATTCTTTTTCAATTTGCGCGTATCTGGTCTGCGCGTCGGTGAGCGTGCGCGAAGCATACTCAACCGGGCGGCCGCCCTGCAACAGCACAGCGCCCAGCGCAACCGAGCTTGCGTCCACGGACACGACGCAAGGCGCCCGCACATCGTACAGAGCCAGCACAGGCGCGTCGCTAATCAGCTGTTTTAACTCATTTACCGCACTTTGATGGCATGCTTCCCACGTCCACTCGCTATCTCCTTTTAGCAACCGAGTCAAAGGAAAAATTTTATCCGAATAATTTGGTATAAATTTAGACAAGTAATTAATAGCCCCTAAAAATCGTTCTAAGGATTTTTTATTGTTTGGGGCAGGCATATCTCTAATTGCCTTAACTTTAGAACTGTCCGGTTTCATTCCGTCCTTGTTAAATATGTGTCCCAAATACACGACTTCCTCCACACAAAATTTGCATTTAGTCTTATTAAATTTTAAATTAATCTTACGTGCTCTCTCTAATAATGCCCATAATCTCGAATCGTGTTCTTGTTTTGTTCGCCCCCAGCAAATTATGTCGTCAATAAAAGAATCAACACCCTCTAAATCCTCCAACAGTTGTTTCACTTTGGCGTGAAATACCTCTGGCGCGCAGTTCAAACCATAAGGTAATCTAGTGTACTGAAAACGGCCAAATGGCGAACTGAAAGTGCAAAGATCCGCGCTTTCTTCATCTAATTTAATAGCCCAAAATCCCGAATTAGCATCAAGAACCGAAAAATATCTCGCACCCTGTAGCTTAGTTGCCAATTCGCTTACCGTAGGTAACTGAAAGTGTGCTCTCTGAATTGCACAATTCAAAGGTCGCGGATCTAAACAAATCCTCAAATCGCCATTTTTCTTAGCCGCAATTACTACTGCGTTGACCCATGGAGTCGGGTGTGTGACCTTTCTTATGACACCTAATTTAGTCATTCTGTCTAATTCAACGCGTAGCTTATCGCGCAACGCGAGAGGTACCTTACGCGCCCCGCTGACAACCGGCTGGACCGCGCTATTCACAACAATATGATATTCGCCCGGCAAACAACCTAAGCCATCGAATAAATCATTATAATCACTCATACGTATATTATAACAACGTTTAATAAGACCTAACTGAGAACATGTTTGTCGGCCCAGCACACTTTCACAAGTCATATTTGCAATAGCGAACAGTAAATTATACTTATTGTTTTTATAAGTCCATGTTAATTTACAAACACCTTTTAACGGAATGGTATTTCCGCTATACGATTGCAATCTTAAGTTATGTTTATAATTTAAAATCGAGTCAACAAAACCTAAAGACTGGAAGCGTTCATAAGATAAAACATTAATATCCGCTCCGGAATCTAGTTTAAATCTTTCAAGTCCGCCGTCACATTGTAATTGTTCATACCATTCGTCCTGAGACCTCACTGTATTAACCGAGACATCGGAAAGCATAGAAATATAAAATAACTCACAGTTGTCTTCGTCCTCATACTCGGAACCCTGATCTCGCACGTCAATGTCATACATCTTCTTAACACTTCGCGATGGACACATTCTAGCAAAATGTCCGAAGTTATGACACACAAAACACTGTACATTTTGGGCGGGGCACGACCCGGTCGTGCACTGCCCTCCGACTACCCATTGACGTAACACACAAAGACGAGGTAATTATTATTAAAAGCAAAACTAAATCAATAGAGATCCATCGGAATGTCAGGCCAAGTTGGTAAGACTTTAGGGCTAAATCCCAGCCAATTGAACAAGTTGATTGGGAGACTAGAACTTGACCCTGAACTGAAGGAGATGGTCAGTGAGGCTTATCTCCTTAAAGTAAATGATGAGGTTTGGAGCTCTATTGATGCCATTCGGGATGCAGTTGCCTACCTGGGGTTTGATCCACGGAAGATAATCCGTGAGTTTATTCACAAAGCTAGGTCTAATTTGCGAGCGGATGGGGATCAAATGAAGACATATAAAGCTCCAGGGGGGGGGTTATTCCAGTTATATGAGAAGTGTGATGTTGGCACAGACCTAATGTTCCTGGTCACACTCTTTCTTGAAAGAGGGAATAACATAACTAAGATGTTGCTGAAGTGTGACAGAGAAATGGGGGAAGTGATTCGACGAAAGACAGCTGCCTACGGAATTGTCATGGATCGGAAGCAAGGAGAAACAATTCTGAGTACTAGCTCTCTGACTCTTGCTAGGATTGCACAGGCATTTCCATTAGCAACAGCTTCTGTTATCCTGGCTGCCAAGATACCAGGTAAATTGAAGACTAAAGCGTTAGCTGGGGTGACACAGTTGCCATTGATGATGCAACATACCATTTTTCCAAGCCTCATACCCACTGAAGAGGGCGATATAACGGAGAATCTTAAGTTATTAGCCCTGGTACTCAACATGGAGACATCAATCTTGCTAGCCACACCCAAGGACAAAAAGAAGTTGGAGGCCAAGGAGGTAGATGATTTGGCAGCACAGGCTGAGCAATTTGTGGTGGCAGCCATGAATGGCTCGCTGCTGGATGATACCACAAAGAAAGCAATTTTGAAGAAGGCTGATGTAATTGACAGTACTGGTAAACTAACTTCAGTGGCTGTAGCGTGCGTGGCTGCGGCAAGAGCCTTCCTAGCATTGGGGTCTAAGACCTACAGTAAAGCCTGCAAGCAGCGTATGGAAGAGATTGCCAGGTTGGAACAGGTGACTGTGCACCCAAACTAAAGAGGGGAACCCAGACTGGCTCCATTGACTTTGCAAGGGCGATCGCTGAACAGGTTGCTGAGATTCTAATTCAGCAAAATCTGCTAGTTCCCCTCTCTCCCTCAAGCCCCACACCATCAAGGCCCTTGCACCCGCCCTCACTAGCACCTCCACCTCCTCCACCTCCTCCACCTCCGCCGCCACCCACTCTTATCAGCCCAAAGTCCACAGTAATGACAGGAGCCGTCTACATGGAGGAACTCAAGAAGAAAATAGCTAAAAGATTTACAGAATGATCCAGTTGAGAGGTCTGTGGATTCTGACGCAACACCAAATCTGGGATGAGGGCCAGATTTGGAAAATCAACAAATTATATTTGCAGTACCTTATCATATCAGTTTAAACAATTACAGAAATTCGTATTAAGTAAGTATAAGTAAAACACTTAAAATCAAGGGATTCCTTTATAAAGTAGTTTAAATAAAGTTATAAGAAAGAAAAAAAAACTAAAAAACATATCAATCAACACTATTGTTCAATAACCACACTTATTTAAATGGTAAAATCCTCGAAAGTAATGGTTTTCTAACAGTTACCATTGGTGAATGTGACTCAGCGATAGAATCATCAGGGGACATCGAATTATAGCTATCATCACATGCACTAGAAGGAGAATCTGCCTGCCCTGGCTCAGTCTTTCGTTCTGAAAATTCTATCGCTTCCGTGTTGCTATTATTCATGTTTACATGAGATGTATCTTCCACATCCAAACGAACGTATTTATTTGAAGAATAGCTGTCACTAGGAGCACATTTAATGAGATGCCTGCGATTACGGCGATATATACCCATCCTGTTCCTCACCAGGTAGGATCGGGGAGTATACGACTCTGATAATATTTGACCACGCATCTTACGATTCTTGTCTATTATAATAACATTTTCACCAGACTGTAACTTAGGCAAAACTTTACTATGTTGGTCATAGTATAGTTTGCTTTTTTGTTGTTTTTCTATCAATATATCATGCTCCGCTGGACTTACAATTTTTGGCTTTAATATATCAGGGTGTACAGGTAGCCTACACTTAAGCCTACGACCCATCAGCATCTGTGCAGGAGAACTCAAACCTTCGCGAGGCGTATTGCGATAACTTAACAGGTTCAATTGAAAATCTGTTCCGCTAGCTACCGATTTCTTTAAAATATTTTTAATTGTTTGCACCGCACGCTCACTTTTCCCATTAGCCTGAGCATAATGCGGTGAAGTTGTGACCTGTGAAAATCCCCATTCGGAAGCAAATGTTTTAAAATCCCTACTCGTGAACTGTGTCCCGTTATCGCTAATTAGTATCTCCGGGATACCGTGCCTAGAGAAAATCTCTTTCATAGCTCGTATTACAGTCGGAGAAGAAATATTACCTATATTCGCCACTTCTACATAACTTGAATAATAATCGACAATTATTAAATAATATTTTTTCCGATACTCGAAAATATCTGCACCTAGTTTACTCCATGGCAACAATGGAATTTCAACTGGTAGCATCGGTTCTCTCGGCGGCGCGTTTGAGTACTCCTGACAGACTGCACAGCGTTTTACAAACATTTCTATGTCTCTTGTTATTCCCGGCCAAAACAAAACCTCTCGCGCCCGCCTCTTACACCGATCTATACCAAGATGACCATCGTGAATAATTTGTAACATCTGCAACCTCATGTTACTCGGAATAATTACCAAATTATTTTTAAAAATCACTCCGTCAACCACAAATAATTCATCTCTAATAGACCAAAAATATCTTAAACTTTCGGGTACATCACACTTATACGATGGCCATCCTTCATTTATATATTTTATTAATTTCATAAAAATAGTACACTTCTCGGTCTCGTTTCGTACGCATTGTAATTTATTTTGTGACATTTTAACTTGACTCATCAAAAGATTAATCTGATACGAGACCGCCCTACTCACAGAGTCATCATAAGGGATAGGCAGAGGCGCGCGCGACAACGTGTCTGCTAGGTACATATATTTACCAGGCTTATATGTAACTCTTAGGTCATAACCTTGGAGCCGTAGTAACATCCGCTGTAAGCGTGCTGGGACCGACTGTAAAGGTTTCTTAAATATGCATTCCAATGGCTTGTGATCGGTTTCTACGACTACATTCTGCTTACCATAAATATACTGATGGTATTTCTCGCAAGCGAACACGATAGCCAGCAATTCTTTTTCAATTTGCGCGTATCTGGTCTGCGCGTCGGTGAGCGTGCGCGAAGCATACTCAACCGGGCGGCCGCCCTGCAACAGCACAGCGCCCAGCGCAACCGAGCTTGCGTCCACGGACACGACGCAAGGCGCCCGCACATCGTACAGAGCCAGCACAGGCGCGTCGCTAATCAGATGTTTTAACTCATTTACCGCACTTTGATGGCATGCTTCCCACGTCCACTCGCTATCTCCTTTTAGCAACCGAGTCAAAGGAAAAATTTTATCCGAATAATTTGGTATAAATTTAGACAAGTAATTAATAGCCCCTAAAAATCGTTCTAAGGATTTTTTATTGTTTGGGGCAGGCATATCTCTAATTGCCTTAACTTTAGAACTGTCCGGTTTCATTCCGTCCTTGTTAAATATGTGTCCCAAATACACGACTTCCTCCACACAAAATTTGCATTTAGTCTTATTAAATTTTAAATTAATCTTACGTGCTCTCTCTAATAATGCCCATAATCTCGAATCGTGTTCTTGTTTTGTTCGCCCCCAGCAAATTATGTCGTCAATAAAAGAATCAACACCCTCTAAATCCTCCAACAGTTGTTTCACTTTGGCGTGAAATACCTCTGGCGCGCAGTTCAAACCATAAGGTAATCTAGTGTACTGAAAACGGCCAAATGGCGAACTGAAAGTGCAAAGATCCGCGCTTTCTTCATCTAATTTAATAGCCCAAAATCCCGAATTAGCATCAAGAACCGAAAAATATCTCGCACCCTGTAGCTTAGTTGCCAATTCGCTTACCGTAGGTAACTGAAAGTGTGCTCTCTGAATTGCACAATTCAAAGGTCGCGGATCTAAACAAATCCTCAAATCGCCATTTTTCTTAGCCGCAATTACTACTGCGTTGACCCATGGAGTCGGGTGTGTGACCTTTCTTATGACACCTAATTTAGTCATTCTGTCTAATTCAACGCGTAGCTTATCGCGCAACGCGAGAGGTACCTTACGCGCCCCGCTGACAACCGGCTGGACCGCGCTATTCACAACAATATGATATTCGCCCGGCAAACAACCTAAGCCATCGAATAAATCATTATAATCACTCATACGTATATTATAACAACGTTTAATAAGACCTAACTGAGAACATGTTTGTCGGCCCAGCACACTTTCACAAGTCATATTTGCAATAGCGAACAGTAAATTATACTTATTGTTTTTATAAGTCCATGTTAATTTACAAACACCTTTTAACGGAATGGTATTTCCGCTATACGATTGCAATCTTAAGTTATGTTTATAATTTAAAATCGAGTCAACAAAACCTAAAGACTGGAAGCGTTCATAAGATAAAACATTAATATCCGCTCCGGAATCTAGTTTAAATCTTTCAAGTCCGCCGTCACATTGTAATTGTTCATACCATTCGTCCTGAGACCTCACTGTATTAACCGAGACATCGGAAAGCATAGAAATATAAAATAACTCACAGTTGTCTTCGTCCTCATACTCGGAACCCTGATCTCGCACGTCAATGTCATACATCTTCTTAACACTTCGCGATGGACACATTCTAGCAAAATGTCCGAAGTTATGACACACAAAACACTGTACATTTTGGGCGGGGCACGACCCGGTCGTGCACTGCCCTCCGACTACCCATTGACGTAACACACAAAGACGAGGTAATTATTATTAAAAGCAAAACTAAATCAATAGAGATCCATCGGAATGTCAGGCCAAGTTGGTAAGACTTTAGGGCTAAATCCCAGCCAATTGAACAAGTTGATTGGGAGACTAGAACTTGACCCTGAACTGAAGGAGATGGTCAGTGAGGCTTATCTCCTTAAAGTAAATGATGAGGTTTGGAGCTCTATTGATGCCATTCGGGATGCAGTTGCCTACCTGGGGTTTGATCCACGGAAGATAATCCGTGAGTTTATTCACAAAGCTAGGTCTAATTTGCGAGCGGATGGGGATCAAATGAAGACATATAAAGCTCCAGGGGGGGGGTTATTCCAGTTATATGAGAAGTGTGATGTTGGCACAGACCTAATGTTCCTGGTCACACTCTTTCTTGAAAGAGGGAATAACATAACTAAGATGTTGCTGAAGTGTGACAGAGAAATGGGGGAAGTGATTCGACGAAAGACAGCTGCCTACGGAATTGTCATGGATCGGAAGCAAGGAGAAACAATTCTGAGTACTAGCTCTCTGACTCTTGCTAGGATTGCACAGGCATTTCCATTAGCAACAGCTTCTGTTATCCTGGCTGCCAAGATACCAGGTAAATTGAAGACTAAAGCGTTAGCTGGGGTGACACAGTTGCCATTGATGATGCAACATACCATTTTTCCAAGCCTCATACCCACTGAAGAGGGCGATATAACGGAGAATCTTAAGTTATTAGCCCTGGTACTCAACATGGAGACATCAATCTTGCTAGCCACACCCAAGGACAAAAAGAAGTTGGAGGCCAAGGAGGTAGATGATTTGGCAGCACAGGCTGAGCAATTTGTGGTGGCAGCCATGAATGGCTCGCTGCTGGATGATACCACAAAGAAAGCAATTTTGAAGAAGGCTGATGTAATTGACAGTACTGGTAAACTAACTTCAGTGGCTGTAGCGTGCGTGGCTGCGGCAAGAGCCTTCCTAGCATTGGGGTCTAAGACCTACAGTAAAGCCTGCAAGCAGCGTATGGAAGAGATTGCCAGGTTGGAACAGGTGACTGTGCACCCAAACTAAAGAGGGGAACCCAGACTGGCTCCATTGACTTTGCAAGGGCGATCGCTGAACAGGTTGCTGAGATTCTAATTCAGCAAAATCTGCTAGTTCCCCTCTCTCCCTCAAGCCCCACACCATCAAGGCCCTTGCACCCGCCCTCACTAGCACCTCCACCTCCTCCACCTCCTCCACCTCCGCCGCCACCCACTCTTATCAGCCCAAAGTCCACAGTAATGACAGGAGCCGTCTACATGGAGGAACTCAAGAAGAAAATAGCTAAAAGATTTACAGAATGATCCAGTTGAGAGGTCTGTGGATTCTGACGCAACACCAAATCTGGGATGAGGGCCAGATTTGGAAAATCAACAAATTATATTTGCAGTACCTTATCATATCAGTTTAAACAATTACAGAAATTCGTATTAAGTAAGTATAAGTAAAACACTTAAAATCAAGGGATTCCTTTATAAAGTAGTTTAAATAAAGTTATAAGAAAGAAAAAAAAACTAAAAAACATATCAATCAACACTATTGTTCAATAACCACACTTATTTAAATGGTAAAATCCTCGAAAGTAATGGTTTTCTAACAGTTACCATTGGTGAATGTGACTCAGCGATAGAATCATCAGGGGACATCGAATTATAGCTATCATCACATGCACTAGAAGGAGAATCTGCCTGCCCTGGCTCAGTCTTTCGTTCTGAAAATTCTATCGCTTCCGTGTTGCTATTATTCATGTTTACATGAGATGTATCTTCCACATCCAAACGAACGTATTTATTTGAAGAATAGCTGTCACTAGGAGCACATTTAATGAGATGCCTGCGATTACGGCGATATATACCCATCCTGTTCCTCACCAGGTAGGATCGGGGAGTATACGACTCTGATAATATTTGACCACGCATCTTACGATTCTTGTCTATTATAATAACATTTTCACCAGACTGTAACTTAGGCAAAACTTTACTATGTTGGTCATAGTATAGTTTGCTTTTTTGTTGTTTTTCTATCATTATATCATGCTCCGCTGGACTTACAATTTTTGGCTTTAATATATCAGGGTGTACAGGTAGCCTACACTTAAGCCTACGACCCATCAGCATCTGTGCAGGAGAACTCAAACCTTCGCGAGGCGTATTGCGATAACTTAACAGGTTCAATTGAAAATCTGTTCCGCTAGCTACCGATTTCTTTAAAATATTTTTAATTGTTTGCACCGCACGCTCACTTTTCCCATTAGCCTGAGCATAATGCGGTGAAGTTGTGACCTGTGAAAATCCCCATTCGGAAGCAAATGTTTTAAAATCCCTACTCGTGAACTGTGTCCCGTTATCGCTAATTAGTATCTCCGGGATACCGTGCCTAGAGAAAATCTCTTTCATAGCTCGTATTACAGTCGGAGAAGAAATATTACCTATATTCGCCACTTCTACATAACTTGAATAATAATCGACAATTATTAAATAATATTTTTTCCGATACTCGAAAATATCTGCACCTAGTTTACTCCATGGCAACAATGGAATTTCAACTGGTAGCATCGGTTCTCTCGGCGGCGCGTTTGAGTACTCCTGACAGACTGCACAGCGTTTTACAAACATTTCTATGTCTCTTGTTATTCCCGGCCAAAACAAAACCTCTCGCGCCCGCCTCTTACACCGATCTATACCAAGATGACCATCGTGAATAATTTGTAACATCTGCAACCTCATGTTACTCGGAATAATTACCAAATTATTTTTAAAAATCACTCCGTCAACCACAAATAATTCATCTCTAATAGACCAAAAATATCTTAAACTTTCGGGTACATCACACTTATACGATGGCCATCCTTCATTTATATATTTTATTAATTTCATAAAAATAGTACACTTCTCGGTCTCGTTTCGTACGCATTGTAATTTATTTTGTGACATTTTAACTTGACTCATCAAAAGATTAATCTGATACGAGACCGCCCTACTCACAGAGTCATCATAAGGGATAGGCAGAGGCGCGCGCGACAACGTGTCTGCTAGGTACATATATTTACCAGGCTTATATGTAACTCTTAGGTCATAACCTTGGAGCCGTAGTAACATCCGCTGTAAGCGTGCTGGGACCGACTGTAAAGGTTTCTTAAATATGCATTCCAATGGCTTGTGATCGGTTTCTACGACTACATTCTGCTTACCATAAATATACTGATGGTATTTCTCGCAAGCGAACACGATAGCCAGCAATTCTTTTTCAATTTGCGCGTATCTGGTCTGCGCGTCGGTGAGCGTGCGCGAAGCATACTCAACCGGGCGGCCGCCCTGCAACAGCACAGCGCCCAGCGCAACCGAGCTTGCGTCCACGGACACGACGCAAGGCGCCCGCACATCGTACAGAGCCAGCACAGGCGCGTCGCTAATCAGCTGTTTTAACTCATTTACCGCACTTTGATGGCATGCTTCCCACGTCCACTCGCTATCTCCTTTTAGCAACCGAGTCAAAGGAAAAATTTTATCCGAATAATTTGGTATAAATTTAGACAAGTAATTAATAGCCCCTAAAAATCGTTCTAAGGATTTTTTATTGTTTGGGGCAGGCATATCTCTAATTGCCTTAACTTTAGAACTGTCCGGTTTCATTCCGTCCTTGTTAAATATGTGTCCCAAATACACGACTTCCTCCACACAAAATTTGCATTTAGTCTTATTAAATTTTAAATTAATCTTACGTGCTCTCTCTAATAATGCCCATAATCTCGAATCGTGTTCTTGTTTTGTTCGCCCCCAGCAAATTATGTCGTCAATAAAAGAATCAACACCCTCTAAATCCTCCAACAGTTGTTTCACTTTGGCGTGAAATACCTCTGGCGCGCAGTTCAAACCATAAGGTAATCTAGTGTACTGAAAACGGCCAAATGGCGAACTGAAAGTGCAAAGATCCGCGCTTTCTTCATCTAATTTAATAGCCCAAAATCCCGAATTAGCATCAAGAACCGAAAAATATCTCGCACCCTGTAGCTTAGTTGCCAATTCGCTTACCGTAGGTAACTGAAAGTGTGCTCTCTGAATTGCACAATTCAAAGGTCGCGGATCTAAACAAATCCTCAAATCGCCATTTTTCTTAGCCGCAATTACTACTGCGTTGACCCATGGAGTCGGGTGTGTGACCTTTCTTATGACACCTAATTTAGTCATTCTGTCTAATTCAACGCGTAGCTTATCGCGCAACGCGAGAGGTACCTTACGCGCCCCGCTGACAACCGGCTGGACCGCGCTATTCACAACAATATGATATTCGCCCGGCAAACAACCTAAGCCATCGAATAAATCATTATAATCACTCATACGTATATTATAACAACGTTTAATAAGACCTAACTGAGAACATGTTTGTCGGCCCAGCACACTTTCACAAGTCATATTTGCAATAGCGAACAGTAAATTATACTTATTGTTTTTATAAGTCCATGTTAATTTACAAACACCTTTTAACGGAATGGTATTTCCGCTATACGATTGCAATCTTAAGTTATGTTTATAATTTAAAATCGAGTCAACAAAACCTAAAGACTGGAAGCGTTCATAAGATAAAACATTAATATCCGCTCCGGAATCTAGTTTAAATCTTTCAAGTCCGCCGTCACATTGTAATTGTTCATACCATTCGTCCTGAGACCTCACTGTATTAACCGAGACATCGGAAAGCATAGAAATATAAAATAACTCACAGTTGTCTTCGTCCTCATACTCGGAACCCTGATCTCGCACGTCAATGTCATACATCTTCTTAACACTTCGCGATGGACACATTCTAGCAAAATGTCCGAAGTTATGACACACAAAACACTGTACATTTTGGGCGGGGCACGACCCGGTCGTGCACTGCCCTCCGACTACCCATTGACGTAACACACAAAGACGAGGTAATTATTATTAAAAGCAAAACTAAATCAATAGAGATCCATCGGAATGTCAGGCCAAGTTGGTAAGACTTTAGGGCTAAATCCCAGCCAATTGAACAAGTTGATTGGGAGACTAGAACTTGACCCTGAACTGAAGGAGATGGTCAGTGAGGCTTATCTCCTTAAAGTAAATGATGAGGTTTGGAGCTCTATTGATGCCATTCGGGATGCAGTTGCCTACCTGGGGTTTGATCCACGGAAGATAATCCGTGAGTTTATTCACAAAGCTAGGTCTAATTTGCGAGCGGATGGGGATCAAATGAAGACATATAAAGCTCCAGGGGGGGGGTTATTCCAGTTATATGAGAAGTGTGATGTTGGCACAGACCTAATGTTCCTGGTCACACTCTTTCTTGAAAGAGGGAATAACATAACTAAGATGTTGCTGAAGTGTGACAGAGAAATGGGGGAAGTGATTCGACGAAAGACAGCTGCCTACGGAATTGTCATGGATCGGAAGCAAGGAGAAACAATTCTGAGTACTAGCTCTCTGACTCTTGCTAGGATTGCACAGGCATTTCCATTAGCAACAGCTTCTGTTATCCTGGCTGCCAAGATACCAGGTAAATTGAAGACTAAAGCGTTAGCTGGGGTGACACAGTTGCCATTGATGATGCAACATACCATTTTTCCAAGCCTCATACCCACTGAAGAGGGCGATATAACGGAGAATCTTAAGTTATTAGCCCTGGTACTCAACATGGAGACATCAATCTTGCTAGCCACACCCAAGGACAAAAAGAAGTTGGAGGCCAAGGAGGTAGATGATTTGGCAGCACAGGCTGAGCAATTTGTGGTGGCAGCCATGAATGGCTCGCTGCTGGATGATACCACAAAGAAAGCAATTTTGAAGAAGGCTGATGTAATTGACAGTACTGGTAAACTAACTTCAGTGGCTGTAGCGTGCGTGGCTGCGGCAAGAGCCTTCCTAGCATTGGGGTCTAAGACCTACAGTAAAGCCTGCAAGCAGCGTATGGAAGAGATTGCCAGGTTGGAACAGGTGACTGTGCACCCAAACTAAAGAGGGGAACCCAGACTGGCTCCATTGACTTTGCAAGGGCGATCGCTGAACAGGTTGCTGAGATTCTAATTCAGCAAAATCTGCTAGTTCCCCTCTCTCCCTCAAGCCCCACACCATCAAGGCCCTTGCACCCGCCCTCACTAGCACCTCCACCTCCTCCACCTCCTCCACCTCCGCCGCCACCCACTCTTATCAGCCCAAAGTCCACAGTAATGACAGGAGCCGTCTACATGGAGGAACTCAAGAAGAAAATAGCTAAAAGATTTACAGAATGATCCAGTTGAGAGGTCTGTGGATTCTGACGCAACACCAAATCTGGGATGAGGGCCAGATTTGGAAAATCAACAAATTATATTTGCAGTACCTTATCATATCAGTTTAAACAATTACAGAAATTCGTATTAAGTAAGTATAAGTAAAACACTTAAAATCAAGGGATTCCTTTATAAAGTAGTTTAAATAAAGTTATAAGAAAGAAAAAAAAACTAAAAAACATATCAATCAACACTATTGTTCAATAACCACACTTATTTAAATGGTAAAATCCTCGAAAGTAATGGTTTTCTAACAGTTACCATTGGTGAATGTGACTCAGCGATAGAATCATCAGGGGACATCGAATTATAGCTATCATCACATGCACTAGAAGGAGAATCTGCCTGCCCTGGCTCAGTCTTTCGTTCTGAAAATTCTATCGCTTCCGTGTTGCTATTATTCATGTTTACATGAGATGTATCTTCCACATCCAAACGAACGTATTTATTTGAAGAATAGCTGTCACTAGGAGCACATTTAATGAGATGCCTGCGATTACGGCGATATATACCCATCCTGTTCCTCACCAGGTAGGATCGGGGAGTATACGACTCTGATAATATTTGACCACGCATCTTACGATTCTTGTCTATTATAATAACATTTTCACCAGACTGTAACTTAGGCAAAACTTTACTATGTTGGTCATAGTATAGTTTGCTTTTTTGTTGTTTTTCTATCAATATATCATGCTCCGCTGGACTTACAATTTTTGGCTTTAATATATCAGGGTGTACAGGTAGCCTACACTTAAGCCTACGACCCATCAGCATCTGTGCAGGAGAACTCAAACCTTCGCGAGGCGTATTGCGATAACTTAACAGGTTCAATTGAAAATCTGTTCCGCTAGCTACCGATTTCTTTAAAATATTTTTAATTGTTTGCACCGCACGCTCACTTTTCCCATTAGCCTGAGCATAATGCGGTGAAGTTGTGACCTGTGAAAATCCCCATTCGGAAGCAAATGTTTTAAAATCCCTACTCGTGAACTGTGTCCCGTTATCGCTAATTAGTATCTCCGGGATACCGTGCCTAGAGAAAATCTCTTTCATAGCTCGTATTACAGTCGGAGAAGAAATATTACCTATATTCGCCACTTCTACATAACTTGAATAATAATCGACAATTATTAAATAATATTTTTTCCGATACTCGAAAATATCTGCACCTAGTTTACTCCATGGCAACAATGGAATTTCAACTGGTAGCATCGGTTCTCTCGGCGGCGCGTTTGAGTACTCCTGACAGACTGCACAGCGTTTTACAAACATTTCTATGTCTCTTGTTATTCCCGGCCAAAACAAAACCTCTCGCGCCCGCCTCTTACACCGATCTATACCAAGATGACCATCGTGAATAATTTGTAACATCTGCAACCTCATGTTACTCGGAATAATTACCAAATTATTTTTAAAAATCACTCCGTCAACCACAAATAATTCATCTCTAATAGACCAAAAATATCTTAAACTTTCGGGTACATCACACTTATACGATGGCCATCCTTCATTTATATATTTTATTAATTTCATAAAAATAGTACACTTCTCGGTCTCGTTTCGTACGCATTGTAATTTATTTTGTGACATTTTAACTTGACTCATCAAAAGATTAATCTGATACGAGACCGCCCTACTCACAGAGTCATCATAAGGGATAGGCAGAGGCGCGCGCGACAACGTGTCTGCTAGGTACATATATTTACCAGGCTTATATGTAACTCTTAGGTCATAACCTTGGAGCCGTAGTAACATCCGCTGTAAGCGTGCTGGGACCGACTGTAAAGGTTTCTTAAATATGCATTCCAATGGCTTGTGATCGGTTTCTACGACTACATTCTGCTTACCATAAATATACTGATGGTATTTCTCGCAAGCGAACACGATAGCCAGCAATTCTTTTTCAATTTGCGCGTATCTGGTCTGCGCGTCGGTGAGCGTGCGCGAAGCATACTCAACCGGGCGGCCGCCCTGCAACAGCACAGCGCCCAGCGCAACCGAGCTTGCGTCCACGGACACGACGCAAGGCGCCCGCACATCGTACAGAGCCAGCACAGGCGCGTCGCTAATCAGCTGTTTTAACTCATTTACCGCACTTTGATGGCATGCTTCCCACGTCCACTCGCTATCTCCTTTTAGCAACCGAGTCAAAGGAAAAATTTTATCCGAATAATTTGGTATAAATTTAGACAAGTAATTAATAGCCCCTAAAAATCGTTCTAAGGATTTTTTATTGTTTGGGGCAGGCATATCTCTAATTGCCTTAACTTTAGAACTGTCCGGTTTCATTCCGTCCTTGTTAAATATGTGTCCCAAATACACGACTTCCTCCACACAAAATTTGCATTTAGTCTTATTAAATTTTAAATTAATCTTACGTGCTCTCTCTAATAATGCCCATAATCTCGAATCGTGTTCTTGTTTTGTTCGCCCCCAGCAAATTATGTCGTCAATAAAAGAATCAACACCCTCTAAATCCTCCAACAGTTGTTTCACTTTGGCGTGAAATACCTCTGGCGCGCAGTTCAAACCATAAGGTAATCTAGTGTACTGAAAACGGCCAAATGGCGAACTGAAAGTGCAAAGATCCGCGCTTTCTTCATCTAATTTAATAGCCCAAAATCCCGAATTAGCATCAAGAACCGAAAAATATCTCGCACCCTGTAGCTTAGTTGCCAATTCGCTTACCGTAGGTAACTGAAAGTGTGCTCTCTGAATTGCACAATTCAAAGGTCGCGGATCTAAACAAATCCTCAAATCGCCATTTTTCTTAGCCGCAATTACTACTGCGTTGACCCATGGAGTCGGGTGTGTGACCTTTCTTATGACACCTAATTTAGTCATTCTGTCTAATTCAACGCGTAGCTTATCGCGCAACGCGAGAGGTACCTTACGCGCCCCGCTGACAACCGGCTGGACCGCGCTATTCACAACAATATGATATTCGCCCGGCAAACAACCTAAGCCATCGAATAAATCATTATAATCACTCATACGTATATTATAACAACGTTTAATAAGACCTAACTGAGAACATGTTTGTCGGCCCAGCACACTTTCACAAGTCATATTTGCAATAGCGAACAGTAAATTATACTTATTGTTTTTATAAGTCCATGTTAATTTACAAACACCTTTTAACGGAATGGTATTTCCGCTATACGATTGCAATCTTAAGTTATGTTTATAATTTAAAATCGAGTCAACAAAACCTAAAGACTGGAAGCGTTCATAAGATAAAACATTAATATCCGCTCCGGAATCTAGTTTAAATCTTTCAAGTCCGCCGTCACATTGTAATTGTTCATACCATTCGTCCTGAGACCTCACTGTATTAACCGAGACATCGGAAAGCATAGAAATATAAAATAACTCACAGTTGTCTTCGTCCTCATACTCGGAACCCTGATCTCGCACGTCAATGTCATACATCTTCTTAACACTTCGCGATGGACACATTCTAGCAAAATGTCCGAAGTTATGACACACAAAACACTGTACATTTTGGGCGGGGCACGACCCGGTCGTGCACTGCCCTCCGACTACCCATTGACGTAACACACAAAGACGAGGTAATTATTATTAAAAGCAAAACTAAATCAATAGAGATCCATCGGAATGTCAGGCCAAGTTGGTAAGACTTTAGGGCTAAATCCCAGCCAATTGAACAAGTTGATTGGGAGACTAGAACTTGACCCTGAACTGAAGGAGATGGTCAGTGAGGCTTATCTCCTTAAAGTAAATGATGAGGTTTGGAGCTCTATTGATGCCATTCGGGATGCAGTTGCCTACCTGGGGTTTGATCCACGGAAGATAATCCGTGAGTTTATTCACAAAGCTAGGTCTAATTTGCGAGCGGATGGGGATCAAATGAAGACATATAAAGCTCCAGGGGGGGGGTTATTCCAGTTATATGAGAAGTGTGATGTTGGCACAGACCTAATGTTCCTGGTCACACTCTTTCTTGAAAGAGGGAATAACATAACTAAGATGTTGCTGAAGTGTGACAGAGAAATGGGGGAAGTGATTCGACGAAAGACAGCTGCCTACGGAATTGTCATGGATCGGAAGCAAGGAGAAACAATTCTGAGTACTAGCTCTCTGACTCTTGCTAGGATTGCACAGGCATTTCCATTAGCAACAGCTTCTGTTATCCTGGCTGCCAAGATACCAGGTAAATTGAAGACTAAAGCGTTAGCTGGGGTGACACAGTTGCCATTGATGATGCAACATACCATTTTTCCAAGCCTCATACCCACTGAAGAGGGCGATATAACGGAGAATCTTAAGTTATTAGCCCTGGTACTCAACATGGAGACATCAATCTTGCTAGCCACACCCAAGGACAAAAAGAAGTTGGAGGCCAAGGAGGTAGATGATTTGGCAGCACAGGCTGAGCAATTTGTGGTGGCAGCCATGAATGGCTCGCTGCTGGATGATACCACAAAGAAAGCAATTTTGAAGAAGGCTGATGTAATTGACAGTACTGGTAAACTAACTTCAGTGGCTGTAGCGTGCGTGGCTGCGGCAAGAGCCTTCCTAGCATTGGGGTCTAAGACCTACAGTAAAGCCTGCAAGCAGCGTATGGAAGAGATTGCCAGGTTGGAACAGGTGACTGTGCACCCAAACTAAAGAGGGGAACCCAGACTGGCTCCATTGACTTTGCAAGGGCGATCGCTGAACAGGTTGCTGAGATTCTAATTCAGCAAAATCTGCTAGTTCCCCTCTCTCCCTCAAGCCCCACACCATCAAGGCCCTTGCACCCGCCCTCACTAGCACCTCCACCTCCTCCACCTCCTCCACCTCCGCCGCCACCCACTCTTATCAGCCCAAAGTCCACAGTAATGACAGGAGCCGTCTACATGGAGGAACTCAAGAAGAAAATAGCTAAAAGATTTACAGAATGATCCAGTTGAGAGGTCTGTGGATTCTGACGCAACACCAAATCTGGGATGAGGGCCAGATTTGGAAAATCAACAAATTATATTTGCAGTACCTTATCATATCAGTTTAAACAATTACAGAAATTCGTATTAAGTAAGTATAAGTAAAACACTTAAAATCAAGGGATTCCTTTATAAAGTAGTTTAAATAAAGTTATAAGAAAGAAAAAAAAACTAAAAAACATATCAATCAACACTATTGTTCAATAACCACACTTATTTAAATGGTAAAATCCTCGAAAGTAATGGTTTTCTAACAGTTACCATTGGTGAATGTGACTCAGCGATAGAATCATCAGGGGACATCGAATTATAGCTATCATCACATGCACTAGAAGGAGAATCTGCCTGCCCTGGCTCAGTCTTTCGTTCTGAAAATTCTATCGCTTCCGTGTTGCTATTATTCATGTTTACATGAGATGTATCTTCCACATCCAAACGAACGTATTTATTTGAAGAATAGCTGTCACTAGGAGCACATTTAATGAGATGCCTGCGATTACGGCGATATATACCCATCCTGTTCCTCACCAGGTAGGATCGGGGAGTATACGACTCTGATAATATTTGACCACGCATCTTACGATTCTTGTCTATTATAATAACATTTTCACCAGACTGTAACTTAGGCAAAACTTTACTATGTTGGTCATAGTATAGTTTGCTTTTTTGTTGTTTTTCTATCAATATATCATGCTCCGCTGGACTTACAATTTTTGGCTTTAATATATCAGGGTGTACAGGTAGCCTACACTTAAGCCTACGACCCATCAGCATCTGTGCAGGAGAACTCAAACCTTCGCGAGGCGTATTGCGATAACTTAACAGGTTCAATTGAAAATCTGTTCCGCTAGCTACCGATTTCTTTAAAATATTTTTAATTGTTTGCACCGCACGCTCACTTTTCCCATTAGCCTGAGCATAATGCGGTGAAGTTGTGACCTGTGAAAATCCCCATTCGGAAGCAAATGTTTTAAAATCCCTACTCGTGAACTGTGTCCCGTTATCGCTAATTAGTATCTCCGGGATACCGTGCCTAGAGAAAATCTCTTTCATAGCTCGTATTACAGTCGGAGAAGAAATATTACCTATATTCGCCACTTCTACATAACTTGAATAATAATCGACAATTATTAAATAATATTTTTTCCGATACTCGAAAATATCTGCACCTAGTTTACTCCATGGCAACAATGGAATTTCAACTGGTAGCATCGGTTCTCTCGGCGGCGCGTTTGAGTACTCCTGACAGACTGCACAGCGTTTTACAAACATTTCTATGTCTCTTGTTATTCCCGGCCAAAACAAAACCTCTCGCGCCCGCCTCTTACACCGATCTATACCAAGATGACCATCGTGAATAATTTGTAACATCTGCAACCTCATGTTACTCGGAATAATTACCAAATTATTTTTAAAAATCACTCCGTCAACCACAAATAATTCATCTCTAATAGACCAAAAATATCTTAAACTTTCGGGTACATCACACTTATACGATGGCCATCCTTCATTTATATATTTTATTAATTTCATAAAAATAGTACACTTCTCGGTCTCGTTTCGTACGCATTGTAATTTATTTTGTGACATTTTAACTTGACTCATCAAAAGATTAATCTGATACGAGACCGCCCTACTCACAGAGTCATCATAAGGGATAGGCAGAGGCGCGCGCGACAACGTGTCTGCTAGGTACATATATTTACCAGGCTTATATGTAACTCTTAGGTCATAACCTTGGAGCCGTAGTAACATCCGCTGTAAGCGTGCTGGGACCGACTGTAAAGGTTTCTTAAATATGCATTCCAATGGCTTGTGATCGGTTTCTACGACTACATTCTGCTTACCATAAATATACTGATGGTATTTCTCGCAAGCGAACACGATAGCCAGCAATTCTTTTTCAATTTGCGCGTATCTGGTCTGCGCGTCGGTGAGCGTGCGCGAAGCATACTCAACCGGGCGGCCGCCCTGCAACAGCACAGCGCCCAGCGCAACCGAGCTTGCGTCCACGGACACGACGCACGGCGCCCGCACATCGTACAGAGCCAGCACAGGCGCGTCGCTAATCAGCTGTTTTAACTCATTTACCGCACTTTGATGGCATGCTTCCCACGTCCACTCGCTATCTCCTTTTAGCAACCGAGTCAAAGGAAAAATTTTATCCGAATAATTTGGTATAAATTTAGACAAGTAATTAATAGCCCCTAAAAATCGTTCTAAGGATTTTTTATTGTTTGGGGCAGGCATATCTCTAATTGCCTTAACTTTAGAACTGTCCGGTTTCATTCCGTCCTTGTTAAATATGTGTCCCAAATACACGACTTCCTCCACACAAAATTTGCATTTAGTCTTATTAAATTTTAAATTAATCTTACGTGCTCTCTCTAATAATGCCCATAATCTCGAATCGTGTTCTTGTTTTGTTCGCCCCCAGCAAATTATGTCGTCAATAAAAGAATCAACACCCTCTAAATCCTCCAACAGTTGTTTCACTTTGGCGTGAAATACCTCTGGCGCGCAGTTCAAACCATAAGGTAATCTAGTGTACTGAAAACGGCCAAATGGCGAACTGAAAGTGCAAAGATCCGCGCTTTCTTCATCTAATTTAATAGCCCAAAATCCCGAATTAGCATCAAGAACCGAAAAATATCTCGCACCCTGTAGCTTAGTTGCCAATTCGCTTACCGTAGGTAACTGAAAGTGTGCTCTCTGAATTGCACAATTCAAAGGTCGCGGATCTAAACAAATCCTCAAATCGCCATTTTTCTTAGCCGCAATTACTACTGCGTTGACCCATGGAGTCGGGTGTGTGACCTTTCTTATGACACCTAATTTAGTCATTCTGTCTAATTCAACGCGTAGCTTATCGCGCAACGCGAGAGGTACCTTACGCGCCCCGCTGACAACCGGCTGGACCGCGCTATTCACAACAATATGATATTCGCCCGGCAAACAACCTAAGCCATCGAATAAATCATTATAATCACTCATACGTATATTATAACAACGTTTAATAAGACCTAACTGAGAACATGTTTGTCGGCCCAGCACACTTTCACAAGTCATATTTGCAATAGCGAACAGTAAATTATACTTATTGTTTTTATAAGTCCATGTTAATTTACAAACACCTTTTAACGGAATGGTATTTCCGCTATACGATTGCAATCTTAAGTTATGTTTATAATTTAAAATCGAGTCAACAAAACCTAAAGACTGGAAGCGTTCATAAGATAAAACATTAATATCCGCTCCGGAATCTAGTTTAAATCTTTCAAGTCCGCCGTCACATTGTAA
This sequence comes from Endotricha flammealis, assembly GCA_905163395.2. Taxonomy (NCBI): domain Eukaryota; kingdom Metazoa; phylum Arthropoda; class Insecta; order Lepidoptera; family Pyralidae; genus Endotricha; species Endotricha flammealis. The sequence goes on along the minus strand of LR990852.1, from coordinate 4,206,081 downwards.
TTGTTCATACCATTCGTCCTGAGACCTCACTGTATTAACCGAGACATCGGAAAGCATAGAAATATAAAATAACTCACAGTTGTCTTCGTCCTCATACTCGGAACCCTGATCTCGCACGTCAATGTCATACATCTTCTTAACACTTCGCGATGGACACATTCTAGCAAAATGTCCGAAGTTATGACACACAAAACACTGTACATTTTGGGCGGGGCACGACCCGGTCGTGCACTGCCCTCCGACTACCCATTGACGTAACACACAAAGACGAGGTAATTATTATTAAAAGCAAAACTAAATCAATAGAGATCCATCGGAATGTCAGGCCAAGTTGGTAAGACTTTAGGGCTAAATCCCAGCCAATTGAACAAGTTGATTGGGAGACTAGAACTTGACCCTGAACTGAAGGAGATGGTCAGTGAGGCTTATCTCCTTAAAGTAAATGATGAGGTTTGGAGCTCTATTGATGCCATTCGGGATGCAGTTGCCTACCTGGGGTTTGATCCACGGAAGATAATCCGTGAGTTTATTCACAAAGCTAGGTCTAATTTGCGAGCGGATGGGGATCAAATGAAGACATATAAAGCTTAATGCTATTACATATTGACTGATTGTTTCTCCTTGTTCCTGATTTCGGCTAAAAAAATTATATCTCGCTAGCGTAATGTTAATTTTTACGCCGAAATAGCTATCGAATTTCTTTAACACAGCGTTCACGTCATCACGTTCCACGTCATTATCAAATGTGAATGTTTGATATATATCAAAGCCATCCGTGCCAATGAGGTTAATGAGTAGGCTAGCTTGAACGGCCTGCTCCTCTTTATGTACTCCCGACGCCTTCAGGAACAAATTAAACTGTGTCTTCCACCGTTGCCACGCGTCAGCCCGGCTGACGGGGCTGCCATCGAGACACAATTCAGACGGGGGTCTCGCGTGCTCCATTATTTTCACTCACAAACAACACTTGAACGATATACTAAGTATATTTACTGTTTACAGCATCCAAACGATAATTTAACTAATTAAAATTAAATTAAATGCACCGCTGCCACCATGTAGTGTAAGTCAAACGCAAGGTCAAGATGACAACCAACTTTATTTATAAAGTACCCTCCACCGTACACGTATTGTAGTACCCACAACACCCTCAAACCTCTGAAATTTTAACACCTAGAAGGGTAGCAACAATTTTAAAAATGACAACAACAAAGAAAGTGATACAAATGCTACATGACACTGGAAAAATAGAGTTACCTTGTTCAGAATTGTGGGCACCTGTAACAACAAATCCTACAGTTCACCCTAAAAAAATATTGCATACTCTAGATCTTCTATCAAAGAAAGAATTACTTCATCCTATGAGATTTAAGAAAGTTAAGGATGACATATCCAAAATGATCATAACCGAACAACAAAACTCCGGAACCTTTACACGGGAGGAAGAGAAATTTTTCTATATCTCAACTTTTTGGGGAATTAGCTCTGAATCTCTAGATTTCTTATGCAAAGAAGAGATCAAAGAATTAAGTGCTGTTGATGTATTTAAGCCTCCTGTAATAACACTAGATCTATCTGATCTCATTCCTGCTTCTGTAATGGTTACTCAATTAGAAACCAGCATGATGGATTATACTTGGAAAACAATAAGTGATGATCATAATGAAGAATTGTTTTTACCTCAACAGTTAAGAGATTATGAGCTTTATCTATTAAGATCCGCCCCACTTCCAACATCAGGGAGTTATAAGATTCTGAGCATCATAACTCAGTTGCAAAATGAACACTTCAAAAATGTTGCATGCATAGCTGATGGTACAGGAGGGTTCACAAGAGTCTTTTGTCAATCCAAAAATACAGAAAAAGTTTTTTACAATACCTTGATCAAGCCTGATTCTTTTGTTCCACAACAGAGGCCTATTCAAAACATCCCAGATGTATCAGATCTCCCAGATATTCAAAGAAATAAAATTATAGGACTAAATTTAGACAAAGAATTTCCTTCAGATATTACTACACCTGGATACCCAGAATTTATTAAAGAACAACTAAATTTAACATTTGACTTGGTGACAGGTGATGCAGAAAGTCCCGAATTCCACAATCATACTCCAGTTATAAAGTTGTTCAAAGCTTATAGAGATTTTTGTGTTGCTACATCAGCAAGACAGGGAATATTCAAGATTCATAACACAAGAGTTATGGTATTATCTGCTTGCTGTGCAATATTGGGAACCTATTTTCTGAATATTAGGCTATTTAGATCTTTATTTTCACTTAGATCTAATACTGAGATTTATATTGTTTGCGACTCCCCTAGACCACAAATAATTCCTCTTAGAATCAATATTAATACAAATAATGTTGTGTTATATCCAGCAATGCCTGCTCATACAGGCCACAATCACGCACAGAGCAAAAACAGTAGTTGGAAAATTACAGAAGACTCCCACTATGGGTAGGATCTACCAGCTAGAGGGAGAAAAAGATCTATACAGTATACTTGAAAAGTCTGAGTTGAATCATTTCAAATCAATTTTGAGGATGATTTTTGATGGTAGAAAAAGGCATATTTATCTAGATTTAGAAATTGGAGCTGTGAATCATGCACAAAGACTAAGTACTACTGGTTGGTTTTATAATCTGTGGAGCGCGCGTACTTATTTTGATTCATGTCTGACCATTTTAATTCTTTACAACACAAATAAAATATAACAAATATTCTAAGTGTATTAATAAATTACCAAATTAGGATATAACAATTAGCCATCTGAAAATCATTCCGAAACCATGCCAAAACCACCTACAATGTCAATTCTAAAAATAATTGAGCAGCAAAGAAAGCGTTTTTTGCTAAAGTTTATAGTTTTCGAGAAAATCAACTTTGAAAATTTTGGTTAGGTTTAGTTATGACATGAACAACAACGCGCGAGACGAGCGAGCGGAGCGAGTGTGCCGCGGCAGCGGCCGTCGAAGCGCCAGAACAAAGTACGCAAGGGCGATATTTTTTTTTTCAAATATATTTTTGCGCACCCTTTCCTATAGTTTGACCATTTGTTTTATTTAATTCCTTCAGTCAAAGAAAAAGTAATTTATTTCATTTTACCACCTCATTGTTTATAGAATTGCTTAGAATGAGATTTCTTACCGACACATTTAATTATTTTCCTGCTCAATTATATATTCACTGATCCATTTCATTATTTTTTATTGCTCATTTTTGTTTACTTTACTGCTTAGTTTTAACTGCTGAACTACACTGGGCGTCAAAAATAAGTAGTACAGTTTTAAAATTGCAATATCTCCTAAACTGCAGAAGCTAGACCTTTGAAATAAAAAAAAGTTAAAAGACAATTTAATTTCATTTAATAAAAACTTCATGCATAATATCATTTTTTAAAGATTGACTGAAAAAAAACTTAATAAATAAAAACACTATTTTTTTAAACTGTTGGCTTGTACTTTTGTTTTTTATTGTTTTCTTTATTGCTGATAAATCAATTGCAATTCAAAAGCAAATGTGTCTTCAGCGAGTAAACTTTACTAATCATGCCTCTTTCACCAGAAGAATGTGCAAGAATCATAACTTTTCTCGAAGTAGGCATCAGTATGCGTCGTAGTGTAAGAACGGTAGGTGTAACTCTAAGAACGATCCAGCAAGTAAAGCGAAGATACGAAGAGACTGGAAACCATCTAAGGAGACCAAGTAATGGCAGACCCAGGTGCACTAGTACCCGAGAAGACCGCTTAATTGTCTCTACTGTGTTAAGAAATCGTCACCTTAATGCAGTTGAGGTCCAGCAACAGCTTCTTCAGACCCGAAGAGACTACGTTAGTGAGAGTATAGTGAGGAGAAGACTTGCTGAAGCCAACCTGAAGTCGTACAGGCCAGCAAATGGCCCCAAACTTGAGACAGGGCATCGAGTAGTAAGACTACGCTACGCGCGTCAACACGTACAATGGGGCGAAGAAGAATGGACAAGAGTTTTGTTCACAGATGAGTCTCGGTTTTCTTTATTCACTTCCGATGGAAGGCGGAGAGTATACAGGCGACCTGGTGAGCGATACATTCAAGGTTGCATCTCGGAAAGAGTTCAATACGGCGGGGGCTCTGTACACGTATGGGCTGGCATCTCTTCAGAGGGTCGCACAGAGCTAGTGGTCATAGAAAATGGCACTCTGACTGGTGAAAGATATGCATTAGAGATCCTTAACGAGTATGCAGGGCCACATTTAGCAAATATGGGTGATGGAGCCATACTAATGCATGATAACGCCCGGCCACACACCGCTCATCTCGTACAAGAGTACATTCAGGAGGTTGGCATCAGCTTGATGGCTTGGCCATCAAGAAGCCCAGATCTTAACCCGATTGAACACGCCTGGGATGAGCTTGGGAGGCTAGTCAGAAGACTCAGACCACCCCCCCGCCACCCTCAGGGCTCTAAAACAGACCCTGATAGAAGAATGGGTGAATATTCCCCAACACCGCCTTCGAAACTTAGTGTTCAGCATGCCAAACCGGCTCCAAGCTGTCATCAGAGCCCGAGGCGGCAACACAAGTTACTAAAGTGGGAACAAGGCCCAAAACGTAAAAATTAAGTTCTTGATAGTTCCTTCAAAATGGTTAGCTTTTTAGTTTTTTCCTAATTTTCAGTGTAAAACTTTACTAATGCTAAATAAAGTATTATTTTTAGAAAACTTTGTTAAATTTGCTATAAAATTACTTTTATTTCAAAACTCTAACTTCTATAGTTTAAGAGTAATTGCAATTTTAAAACTGTACTACTTATTTTTGACGCCCAGTGTAGTTATTAAACGTGCCATTTATAATTTTTAACTTACCAAAACTGCTATTTACAACTGCCTCTTTAAATCCGTGCCTATTAAAATGTGCTAACCGAGAGTCGTAGTTCGTGAGACTCCGGCAAAGATTGTTAGAGTAAGTGAGATAGAGAAACCGTTTTTGAAGTCGTTCTAAGCGTTCTAAATGGACTGTATAAGAGGGGTTCCAGATTAGACTACAGTATTCCAGAAGAGACCTCACATAGTAGTTGAAAAGTTCTTTAAGGACCCTCATATCTCCACCTCGGAGATTTGAGGATCCTTTAAGAACTTAGTTTGCCTCACATCAAATCCCGCCAGTCAAGCTCCTTTTTTGTACTATATGCAGATTATGGCCCGACTTACCCTCTATTGATATTATTCTTTATCAGTCTGTTGCTTTTTTTCTTGGCTTTATACCGGTGTTTTGATAAATCAAATCAAAACTTTTAAGTTTTATGTGAAATCAGTTATAACGCGTAATTATAACAACGGTTTATATCTATTACAGCTTAACAAGTTGACATAGTATTATCTAGAGTGCTTTTACCCATATTATCAGACAACATAATTATCGTACCGTCACGTAAATGTTGGTTACGCCACAAAAACGCCGATTTCTGACCAAGCTTTTACACAACTTTATATAATATGGTGAAATATAAAAAGTATGAATTACACTTATAGGTATTTAATGCAAAAAAAACTTCATTGATTTGTAAAACAAAGTTATTTTAAACGGAACTACAGATAAAAAAAAATTATATTTTTATAAATAAGTTTTCTGAAGTAATATAATTTTTAACATCACAACCATACTATGCCCAGCCATTTTGCTTACCCTCAATATTCTGTATGGACTCTCAGCCAATAAACAGACTTCACCGGAATTGGTCTTGTCTTGTGTTTGAGTAGGCAGCATAATTTGAAGTTCCCCTCCGTGGTCAATTTTGACCTGTTGTTCACGGTTCTGGCCAGTCAACGTCCACATCCACTCCTGGGAAATAAAAAAAATACTTATTTACATATTTTCTAACAATTTTATGTATAAGATAGACGTTATACAGTACTGGAATGAATTGATTCAGTAGTCAGAACCTATTTTCATCGATTTAAATGGTAGAGCTTTTATGAAATGGTCCAAAATGGTGTCCATCATAGACAACTGACTGTGTAGAACGAAACGTCTGGCCGTAAACTCAATGAAGTCGGTACATGTTGTGTCATTTCTTGTAACCAGCATGTTGTACTTGTGTTATTTTGGTCTTCAAAGTGGCCATTTTAAACACTAGTGGCGCCACCATTATTTTCAGGACTTTCTTGCCTACCTGTACGTTGGTAGTAACTTCATGGTAAAAACGGTGTACATTTTTTTTACAAACAGACTTTTATTTCGAAACTGCCAGGACAGTTTTTGGTCTCTCTTCACATGAGGTTCTAGTTGAGATCATCATAAATTCTACCTATATCCGTATTGGTTCATAGACCACGATGTCCCAGATAAGCAGCAAAATGTTTGCTGCTTACGCGTTTCTTCGACGGCTTAAGAACTTCTTACCAACTGCCATTCTCCTTGCCTTTGTCTATAATACGAATTAAAGGAAAGATACGAAGTACCCAGGTCTTGTTAAATAAGCTAGATCGTCTTCTGAACATCTGCATTAGATTTATATTTGGTCTAAGAAAATTTTACCATTTCAGAATACTTACCATGTACATGTAAAATGCATGTCCATTCGTCAATGCAGATACACACACATTCTTTCCCTACTCTACTCTGTCCTTTTCAATCCGCGAACCTTAAAGAATTCTTTACATTATATTTTTGGCCTACAATCAGTAATCACATAACAACATCAGTTATTGATACCTGTACAAATAAGTTTTCGCAGTACAGCTCAACTTACACAACAAGGTCACGTGCTTCGCCTTGTGATGTTGTTTTCGTATTAGAGTGGGAACTCATATAACCTGTAAACGTAGGTACTCGTATTTAAAACTAAGAACTATTTATAACTATTTTTTATTTTGTGATATAACTCGAATATAGTGCGTATTATTTAAATTATTATTATTCTGTGAAAGGTTATAATGTGAAAAATATTTTATAAACTAACATTCATGTCCTTTTTACCCTAAACAAATAATTTTTTGTTCAGAGTGTCAGTGTTTAAACACAAGACGTCATACATTATTAGGTATGCCAGCAGATGGCTTGAAAAGTGAAATAGACTTCACGAAACTGTTCACCATAAAAATACTAGACAGACACAGTGCAAAGCCCAACATCTAAATAATAATAACGACCCTTTTACGATTGTGTTCAACATGCACTATATTATATGGAGATTTTTTTAAAAATGTAATGGAGAAAAAAATCTAAAGCATTCCGATCAAAATAACTAAGTATATAAAATGAGTAGTTACACTGAAATGATAATTATTACGTAGAACTATACAACGTAATAAAACCCTTGAATGAAAACCTCCCATGACACTACAGGTACTGCCCAGCAGCAATGTCTGGGGAAAGCAATATATGAAAAAGTCTTTGTATGGCACGCTATGGGGGATTTTAGTGTTTCTCCAACCTTCAATCAACTGCAATGAAGCCCACCTTTATCGTGGTCGACACTATAAACTAGAAAACATTTTTATTGGCCGCAATTAATTATGAAAAGTGCAATTTTCTACTATTAATTAAGACCGGTGTTGATGTGACGGTTAAATAACACTTGTCTTGATAGTCCGGGGTTGCGTTGCTAGTGATGCTACCTTCTTCGGCACCAGAGGGCAAGTGTTCGATTCCCGTTCGATGCAAATATTTATGTGATGGCATTTGTGTTCATATGTAAAGAGATTGTATTTGTTTACGTTTTTAATATCTATTGCATGTATTTCTTTTTTTTTAATGTGCATGTATACAACCCAGTGCAAATTACATTTAAATTTAATATTTTTAACGAAAATCAAAATCCGCCCGTGTGGCACACAACATAAAAGTGGCCTGTACATTGTCAAGTGGTCTATTCTACGCGTAGATAAAGGTTATTCTGAAAATCTTTCAAATCTTTGTAAGTAAAAAAATATATACTGAAATCAATTAATGGCGTTTCTGTCGTGTCTTAACGACACATAGACAATTTCGACAATGTCGAGTATTTTAAATGAACACTTTTTAACAAAAAAGTACACTTTATATAGGCAACGTGGTACGGTGAGGATCCGAGGTCGCCATCTTGACGACCTTCGTTGACAAGGCGGCGATCTCAAATCCGTAAACGATCGAACGGAAACTCTTATTATGTATTTTCAGGTATGGTATAATTACGTTAATGTTCAAATAAATAATGTATTTTCAGAGCAACATATGAAGTTTAATTTGTCGATTCTTTGATACTAATTGTAATATATATTACTATCTATGACCACGGCTTCGCCCGCACGGAATTGGATTTGCGATTAAAAAGAATATCGACTGATAAATCGGGGTCAGTGACATTCAGTGAAGTTTCGAGGAAATTAATTTTCATTACGTGTCGGGCCACTTTGTCATTTAAACAGCGTTAATTCGTTTCATTAACTACGAAGATCTGCACGTTACAAACAGACAGACAAAAAAAATTAGCTTTTATTACATTTCTTTTATAATTCAAGATCCCACTGCTAGATACTGCAGGTAGGTTACTTGTTTTTTAATGAAAGTTTAAATTAATGATGAGTAAATATATAATACATTAAGTCCGCGATGCCAATCAAAAATTAGCCGTATTACTTGCAACGAAATTTAGTGTAATTAATTTTTCAACTATATGTTCTTTAATAAATATTAAACATCATGAATTAAAAGGAAATAATGTAAAATTAAAAAAAACAATGGCGGGCAGCTCAGTCAGCCGCAACCCTTGGGTAACCAGGTGTAAACGGGTACATTTCTGTTAATTATTTTCAGTCATTTGTTTTTTTTTTAATAAATATTACATCAAATTAATCTATACATATAATAAAACCGTAGACGCCGATATGTCTGTACTTTGAACATATTTGACAAAAATGGAGAGGGAACAGTTAGAGAAAGGTAATAAAAGCGAATTCTTTTTATTTTTTATTTATTGTCTGGATGTCTGTCTGTTTGAACGCGCACATCTTCTAAGTTACTGAACGGATTTTAATCCTGTTTTCACAGGGAGATAGAGCTCGGCTTGGAGCAGAATATAGGCTTTGTTTCATTTAAATCGCATGACAGGAAAAGGAGTTATCCTTATTTGAACATTTCACGCGGACGAAGTCGCGGGTAACAGCTCGTGGTTAATGTTTCCTGTACACGATAAACCATGGTGACCAGTTAAAAAATAGCCGCAAGTGGTTGCCATTATTTGAATTAATTATTTTCGCTGTAGATGAGTGTGAAAGGGAAAGGAAGGATGCACGACCAGTGTTGCTAAACTATCGAGTGTCGCTATGGATAGTTGACCTTGCAAAACATTGAAATGCTGCAAATAATGACCCGCACGATAATATCAATAGCTTAAATCAATAGTATTGAACTTTGTCGATACTATCGAGATAATATTATACTATAGATAATATCGATAGTATCACATAAAAATAGTGGATACTGTCGATACTATCTATGATTTATCATCGCGCTTTGATAGCATCGATAGTTTTGTTATGTCGATAGTCTCAAGAACAGAAGAACAGTGCTTCTCTTATCGTGTTTTATGGCGGTATTAGACGGTTCAACCAAATTTATTCACTTTAGTTGCAAGGCGCAGAAAGAAAGTAACAATAAAAGACATTGTGACATTAAATGATTCACTTTTACGTTTACATTGTTCAATTTGGTTGCTTCATCCAAACCGAAAGGTAGAAGTGAACCAGAGAACCGTGTAATTTCGCCTTTAGACTGTTAATAAACAGTCTTTTAAAAAAGAAACTGATTTGAATTGTCGACATTAGGAAGCTGACACACGAGTAATGTTTCAAAAGCACAGTGCTCCTCTTATCGTGTGGATGGAAGCAGTGTCTTATAAAAGAAGCTGATTTGAATTGTCGACATTAGGAAGCTGAAACACGAATTATGTTTCATATAAACGAAGCTCCTCCGGTGACAATTTATATTAAAGCTAATGATACTGATGTTTTAATAATTTTATTAGGCAACATATACAAAGTAGGGTAGAGGTCTAGTCATGGGACATTTAAGCGGATTTTCTTGAATTTAATTACTTGGTACAGCTGCAGTAATTCATAAAAAAAACAGGATTATTTTCGACTACCATCTTGGCCTAACGACATTCCTCCTTCATCGCCAACAACCGGGACAGTCAGCTTAAAGCGGGTTGCAGACCACGAGCCAAGTCGTTACTAACTTAGTTTAGCTCCCCGCGCTGGCCCTCACAGCGTAGGGGAGCGTCCCCAAGGTGGCGGATAGGGGAATGGTCGGTAGTACAGCCTAGCTACACTAACCGGCTAAGTCCGATGGACTCGCTGACCAATGACGGGTGTGGTCCTCCAGCATTTCGGGGGTTGTGCGGCGGGGTGACACCTCGCCCACGTAAAACCAATATTGCTGGTGAAGCGTATCCCGTTAGTCGATGTATTGACAGATCGTGTTGTACACACATCAACACGGTCTAGGGATATTTCATACTCAATTAAATAACTTGAAAAGTACTGGCCGCATTGGAATCTTTTATACACCGATTTGTTTGTAATTTATCTCAGACTAATTCCAAATTAAAATTTTTGAAAATTCTTTTGTTTCGGTGGCATAAAATGTCTTGATGTGTAGGAGAGGGAATTTTCATTTGTCCGAAATTTAGAAAACAATACAAATTACGTTTAGTTACTGTTTTTTTTTCATTTTTAAACGAAAGATAAAGTTAAAATTGAGGTATTATAGCCATGCAACGCCAACATTTGACGAGGGCGGAGATGTTACGAGCTGTGGGAATGCTGGAAGCTGGGTCTGTTCAGCGTTATGTTGCTGAGGCCATAGGGACCCACCAAAATGTAATTTCAAGATTGTGGACACGCTATCGTGCCACAGGTGAAGTAGCGGAAAGGCACCGGGGGCCAAGTTGCATCACTACCCCCAGACAAGACCGATTTTTGCAAATTACTGCGCGAGCTCAACCAAATGCAACGGCGACTCAATTGGTCCAAAGGCTGCGAGTGGAACACCAAGTGCTTGTGAGTGACCAAACTGTAAGAAGGCGACTGCATGAAAGCAATCTACGCTCTCGTAGACCACTCCGGGTCCCACCTTTACGGAGAGGCAATCGTGGACGACGATTAGAATGGGTTCGGAACCACGTGGACTGGGGCCGTGAGCAATGGTCCAATGTGCTGTTCACGGATGAATCCAGGTTCGGCTTCCATTCAGATTCACGAAGGACACGTGTTTGGCGAGTTCCTCGACGATGGAGCCGTCTTCAGAACCCTCAGGAAGTTCACCCATACCGAGGAGGAACAATTATGGTTTGGGCAGGAATGCGTCTTGGAGGACGGACGGATCTCGTTTGGGTGCGGGGCATTATGATGGCAGAACGATACGTCCAACAGGTGCTGGGGCCCGTAATCTTGCCCCACAGAACACAAATGGGGCAAGATTTCCTGCTCATGTACGACAATGCCCGGGCACACACGGCGGGAACGGTAGCAGCTTGGTTACACACACACAATGTTAGGGCCTTAGACTGGCCTGCTCAATCGCCAGATCTAAATCCCATTGAGCATGCGTGGGATATGCTGCAAAGAAGAGCTCTGAAGGAAGTTCCTGAAAATCTGGCAACAGAAGATCAACTTTTTGCGCACCTCAGAAGGACATGGGACAATATTCCGTAGCAAGACATTGACAACCTTGTTCTGAGCATGCCGAATCGTTGCCGATGTGTTATGAACATCATGGGCGCTTTCTCAGACTACTAACTTCAAGTTTATAAACACAAATTAAATGATTTTTCTATTTTTTTCAGTTTTTACTCACAAATTAAAAGTTAATTCATATACGGTTTCCGTCTATGCTTATTTTTTTTTCCATAAAATCCTGAAATTTTAATCCAAGTACCTTAACCATTATTAAAAAATGGAAGAATATTAAATAACGTATCTTTTAAATATATACATGTCATATAAATAATTAACACATTGATAGTAATACGCTTTTTTAAAAATATCCCTAGACCGTGATGATGTGTGTATTTACACAAAATCAGTGCACAGTGGTATTGTATTCTGGATAGGATCAACTCGGTTACTAATAAGTATATAAATATATATTAAATTGTTTGATTTAAAAAATATATATTATAAATCTCAGATATATCTGTCATAATATTGTTGATGGTGAGCTCAGTGATGGAGGCTGGCGGGCCGACTCTCAGTTCTGATTGTCATCTAGGGAGACTGGTCTGCTCGTCTTATTAACATCTACATATTCGACATATTTAAGATTTGACTATAGCGCTTTTTGGATCGACATCGTTTAGTGCTTGATAATTTTTGATAGGTACCTACCTATACATTTTAATTTATAAGTCTTTTAAACAATATATATACCTACTTTTTGAACGGTATGCATATTGACGTGTATACCGCGTAAGTTATGTGTCTGGAGATATTAGTTTACATAAACGTTATATGAATCGATTTTATATCTTTTGAGTGATTAGTATGCCTGCCAGTGAATGTTATGCCTATTAAAATATGTATGTGCTTGAACCCGTCAAAAAATTTTTTGCCGCGATTGTTCGAAAAGTTGTAGATTTTTTCTCTTTTTAAGGTAGTAAACCAAAAATAAATAATGTATTCTACGTGGAGGGTGACTGATCTTAAAAAATAATTATAGAAACGTGGAGCATCTTGGCGAGAAATAACAATGGAATTGGTTGAAAGGGATAACCTCAAAACTACATTTTAATATATTTTTCCCTTTTTCTTTTATAATTAAATTTTGCATAATTTTTTTAAAAATCACTTATTATTAAGAGAATATATGCTATTAATTTCAAGTTGAAATATGAGTTTAAATTTTTTCGTAAAACATCGTCTTTTGGAAATTTGTGCACTTCAATTACTTTTCCAAAAGGTTCCTTCACAGGTCATTGGCATTGCAAAATTAACTTTTATTTTTATTAAATAAATTCAAACATAAAATTCTCCATACTAATTTTAGTACCATCGGTTCAAGCTACGCTAGCGCCACTTTTGACAGTTGCCAACCCCATTAGAGTTTGGCAAAGCTAACTTTGCAAAATTTTGATGTGGCAATTTCACAAAAAGTTTATTGTTGCAACACTAATTTCTGACATGTGCTTAGTACGTCTTACGTCAAGTCGGTATTACGAGTTATTGAATTGCTTGATTATTCTATAACAATGGTGAAACCCTATAAAAGCGATGTACGGAAATTACTATTCCATATGTTAGGTAGTTATAATCGTTCGAAAGAGGAGAAAGAATAACTCATTTCGCAGAAACAACAATGTTTCCAAGAAATAGAAATGTTGACGGGTAAGTTTACTGAAACAATTTTGATCATTTGCATTTTAATTTGTTTTCCTAAAATCTTCTTTTAGGTTTAAAGAACTTTATTTCTCATTCACAATTTACATAATAGTTACCTCCATGAGAATTATGTAATATAAAAAAAATGTTACAATATTATCTCGGTGAGGTAGGGGAAAAAAAATTGTTAACAAAGTAATAAGGTGCGCTCCGCTGCTTAAGCGGTGGTCCAATGAAACCTTTCGCATTTAATTTTATTAATTTAAATAAAGTTCATGACAAATCTATCATCAAATCAACCTTGTTCCATTAAAATTGAGTCCTAGAATATTACTACATGAATAGTATTACATTATTTTTCAGATGGAATTAGCCAGGACCTTAAATCTCAGATGAGCTTACTAAAGCTGAACTTCTATGGTTAATAGACATAGACCAGACCCTATATATTATATAGACGAATTATTTAAACAACAAGGTCATGAGGTACTAAGGTTACCACCTTACCATTGTCATCTCAATGCTATAGAAATGGTGTGGAGTCAAGTAAAGAGAAAAATTGCCGAAAAAAATGAGAAAGGTACCTCAGATGAAATGTTAAGAAAAATTTAAGAAGCGTTTTCTACAGTAACGCCTGAGCAATGGAAAAAATATGTCGACCATGTCAAAAAATTGGAACTTAACCATAAAGAAAAAGATAGGTTGAAAGATGACGCGGATACCATTCCTTTTATAATTATCACTAAAGATTCGGACAGTGACAGTGATACAGAAGTCGAAGACAGTGATGACATAATATTTGAAGATGTTCAATTTTTAGAATCGGATTTTGATGATGATGTATGTATTTGTTATTTGATCAAAGTTTATAATAAATAAATAAAATTGGAGTAATGTTTTACTTTATATTATATGAAAAAATTCTGATTGTGTAAAAAAAGTCATCCTTATTAGTTTTAATTATACACAAGTAGAGAAGACACTCGATTTCAATATTCTTATTAGGCTATTGCCTTTATATTTTTTATTTTAAACTATATACTTCGTCTCCCAAATATATCAACAAAATAATAGACGTGATATGTATAAAACATTTTGGCCTAAATAAATTTTCCCAAGTTGATACTAAAATGCAATATTACAAAGTATCAAGATTGTAATTCTGGTATACCATGGGGATGCCATATCCAAATTTTTTTAATTTAAGCAATTTTGACTCTTGCAAAGTTAGCTTTGCCACACTCTAGCATTACATCTTCTATTCTTATGAAAATTTGTCAAATGAATTTATACATGGTGTCCCACGGCAATGCCACATGGAGGGAAAGTACCTTAATTATTGTAGATGGAATATTTTACTGAAAGAAGACAATATTTTGTTTTAAAAAACAATTTAAACTGCATTCATAGATTTTTAAATAATTATTTACATTTGAACTGGAAATCGAACCGCTACACGAAAAAAGAAATCCCTGTAGCTTTATCATGCCGATCGAAAGGCTACATCATAAGGATTATTTTTTTGCTAAATAACATAGGGGCAGGGCAGAAATAAAAGAAAGACCATGAATTTTAACATTTTTAATTCAAAATTAATCAATATAAAATAAGGGAATGTTGCGCGGTGCGCCCTTCTCAAGTGGGTACTGATTCGTTAGGTTTAAAATAACTTGTAACTAGGCATATTATGTATTTCAAACCTTGTAAGTACTTAGGTAGTTAATTTAAAATAAGAGGGCCCTGCACTTCACGACACAGGGAATCCTAGTGTGAAGTCTGGGAATCAATGTACTTGTAACATCCTGCTTGAGAAATAAATAAATATTATTATAAATTATTATTAGGAGCTTTTCATTTTTCTGAATAAAATTTCACATCAAATGTTAAAATTTCATGGTCTTCCTTTTATTTCTGTCACTATGTTAATTAGCAAAAAATAAACCTTAAGATGTAGCCTTTCGATCGATATGATAAAGCTACAGGGTATTTTTTTTCGTGTAGCGGGTTCGATTCCCAGGTTAAACATGTAATTATTTAAAAATCTATGAATGCAGTTTAAATTGTTTTATTTTAAAATAAAACAATGTCTTCTTTCAGTAAAATGTTCCATCTACAATATTAAAGGTACTTTCCCTCCATGTGCCGTGGGACGCCCTGTATATCGCGAGACGCACCCGCGAGTAACAGCTAAGTAGTTGTATAATATTTAAAACTGTCATTTTCACAGGTTAAATTACGTTTTGCAAATTTGCATGTCTCTTTGCACCGCATTTACATTGACAGATTTGACATCGTCAGATCGCGAACGTAATAAATAACATTATATAAGATAAATAATATAAATTGTTTAATCCATATAATGAGTACTAAATATGGAGGTAAATTAGCCAGTCGAAAACGCGTGCATTGGTCAAAAAAACGCAAACGGTAAGGCAACCTCATAATCCAATTCCGACGAATATTAGGGTTGGTCAGGTTGGTGAGTACCTATAGCTGGTACACATCGACTATCGACATCGATACGACTTTTGAAAGTATACAATGCTAGAATGCGGGGCTGGGCAGGGTCGTAGGCAGCAGCTAGTAATAAACATTATAATGATCATGGGAGTATCATGTACATTTTTTTTTATTTCAGGGCAGTTCTTGGCGCAATTACAAATGGTGGTCATTATGGTCAAGAAGTAAGCCGTAAGGTGGCCCCTAGACGGTCAAAATTGCTTGACAATCACGGAACAATTTACGGGTTTGTCTAGCAAATTTGATCGTATGGAACGAAGCTTGAAGGCTTGACAAGCAAACTAAGTGCGTGATCAAGCCGCCATATACAAAATGAATAAACTTGAATGAAAGCTCGCTCGACTAGTGCGCTTGACGGTTCGTCAAGCCTCATCAAGCGTGTTTGTCAAAAACGACGATGCTTGTTAAGCAATTTTGATTGTCTAGGGGCCGCCTAAGATATAATACTGTAGGTAGAAAGTCATGGTGTGTGTGTGTGTGCGTGTCTATCTTCATTTTATTTCACTAGCTGATATCTTACATTTATTCCAGAATCAATTATCTTCGGCACTAGTCATCGAACCGAAGCTGCAGCCTGTTGAAAATGAACTAGTTGTCGGCCGCAGATTGGTCGACGTTGACTTTTTTTTTAAGCAACTTCAAGATATAAGTGATCACGGTCCTCTTGGATGTAATCTCAAGTGTTTGAAGATTGCATCTGAGTTTCGAAAGGGTCTGGACTCAAACCTTAAATTTAAATGCAGTATGTGTGCAATGAAATTTGATGTAAGCCTGGTTGAAAAAAAAGAGACTGAAATGAATGTGAATCACCAAATAGTTTCAGGCGTTATGTCGTCTGGTAGTGGTCATTCTCATTTGCAGACCATTACTGCTTCGGTAGCTTTACCCAGCATTTCACCCGAGTACTATTCCTCGGTTCATGATCAAGTTTGTGACTGGTGGGAAACAGCAGCAGCACATTGCATGTCTGAGGCCGTAAAGGCAGAAGCGGAATATGCAATATCTGTAGGTAACCTAAATAAAGATGGAGTCCCATTAATTCCAGTGTCTATAGATGGCTGTTGGAGCAAACGCTCATACGGAAAAGGCTATTCTGCATTATCTGGAGCAGCTGCAATTATTGGGCTACATTTTGGAAAAGTTTTATATTTAGGCATTAAAAACAAATATTGCATAGTCTGTGCACGAGCTGCAAAGAATACCGAGCCCCCAGAGCATCAATGCTTTAAGAATTATTCAGGGCTATCTACTGGGATGGAATCGACCATTTTAGTTGAGGGGTTTAAACGTTCATTGCCGGATCATGGAGTTATTTATAATCAATTTGTTGCTGACGGCGATTCCAGCACATACAAAAAAATTTTAGATTCT
This sequence comes from Endotricha flammealis, assembly GCA_905163395.2. Classification (NCBI taxonomy): domain Eukaryota; kingdom Metazoa; phylum Arthropoda; class Insecta; order Lepidoptera; family Pyralidae; genus Endotricha; species Endotricha flammealis. The sequence goes on along the minus strand of LR990852.1, from coordinate 4,188,852 downwards.
CGACCATACGGTGACTTGATTGTAGAAAAGATTGAATGCAAAAACCATCTTTTAAGAAATTTCTGCAATGCATTGGTAAAGTTGTCTCAGGACACCAAATTTCCACCAGAACTGCGCAAAATTCTAAAGGATAGGTATTTGCGTTTGTGAACCGGAGTAAATTATGCCATAAAACATTGGGGTTCACAAAATTTACCGATCGATCAGAAAATTAGTAATCTGAGCACAGATATCCTGAATGGTCCACAACACGTCTTTGGCAACCACGAAAATTGTAAAGCATACTTTTGTGTCCCCGGATAACGCAGAACTGAGCCTATTGGTCTAATGGCACATCTTGTTGCCAGCGGGCTAATGAAGGCAATCGAAAATATAAGTATAAAACTTTCTTACCAATCGCGCAGACTAATTCATGATAGAACAAGTAATTTGGTTGAAAGCTTTAATGCTCAGGTTGCCAAATACGTAGGGGGCAACCGAGTAAATTATTCACTTCGGCGTTCTTATGCAGGCCGTTGCGCTGCAGCTGTTGTGTCCTTTAATACAGGAACACTTCACACAACAACTCATAAAGTCGTTTTTGGGACTGAGCCCAACCATTTGATTGCAAAATTAGAAAAAATGAGACAACGTAATGTAGTAAAATCTAGACTAAACCCATCCACTTTTAAGAAGCGAGAGGTTCCAGTATCGAAGGACGCCCACTACGGTGAAAACTGCCAACAACCCGACATGAGCCCAGACGAGTATGAGGATCGGAAGACTTCCTTTTTTGTCTTCTGAAGAGCGAAAGGAGCTTGAAAGGTCGACAGTTTTACAGAGACATAGCGCCGAGTGGATGGGCAGGAGAAGAAAATTACTTACCTCTTCAGTATTTGGCGAAGTTTGCAAAAAACGAGAAAGTACAAGTTGTGCTTCTCTCGTAAAAAAAATTATCTATGGTGGTAATCTCTCCGCCGTTCCTGCAATACGGTATGGCATTGACAACGAAGAAACTGCAATAAGACAGCTTGAAAAACAGGAGAACATTCAGATCGAAAGTTGCGGGTTGTTCGTTGATCATGAATATGAATTTTTGGGAACCACACCTGATGGCAAATATGCAGACGGCTTAGTAGAAATAAAATGCCCAGTTTCTTTAGCAAAATTCACATTAGAAAATGCAATGAAAAAGCATCCTTTTTGAAAGTTCGATTCGAGTTCAAATACTTACTTAGTCAACAAACAGCATAACTGGTATTACCAAATTCAAGGCCAATCGCATATTACCCAAAAAGACGTCTGCATGCTGGGCATTTGGTTTGGTGAAGCTGTACCTATGAAAGTGTATTTGATTCAGCGCGATGACGAATTTTGGAAGACAAAAATAGAAGCCAAATTAGTTAAATTTTATAACGATTTCTTGCTTCCAGAATTGGTCGACCCACGGCATTCTCGGTGCATGCAAATACGAGATCCGCTTTATTTTATCAAATCAATGGAAGATAGGAAAGCAAGGGTGCAAAGCGCGTTAAAAGATTTTGATCTGAATGATTTTGAGATGAATAGAAGGTTCGTAAGGACCAGGCTGCCATAAGTTTTCTAGGAGTCAGATTTTTTGACATAATCATTATGGTAAATATCTATTCTGATATATGCGAACTCATGCTCAGTGTCATAATATATATTTGACTCCACTCGGACATAAAATAAAGCTGCTTACAAACGTTTTCAGTAGTTATTTTCGTAATTGGGAATAACAATTTCATTTTGTATTGTGCAACTAAAATAATAAAATTATCATAATACACTTAATAATCACGCTATGCCGGTATTTGACAACATGTCAAACTCAGTGACTCTAATGTTAAAAACGCTTGTTTGTATAAAAATAGTAGCATGTGATGTGAACTTGTAACGTCACAAGCTTGTATTCTGAATAGGATCAACATGGGATCAACTCAGTTACTAAAATATTGTCAAACATTATGTCCATCGAAATAATATTACTACGTATAGAACCGGACACCGCGAACAAAATTTTTGTCCTCATACGTTGAGGCCAATAGACATCAACTCGTTTAGTCACTTGTCTACGCTCATCGCGATCGGTCCTCG